>CM031858.1:32532699-32707692 GCA_018697195.1 Certhia americana
TGGGATGGGATGGGATGGGATGGGATGGGATGGGATGGGATGGGATGAGATGAGTGTTCATGATTCCACTGGCTCCGTAGCTGGCATCCAGATCCTGTCTGCTGCAAAAGTGCTTGTTCTAAATCAAAGATGGGTAACTTATCTCCCAGCTTGTGCTGTAGGCTGCTTACTAAGCTGTGGGCTGCCAAGAGGATACAGCTTTTTTATTTCTGTAGTTTACAGAACTTATAGAGCAGTGACTCATGCTAGAGTTGTCTTTCCTTCTCTTTAAATTGGCTTCTTGTCACTTTTATGGAACAGAATTTATTTGATTTTTTTAAAAAAGCAAAACGTCTCCACACTGGTGCCCTCATTATACTAACACTGTATTATGTGTGTTATCTCCTGACTTCATTTTTCTGTGTCTTTTCTTGAAGAGTGGTGCCAGTGGGAAGCTGCATTTGTGACATAAAAGGCTTTTTAAGGGTGAGAAAGACCCTGTGTAAGAGAAAAAAACTGATTTGTTGTCTGAGAGCACTCTTGAGAAAATCTTGGCAAGAAACTTGCTCACAGAGCAAGAAAAGAGCAGGTCAAGCTGGAGAAACATCTGAGCAGTGGTGGAATGCATGGGGTGAAGTAAAATCTCTGGCGAGCTGGGCTTCGGCACTGAGCTGCAGTACATTTACCCATGACAGCTTCTCTGACTGTCGCCTACTGTAGGAATCTTCTTCCTGTGCCATTTCCTGAAAAGGAACAACCTAGCTGCCTCATTTACCCAGTGAATGCATTTGGCATCCTAAGAGGTTGGATGACAGAATTCCAGTGGCTTCATTTGTTCAGGCAAGGGCACTTGGCTGCCAGCCCACCCTGCTCCACATGGCCTTCTGCTCGCCTGTTTGTTGATCCAGCCATCGGTGTTGTTATGCTACAGATTGCTGGGACTGTGACTCACAATTTCCTTTTAAAAAGAAGGAGGGAAGGAAAACAAACCCCAGCAAGCTTGCTGCTCTTGTGCTTGATGTGCGAGCACCAAGCTGCCCTTTCCCAGGAAAGAGATGTATCTTTCATGCTTTGTCCAGTTTTCAGTCAACAAGCATCCAGATAACAGAACTCCATGGCGGCTGGCAATGCCTGGCAGCTTTGCTGGCAACATCAGCCACTCTCTGTCTTCCAGAGGCACCTTTGGCTCAAACCAGTTTATGGGTCTAGTTTGGTAAACATTTTTACCCACAGCTTACTTAAAACTTTCCCAACATGAGCCACTGTTTTCAAAGCAGGAAGAGAGAGATGCCTAAACTTAAGTTCTTATGCCTTTGTTTGGATGTCTGAGGAGACATATGACTTTTTGACTGGACAGAACTAACCATGCTTCCAGATCCAGTGAGAAGTGTTCAGTCCCAAGAAGCCCACCAGCTAATCCAGGGATATGCAAGCAGCCAGAGTTGAGAAGGAAATATCTTGTTGGCCATCTCCTGATGAATGAAATGAAATAAGGGATGTGAGTCAGGAAATGTGTCTAGTCCAGGACAAAACCAGGGAATGGATTATGACTAAGAAAACTTCTGCTGAGTGAGGCAGGAAGCAGAGGACCTGGTGTGAATCACTGCCTGCCAGCATTCACCATGGCAGCTATCAGCTGTCCCAAGGCCTTCCCGGACAGGCTTACAACACCACTGAAAACTCATTCCTCTTCCCACTCTATCCTCAGTGCACCACCTGAACTGTGACTCTGCCCATGTCTCAGCCGGGTCACAAAGAGGAAAGACATCACTGTTCATGAGGGGAAAGACAGCAGAGCCCAGTGGTTTTGGTTACCTCAGTCTAGTTGTGGGTACCCGGGTGCATGATGCACAGACTACAGCAGCACACTCATTTCACAGGTAGAACCTGGAAATTCCAGCAAGAAATGGCTGTGCCATGGTCATCTGTATTGAGGGGACAAGGTGAACCCACCTTCAACCCATCCCAAGGATAGCATGGGAAATGGGCAATCTTGTTGCCTAGTCTTCCCTGTTGCCAGAAAATTGCATCTACAGAAGTATCATCCCAATACCTCCTCAGATTCAGCAGGAAATTTAAGCACATGCTCATTACTGAACATAGTAACTGAAACCAAGTGGACTATCCATGCAATTCCAGTTAGGCATGGTTTCCTCCAAGTCTCTGTTGCAAACATACTTTACACTAGGAAAGAAAATGTCTGGACCAATATACAGCAAGGAGACAAACTGCTGCATGTTAATCATAGCCAGCACAGTTTCTCCTGTCACCTAGAAAAGTTATTCAAAACACAGGATTCAATAAGTTGTCTGTGACCCACACATAGTTCAGAATTTTACCCCAAGATCACATCCCCAAAATGAGCACAAGAAAGAAAAAGAAAAAAACAAAGGAAATCTGCCACCCGCTGCATTCATACAAATCTTTGCAGCATCTTCAAAGGGTTTATTTAAAGGAGTTACTAGTAAATTGGCTTGGATAAAAAATAGAGGGTCTTCTGTCCCATCTTTGGAAAATGTTCTGTAGGGTCCTGTGGCACAGTAGAGGTTTCAGAGGCATTGCCTGAGGAGTTACAGAAAAGAAAAGCACCAATCTCTTCACTAAGCCTCCAAGAGTGACAGTAGAAGTATTTATTACTCCACCGCTACACTGCATGAAAGTAGTTTGTCTTTCTCCCTCTCTGTTTATTTGTCTCTTTTACTGTCCCTAATGAAGAATCCCAATGCTATCAAGTCTGAATTACGGACATTTTATGTTTCTAACATTTATTCTGCTGATCTCCCTTCTTTTCTTGTACTTTTGGCTGCTGAGATGTGTTTGACCTGCTGTTGGGAGGAGATACAGCTGCTAACAGCATTCTTCACTCCATCTGTTTTCACCGGTTGGTATAACTTCACTAAAATTAGTGAGACAGCACTCATATCAAGTTGGTATTACATAGTTTAGAACCAGGAATAAAAACTCTCGACAAATTGGATTTTTGTAAATAATTGAAAATACACCCCCTAAGTTTTTAAGTTTTTTTTTAGCACTTCAAAATCTGCTGGAAAGTACTAAGCATTATGTAGACATAATTCCGTGAAAAGATGGAAAGCTCCTATAAAAATGGTTGGTGCAGGTTTGCAGGCAAGCAGTGCACTTCGGGGTACAGCCAGCTTTCCAAATCCAGGACCTGAATTATCTCTGCTGAGAGAGAAGGGGGGGGGTGTCTGTAAAAGCATGTTTCTGGAGTTTCTCTGGATGCTAAAACCTGATGGGAGAGTTCCCTTGACAGGACACTCTTCATGAAGCCAGCAGTGAACAATCCACAAGCCTCTTCAAGTCAGCAGGACCTCACAGGGCAGTGTCTGTCCCTGTCTGGATGGCAGCTGTCTTGCTTCCCTCAGTTTTATGGGTTCTAATCTATTTCCATCCCTTACCCTATTTTATGGTTGTGGTTGATAAGATAAATTAGTCTCTTTTTTGAAAGTGTCACAGTTTAGAGAGTACACAACTGTCAACCAAAGCCCACTGTTCTCTAGGCTTGTCCACTCCATGACCTCATGTAGCATAAAATAGAAATTAGAATTATTTTAGGACTTGAAAACACACATGCAGAAATTCCTTCAGAGACTCATGTAAGATCAGAGTGATTGTTTTTTTGCTCAGCATCCCACCCCCCACAGTGCTCCCTCGCTGGGTCCTGTGTGCATATCGCCAGCACATGTGCACACACACGGAAATGGGGCAGGGGCAGGTAATTAGCCTTTCTGGAGAGGACATGCCTTTCTCCTGAGAGCAAAACAAGAGAGCTCTGAGGGCAGGAGGGGAGCAGATGTAAGCTATCGAGGAGGGAAGCTCGAAGACAGGACATGAGGGGTAACATCTGACCAGCCTAGTGCTGGAGAGACTGGTACTCACTTCAGCTGAGAATACCACAGAGACAGATACAACTGATGGGTTAATTGAGATTTCATCAAAGGAAAACTTTTCAGATCAAACAGTGTATCTGAATGTCCCACTGAGACAGGATTCCTGTCATACATGCTGTTCTGCTCTGCTCACGCCCTGGAATATCCCCAAACTAGCTTTCTCTGTGTTGTTTTGGTGAGGTTTGGAGAAGCAGGACCTAGAAGAGGATGAAGGCTCACCGCATGCTTGTAGAGCAAACCAAGAGCACAATTCACAGCATTTCCAAATACGCTCACCCCACGCTGCAGTCCTGTCACACAGAGATGGTCCTGATCGATGGTCTGCAGCTTTTTTCCAAGCCTGTTCTATTGCTAATGAAAATGGTAAGCTGAGGACAGTAGTTTTCTGTATAACACAACTATTCCTTTCCCTTTGCCCCTACAGATTTAGCGCTTGTGCTGACTGTTGAAAAATCAGTCATTAACAGCCAGGAAATGACTTTGCCATCAATCAGAATATTGCTCAGCCATGTTTCAGCTTTTTCCCTCTTTCTCTGCATAATTATTCTCATCCTCTGCTGATTACAGTTTATAATAGCTATAATTCTCTTAAAATCAATCATTGCTTGACTTAACCACAGGGTTACCAGTAGAAACATGCAGGAACACAGATATTTTGAACTGCTTTTTAATTATTATTCTTATTTAGCAACACGCAAGCTTATTGGTAAATCACACTTAACCTTCCTCTTAGCAGTACTAAGCATCAGTTATTTTATTTTAATTTTGTTTTAAATCATGAAGTGTTTGATTACATTGACTGATCCAATTTCACCAGGTGCTTTGGTGACATGTTACTAGCATGATATTTTGACATGTAACCACAGTGGTTGTCCTAAATTAAAGCATCATAAAAGGACAAATATTTTTTATTTGCCAGCACTGATTCTGCAATCAAAGTAAACCTAAGTACCTGATCTTTTTGATTAGGGTTATACATAAACACAGTTAAATCAAAGCCCAGTGTACAACAAGGCAATTTTTGAGTACACTAAATTAAAAACAACACTAGATTAAAAATCACATTTTTCCTGAACAGAGTGGAAATCTGCAGCCTACCACAACAATGGTATTCCTATTACAGCTGAACCATAGGCTTCTGTTATTCTGCTTGTATCACCACTTCACCTCCAATCATTTTCTCTTGCCCATATATTCAGTATATTTCCCTTACTGATTATGTGCTACTGTCATGCAGTAAAGGGAAATATTTTTAAAATTTAGGACATAATTATATTTAATAACAAAATTGAAAGCAGGACTGAAGATAAGGTGTAGAGTCTGAATTGACTTTTAAGGTAAAATAAAGCCTTAATTTAAAATACACTTCCCACACACACCCTTTTAAAATTTTGGGGTAAGGAAAATATTGTACGAAGCTATACCATTAGGTAGGGAATAGGAACTAAGTGGTTTGAGCCTCTTCTATATAAGGGTATGACATTGAAACACATGAAGGAAGCCATTTTCCACACAGAACATTTTGATCCTGCAATTTCTCGTATATTCTTGAATAAAACTTATTCAGACATTTCTTGTGAACTACTTACATATAAATCTCCATGTGAAATATCCATGTCACATGCTTGGCTCCTCTTTATTTACCAACTTGTAACCAACAGTATATTATTGTTAATTTTGACCTGATGAACAGGATATCTGCATGTTTTGCTTACAAGGGCAAATATGGGGGTAAACTCACCGCAGTTCAGATAAAAATGTGGTCTACCCATGAGCTGCACCTGCATTACTGAGGATACTTTGCCATTCTGATATTAAATAATTAACCTAATGGTCCCCTGCATCCCCTCAGATTTGTTCCTAAGATTGGTAGGATATTATTGAAAAAGAACTAAATGAAAGAGTTCCTGGTTTAACCACTCTTCCTTTATCACCACCTGATCTTGCATTTCGCCCATGACCCCCCATCTCTTTTCAGCTGCACTGAGCATGGATGCAGCAGGAAGTTCCTGTTGGAGCCATTTTGCCCAAAAACAACAAAGGACCACATTTCTTTGGCACATAGCTTGACCACGGGCCTAGCTGTGAGTAAAAAGCCACTTGGACTGCGTAGCCCATCTACTAAAATGTTTTTTCTCAACCTGGTCTGGATTCTGGTCAGGTCACTGAGGATTCCTTCCGACCCCACTGAGGAGGAGGAGGAGGACGGCACCAGGCAAGCCCTGCCTCTCATGAAGAGCCCTGACACAGACCAGGGGTCTCTCAGCCACATGAGAAATGGTTTGTAGGCTCAGGGCCCCAGGGGCCATTATTTCAAAGTTGCACAGCCATCATGTAGCTGCACGAAGCCCCTCCTGCCGTGCCTGTGCCTTTCAAGAAACAAAGCTGTGCTGTGAACTATTGGCGATGTTAATAGCTTTCTTCCCTCTAGAGATTTGCTCCTGCTTTGGCCCCAAATATTTCAAAATAGCTGAAGCTGGCAGCAAGAGCCATGGGAAGAAAAATGTTAATGCATGTTAATTTCTGGTTTAGACATGACGAGAATTTCATTTTCTTCATTAAAATTCCCCAGTGCAGATGGGATTCTCCTCTGATTCATGGACTATACCTTGTAGTGTTTCTCTGTGAGCAATCATATATGCAGCCTAATGTCTTTAAATAGTTTTGTTTTCCTCTGCTCCCAGCTACTCCACTTATCATTCTCCACTGATGCACAATATACGCTCCTTCCAGTTAGATGGTTGCATTTTTGTACAGGAATCTCAGGACATGCTTCTAATTTCCTGTAAAAAGAGTGACATTATCACAAATTGCAGCATCATGGCTGCCCACAGTGAAATGGAGAGACACAGTGACAGGTTTGCAGAGGAATCTGCTACTAGTAAACAGAAAAATAAAATGCAGATGCAAACTGGGATTCAGGCTGACATGAGGGCAGACTGGTGGGGGGCAGGTGGGGCATGGAAGAGCAGTTCCGTACTCCAGAGACCAAACAAATAATCCCATCTAGTCATTCTGAAGGAATGATTGAGAAGGACAGAGGCTCAGTTGCTGGATAATCGTATCAGTAGTTAAATGTCAATTAAAAGTACACTATCTGTGGGAAGCTGTGGAGAATAAAACTATATATGCTTATGCCATTTTTGTTTAGTCAAAGAGTGGAAAACTTGCATTTCACATGATCAAATATAGAATTCACATAACACAGCACCATGTGGTCTCTCTTTAAATGGCCTAATCAGTTCAGACCATAGCAACTGCTTTCCAAACATACAAAAAGAACACTTAGAAATCTAGAGACAAAGAAGAGAGAGGCATCAAGGATTCCAAGTAACAAACTGCAGAGATTAATGTTGCCTCCCGCTCTGCAAAGAGTATTTTTATTCTGCTGTGATCTTTAAGATAAACACGTAAGACAAATCTGCTCCTTTGTATCAACCCTGCTTCTGTGAGAATGCTGTAGTGTCAGGCCTTACCACCAGCCTTTCCCGAGGAGTTTAGCCAACTGAAGATATAACATTAGTCCTGAAAAGTCACCTAAAGGCTTCCAAAGATGAACATCTATTTTTGGACTGTACATTTGCTAGAAAAGAAGCATGCAGCTTGTGAAGCAATGGGATGAGCAGTGCACAATAAAATAGATTCATTTGGTACCAGACAGGACTGGCACACACATGAATTTCATTGCTAGGCATAAGGAAGACAAAACCTCAGCAAACTAGAAGGACAGTGTTGTTCAAATCTGTGTTTTTCAAACCCTGCAAGAAGAGTAATAATCACAGCCCATAGAAACCTCATTGATTCACACTGCATAGTATCATCATGAGCAGATCCCGTGGGGTGCCCTTTTTCCCTGTTTTCTGCCTTGCCAGGAGACACTATTCACACTAGATGAGCATGACCTATGTGACTTAGTACAAAGAATAACTAAATACACCTCTCAGTCTACCACTCCCTTTCACCACCTCCACTGTCACTGTATACTCTGCGTTTTAAGAAAAATACACATCACGCTGAGGTTTAAAATGCCATGTTGTATCTTGCTGTGATGAACTCCATCAGTGCTGGGGGAAAGCTGATTCTTTCAGACCGAGTAGCTATGCTGAAAGCCCAAGAGGCCAAGCCCAGGAGCTCGCTTATCAGTGTACAAAGCTGTCATCATACAGAGCAGGACCACTGAATGATAGGGCGAGGCTGTGAAAACAGATAAAATTTCCTTAAAAAACCTACCTAAAAAAAAAAATGCAAATCAGTGGTTGCAGTCACACTGCATTATTCTTTAAGACACCTACTTAAAGCCACTTCTTTTTTTCTAACTACCCTAGGGTGCTGCAAATGTTTTCTGGCCTGGCTATAGAGTGAGGTTTTTTTCATGCCAAGTACTACAGACCACACAGAATAAGCTGCAATTTATGGAATTTCAGTGTTCTGCATTGCTGATCTACTTAGCAATGCATTTTCGAGGACATTTTAAAAGTTGTTTAGCTGACTGCCAAAACCGAGGATCATTAAAAATAGATTCGCAGCTGTTTGGGAAAGCTGAGATATAATTTTGTCTTCATTATGCCTTATTGCAGATGTTATTGATTTAGTCTCACTGCATTTTAGTGGGCAATATCAATTCATGCCGTCTTTGACTTTGGAAACTGGGAAGTCCATTTATTCTTGTTCTTGCGGCTCAAAGTATAGAAGAAGGGCAAATAACTATGAAGTAAATTTGGAAGACAGCCTCTTTGTGTGGCAGCACTGTTGTGCAGGTGATCAGAGCTGATAAGCTCCTCAAAACATCCCTATACAGTGAGCCTCAGATTGCAGCAGAATTAGTACAAAATATGCCCTGAAAATAGCACTTGAATTTTCTGCTCCAAGGGACTTTCCTTGACAGGGACAGTTTTCCCATGCAGCTGCAGAAAAACTGACTCCATTTACATATGGTCATATATATATATATATATACATGTTTGTGAGTATGTATACGCAGGATCAAATGCTGCTCTTTGTGGCATGCATGAAGATTCAACTCACTTTTCCATAATCAGCTTAAACAGGGGGAGAAGCCTAAATTTTCTGGTATCTGATCACTCATGCAAGAAGCCTTCAAGAGTTCCTCCAACAGAAATAGTATACATAATTCCTGGAAGCTTCATAAGATGCATATGTAAAAGCACAAAGGACAAGGCATTAATAAAAAAAGTTGTAATAATAGCATAAGCACTGAATCATGCATTAAATAAACCTATCAGTCACTCATTCTCAACAAGAACTGCACATACACTGTTTTGATTATACAACACTTTTAATGTTGCCCTTTTGGGTAGAGAACAACATGCAAATACTTCTCCTCTGCCCAGCCATTTACTTTGAACAGTTGTGCTGCTTAACACCCTCACACTGACTTTGGTGAGCCTTCTCACTCAGCCCAGCTTTAATGCTTTGTAGCCACTCTCAGTGAAGTGAAAGGCAACTAATGCTGCAGCCCTCTTCTTTATTGTGCTGAAGAGGACCTACCCATGACCAGTGTGTGGGTTGGGAAAGCAGCTGTGGCATTGTTAGCCAGTGCCCACTTCCCACATACGCTACTAGCCCGGCATGAATGAACCCACCACAGGCAATTGTCACCCACAGCATTTCCAAGGAGCTTTTTGTCTGCTTCCATTGCTTAGTCCAGCAGACCTTGTTGGCTAGAGTTAGCACTGTGCACGCTGTTGATTTTCACAATAGGAATATTAATCTTGGAAGCTGTGGTGTGGGACAGTCTTGCTGCTTCCCTCAAGTACAGATCAATCCGCAGCAAAGGAAAGGGACAGGCATTTTGCATTGAAGAACACCTGGTTTTGGTAATCATGTGAAACGCAGTTTTTCTCCAGAACTGGTGAGAATGCTAAAACCACCATAAGGCCTTCATGAAAGGGCTCAGGATTGCAAATCCCACACTAATATTGGCATGCTTTCAACCATAGTGTGTCTATGCACGTGAGTAACAGCACAGAAATACAAGTAGAGGAATTCACAGATTGTCTCAGAGTGTCTTAAAAGGAACTCAAAACTCTTTACAGACCACAATATATCTCACACCCACAGAAGGATCTCTCTATAAAAGGACTTTACACATTGAAGCCTGAATTGGGATCATCTCAGAAGAAAAGAGAGCTGAATCATCAGTTGAGGCCCTGAGCCCTCTGCTGCTGCTGAGACTAGTAATCCAAAATCCACGCTTTGCTAATTTAATTATGGCTTAACTTAATTTAATTTAATTTAATTCTTTATTCAACAGAGTGCTGAACTTCAAGCATAGGAGCTCTGAGGGGAAAAAGAATGATTCCTGTGCTTAGGCTTATGTGCTTTGCTGCCCTGTATTTGGCCAGCCAGCCAACATTAAGGTTATGTATGGCCTCAGGACATGCTATGAGCTGGCAGAACTCACTTTGGCCAAAAGAGACTTGTGCTTTTCTTTCTCACATATCCTAATCTCACCATGCACTGGTGATGGTGCTCATCAGACAAAAGGTGTGACAGAGTGGTGGAATGGCATGCTCAGAGGAGGAGCACAGGCAGGTAGAAAAGGATAGAAAAGGACAAGGACCTCTTGTCTTCCATAAGTGTGAATCTTCCCCTGGAACTGTCTTTTGAACTGGTGCCAGCATATTACTGTCACTAATGAGACATGGAGATAACAGAACCTCAGGATCAGCATTTTCAGCATTTTTTCAAACAAAGATGAGAATTCTGACCAAACCACCCCATCTTTACAGAAGAAACACTTGTGCTTCAGCCAAGATATATAAATGTGTATAGGAGAAGGGATAGAGAGAGCTGTGCGTGAGATACTGTGTTGGTAGGAACATAAATCCTTATGGACAGCAAAGCCTGCTTCCCTGTGCTTTGGCCAGGAACCCCAGCTGTCTCAAATAAAATGAACACAGCCCTTTCTGGTTGGCTGACACATAAAGGATCAAATAAGCACTTAAAAAGATGAGCTGCTATTGCCTTAGCTTGTAGTCCAAGGCTGTAACTGTATGTCCCCGCTGCAGGTTGGTGGGCTGCTGAGCAGTGTCCTGCTGTCCCTTGCTTTGTGACATCTTTCTAAGCCTCTACATACAGTAGCAAAGGGATGTACCCACTACTTCTCTCTCCGGCTTTGGCACGTACACCCCACTGTGCCAAAGCACATTGATGGCCATCTAGTCCTATTGCTTACTGCTTCCTTGGTTTGCCTTTCACATTGCTCTAAGCCTGTGAATATCACCCATGGTATTTCTGCATAGGTTTGGTCACTCTTTTGTATCCTTTGATTGTTGGATCTTTCCTGGTCACATACAGGTAAGCCTATGTGTGTCTCTTAGTAGCTCTGTGCAAGCATTGCCTAAGCCTTTCTGTGCACTTTCTGGCATTATACAGCTGGACCATGATGACTTCCTCTTTGGGGAAACATCTGAAGTTCTCAGACCCATCTATCTTTAAGCTCAGTTGCTATCTGATCTCCGGGGCCTCCACTTCAGTGTTCCCACACTCAGGCAGAGCTGCCTTCCTGCTTCTTTTGCACTGATTAACAACCTCTTGCTTCTTCTGACTCCCAGCTTCCCATTGCTTTGCGGGTACTTAGTACTCAAATTCCCATTCCATGCTGAACTGGTTTCAAGCTTTGCTGAGGAAATCTGTGATCTGTTGTCTGAGCACAGAATCATGACAGCCAGACCTTGCCAAGGGCACTGCAATGACTTGTTCTCAGTCCTTGCCTGTGTGTCCTTCAGGCAGCATCACTCTTGCTTGGAGATGCAATAAAGAATTATTGTGGCTAATAGCACGATGATTATTCAGAATTAGATTCATATCTCATGATGCAGACAAGTGTCTCCCTTTCTGTACTTCTGATCACTCTGTACATACTGCACTGCCCCAAACCTGCCTCTCTTTGGGCAGCCATGCCATGCCACTGAATCTTTTTTTAATCTGTGTGGTTTTGCCCTGTGTGAGAAGTATGGACACAGAACACTGGAGAAGACCCTTTACTCAGACAACTGTAGTGCAGGTGTAATCAGATGAGCCAGTCCCTTGTAGGTCCTTGCAGAGCCACTGGAAAGAAATAATTTTCAAACATTTCAAGTTGATTTAGAAATTTTAAAATACAACAAATAATGACTTACGGCCTACTGACAATATTGACTAAATCTTCAATGACTAAAATGGGAACCCAGCAACTCTGTGAAGAGTTCAGTGACATGACTGAAGTTGCTCTGAAGTTGCTTAGCACTTTTTAAAACCCCTCATCTTGTGTTCTCGTCCCTCAGCAGATATGACCAACTCTGCTGCTGCTGCATTTGCAGCTGTTGATTGTCCCAGTCCAAGTGTACTGAACATTTTACTGTCTCCAGTATCCTGTTGTGTTTGATGCCTGATTTGACTGCCTAGTGCTACCTTTGAGAAGGAATTTTAGGCAGGATGGTAAATGGTGTCTTTTATTGCATTGAAGATTTGTGAAGCCTCACTAGAGAAAATGAGCAGTGTCGTTTTCTGTCATTCCAGTCTAATGTTGAGTGCTGTTCACAATGGCTCATTCACCACACTGCTTGTTATCAGAAGGCATATTTCACTATAGCCAAAGGCAAACTGGCAAAAATGTTGCCATCAAAGAAGCATGGGGAATGGGTCATTCTCAGCCCAGACATTTCTCCTTTCCGTGTTCACATGATGTCTACTTATAAATGCCACAGTGTGGTGGCTTCAGCAAAGTGATACTGCTAGATTTCCTTTCCCAGTGTCACCCTTTACCTCTTCTTGCTGTGCAGAGTACCAATGTTTTATGGTATGTGCCTGATTTAAATTGTCTTTATGCTTTCCAATGCCCACCTTCTGGGCTGGGGCTTCTGACTAAACCCTACCATGTGACAGATGCCTTACTGCTTTGCAGAACTCTGCTGCATGTGCACAGCATCTGGACATTTCCACTGATGGAGGCATTTCCTGAGTCTGAGTGTGTCTCAGAAGGAGGATGGAGCTCAGCAGAGGTTGCCAGATGCCCAGATGAGCTGTCTTCAGTCTCATCTGCTGCATATAGTCTGTGGTCAGTCTCTTACCCCTTTAGCAGCTGCCATATCCTGGTACCACAAACTTGCCTTTTACTCAGGTTTCCCTTTGCCCAGTGGTATGATTTTCATCCATGAAAGGCAGCTGATGCTGGTCCTGCTAGAGCCCTGCTTGTGCCCACTACCTGCCACAGGTAGAACAAGTTCAGTGGGTTTCCTATGACCAGACAGGACTGGGCAGTGGATTTATTTCCCTGCTGTGCTCTGTGCATCAGGATGAGCATGCCCAACACCTCATGGATGTAATAGTTCTTCCTCTCCAGAGGAGATGATGTGACATCGCAGCTGATCTCCATCCAGCTGGCACCCAAGCGGCCTCTGAGCTTGCAGGAACTGGGTGGGAGTCAACCCTCTGCCCTGTCTGTGGTACCATGAAAGTCACAGCACAGAGTTCCTTATCTGTATTGGATGTTTGTCTGTCTGTCTGTCTGTCTGTCTGTCTTGTTGCTGCTTGAGTCACTGCTTTTTTATTTCCTGGAAGAGCTGCCCAGGGGTACAAAACCCTCACATAGGTACCTCGTATAGGGCAGTCCTTAGGTTCCCTGTATGGTTGGTCTCCACCCTGCCTGTGGTGAGGCTGTACATCCACCTGGTGTCCAAACAGTGAACTGAGGCTCTGCTTTCACTCTCCATACCTCGGGTAGTGTCTCCCTTTTTTCCTGAAGGCAACTCTTATGTTTACAAGTCAGGGAAGACACTTCAGCAAAGGTCTTTCTCCTTTCCCCATGGAGACCAGCTGCCCTCTGTGGGCAATCCTTCTCAAAGGTCAGATATTTTTACTGCAGAAATAGCATGTAGCAAGACAGGTCCCTGTGTAATGGTGTCTCTAACCAGGGCCTTTCTGATGTAAACGTGGCAATGCAGAGTTTGGGTCCTGCACACACCCACTCTCCTCAGCCCTCCTGCTTTCTTGTGAAAGCAAGACCTGTCCAGCTACTCTGTCTGTGGTCAGAGGTGACATCAGCTCTTCCTCACCCAGGGTTTGCTTCTGGAAATTCTGCCTTACTGACTTCATGTTCTTGCCTTTGACTTACACTTTTTGACTGTTCATTACCCTTTGCAGCATGACGACTGAAAGAGTAGATTTAGATTAAATATTGGGAAGAAATTCTTCATTGTGAGGGTGGTGAGGCACTTGGGACAGGTTGCCCAGAGAAGCTCTGGATGCTCCATCCCTGAAAGCATTCAAGGGCAGCTTGAGCACCCTGGACTAGTGGAAGGTGTTCCTTCCCATGACAAGGTTGGAATGAGGTGTTCTTTAAGGTCCCTCCAACTCAGACTATTCTGTGATTCTATGATGATTCTGAGTCTGTGCCACATCCATGATCTATCAAGGCTGTTTTAGCTTTAACTACAGGGATTTTATTTTTTTTCCCCGTTTGCAAATGTATTTGCTTCTCTCATTCCCCACAACTAAAGTTACGGCAATCCTGTTTAATTCCCGCCACACAAATCCTCTGCTATAATGACAGCACTTTTTAACTTCAGCACACATTAAAGCAGAAGTGTCATTGCTGCCACTTTCAGAAACTAAGACCCACAAAGATTTAGAAAATTAATAAAAATAATAACAAAAATCAGTGTGTCTGGCAGATACCTTTTGTGGAAACCAGAACATGTCATGGCAGCCTCGAGAGGTGGCACAGGGACCCTGTGGCAGGGTGACCCTGGGCACAGGGATCCTGGAGCACAGGGAATTGGGGGTACAAAAACCTTGGGGCAGGGGTACTCCGGGGCAGTGCTTCCTGAGGCACAGAGAGAGACCTGGTGGCACAGGGACCCTGGTGGCACAGGGACCCTGGTGGCAGTGCTATTGAGGCACAGGGGAAACTGGTGGCACCAGGACCTGCGTGGAACAGGGACCTGGTGGCACAGGGACTCTGGTGCAGTGCAATCCCGAGGAACGGGGACCCTGGTGGCCCCACAGTTACCCTGGTGAGTAGTGCTATCCTGAAGGATACGGGGACCCTGGTGGCACAGCTGACCCTGGTGGCACATGGACCCTAGAGGCGTCGGCACAGGGACACTCGGTAGGCAGTGCTATCCCGAGGAAACGGGGACCCTGGTGGCACAGGGACCCGGTGGCACAGGGGACCCTGGTGGTCGTTGCTATCCCGAGGAAGGAACGGGGACCCTGGTGGACAGGGACCCTGGTGGCACCAGGGACCCTGGTGGCACAGGGACCCTGGTGGCCAGTTGCTATCCCGAGGAACGGGGGACCCTGGTGGAACAAGGGGACCATGGTGGCAAGGACCTGGTAGGCAGTGCGATCACGAAGAACGGGGACCCGGTGGCACAGGGAGCTGGTCGGCAGTGCTATCCCGAAGAACGGGGACCATGGTGGAACAGGGACCTTGGTGGCAGCGAACTTGCCAAGGGCACTGCAATGACTGTTCTAGTCATGCCTGGGGTACTTCAGGCAGCATCAATCTTGCTGGAGATGCATTAAAGAATTATTGTGGGTATAGCACGATGATTATTCCGAATAGATCATATCGAATATGCAGACAAGGGTCTACTTCTTACTTCTGATCACTCTGTAATAACTGCACTGCCCACCTGCATATCTTTGGGCAGCCAGGCCATGCCAGCGGAATCTTTTTTAATCTGTTGGGTTTGCCCTGGTGAGAAAGTATGGACACAGAACACGGAGAATTACCCGTACCAAGACCACTGTAGTGCAGGTGTAATCAGGGAGCCAGTCACTTGTAGGTCCTGAGAGACATGAGAAAGAAATAAATTTTAAAAAAGTCAAGTTGATTTAGAAATTTTAAATACAACAAATAAGAATTACAGCTTACTGACATATGACTACATCTTCAATGACTAAAATGGGAAACCAGCAACTCTGTGAGAGTCAGGACATGACTGAAGTTGCTCTGAAGTTGCTTGTCACTTTTGAAAACACCTCATCTTTGGGTTCTCGTCCATCAGCAGATAGACCAACTTGCTGACTGACTGCGATTTGCAGCTTTGGATTTTCCCAGTCCAAGTTGTACTGAAAATTTTACTGTCTCCGATTCCTGTTGTGTTTGATGCCTGAGTGTTGATGATAGTGTACTTGAGAAGGACTTTTAGGCAGGATGGTAATGGTGTCTTTTATGCCTTGAAGATGGTGAAGAATCAATAGAGGAAAATGAGCAGTTCATTTGACGTCATTCCAGTCTAATGTGAGTGCTGTCCCAATGGCTCATTCACCACACTGCTTGTTTCAGGAAAGGCATATTTCATATAGCCAAATGCAAAAACTGGCAAAAATGTTGCCATCAAAGAAGCCATGGGGAATGGGGAATTCTCAGCCCAGCCATTTATCCTTTCGTGTTCACCTTGATGTTTCTAGTTAAATGACAAGTGGTTGTGGGGCTTCAGCAAAGTGATACTTGCTAGATTCCTTTTCCAGTTGTCACCTTTACTCTCTTGCTGTGCAGAGTACCAAGTTTTTGTACGTGCCTGATTTAAATTGTCTTTCCTGCTTTACAAGCCACATTCTGGGCTGGGGCTTCTGACTAACCCTTACCATGTGACAGATGCCTACTGCTTGCCGCGAACTCTGAGCATGTGACAGCATGTCTGGACATTTCACTGATGGAGGCATTTCCTGAGTCTGGAGTGTGTTCAGGAAGGCGGATGGAGCTCAGAAGAGGTTGCCGATGCCCAGATGAGGTGTCTTCAGTCGATCTGCGGAATATAGTCTGTGGTCAGTCTCGTACCCCTGTAGCAGCTGCAATTCCTGGTACCACAAACTTGCACTTTTACTCAGGTTTCCCTTGCCAGTGGTATGATTTAATCCATGAAAGGCAGCTGCTGATGTCTGCTAGAGCCCTGCTTGTGCCCACTACCTGCCACAGGTAGAAACAAGTGCAGTGGGTTTGCCTATGCCCAGAAGGGACGGGCAGTGGATTTAGTCCTGCTGTGCTCGGTGCATCAGGTGATGAGCATGCCCAGCCCCTCATGATGTAATAGTTCTTCTATCCAGAGGCGATGATGTGACATCCAGCTGATCTCATCAGCTGGCACCCAAGCGGCCTCTGAGCTTGCAGGAATGGGTGGGAGTCAACACTTTTGCACCCCTGTCTGTGGTACACGAAAAAGTAACGCACAGAGTTCTTATCTGTATGGGAGTTTGTCTGTCTGTCTGTCTGTTGTCGTCTTGTGGCTGCTTGAGTCACGGACTGTTTATTTCTGGAAGAGCTGACCAGGGGTCAAAACCCTCACATAGGTACCTCGTATAGGGCCGTCATTAGGTCCCTGGATGGTTGTCCACCCTGCTGTGGTGAGGCTGTAATTCACTGGTGTCCAAACGGTTGAAATGAGGCTCGCTTTCACTTCTCCATACTGGGTAGTGTCCCCCTTTTTTCCTGAAGGCAACTCTTATGTTATCAAGTCATGGGAGCCACTTCAGCAAAGGTCTTTATCCTTTTCCCCATGGAGACAGTGCCTCTGGTGGGCAAATCCTTAGTCAAAGGTCAGTATTTTTACTGCAGAAAATAGCTGTGCAAGACAGGTCCCGTAATGGGGTCTCAACCGGGCCTTTCTGATGTAAACGTGGCAAGCAGGAGTTTGGTCTGAACACACAAACCTCCTCAGTCCTCCTGCTCTTGTGAACGCAAGACCGGTCCAGATACTCTGTCTGTGTCAGAGGTGACATCAGCTCTTCCTCACCCAGGGTTTGCTTCTGGAAATTTGCCTTACGACTTATGTCTTGCTTTGACTTCCACTTTTGACTGTCAGTTACCCTTTGCGCATGAAGACTGAAAGAGTAGATTTAGATTAAATATGGAAGAAATTATTAATGTGGGGTGGGAGGCCTTGGACAGGTGCCAAGAGAAGCTATGGAGGCTCCATCCCTGGAAAGCATTCAAGGCAGCTTGAGCACCTGGACTATGGCAGGTTCCTTCCATGCCAAGCGTTGGAAGAGGTGTTCTTTAAGCACTACAACCGACTATCTGTGATTCTATGCTGATTGAGTCTGTGCCAATCCATGATCTATCAGGCGTTTTTAGCTTTAACTACAGGGATTTTATTTTTTTCCCCGTTGCATTGTATAGATATCTCATTTCCCACAACTAACGTTACGGCACTCCTGTTTAATTCCCGCCCACAATACTCTGCTATAATGACAGCACTTTGTAACTTCAGCGAACATTAAAAGCAGAGTGTCCATTGCTTGCCACTTTCAGAACCTAAGACACAAAGATTCAGAAAATTAATAAAACTAATACAAAAATCAGTGGGTCTGGCAGATACCTTTAGTGGAAACAAGAAAACATGTCATGGCAGCCTCGAGGGGTGGCAAAGGGACAGACTGTGGCAGGCAGGGTGACACTGCACAGGGATCCTGGGGAGCACAGGGAATTGGGGTACCAAACCTTGGGGGCAGGGTACCGGGGGCAGTGCTACTGAGGCACAGAGAGAACCTGTGGACAGGGACCCTGGTGGCACAGGGACCCATGGTGGCCGGCTATCTGGAGGCACAGGGACATGGTTGGCACAGGGGACCCTGGGGCACAGGGACCCTGTCGGGGGCACAGGGGACTCTGGTGGCAGTGCCATCCCGGGAACGGGGGACCCTGGGGGCACAGGGCACTGGTGGCACAGGGACCTGGTGTAGGGCTATCCAGAGGAAACGGGGACCCCTGGTGCACAGGGACCCTGGGTGGCACAGGGACCCTGGTGGCACAGGGGCCCTGTGCAGTGCTATCCGAGGAACGGGGACCCTGTGGCAAAGGGACCCTGGCCGCACAGGGACCCTGGTGGCACAGGGACCCTGGTGGCAGTGCTGATCCCGAGGAACGGGGACCCTGGTGCACAGGGACTGGTGGCACAGGGACCGGGGGCAGGCTATCCCGCGGAACGGCGGACCCTGGTGGCACAGGGGCCCCTGGTGGCACGGGGACACATGGTGGCAGTGCGATCACCGGAAGAACGGGGACCCGGGTGGCACAGGGACCTGGTGGCAGGACTATACCGCAGAAAGGGGCCCGGTGGGCCACAGGGACCCTGGTGGCAGTGCTATCCCGAGGAACGGGGACCCTGGTGGCAAAGGGCCCTGTGGCACGCGGACCTTGTGGCGAGTGCTATCCCGAGGAACGGGGAACTGGTGGGCACAGGGACCTGTGGCAAAGGGACCCCTGGTGGCAAGTGCTATCCCGAGGACGGGGACCCTGGTGGCCACAGGGACCCTGGCAGAACAGGGGACCCTGGTGGAACAGGGACCCTGGTGGCAGGGCTATACCGAGGAACGGGGCCTCTGGTGGCACAGGGCCATGGTGGCAGTGCTATCCCGAAAAGAACGAGGGACCTGGTGGACAGGGGAGCCCGGTGGCAGTGCGATCCCGAGGACGGGGACCTGGTGGCCAGGGACCCTGTGGCACAGGGACCCAGCACCGGTGGCGAGTGAGACCCGAGGAACGGGGGACCCTGGTGGCACAGGGACCTGGGTGGCACAGGGACCATGGTGGCACAGGGACCTGGTGGCAGTGCTATACCGAGGAACGGGGCCCTGGTGGCACAGGGACCCTGGTGGCAAGGACCTGGTGGCAGTGCTATCCAGCGAAGGGGACTATGGTGGCACAGGGACCTGGCAGCAAAGGGACCCTGGTGGCCCACAGGGACCCTGGTGGCAGTGCTATCCCGAGGAACGGTGGACTCTGGTGGCACAGGGACCCTGGATGGCACAGGGACATGGTGCAGGCTATCACGAGGAACGGGGACCATTGGTGGCACAGGGACCCTGGCAGCACAGGGACCCTGTGGCAACAGGGCACCTAGGTGGCAGTGCTATCCCGAGGAAGGGGACTCTGGTGGCACAGGGACCCGGGTGGCACAGGGACCCTGGTGGCACCGGGACCTGGGGCAGTGCTATCCCGAGGAACGGGGAAACGGTGGCACAGCGGACACTGGTGGCGGCCCCGTGCTGCCACCTGCGGTCCGCGCGGGTAGCGGCAGCGGCTGCGAGATGCCATCGCCCTCCGGTGGCAGCACTGCGGCGGTGTCTCGCGGTTGGATAGCGGTGTTTGATGTGGACTGGCGATGGCAGCTGTGGCCCGGCGGTGGCCTGGCTGTGGTCCGGCGGTGTCTCAGCGGTGGCCGTGTCCCGGCGATGGCAGCTGTGGCCCGGCGGTGTCTCAGCGGTGGTAGCGGTGTTTGGTGGTGGCCTGGCAATGGCAGCTGTGGCCTGGCGGTGTCTCAGCGGTGGCCATGGTCCGGTGATGGCAGCTGTGGCCCGGTGATGGCAGCTGTGGCCCGGCGGTGGCTCAGCGGTGGCCATGGCCCGGTGGTGGCAGCCGTGTCCCGGTGGTGGCGGTCGCGGGGTGTTGCCGCGGTGGCAGAGCCCGCTGCGAGTGCGGCCAGCGCGGCACGAACCCATCATGAATGAACCGGCCCCGCAGGAAGGTGTTGTCTGATTTCGCTCTGGTTTATGTTTTCTTTTCACAGACTCATAGAAGCATTTAGGTTGGAAAATACCTCTGACACCGTCACATCCTACCTATGCCCAATCATCCCATTGCCAACTTGACCATGACACCAAGTGCCACACCCGTCCTTTCTTGAATACCCCCAGGGATGGTGACTCCACCACCACTGGCTCGTTCCAATGTTAAACAATGCTTTACTTGAAGAAATTCCTCCTGATGTCCAACCTGAATCTCCCCTGGCCAGCCTGAGGCTGTCCTCTTGTGTGGCTTTGCCACAAGTCTCTTCTGTGCTGGAATCATCATTACAAGCCTGGCCTGGATGCAGCGCTGGAGCTGAGCCTAGTTCTACCCCTTGTTCACAGTCACTTTCCCACTCTCCTGTTCATGGTGGTACTGAAGCACCTCAACAGCCATCATGCCTTTAAGACAGGTGAGGGATGCTCACTGTGGGTCTGGCACAGGGAAATCCTGACACACCCTTTCATGAGAAGCACCATCTCCTGGGAGTTTAAGGGATGTCTGGCCACAAGCCACAATGCTACATTTCCCCCAAGCCCCTTTCCATGACTCTTCTAGTCCACTGGCCAGGCAAATCCTGCCTTTATGCCACTGGTACAAAGAATTTATGGGCTATGGCTCCAGCCGAGCCTTTTCAGTAATTATATTCAGGTAAAGGATCTGCTTAAAAAAGCAGGCATTATCTGCAGCCTAAGTTCTGTTAGGAAACAGCTTACCTGAGATACTGACAAGCAATGACTGCTATTATATATGTATTACAATTCTGGTAATAAAACTGACCAGTAAATCAGAACAGGCAAGACCACTGAAGTACAGAGTAACTGATTAGGAGTTAAGCTGGGAAAAAAACCCAAACCCAAGCCTGGGCTCAAGTCTTGGGCCAATTTGTGTTTCAAATATTATATTATTTTTGCAAATATAAACACAATAATTACATCAGCATGGGTAGGAAGCTCTATTTGGCTCCCCTCCCCACCAGAAATCTTTTAGCTTGGGCTGGAATTAATAAATACATCATAAACCCTGTCTTCCTCTTTCCCCCTTTGCCCCCCAAATCCCTTGACTCTTTGAGATAGCGCCTATCAAGTGCGGTTCTTAAAATGTGTTGCAAAGGTGGTCAGGTGAATTATTGCCTCCCTTGCCTGCAGAGAAAGCTACAGGTCTGGTGTCAAGATTTTTTGGAGGTCTGGGGAAAGCAAGACTTGGAGGAGATGAAAAATTTCAAGACTGTGAAGGGCCTTGGGGCTCAGAGCTCACTGACGAGTGGGAGAAGGAAGCGACATGATGAGAGGGAGAGGATGGAGGTGAGTGAGTAGGGCAGGATCCAGTATTTATGGTTCCCCCATGCTGCAGGCACCAGCTGCCTCCCATACATTTGTGGTACTCATCTTCCTGAAGTTCCTATGGGGAAGCAGCAGCTCTGTTTTGCTGACAGGGAAATAGGGCTTAGTGAGTAGCTGACCAGGGTAACAAATATTTGGACTGGAAATAGAAATCTGGCCATGGGAGCAAGGTAGATATGAAATAGGGAAAGGCAGGGGGAGGGAAACCAAAACAGCTGTGCCTTTTAAAGGTGGAAAAGCATTGAGAGCCTTGGGGCCTTCTTCAAACATTGTGAGACTCTGCCTCTCGCCAAAAATACTATTTGAAAATCCTGACGCTCCTGTTTCATTGCAAAGAGACTCGTGGACAAGACTTGGCCTCTAAATCACAGCAAAAACCATGCAAGAAAAACAAAAGCAACCTGAAGCTTGCCTGGCAAGAAAAGTATTGATCTAAGTCTCAGCCACATAGCACATGGGACATCGTGTGTACAATGGTGTCATCATAATTTCGTAAGTGTTTGAGCCCATTCAGCATAACTGCAGATGACCTCACCCTAAAAAATGTGAGGTTGGCTCCACTGGAGCAGGCTGAACAAGAGAAAGAACTGTAGGGTAATGGGGAGCAATGCTGGATGCAGCCCTTTCCGCCTTAATACTGAGCCCCAAACTCTCTATAAGGGGCTTCTGCATATGTGGCTGGGGGCACAAAAGCCCCTCCCCAGACGACTCTTGCAGAAACAACCAGCACTTCTGCAGCTGTCTCACATTGCTCAGGTATTTTGTTCAAAGGTTGTTACTGCCTGGACACACATGGGCGCAGCACACAGAGTGCTCCTTCAGAGAGCAGCCTCCATTAGCCTCAGGAGAATGGATTTGGTTTAGGGCATGAAACTGGATAAGAAAGGCACATTCTTCAGTGTATGCTAACAGGGTGGAGAGTCCTGCTGCAAACAGCAGCACAGCATAAGATGAGGGGCTGTTCATGGTAGCGACAGAGTCCATTTCCCATTTTCTCAGCATATCAGGTTTTTCCCTGGGCTTCAGGGTCTTTTCAAATTGTTTGAGTGCTGTTAATGTGTCTCTCAGCAGAGCTGCTTGCTGTAGCTCAAGACAGTTTGTCAGAGAGACGTTTGAAGCCACAGCAGAGCTAGACAACTGTTGTTTGTCAGGACAAGAGGTCAAGTGTGAGCCACTCCTGAGGGAGGCAGGGAGCCAGGAGAGCCACCAGAGATTACATGTTACTGGGGACACTGAAAGGCAGTTAAGAGTCTCTTTTTTACAACCTATGGTTTATTTTTCAAAGGTTTGGGCTGCTCCAGCTGCTGCAGCTGGGAGTGTCCTTGCCCTTGATCAGACTTGTGACATGCAATCCTCCAACAGATTTGGTGATGCCTCACAGACCCTCATTCAACTTGCCCCTGCCTCCAGCTTACTGATTTGGAAAGGCTTTAGCAAGCTTACTTAACTTACTTTTTTTTTGTAGAAAATAAAAAGCATCTGCCCATTCAGTGTAGATTGGATCTTCTTCTAAGTCAGAGACCCTGCAAGCTGCTCATACAAATATTTGCAGTGACACTAAGATGAAAGGAGCCACATCTGGCCCACTCCACACACTCTTGTTTAAACAGCAGCACACAATTCATAGCCCTCAGTTATAAAATAAAATATCCTTGAAATTTGCATGGAGTGAACCCAGGAAACTATAATTGGAAAGAGAGTTTCTGGAATGCAACAAGGAAATATTAATACAGTGCAAAAAGGGATCCAATGCCTATAGCCCCACAGAGATGTGTTGTCCAAAACGTTGTATTAGCTACTTTTTCTCTCTTAATCCAATAGGACTGCATCTCTGAAGCAATCTTTTGTGAACACTTAGCCTCCTTGACCATAAATCTCAGCCGTTTGACACCCAAGTTATTAAATTATGTTTGTGTTGTTATATCATAACATGATGCTTAGCCATATATCATGCCCCCAAGGACAGCATAGGACTGGCAAATGGTAAAACAGAGCTCCTCCTTCCAGACCTCTTAAAAGCTGAGAGAATCTCTGTAGCTTGCTGGCAGCACTGGCCTGCTTTTGGAATTGTGTATGATTTCACTTCATAGTAGACCACGTTCCATTTGTTTGTTGTCTAGGTCATTACAATAAGGCTACTTTTACAAAAAAAAACCACAAATCAGTGGTGCTAGCACACGGTAATTTCTTGTTGCAATTCTTAATTGTTGTTTCAGAGGAGTCATAAGTGTTGTGTCATCAGTAATAAAATGTTGGGGACTAAACAGGAGGGGGCGGGGGGGAAATGTATCATGGCATTTAATTATTTAAGGTTAAAATCCACTGCATAGTCCTGTGAGAGTCTCCAGGAGCATTCTCTCCTCTGGTGCAGATGGAGGGATGTCTCATTCAAACGGCATATGGATGCTGTCTATCAGTGGACTGTATGCTAAGGACCAGCTGTGGTTGCCTAGCAGTTCCTGCCTGCTGACTGACCCCCGGGGTGTAGCATTTGACAGTCGGCAATCAGGAAGTTCTCCCCAAGTAAGGCAGTGCTCTTTATGGTGAGTTATGAAGCCAGTGATCCTTCTCTTGACATGGGAGATGAATATAACCATCACATCTAGCCTCTAACCGTATTATGACTTCTTCCCGTGGTTGGTCCCCATTGCCCTCACGCCTTGCCTAAAGATATTTTGGACCTCCAGGGGCTTAAAGTCTTCATGGTTAGCACTGACACTTCCAGACACACTTTTGGCTGTGGTGCCAGCATGTGTGTGGCCACAGATGTTTTACAATTGCCGCAGGTGCCTCCAGAGGAGCCTTCATGGGGAAAAATTCCTGCCAGGTGTAGTTCTACCCCTGTGAAAGAAGGAATATGGACAATTCCTGACATCCAACAGGGGAGTTCCACACCCAACAGTTCTTACATCACTTTCTCATTGCTCCAGCTTTTGCATGCGAAATTCTTGCAAAGTAATTTTCTAACAACCTCAAAATCTAAACTAATGCTGTAACAGTGCCTTTCTC
The DNA here is from genome assembly GCA_018697195.1 of Certhia americana. Taxonomy (NCBI): domain Eukaryota; kingdom Metazoa; phylum Chordata; class Aves; order Passeriformes; family Certhiidae; genus Certhia; species Certhia americana. The sequence continues at coordinate 32,557,461 of CM031858.1, forward strand.
ATTACTATAATGTCTTTCTAGTTATCAGTTATTGGGGCTTATTATGTGAAAATTAGAAATACATTATTACCAGCAAATCCATTCTCTCAACTGTACAGACTTTTACAGCCTGACATAATCTCTTAAAATCTGAATTGTTTGCCATGAAACAGACCTTTTTTTATTCATGAAGATGTCAGAGAATTTCAATTTCAGCTAATTCTTCCAATCCTAATGAGCTTCCTTCTCTAAGGAACTGTCAATGCTCTTCATGCTTTAATAGTTCCAGGAACAATTGGAAACCACTTGGATAATAACATAAGGGGTTTTAGATCAATATCATTTATTTTTGTAATGTGAAACTTTTGCCAGATCTTCTGACTATCTAAGCCATCCTCTTTTTTTTTTTTTTTTTTTTTTTTTTTTTTTTTTTTTTTTTTTTTGAGGGTTTTGCTGAAAAGATCCCAGGCACTGAGAAATCTTGATACAATTATGCCAGCTAAGAAGTGACAATCAAGAAGGTGACAGATACAGTGTTTTATTATATGATACTGGAAAATTCTAATGTTGCAGCATTGTACAGATGATTTTTAAACAGGAGGCTGCTTCTTTTATGCATTTGATGAATTTTACTTTTTATTCTGTAAGGGCTGCACACTCTGTGAATCTGACTGGAGGCAAACATGTCTTACGAGCCCATTAGAGACATCACTTCTGTTCATGCTAATCAGTCAGTAAATTAAGAGTTATTTTATTTGTGTAGATTGAGGCTTGCATTGACAAAATGGGCTTCTTTTGCTGACAAGTTAAGCTGACCTTCCAGAAGAATAAATATCAACTCAGGTGGCAAGGGCATGCCTAATCCAAATGTTGCAACAGTGACTGGGAAAAGTTCCTGGCATTCAAGAGTTTTCCTGTTTGGCACAAGGAAGGTGGATACACAACTGCTGTCATGAAAGTTACATTTCCTGTTTCCAGACAACTACCTGAATTGATTTCTTGTTCATATCATCTCTTAGGCTTTTTTCTTTCCTCTGTAGAAACGCCAAACGTTCATTTCAGGATTACTAGGGCTCTGGAGTTAGTTCCTTGGGTGATACTGCAACATGCCTCCTGGCATTTCAACCATATGCTGTACTTTTCCAGAGTAAATCTGCTCAAGGTCTACATGCCTTTGAAAGCTTTAGTGATTTCCTTTGATCTGCTGTGAAACCAGAGGATACCCTGAGTGGTTTTCAGACATCTCTATTCTTATGTGAAGAAAAAGCATGCCCATCAGCATCCTTCTGAATGGAAGGAAAGAAGTTCTCAGGGAAATGTCTGTTGTCTGCTACAAACCTGTTTCAGATATATCAGCCTTGCACTGGGGAAGATCCTGCCCTGCTTCTACATGTCTTTTGAGGGCTTCTTTTGGTAGTCTTTGGGTATTTTTACCTGTTTCAGGAAGTCCCTCAAGAGTAAACTTTTGAGCACTATAAAGTAGCTGCTGCTAAGTATCATTACTTGACCCACCACTAACAAGTACATTCAGATTAAGAAGATCCCACTGTTCCTGAAGTCTGGGCTCTGCTGCTGCCTTGGGTATGTTTTCCCTGTCAGGCCTGTTGTTTTTAATGCTGCTTCTTTCTGTGCTATTTTAACACCATTCTTTTGTTGTTCTCCCTATTCAGCCCACCTGCTTTTAAAGCTGATGTAAGGTTGCTGTTTCCTAACACCACGTTTAAACAGGATGGTAAAAAAATTGCAATTCTGTTTAGCCCCTGCTCAAAACTTTAAGGCCTGTCCTATCTAATCACACTTTAAGTCAAAAAGCACTAGACAAAAGTTGCAAGCATACTCTGAACTGCATGAGGTTTCCCAATCAGTGTTCATTCCAGTACAATGGGTGTCAGAATGGCTCTTGTCTGCCTCTATATGAAGGAGTCTTGGATCTGTTTGGTTTGTCTCTCTACCAAGATTCACAAACAGTGAAGGACAGTGGCTCCTGCTCTGCTTCCAGTACAGCATGTTCCTCTGCTGCGAGGCTGAGGGGGTGGAGAGGTCTGTCCAGTTTACTGCACCATCTGCTCTGTTCAGCCAAATCACTTAATCTTAACCAATTTCAAAGGGAATGAGGTCAAAACTTCAGAGGTGACCTTAACTCTTCATAAAATATTTGCTGTCTCAGATGTTATGAAGAAAAGGTTGTTTTTGAGGGGCAGGGATCACTTGCCAGGATTCCTCCTGACACCAAAATGCACTGCCTTCTCCTTCCACAAATACCAGAAAGCTCATCACTCGTCCCTGGCAGCAGCAGGAGCCCACCCTTTTAATCTCCTTCCTCTATGTTCCTCAGCACTGCAACTTTCATGGCACCCCATGTCTCTGGATTAAATGCTCATCTTCTTTCTTGTCTCTCACTTGAGTGCCTTGAGTGCCCAGGATGCACCTCTGAGCACAGAGAGCTTTACCTACCTGGGTGTTTTTCACTGCCATACAGCCTATAATCAGCTGGGACCCCCTTTATCTATCCCACCTAGACCCCAGATGGGTGAGAGCCATTTGAGACCTATTCCAGGCTCTACCTCAGCTAGTCCTTCCCTGCCCAGACCTTCTCCAGATGTATACTGAAAGTGCCATTAACTGGTTCCCAAGCACTTCCTAGTACAGGGGTTTCTCAAGATAGGAGTCTTCCAGCACTCTTGGAAAAGATTACTTTGTAATTTACAGGTACAGAAATTCTGCTTTTTTAATACACAATACCCACAGAAAATCCTTTGCTTTAACCTTTGCCCAGAGCTCTTCAGGACCTTTCTCTTTTCTTGTGTCTGGTCATGAGTAGAAAGCACAGACACATTTGGAACACGAGGACAATAGACAGAGTATATTGCTAGACACACCTTTCTTTCAAGTATTCTCAGATGGATTCTGCTTTTCAGCAGGGGCTTCACCCAGGTTTGGATTTCCCCCAGATGTGAGCCAGGAAAGAGGGGTGCTTCCATCTTCTGCATGGCCTATGACCAGTAGGACTCAGCCAACTGAGATTTCATTCTGATTCTGAGACAGGAGGAGACAGAAGCCCAGCGTGGACTTTTAAGGGAAGCATCATTTGATTGTACAGACCTCAGACCACCCCTCAGAATGGGAAGATGTGAAATATTTTTATGCTGGCAATTTTTTGGAGGGAGGACAGGGCCTGAGAGCCAAGCGGATCAGACCAGCACACAACCAGCAGCTCAAGTGCAGTTACATTGTGTGGCAACAAGAGAACAATGTGTGCTGTTTTAGCATCACACCCTGGCTTGAAACACAGCCAAAGACAACAAAAGATATCAGCAGAAAACCTGGGGATGCAATAGACTGCTTTTTATCAGCCTCTTCTACCCTTCATAAAAGAGGTTGGTTCAAACCTGGATGTTGTTCTACCAGGACTCTCTGCTGTAAAACATGAGATCCTGAAAGTTTGTCAGCTTTTCATCACGGTTTAATGAAAGACATTGCCTTTTCCTATGAGCCTTGTTTCACTCTGAAACAGAAGATATGTTACTTTTTAAATTAATCAATTCTTAATGTCCTTTAATCACTCTTTCATAGTGATAAGAAGGCTTTAAAAACTCCACAAAGAAATTATCTTCTTTGATGAAGCTCTAGATATGCAAGCAGGGTTCTCTTCAGGAGTTGTTAGTCCTTGGTGGCCTTTTTCAAGCTTGCTTAGGGTTTTTCACAGAGAATATGACTGCCATGAAAGGAGAATTGAGGGTGACTTGGCATTTCTGTTTAGATGAGTGTGTGGGTTCAGATACTTGGAGACAGATCTTCTGCCACCAGAGGGGGGAATGTTGGGTTTGGAAAGAGTGCTGTCTTACAAAAGGGAACAAAGCTTTTTTGCAAGTGTACAGACATGGTGGAGTCTAACAAAAAGGTCAAAATTTGCTATGTACAATGCTTTGGCTGCTTTTTGGCCAAAGGCTGCTGCTGAACAAGACTTTTCCAGTTCATATGATTTTTACTTTCTACTGGGACATCTCAGCTCCCACAGGAGTGGAGGAGTACAAAAGTGATTTGATTTGTATCAAGCCCTACAATCCTAAGTCAAATGAGAATCCAGAGTGCTGCTGCCATCAAGATCCTCTGACATTCAGTGAAAAAAACAAAAAAACAACAGAGCACAATTCCCACAGGGAGACCAGGCTTTTGCTGGTGGCGCTTCCCATCTTTCCCAGTTGAGCTCTCATGAATGCCATACAAAATCAACACTAACACAAAGCCCATTGACTCCATCCCCTCTGGCACAGAGCCTTCTGCCAGGCCCCCCGCAGTTGCTCTGATTGCTCAGGATGCAGAGGAGTGAGATCACTGTGTTGAATTTTGAGGAATGGCCAGCAGATGGGAACAATCAGATAAAGCCAGAAACTATCACCGAGAAAGAAAAAAAATCTAATTAAATTCTCCTGAGAAACATGAGAGCTAAGAAAGACCTTTCTTTCTGGTGCTGTCCAGACACTGCTTCAAACCTTCACCCAAAGGAATGAAGCCACTGCAGAGCCCACCTGCCTGAGTGAATGATCACAGGGCAGTGAGGAGGCAGGCTGGGAGAGGCACATCCTCTGTCACTGTAAATACAGGAGTAGCTGGAGGAGATGGCAAACCACTACCTCAGATCCCTCCTGGAAAGCCAGAGTGTGCCTCAAAGGTCAGTGAATCACAGAAAGCCTGCGGAACAGGGTTTGGTTGGGCTGGCAAAGGAGGAGCAGGAAGAGCTGAAGGAGAGCAAAGTTTTGTCATGGTGTTATGAGGACAAGAGCAGCACTGTGAAGGGAGCCCTCAGCCTTGCCTTCCTCTTTGGGAAAGCATGCTGTGGGAGCAGGGCACTACCCAGGGGAGAGCGAGGCAGGGGCATGGATGAGACTTTTCCATGAAGCCTCAGAATTCCAGATTCATGGAAATAGACCCTGGCATAAATGAAAAAGTTTGTGCCAGCACTGTAAGCTCTTCAAGACAGGGACCATCATTTTGTCTGGCAATTATACAGTTCACATCACTGCAACAACCTGGACAATAACTGGATCTTTTCTACACAGTTGCACTATTAAATGGTCTATTTATCATTAGCCAGGTAATAACAAACACTAATCGCAAAAATTTCAATACCTTTCAAGATGAAACAAACCAGTGGAGCTGGTGGTACCTATTTCTTCCTATGAAGTTATGTTCATTTCTAGACACTATTTCTTTTTTTCTTCTCAAATGTAACTTAATTCAAAGGAGGATGACATTGATTATGCCCCAAGGGCCTTTATTTAGTCTGTGCCTGATGCCTGCAGGAGACTGCCATGGTGCTATAATGTTGTGTAGAGAACTATTTAGGTGAGTTAGTGCTTTTCCAGGTTGCAGCTCCAGTCCCAGACTTTTTGCAGTGTGGAGTTGGAGTTTTTCTCCATGGGAAGCTGCACACAGGGACACAGCAAACACAGCATCACAAGGGAAAATAATCCTCTTTTTCACAGTGAGAGCAGATCAGAAGGACTTTAAAAACATACCTTGTCTCAGGAGAAACCTGGAAAGAGTAATTCTGAGGATGTCTGAGGCATGTGCATCTCCTCCAAACAAATGTGACTGAATAGCAACAAGTGTTTTTAGTCCCAAACTCAAATGACATTTACATCACTACTAGATATATATATATAGGTCTTTAAAGGAAGCCATGCAAAAGTTGGAGGTTGGTTCACAGGCTGATGCAGAAGTTCATCCTCAGTAAATGACAGCAGACCCCTTAGGAGAGGTTAGTACTGTCATCATCATCACCATCACTTTTTACTCGTGACAAAATGAGACAAATTACTTCAGTGACCTAGCCCAACAGAGTCGTGGTGTTCATAAGGGAACCTAGCAGCACACAACACCTGGGGACATAAATAAGTGACTTTGAAAAAAAGTGCTGGAATTTGAAATGGTTCCTGTGCAAATAACGTATTGCATCAGTGACACTTTGTTCTGGTACTTAATTTCCTGGCAACACTTACCACACAATTTCTGTTCCCTGGCAATAACTAACAACACTACCTGTGCTATTGCAGATGGTTCAGTGGTTTATACATCTTCCTACAAGCAAATAATTTGTTTTCTCAATGGGTTGTATTTGCCAGAGACTTTCAACTGTCCAAACAACCCCCTCCCTTGCTCATGATCTCACCACCATGCACCCATTAGGCTGCTTTCCAGCCCAGAAAGACCATGGTGACATTCACTGCTGTGAGTGCTGGCCAGTAAACACGCTGGCCTGTGCTCTTGTGATGAAGAGCTAAGTTGAAGTTGGCTTGAGAGAGAAGCAGTCAGCTTGGAGGAGTTTAGCATCAGAAATGTTTATATCAGCTATTTCTGTGAACTAACGCAAAAACAGGGATGGCTGGGCCAGTGTTTGGCAGAGGGGATGAAGAGGAGGGTGAGGAACATGGAGCGCTTTGTTTGTCCTTTTACATCCATCTAGGATACAAATGAGATGGTTACTCTGTCCAGAATCTTCACCTGGGGAGAGAGAGACGGGACTAAGGAAGTAAGAAAGCTGTAGCTCGTAATCTGCTACACTTGTGCTGCAGCACATGGGCTCTGCCTCCAGCTCAGGCAGCAGAACAAAGCCTCTCAGGGCAGCACTACAGCCTGTGCAGAGGGCGTGGGTCACTTTTGTCACTGGGCCTGGCACTCAGCAAACGGCATCCCCAGGGCTCCACGTGCCCAGGGGTGGAGAGCACTGGAAGTGTAACTTCACATTTTTGGGAGGGTCTTGTACAATACCCTACCAAAACAGACTGTGCCTTTCCAGTCCCACCATTGGCTTTAGCCCCACCATAGTTTTTTGATAAAAGGGTTGGTCTGGAGAAAACACGTCTTTGTTAAATCTGGAACAATTTTCCACTTGGATAAATCTCCTCCTTGAAAGGCATTTTTTGGGAAGGGAGAAGGAAAAGAAAATGTTTAGAAATGGTCAAAGTATCCCATACCTGTGATTTCTGAAAAATAAATCCATTTTCTACTTCAAATGAGTATTTATTGTTTGGAAAATGTATGGTATTGAAAAAGAGGTTTACTCTTGAGAATATTAACATTAAAATTAATTATTTGCAAGCAAACATGGGGAGGTTTAATGCTTCTTAATGAAAGAAGTATCTTTTCTATTTATAATTGTGTTGCAGAACATTTTTTACTGGTTTTGACTTTTAGTCCTGGCTTAAGATGGGCAAAGAAAATGTCAGGATTCTTGTGAATAATTTCACAGGGACTGAAGAGAACATTTTCCCACACAGCTCTACAATCAAAACTTCAGATGCCAACAGATTTCTGATTAGGCTTTCCTGTTCTTGAGCAGGGATCACCATGTTGCAGAGCAGTTCAGGATAGAGCAGAAAGCACCTCTCATCATACTGTTAAAGATGTCTTTCCACACACAGAGCAAATATGTTCCCAAGATTTCTCAAGTGAAAGACTCCAAAATAAAGAGCAAAAGTGACCTCTGAATTTCAACCTTTATGACTTGAGTCTTCAGATATTATGCAACTGGCTTTTAAATTGCATGAAAAATACATTAAGATATTTAGCTCGCCTCCTTGATTATTTTGTAAATTCCATGACTATTTTCAAGCTCTTCAGTATCTGTGCCAGCAGCAGAAATTTATCTCGCCGTGCGTGGGAGCTGAGAGCCCGAGCAGGGAGAGCTGCACAGGGACACTTGCAGGGGGAAGTGGGGCAGAGTGGGCCTCTGAGCACAAGTCTGCAGCAGTTACCATCACTTAGGCACTGAACATCAGCAGGCACCCTTCTGAAAGGCCATGTCTCAGGGCGACTTCCAGAGGTACCAACACCTAAAGATGGATGAATGCTGAGACCTGCAGCAGAGAATACGCCTTGCAAGGGCAGTGTTCCCAGCTCTTTCCTGCATCTCGTCTCAATCATGTTGTAAGAGTATAACAAAGAAATCTTTGACCAGAGTAAGTTTGATATCAGTGAAAAATGGGTCACAACAGAGAATATCAAGCCAGGTGTTTGCTCTGGGTTTTATCACAAGAGACTGGAAGTAAGATTCACTCAGCTCTAATCAAACTAAGAGAAAAAGAGAAAACAAGGCAAACCTGGAACCTCTGAAACTCTGCTGAATCTCAGCAATTTCATCTTCAGTCAGAAGAGACTAGAGTTGCAGGGACCCTTATTGGATCTCTAGTGATTTTAGTGGTGTTCCTTATACAAACACTAGATCTGAGTGTGATTCTCTTCCACAGGAAAGCTGGCTTATAGCATTTACAAAAAAAAAAAAAAAAAAAAAAAAAAAGATCTCACAAGCATTTAACCAGCACCCAAATCTTACTTCTGTTGCCAAAACAGTCTGCTAGCCTGTAACCTTCTTCAAGGCCATCTCAGGGCATAAGATAAGGTCTAAAGGATCAGGTCGTCCTTCCCTTTCTGTTACATACCAGGAAAAAAGATGCTGATATCCTTTCATGTACTAGGATGACGGATAGCTGACAGAGAAACTATGGAACCACAGGAAAAAGTGAGGCCACTGCTTTTGTAAAGGGACGTGTTATTTGGCAGTTTGCTGAGCCTTGCTGTTACTGCTGTTTTTGAGTCAGGGTCCTTTGTCTATTCAGCCCTGGAGAGAAAAAGAAAAGAGCAAAAATGCAGCAGTTGCTGTTTAAAAAAAGCTACAATTTACTGAAATGTAGCATGGTTACTCAGCTTCATTTTTAATTAAGTTTCAGATCCAGGAAATCCATTCATCACAATTCTGGAATGCTGGAAAACTCACTGAGGAACTACAAAGAGCAGGTAAAGCAAAGCATTTAAAATAGTTACAGATGAGCTGATAAGAGGCTCAAAGAAACAGTTAAATTTGTGTGCAGATAACTCAACCACAGTATCTGGAATGTATAAACATAGCAGGTTTTTTTTTTTTTTTTCTTCTGGCCTTAAAATTTGATCCAAGCCTGGGAGTTAAAAAGTCCCATTTTGTGTAATCAGGTTCTGGTTGAACATGATTGCTGAATTATTTTAAATTGAAGACACATGTCTGGATGTTGAGTTCTGTATATTATTCCAGGATGGCGTCCATTAGGTCTTATCCACAGGGGCTATCTTCATTCCTTATGCATCAGGATTAGCAAAAGGTGAATCATGAATATGGAGACAGTGAAAAGAATGTGGTACTAGTTAAAGGGTGATTTTGGAAATTATCTTGCATGCATTATTCAAAACTTTTCAGTCTCTATTGCACTGAGTCCCTATGGCTGTTTAAAAGTGTTATTTTAAAAAATGATCATACAAAGCATTTGCATTCTTTCATTTTGAGTCTTGAATTTAGCTGTGAACCAACATTTGCCTTAACCCCTTGTCAGTCTTAAAGCTTTCTCAAGAGTACTAGATGCTTATCTAATGGTTGTGTTGCCATATGCTGTCCTTCCATAATAGATCTGCCCCTGACCTCTGTGTTTTTATATTGCTTCTTCTACTGGCAGATGGACCATTACACAAATTGAAACATATTTTCATGGATATTCCCAATGGTGTGAGAGTATTGTCTCATTAGCTCCGTGGGGAAAACAGTGTAAATCCAAAGCTGAGTAGCTCACCTATCCATATGGTAGGTGAAAAGAACCATCCTTATAGCATTTGCAGTTGGCAGTGATGCCTCCTGGATTACTGAATATACAAGTTCTGAGGCTGCTTTTTTTCTTTGTGGGCTGCTCAAATGCTTGAGTAGCTTTCTGACAGCCTCAGGAGTGGGCTGAGTGCTTTCTAGGCCCTTTGCAGTCATGTACCACAGACCAATCACTACAGGATGCTTCTGCCCGCATCTTTTTCCTACTGCCTTTCCCTGCACAGAACTCCTGCAGGAAAAACCTCTCACAGTCTTCAGTCCACCAGAATTTTTTAATAAAAATGGTGGGGTTTTTTTACTTTTTCTATCCCAACAAAATTGTCAGAAATATGACTTTCTCTACTATTCACATATTTCAATTTTCCCATGTTTGTAACAACTGTAATGGGAATCTTATCTCTTCCTTAATCAAAACTATTTGAAAAATCACATCACCCAACTTCTTCATGAGGGAAAACACTTCTGTCAGTATGGGAAGCCTTGATGAGAAAGTCAACAGTGATTCTGATATAATACTTCACAAAAATTGAAAGACATCACAAAAGTCTACAGAGGTGAAATGGCCACAAAACTGAAAATCTGTGCTCCTTGCAAAACATCTTGCTCAGTTTTCAGTCCAGGAAAGAAGAGAGTTTGCTGATTCAGTCACGATGGTATCTCCATACACTACCTCCTTCCCTCCCTCCTTCCCTCCCTGCTTAGGGAGAGTGAATCTGCTGGGCTTTAAATCTTTCTCAGCCAGGAGAAATTCTGAGAGGAGGAAAACAGCTGGGAAACACATCCATGCCTCCTGCAAAGTTATTCACCTTAAATATTACTGTGAGGCACAGCATCATTTTCCAGAAATCTCTCACTCTCTTAAATAACACACAACCTATTGTTCTGAGCTGAGCAAAGGTGGAGCTGGCAGCCAGCATGTCTGAGGTCATTGAATAAATGGGTGTAATGAAGTAGTCATGGCTAATATGTGTTATAAGCTTAATATGAACCTGAAAATCCCACAGAGGAGACATAATATTTTTTTAAAAGGATACTAAAGTAATGATTCTATATCTTACAGCTTACAATAGTGCTTAACTGTTTTGAGCTGTTATCATGGTGTAATTTTAGGGATTTTCATTACAGTAGATAGCTACGTTAAAATTGCATTAAAGTAGGTAGCTGCCAGACTTTGCTGGTGCTTTACTAAGAAACACACGGAAGACACGTGTGAAAGCACTTCCCCTGCCACGTACAAGTGGGTAATTTACAATATAGCTGGAGGTGACAGCTGTAATTAGATTTCTTTCTACAAACTCATTCTGATGACTAACCTTGGGCTGCAAAGAGTGTGACACTCAGTTGCCTACTGCTTAGAACAAGGGTCCAACAACAGTCTTTTTTCTGGTGTAGCTATAAATGCAGGTAAATATTGTCTTATCTCTGCAAGTTAGGAAAGTGGGAACCACAGGCATAATTTGCGTTGGAGAACACTATCAGTCTTACAGAGGTAGAAACAGCAAAATCAGAGTCCCAGGCCATGACCCAGTCTGTCTGATTCCGCTGTCTCTTTGGCTCTTTTCTTCTCCTACTGTAACATTTTACCACATCACTGAGCACCTTGTCAGCACCACTCTATGTACTTTTAGGGAAAGAAGCACTGGGTAGCTTTCCCAAGGCCTGGCTACCAAAAATCTTTGATGCATAAATTCCCTTCATCATGCAACCCTGCTTGCACCATGCTCTGAGTCAGTCTGTCTCTCCAAAGGCTGCCTCTGCCCATCCCTAAGGTGGGTAGACTCCCAAGTTTTTCTCATTGCCTGCTTGTTTTCTTTCCAGGACACCTCCCAAAAGACCCACATTTTATTCCCCACCAACTTTAATCCTTGAAGTTTCAGAGCCATGCTATGCTAAAAAATCCCAAACAAACCAAGAAACAATTCTTGCAAAATAATGCCAGACCTTGCTTAGACAAGAAAGAGCTTATGCCAGTAGCTAAACAGGAAGGGAACAAAATACAGTTTAATACATTAAACTCCAGCATTTGTAGATTTTTGTATTTACATAGATGAGTATTTACACAGGATCCAAATGTACTGACTGACTGAAGATGGATGAGCTTAAGGGAGCAGATCTGACAAGTTCACTGTTTAAAATTAAAATACGAGACAAGCAAGTGAAGAGGAACATGAACAAACAGGGCACATATCCCAGTTTCATCAAGGGGACCAAGTTTCTTCATCTAGGCTGGGGACAAAGGATCTGTCTCTCAATAGGGTGAGGCTATTGGAAGGGCAAAGCCTGAAAAGCCTGACACTCCCATGGTCCAGCCAGGGTGTTACCCTTCCTGCCCAAACACAGCTCATCCTCTGTGCTTCTTGAATATGGATAAACGAGAGAAGAAGTATCGTATATATTCATACTCCCGTGCGTGTGTGTGTGTGTGTATATATATATATATATATATATATATATATGAATGAAAGTGTATATATAAGTGTATATATATGAATGTGTGCATGCATATGGATGTATTTATACACATAGAGAGAGTACAACTATATGATTTAACTGAGATAGATTCTGCAGCTGCTTTGTTTGGAAAAGCAGATCCATCACCACAGATCCAACTACCCTGACACACTTAGAACTAAATATTATTCTGCACCTTAAAAACATCAAATATTGCCTCTTTGAAACAAATTTGCCCTTTGTTGTGCTGGCTGACACTGTAAAAGAGAACTATATCTCTTTAATTAAAAAAAATCTCAAACCCCAGCAGCCCTTATGAGTGGATTGTAACTGTTTATTAACCTGATTTCTAGCATCATTTTTGCAAGGGAAGTTGGAAATCATTCCATGCAAAGCAAACATCTTTGAAATCTTAATGCTTTCTATTTTGTATGTATGCTTCCTATATATATTCTATGAAAGTTTCCATTTTTTCCAGTTTTATTCTCAGCTAACTCCTGCCTTCCTAACAAGTGGCATCATTTTATGCTACTAGCAATACATATATATTTTCACCTGGGAATGAGGTCCAAATATCATAAAAAGGAGCAGGAACTGGATGACTCTGGCTGCATCCTAACTGCCTGCAATTGCTGCCTAACATGCAGCTCCTTCTCTCTGTTGTTGTTTTTTGCTCTCACATCTCTGGCCAGGTTGGTCACAGCACCTGGAGTTGAACAACTGGACAGTCTCAGGGTAGTTCTATCATGCTTCTTTCTCCCTGAAAAAATCCTTAGCCAAGATTGTCCCAATTCACTTCTTCTTGCTTCCCAGGAGTCCCCTGGGCATAAAGAATGCCAGAAAGCTCTGCAGTGCATTGGCCTTCATTTCATCTCAGAAATGATAATATATCCCCTCTCCAAGAGTCAGAAAATGTGGAAAAACAACTTCAAGAGATATCATCAACATAGTGACAGCCTTAGGAAGTCCTGTACCTGTTGGTTTTGGGACATTTTATGCATATATTCATATGGTTTGAGCTGTAAATGTGCAACTGTAACCTAGATATGAGCTTGCTGTGGTAACACACAGCCTAGGTGACAACGTCCATGTCTGAGTGGAAGGCAGGAATGAGTACTGCTTGTGGAAAACAGGATTTATAGGATTCACACATAGATATATATGTGCTGTTCAGAAAGGCAATGAAATTGCTAATTATCTCAATAACATCCTTAGCTTCTGAAACATTGTCACCTGTGGAGATGTTTTTTTACAGACTAGCCTGTGGCTGCTTCTGTTCTTTGCTGTTCCTGCTCTTTCAGTGGGAAAAAAAAGGGCAGAGTTCCATACCTTCACCAGTCAGGCTAAATGACAAGGGAATAGGAAACAGGGAGAGTAAACAGAAGAAACCAATAAGCAAAACAGGATAGATGGTACTGCAGAAAGTTTTAAAACTTTCTGCATTATCCATCAGTTATGTCATAGTCTTTCTAAATTAAAAAGGTTCATGTCTAGCAGCAACTCATTACCATCCCTGCAAGAAACTCTTATACAGCAGGTAGTGGAGCAGTGTGAATTGTTCCATCCTGAGGCTATTTTGTTCAGAAAATATCTTTCTCATAATTTGGCTGTGTTACATTGAGTTCTACAAAATAAGTATAGCAAGAATAAAATGTAGACAAGCTTTACAGCAGCTCCTGTCATGTGAAGTCCCTGGAGAATTCTCACAGCAGGACAGTGTGGAGCTATGTGAAGCGTTTCTCTTGCATGCAGTGAAGGCCATTGATGAAGTCTATTAAAATCAAATTACTTTTGTTTCACTATGGATTAAACCCAGCCCCAACCTCCTCCTTGTGTTCCTGCAGATTACTGCAGGTAGCACATCTGCCAGTGGGTCTCCTGCCCTTAAGTGTAGGATACCCTTGTCCTTCATTTTGAGAACTCCATATGCTGCTAACAAAAAGAACTAGCTCTGGAGAATGAGTGTATGTGTTTTGTCTAAAGGCTAAAATTGTTTAGTTAGAGTTGAAGAATCCAGCAGTAATCCAGACAGGATCTGATTCTGGGCATGATGAAGGCCCTGTAGAAAATCTAAAAGTGCATTGTCCACCTCTCCTCAAATACCAGAAAGACAAGTCCTAATTTGTATGGTCAGGCCTGTAGAAAAATATTTAGACTATGCTGATACAAGAGGAGAAGTCCTTGGTCCTAAACAATTTAGCTATATTGGCAAAAAAGAAGGAGGGGAAAACCTGTCTTACAAGCATGTGGTAAACAATGAAGCCAATAAAATGCTGCCTTTTGCCAGTGTAAATTAAGTCATCTCAAGAGGTGGGCTAAATGTGCAAGCAGAAAAACCCCTTTTGCCAGTATAAGCTGTGACTCCACAGGGGACCTTTGCTGCTTTTGCTGGCAAAGCTTTTAATGTGTAAACCAAGGTTGCTCATACTGCCTTGTAAGCACAAATGATAAAAAATCATGTACATTTGTTATTCCTTTTGTCTGTCTGAAGTGGTCATTTCCACCCCACAGCTGGACGCTGGTGAGCTGCATACACATGGATGAGGACTTGAGTTTCAACACAGTAAAGTGACCATGGGGAAAGCATCATAACAGAGCAGGAAAATCCCAAACTGAGAATGAAATTATAAACCACTGGTCATTATAAACAATTGTTCAGGTGATGTTTAACAGGATTTGTGTAGTTTGGCTCAGTCATAAAATTGCTGCTGCTGTAAATGTGTCAGTGTAGCTAAAGTAGTGCTGTCCCAACCAGTGATATGGTTACCTCTTTATGGAAACACTGCAAGTGTTGTCATCTGAGGGGAAAAATCTTTGTCTGACTGGATAAATTGATGCAAAAACTCTGTTTGATTAACCACAAAAGTCTAATCCTCCATTGCTTTTCCCTTGTGTACCCATATGCTTATCTCTACCTGGAAAAGGATGTCAGGGGCTGCACTTGTTTCTGCGTAACTGGACTGCAGAGTTGATGACACACATATAAAGCAGTAAAAGTCAGGTCTGATTTTGTAAAGCAGAATCCTCACATCTCTGCTTAATCTAGACCACCTTAAAAAGCTTAAAAAAAAAAATTACTCTTTTGAGAAAACTCTCTTATTTTCCTATTACAAGATGGGAGCTGTCCTACAGGCCTGATCCTCAAACTTTTGGGGAGAATTGTGCTTATACTCTTGCTTAGCCTGTGCAAAAAGAGTCAGATGAATGTAAGAACAAAAGGTGGGTTTGAGCCCAGATCTAGACCAACATATAACAGTAATTTCACTAATGCATAACTTGCATCTAATATATAGTATACATTTTTATATATTCACTAATTACATTGCAAGGGGATGTTGTGGAAATTGTGACATTAACATTGTCTACATAGCTTAAAATTTCAAAGATGTTTCCTCCAGCCCCTGGACTGGAGGCTGGAGGGCTCCAGTTACTCCAGGACAGGATATTCTGGTTATGAGTGAGCAATGCTCAAATGGCAATGCCCATGAGCAGATATTTAGCAGCCTGGCTTCCTCTTGGTAAAATACCAGCAAAAGCTAAGTACTTTCTCTTGAACATCCAAAAAAAAAAAAAAAAAAAAAAAAAAAAACAAACTAAATAACATTTCCACTTCCACTAAATTCAGTTAGATTGAATGGGTGAGTTGAGCCAGAATGGAATCCATCCCAGAGTCCTACTGAGAAAAAGAGAAAATCATGGGAACACAGAAACAAAGGTGCAGGCTCCTCATATAGCAGTTGAGGAAAGGGAGGTGGCAGTATCATGCACGTGTCCTTGTTGGCATAGCAAGCAAAGAGAGGGGAGCTGTGTCTGCATCAGGTGATAATATTCAGTTGCAACCAATATATTTACTATATATCAGTTTCCAGGCAGTAAAATATTAATTTTGATGATGCCCAGCAATTATAAAGCATTTTGCCACTTCAGAGTCCTACACATGTGATAAGCAGGTGCAAGCAATTTTCCATTGTAGTGAGTGTCTGTAGCTAGAGCCATTCTTCTTTCTGTTACAGCTGAAATGGGTTGCCTGCATACATTAAATATTGCAGTAATAATCACATCTCCTTTTTTAATTCAGGTTTGGTTGATAACCTGTAAGAGCCATCTGTACATTTGACACTCAATGTGTGGAAGCCAGGGATTGTGGATGATGGGTAAGTGGTCTTGAATGTCCTCTGTATTTTGTGTAGCCGAGGGGGTCCCTGTGGCTGCTCTGTAAATACCAATGTCACTCTTCTGCATCTTGTACTCTTGGGCTCTGCCTGATGCTTACCCAGACAACCCTGGAAAGACCTACAGAGCACGCATGTGAGTGTCCTTGGACCTCCTGTTTGGACAAACCAAGGGGAGCACAGACCATCTCAAACTAAAACAGTGAGCAGCACAGTTTCAGCTTTTGCTCTGCCTCTGTCTCTGCTCTCAGATGCCCACATGTCCACGCAGAGGAACATCTCTCCTTGCCACACACCTCATTCCCAGGAGCATCACAGATGGAGCAGATGGTCACCACTGGGAGCCTCAGGCAAAGCAACACCCAAGAGCTGCAGAAGGAGCACTCCAAGGAAGTGTGACACCCTTGTGCCACTGTCTTGCCAAAGGAGAGCACCTCTGGAAGCATCTGCCCACCCCTGAGAAGACTCTGAAGGGCTTGATACTAGACTACTTTTATTTTATAAAATGTACAGAACAGTAAGTTCTTATGGAAACTGATGTTTGGAAAAATGAGACACAAATGGAGATGAGATTTTTGCCCCACTTCTGCTTGACAGCACCTCTGCTCACTGTGAGACAGTACAGATGACATCTGAGGTAAAGCTACAAATTTCATCTTCATGGTAGCAAGATTTGGCCCTGGAAATTGGAAAATCAGTCCACAGATGCATAGAAAAAGACATCTAAAAAGGCTCATGGCACAAAAGAGTTGAACCCAGAAAGATCAAGTAGATCCCTACTCCTTCTACATTTAAAATATAGAAAATAGTGTCTTGAATGTAGGGCATATATATTAGAGCTAAGGGCAGGTATTTTAAATGTCTCTAGCTCACTGTCCATGAGCTGCAAACTGTGGCCTTGAAGAATTACAGACAATATAGGCATAAAATAAATACAAAATATTTCAGTCCAATGTATTTAAAAGCCCCATTACCATGTAATCTCCCTTCCAAGGAAATGTAAAGCATCTCTAGAGGCCACATAGGGGTGTCAAAGCAGTCTAATACAATGAGGTTGCTCAGGGTTTTGAAGCACCCCCAGGTCTCTCCCCAGCACTGAGTGCTGTTTCTGCATGGCTTCACTTGCTTGATTGCCTGATGTCAGGAAAAACCTCCATGAGAAAATTGCCACCCTCTGATACGTGCTGCTGTATATAGCCTGTCAGGGCATGGTATAAGCAACTAATGGTAAATTAATTCATATACCAGGGCCTGTGCCCTTGGTATACACCTGCATTAACCATTCGTTAACCATTAGCTCTCTTAATAATACATTATTGAAGACATATTTCCTTTAATGTTTACCTAAAGAGAGAGCAGCTAAGAAAAGCTGCATACACTGAATTCAAGAAGGGGATATTTCTTTCCTACTATAAACAGAACTGATTATAAAACCAGAATGCAAACTGAGCTCCTTGCCCTTCAGTTTTGTATGAGGTTACATTTCTTTGCGAGACTCTAATTTCTTCAGTTTTTTACAGCATTCCAACCCAGGGAGATATAAACCAAAGCAAACAAAGTACCCCCCAAAGGAGTCTCTCCCCCTTAAGCAGGACTTCTATTTTTAATTCTCTACAGCTTTTAAAACATTTGAATGGGAAGCCTCCATCAGTCTTTGGTGGAAAAGAATTCCTGCTGGTCTCTCAGGGCATCCACTCCAGATAATCTCAACTGGCAGCTCGATATAAGACCGATATCTCTTCTCAGAGGGGTTCCTTGCAGTTACATTTCAGCACTTTCCACCTTTGCAAAGAAATTCTTTAAACAGTCATATTCTCCTCCCTTAAAGATGAATTAGGAAAAAAAGTAGAAAAGAAAGAAAACTTAAAAAAAAAAAAAATTACCATCTTGCTTGTTGGCAGTGAATATTCCACACTTTGCTGCTGCCTTTTCCCAAAGCATGATCTCAGCAAAACTGCACTGACTTTGCTCTTGACAACTGCAGGAATGCAAGCAGGAACCCATGATAGGAGGTTTGACACTGTCTTTACCCATCACATCTCCAAAAAATTTTGTTTGCCACATCTCTAAGGCCTGGACCCTCCTCTGTGCTGACAGCAATGGGACTGAGAAGGAAGCAAGAGAGCTCTTACATCCACCTCACAAGACAGAAAAAATTTGCAAGAAACTGAACTAATATTCTGTATTCCCAGCAACAGAGGAACAGAGTGGGAAAAAAATGTTAAATGTGCCTGAAGTATTTACAGGACTGCTCCTTTAAAAAGCTTAAGCTCAAGCATTTTATCTGTCCTTCCAAAAATCTCAAGGCAGGAACTACCTCCTCATGATTCCCAAGGAAGGAACCAATTGCTTATCAAGAGTGAAAATGTGACTGAAATGTGATAGCAAAAACAAAGAGGTCTCTAATAAATTAGAAATTCTTTCTTGAACCTACAGAGTGCAGTCTGCTTGGAGTCTGGTTTAATCTGCTGCCATAAATAAATCCATTGAGGGAATTTTCCATAAGCTTTATCAGACAGAAAATTCTGCAAGTCACATCACTGCACACTGCATGATGCCTCTGGCAGATTCAACCTGGTTAATATTTATGCTGCAATCATCAGTGACTTCTTGAAACCTTTAAGGCAATATCACAAAAAAAAAAAAAAAAAAAAAAAAAAAAAGCCCCAGAGCTCCTGCAGATGGGCTATCATCATAAATTCACCCAAAAGTGGAAACTCAAATAACAGATGTGTGTTTATAAACACAGAAAATAAAGCAAATTACTCAGAATGCTTTCAAAATGCTTAGAGCTGCAAGATATCCTCTCACACAAAAGTCCATATTCACACTTGGCCACACCAAGACAGCTTTCTGGCTTACCTGGGAATTTGGATTGCAATTGCTCTTACCGAGAGGCAAATTCTTGCCTGGATGTTGCTCTATGGAATGATCTCTGGATGATTAACACCACCATTTACCTCCCTGAAGCAACAGTTGTTTCTTATTCTCAAACTACGAGCACACAGAGGCATGTGGAAAGGTTGTGTCAGATGTGGAAGCTGTTGACAAAAACTTTATTTTTTAGACACCTCTCTGCCTTGAAATATGTCCAGTGCCAAAAGGCAGAGGAGGGGTTAAAAGCTCTCTCCCACCCCGCCTTATCTCTTGCACACTCTTATCTGTCCAGCAGTCCATAATAAATCAGAGAAACTCTTCTTCCCTCTGACTCACTCTAAATTCCTCACTTCCACATGATTTGGGAACATTTTCCTGACCTTTTGTGACTTTTCTGATATTGCACAGAGCAAGAGGTTGAAACCAGGGAAATTTGGCAGGTGTAAAATATGCCTGCAACTGTGTGGAGTTGTCAAAGATGCACCTCTCCTGACACCTCTCCTGGTCTTTGCTGTCTGCTGCTCTTTTTGCCTTTGAAAGGATGTGCCCAGGGTAGCAGCCCATGGGGAATGTCCAGTATGAATCCACTGCAAGAGGGAGTGGTATGAGAAAATAGAAGGCTAAATACCTGTGAGCCCAGCCATTGCCCTGTGTGCTCCCAAGACCTCTGGGACATTTGTATATGGTTAGCAAGAAGCACGGAGGAGCTGTGGAAGAGACAGCTTTTGGCATATTGATCTGTTTCAGTGGCAAACACCCCAGATATTTGTCCTTTGTCTTACAACTGGCCCTTGATGCTGAGAGGTGAGAGGTTTCACAAAAAAAGGGAAAAATTATTGTTCCCAGTGTTTTCATTATAGTTAAGTGTCTTCCATCTTTCTGCTCCACGTCTCTCTGCCATTCTCCTCAGCACGTCCATCACCTGAGGATGAGCCACCATCCCAGTTTGGGCCACTACTCAACATCCAGATCTTCCTTTTCTTTTTCTCTTAGAAAGCTTACAAAGGCCATGTGACATCTGCCAGAAGCAGCAAGGGATTAGAGACACTTAACCAAAAAATCCCTCTAGATCTTTTCTTTTTGTAAAGTTTCAACTTCTCCTTGGCCTATCCAGGAAAGGCTCAGGGTTAGTTACTTCCTTTTAGGTTCCATCTCCAGCCACCAACCTGTTCTGCACCTCTTCTCTGTGCGTTTCAATCTGCTTCATATCAGCTGTTGCTCAGGTGTCTGTGACACAGCGGAGCAGTTGTTCCCTGAATTGCAATACAATACTGGATCATTTTGTTTTGTCCCAGTGATTGCCCAGAATAGTAAGGTAGAGAGTAAGAGTGGGATCTAGGTCTTCAGTGTCCCATTAAGTCTTTTCTACAAAACTGGGGCCATGTTATGGAAGAGTGCAAACCCAGTCTGGGAGATGGGACTCTGCCAATAGTTACCTAAATGCAGCCCTACTGCTGCTCCTTGCTCATATCATTGCCTGCACAAGACTCATTTATTTAATACACACAACTTAAAAAATTTGAATTTCTGTGCTGTCTTCTGCCTAAACATTTATTTTTAGGGAAAAGGTACAATATGCTCATACATTAACAACAGTCACACTGTAGCAACATGTTTTCATATCCAAATAGTGGTATGGTCCCAGGCATTTGGTTTAGTGGGCTTACACACATGAATGTGTGTGTGTTCACCTTTGTGGTATAGTAATGGCTCAGTACAATATGCATGAATAACAATAGTCAGATAAGTTATTTGGTGGTGTAACTGGCTCCACTCAAGTTACCCCTGCTCTGAATCTAGTCCCTCATATCTGTTTCGTATAATTAGAAAAAAAAACCCAAATCTTTATGGTTTTCAAGTCAGATACCTTTCACCTCAATAAATATTACATGAAAGAGCATAGCCTAGAAGGAAGAGATATCTGGTATAAGCAAAATGATTTCTAAAGAAAAGAAAAGCAAAAAAGGAAAGGAAAACCAACCGTATACCAACATATGGTATTTAATATATACCTCTAATGGAATGAGCTTCATAATTTATTCTGGGGTTTACCTTTTCATGAACTCTGTCTTGTTCCTGCTCATGAAAGATTTTCTGGTGCTTCAGATATATTAAAAGCACATCATTTCTGTCTCCCTCCTCTCGTTTCTGTGTCTTCACGCATTGATATATTTTTCTTGTGCACATGGCACAGTAATAGCAGTAATACTCTTTGCTTCTGCTCTGCTTTTTGTCTTAGGATCTCATGCCAAGACTTATAAAGCAAAGAGCCTGAAGCTGGAATTCTATATCCATGCTGAGGCCCTTAAACTACAGCCCCAATTTTGGAGGTGCTGACTTCAAACGGGATTGGTGGTGTGCAATGCCACTGCTCAGGACACTCATTGCCAGGGTAAAGGTTCAGCTCTCTCTCAAGTCTAAGGCCACCCGTGAAGGTGTTGTGACTGTGGCTGTTTCTGCATCACTGTGTCAGTTCTTTGGATGCACAAGTTTTAGCTGGATTGACAGGCAGTCACTCCTGGCAGCCACAGCAGGGAACGGGGCCAGGCAGCAAGGCCTAGCACCCAGTTTGGTTAGACAACCTTCATCAAGTGCTTTGCAAAATTCACACATCACAGCTGCAATATCCAGGGGATTCCAAATATTTGCCTCATGTTCAAGCACGTTTTTACCTACCAAAGCTTGTGTGCAGAGCACCTAATACCAACGGAAGAGTTTTGCTGACCTATTTGAAATGCATTGTTGTCATCCTGGCCTTTGGCCACATAAATCCTGCAACTCCCCATCCCACCCCATCAAGAAAGACAAGATGAGCAAGAGCCTCCCACGGCAGCAGTGATGGGTGCCCTGCCAGTGCAGCCCAAGCAGGGATGCCCTGCAGAGAACCAGCATGGGAAGGATGGGGAGCGTGCTGCTCATGCCAGGAAAGGATGGGTGTCTGTAACCTGCCAGGGTTTATTTTTGTTTTCTTAACTGAAACAGCTCTGTTGGTATAAAACATGTGCTAAACCAGGCCCCAATCTTCTAAGAAAATCCCAGCTCACGGAGCCCCTATTTTATTCCGCCATCCATCTCATGTTACAGTTAATGGGAATAACATGTGATTTTCAAAAGACAAACTTTTGCCCAACTTTTCCAGTGTATATATTTCCCTCAGATCTCTAGATTTTTGTTGCATTCTTTTGCTGTATTATTGTTAAATGATTTCTATCATTTAATGTCAATTTGTCCTATTTACTCAATGCTCTCACCAAAGAAAAATGGAAAAATGCATATACTAAAAGAGAACCTTGGGTGCTTATCTCATTGCACAAATATTGTTTTTTTAGGAAAGTGCAGTTCTGATACAGTCACTTATTCTGCCAACATTCTCTTCCAATTTTTCTTTTTTTCCCTTTTCATCTCTGTTTTTCCCTGCTCTATGCTTTGCATATTTTATTGAGAAAACAAACATACTTCATAGTCCACAGACTGGATAGGATGCATTCGTATGAGAAAACTTCAGAGCATGTATAGTTTATTTTTCATGTAATTGATTTTGTAGTAGATAGAAGTTGTGGTATAAACTAACAGGATAATGGTTTTGATCATCTTCCAATGCTTAATTACAAGTCTGCTATAACTGATTTCTTTCGTGTGCTCGCAGCTGCTATGCTTTTGTCATTGGCTTATTTTTCTTTGAAAATCTGAAAGGCATCAAGTTTTTCTGTGAAAGTCGTCTGCCCTGATTGACTCCTGCAAGCGCCTCATTACCACACTCATTCTGCAAAGCTGTAGAGCTGTTTCAAACCTTGCATTCAAATAATTTCTCTTCTTTATTTCTTTTTAATTAAGGAGGGAAAAGTGCTGTTTTGGAACACTATGGAATATCTGGCATGAGACCAGTTTGCTTTACAATAGAAACAGCCTTGTGGGAAGAGCAGCAGAATTTACTGGGTTGGCTACACCACTCGTTTGTAAACAATACGCATTTTCAAAGAAAGCACTAGATGATGTTGGAGTGTTTGTTTGTTTGTTTGTTTGTTTTTTCAGAGATACATGAGATGGCCCCTTTAGCACTGTATTTTAATAGGAAAATCTGCTTAGTGAAATCTACTTTTTGTTGTTGTTGTTGTTTTGGATTTTTTTGATGGGTTTTTTTTGTAATTTTGTAACTCATTAGCAGCTACGCTAATATATTACAAACCATAAAGGGTGGTATTATTACACCAATATAGAGGGAACACCTTCAGAAGCTGGAAGCAAAACTGATAAACTGAACTATCCCTGGTTCCAACAAACATGCTACTCTGTGTGGGAGATAAGGATTAAATTAATGTTTAGTTGGTGTGTTGGGGACTCTCTCCCATGGCAGATCAATGCAAAACTCACCCTGCTCACTCAGTGTGGGTTATGGTTGAAGGGTCAGGCTGGGTAAACTCCACACCAAAGCAGGATTGGGCAGAATAGGACCGTAGATGTTTCCCCCAAATTTTTTTTTCAATACCATCCTGCCTTTTTGTCTCACTCTAAGATGACCCCTCCCTTACTGATTTCAACAAAACCTAAATTGGGCTTATTCTCAGCTGGATGTTCAGCCCTCATTATTGTCAGATGCTCCTTAGTAAATCTTAAGACACTTGAAATAATAGTCAAATGAGAGCTAAGACTGCTTGATGGGTTTAAGAGCCATCAGTCCTTATTTTAGAAAAGGCAGCTAAATTAGGGATGGAGAGGTAACATATATCTCTATCTTCTAATGTTAATGAAGACAACATTTTATATCAATGATTGCAAGTAAATGCAAATGTATGTAGATTGTTTACTTAGACAAGAGATTTCATACATTCATATCTGCATTCCTCCTTTTTCCCATATCTTTTCACCCAGGAAGAGATACTATTGCTATTCTAGTCATCTCTCTCTTGATTTTATTACCTAACAGGGTCATAAAAATGACAAGAAAATGGATTTTTCAGACAAGAGTCTCCTGTTCCTAGCGTAATTTCACATTGAGTTACAGATACTGACAACATCAGATAGTTTATACATTTCTCCTTTAATTGTATACCACAGCCCCATTTTTAGTGAGGTACTCACCACTACATAATTAAGAAAGTGTTTAAAGTGTCTGTTAGATGCTTGATGTGCAAAGAATTGCAAGTGTGAGGCAGCCACTGCTGGAGAGGCTGGGCTAGGGTGAGCCTGACTCTTCGCAGAGCCAGAGATGCATCCTGGGTGCTGAGAGGGGCACCAAAAATGAAAAGAGATGTGAAGGTGTAGCAGAGACCAGCCCTCGTCATAAAGCCACCAGGCAACACACATCTGTGGGAGGTGCTGTACTGGAGAGACACAGCACAGAGGGTTTTTGTGAGGGTCTTGCAGATTTGGGCTGAGGTTGGCAGTTTCGTCTAGGACCTTGCTCAGAACCTCTCATGGCCCCTCACAATAAGCCAAATAATTCAGGTGAAATGTAGGCAAAAGCTGAGAAACAAGCATGCTACCTCATGACCACAGGAGAGGTTGAGGACTCAGAGGGAAACTGATAAACTGTCCTCATTGTCTCAATGCTCAAGCTATTTTGATTTTTCTAACAGGGCAAAAATCCATCTCATTTTACTAAACAAAACCAAACACATTCACGATTTGGCCTTTTCTCTGGAAGATTTTGACTAATATTTCTGTGCTATGCAAGAGGATTGGAATACCTCACACCCCACACTTTTCTCTCCCTGGGGCAGCTCTGCAAATCCCAGCATAAATCAAAATAGCTAGCAGTAAAACATCAATGAGCAGATTTGCCTGGTGGTCTGCTAAAGGATTCTGCCACAAGAAGGATCAGAGCTGGGCTGGGGGAGGCAGTCAGGGATTTTTTTGGTGCAGCTGGGTGCTGATGGATGTGGCATTTGTCAGGGCGAGGGCACTGCAGAAGGGGGCGAAAGGAGGAGAAGAAAGGTCCATCTCGAAGAATAACTGAGAAGCACCACTCCCCTGGGAAAAATATTTCTTACATAATAAATATTGTGATTGATTTGGAGTAATGCTTAACAGATGTGGACAGAATATTCTCCCCTAAAATAAGATACTCTTAATTGAAACAGTATTCCTTGTATCACTATCTGCAAATTTAAAGAGTTTATTTTAACTTAGGGATAAAATAAGCTTAAGCAATGGGAAGGATATCTATCTTCCCAAAATTTTTTCAACAGCTACCTCTTATCTCTCAGAACTTTTTATTTCATTAAGAAATTCTGCAGTACAAAGCTGGCTTACAGGGAGCTCAAAGCTGTGGGTTGCAGTTATTTTCATAAAGGCTATTTATTTTTTTTTGCAGCTGACAATAAAAAAAGCGCTAGTTCGTTTCATATGCAAAGCAAAGGATTAACTGGGAAAGGAGCACTAATAAATTTTGTTCCTTGAGGAAAGAGCCAGCAGAGCTGTGGCTTCAATTTCATTTAGCCGAACACCACTGTCCCTTTCTTCAAAATACCCTGCACCCCCAACAGCTGGTATCACAAGGAGCATCGTTTGCAGGGAAGATCACACACAGAATCATATCTACAACTGGCTTGCATAATTACTCCATGTTTTCTCCAGAAGGGATCATCTTGTGGCAATAATTATGTCAAAAACGTGCCCTGAAGAACAATATTTCAGGCAACTGCAGCCATCAAGCAAATACGCTGTATAATTATGTTATTTTTCCCCTCTGAAAGCTCTCATTCATATTTGTATTTTGCCTGCCTAAGTCCTCCTCCAAGGGAAGCAGCAGATTGTTTGTGAGGATAGCACATCTATCAAAGCAGGGATGGTGAAACTGTCCTGGCCAGGCTCTCACATCAGCCCCTGGCAGGTCTGGCTCAGACGCAGAGCTATGCTAGGACTTTGCCCCGAGCAAAAGATGCCACCTCTAATATACAGAACTGTCATGAATTTGTTTTTTGTCATAAATGAAGCATGGGTCTGTGCTTTAATTTTCCTCACTGCCCTCTGTCAGGTAATAACCATAAATATTGTCCTGAATCATTAAGTCACAACCTGAAATGTGATCCTGCCCAGTTCCCAATCAGACAGCCATCTGGAAGATGAAAGAAGTCTATTTTCATTTTAGAATGATCCAGACTCTAATTTGTAGTAACAGTCTTAACAGGCTGTTTTGGAGACATTAACCAGAGGCTGGTGGTGGTTGCTCAAGGAGGGGGCATTGTATGTGCTGCCTAAGGCATGTGTCGCAGGCAAAATACCCTGCCACTGCTCTGAGCTGTCAGCCTCTGTGGCTCTTTATTCCAGCCCCCTGTTTCCAAATGGGCACAGGTTATGCATGCAGGGTGACTGGAAATATACAGTGTCATAAAAAATCCCAACACGTTTGTAGGAGACAGAAAATAGCGTTTCCACAAAGCTAACAGTGGTACCACAGGTCGTATAAATGCCTCCTATCTTAGGGTTAATTCCATGCTGAAAGCAAATATTTTTTCTATGTATAAAAATGTATTTATACATACATATATCTTATGATTTTCTGGCTACTGAAAAAAGTGTTTTCACCATCAAAGCACTCTTTTATTGCAAAAACAAAATATTTTTTCTCTGTTAAAAGCAAAGACAAAAAGTAATCAAGTGATTACATGGCTGAGCAAAAGCACTGTCAATCACGATCTTCTCATTACATATCTGAAACCACTATCCCCTCCTGACCCGTGATACCTTTCCTCAGTTAGGGACATCAAAGACCAGCTGGCCTGCAATTGCCCAGAATGAAATGGGAAGCATGTGCATCGTCTCTCCTGGCCGAGACATTGGAATGCTGCATTTCTCTGCTCCCCTGACAGCTGCAGTCTCAGGGGTTTCTGAGCAAACCCCACCAGGACTCAATTTTCCCACTTGTGAATGATACAGTTGTTTGGGAGCATGGTGGATCCACAGATGTATATGTGCCATTCTGTGATTAGTATCTTAAAATTAAGCCATATTAGATGACTTTGGTACAAAATACTAAAAGACTACAGCCTTAACTCTGAGAGCCAGGCAATTTCGCCATACGTCTTTTTCTCCTTTCTCCCTAGCTCTCCACAGCTCTTTCTCCCTCATTCTTAAACAGAGCTGAGAGCACCATGTTGAGTGCATCCTCCTCCTCACTCCCTTGCTCTTGCAAACTTGCCAATTAAAGATGGATGTTTAGGCAGGAAGATGTGAGTGCATCTAGCAGCAGTCATCTCTCAAGCAGAAATTCAGAGCGGTGACCATTTGGATGAGTCGCCTGTTTTCCTTAATATTTTATCATCCTGGGTTATGTTCCCTTTAAGGCTTACAGAAAGCATTTACTATAACAGATGTGTGTATCTAAATGAGCTTAGCCCAGAGATTTGGAAATGACCACACAGGGGTCTCTTACAGGTAGAGATAACTGAATTAGCATCCTTCTGAATAAGCCCTTCTATTTGTCTAAACTGCTGCGAGTTAGAAATGGTGCAGACAGAAGATAAGGAGCAAAATAAATGCTGTTTGCCTGCATCTCTGCACTGCAGGTGTATGCTGAAGCTATTTTCTAGCAGGTAGGATTGAAGCGTGTCTTGCACAGGGAAGAGAACAGGGTGTGTGAAATAAGGATTTCATTGTCTGAATGTTGTTTCTGAGGAAGATCTATACCCTGCTGCATGTCTTGCATCCCTCAAAACAGCTTTAGCCACTGTGAATCCCCTGTTCCCCAACATGGGTGACTCTTTGAAGCCTTTGTGCCCTCTGTGGTGACATTTCCCTTGTGCACACCACCATACGCATGGTCTCCTACACATTTCCTATCAGACTGCTGAAAATAGGTGTCTCCATCCAACTTTCACAATGGCAGGAAGTAAAAGACACTCTGGGTGCATTTCCCCATGCAATCCAGCATGAGGCTAGCTGTAGCTATTCTTTCCATCCCAGCAAGACATTAGCTGGGGTCAGTCTCCGGTGCTCAGAGCTGCATGTGGCAAATAGAAATCTCCACTCTGAACATGATACATTAACAGACAAAACAGTCACATAGCAGGGGAAAGGAAATTCTTGACGAAGTTCTCACTCTCCTGATCAGAAAATGGTCACTGGAAAAATGAAATCCTGGATATAGTGGCATAGAAGAGTTGTTCATCCTGACCTCCACAGGGCTTACATTCAACCACGGAGGTTAAGATGCCAGTGGAAAACCCAGATTTGGCCCCCTATTTCTATGACAAGGACACTATTTTTCCCTTCCTATCGAAAAGTAAACACGTTTAAGTAGCAGTCACCAAAATCCAGCAGGAGCACAAAACACTGAAAGCTTTGCTAATATTGTCTTTCCAAAAGTATGTAAAGGAAGCTCTTTTTCATTATTTTTAAATGTGAAAGCATCTGCACTGTACTATTGCAGTGCAATGGACTGAAAATAAACTCACAAGGATGATTTGGCATATCATACCATGTCTACTGAAAAATGTCCACTGCAGTCCTTTGAAATCATTTGGTAACTTTTTATTTTGCTTTTTTAAAAGTCACATAATTTGGACAAAGCACGGTTGTGATAATAGGGAGCATGCTGGGTCTTTCTACATTCCATGGCTGTAATAATGAAGCCATTAAATTACTAGGTCAGAGGCCCCAATTCACAAAGAAATAATACCAGTTTATTATTTCTAATCTTATTAAGTTAGAAAATTGTCTCGAGATGTAACATCAACCTGTAATGGCTGAAGTATTGATTATATTAACCCAATGCTCATGGATAATTCAAAGAGCCTGATTTCATCTAATTTCTGTAATTTTTAAAAGAGTCTGGCCCAATTTTTTATGGCAAACTAATCCAGAATTATTTCTATAAATAATGAAAATGTATTATAGGATTTGCCAGGAGTAAGCAATAAAACATTCTGTGTGATAGCTAGTGGAGTTTTAATCCCTTTCTTCTTAATCTTTCTTGAATCATGAACCTTCTGAATCTTCCTTTATTTCTTTCTTTATTTTTTTTCCCTTTTTTAGTCTTCCATTGTTGTCCCTTTTGGCAATATAAACCTGCACACTACAGATATATCCATGGACTTGCTTTGTTCACCTTCTAACTGAAATTGGTAGGTTCTTTGAAGATTTTCTCTAGAAAAATGTAACAAACAATATCATTTCAGTTCTGATAAATTTGAATCTTCCCCAGTTTCGTACTACTGCTACACTAGCAAGGGAAATGGCATAAAACTCCATGTCATTAGGTTCCCAGAAAAAATTTTTGAACTGTTTTAATTTGCTCTAAAGCTTTTTAAGAAGTATATGGTAGTGTTTGTGTGCACGCACAAGTGACACATATACCCTTATACTCACAGGCACACCTGGATGCAGTTCAAGGTCCATTAAGCTCAATGGGAATCTTTCCATTACTTCATTGAGCTTTGGATTGAGCCTTGGGGGTTGGTTGATTTCAAATATACATTTTCTAAGGTTGTTTCTGATCTTTCCCACTGACCTCGTTCTGCACCACTTCCCCAGTTTCCATCCAGAAACCCCAGCTTGAGAAAAACTGTGTTTGGGGATTTTTTGTGTGCCTCCTTTTCTGCCTCCATCCCTGTGGCTTTCCTATCAAAGCACTACATGCATTAAGAAAATTAATGTGACTTAAGTTACTGAATCAACCTGAAGGCTAGTTCACTCAAAAATATTTCCTATAAGGATATTTATTAGCTCAGAAGACATGTGTGGGCAGAGCATGTTATTTAGTGACCTGTAATGCCCAAATAATGATCACAATAAATCAGTACTCATTACTATGTAAGGGAGGTCTGGATCGAGTGACTCAGTAGGTAATGAGGTCTAATTTAGTGCCATGGTATTATTTTACAGAGTATTTGGGGCAGGGAGCAGGGAAGCAGGGGCTGAAGGGGGTCTAATTACCTCAGATTTC
Organism: Certhia americana; assembly: GCA_018697195.1. Lineage (NCBI taxonomy): Eukaryota > Metazoa > Chordata > Aves > Passeriformes > Certhiidae > Certhia > Certhia americana. The sequence goes on from CM031858.1 coordinate 32,587,450, forward strand.
TCGTGCAATGATGAGCCTCTAACTTTGGCCAGCTGCTTCAGCGGGGTGTTAGAGGTCAGGCCTTTAATTGGTATTGGCTGCATTTGGCTACATTAAGTAAATAAATATTTAAGGTCTGGACCTCTAACACCGGGTTAAATGGAGCAAGACTGGGGCAAAAATCAATATAATGGGATATAGGGAGGGGGGGGAAGTGCACTGAGGTAGAAGATAAAGAATTGAAGTCTTCCTTGATGAATGGGCAAGGGGTGGAGTTAGATGTAGGACTTGCTGGCAGCAAGACCCTGGACCTCAGAAGGACCAGCACAGCCCATAGCATCTAGGTTAAAGGCCCCAGTACCTTGACTTTTCAGCTTTTAGTTTGAGCTGAGACCCCAGAGGAATTACTTCTTCTCTCCTCTCTCCTGCCACCAGGGTGGGACTATTCCCTCTGACATCAGCGGACATCCCTCTGTTATCCACAGGGAAGAAAAGATGCACTATTGGAGACAGAAGGGGGAAATGCCAAGGTTCATCCCCACCAGATTTTGATACAGTCTGCAGGCAACAGATCCCAGAAGCAGGCTCCTTTATAATTCAAATGTGCATCCCAGGAGCAAGACAGTCCTCATTTATGTACAATTTATGCAACATACTGCTCCCTGCCTCCAGGGTTTTCAGCCCTGTCTGAGGATTAGCTGCATGTCAACTTCCAAAATTAGTAGTAAGCATTAGGTGCTGAGCTTGCCATTGGCAGGGTCACAAGATGAAGTTCTTGCAGTCGAAATCACTTAGAAATTAGTTACTCTATCTTCTGGAATGGCCTGGAGTCATTCATGTTCTGGGAATTCAAAAAAGCAAAGCTGAGTCCTTGTAAGTGGTAAATCCTTGAATTTCAGGGATATATGGGGCTATCAGTGGCACATGGAGATCCAGACCTCAGGAGCCAGGCACTGGACTCAGCCTATCTCCTTGGCATAACAGTCCAGGAATAGAATGATCCAGTCTCCAGCATGCATGAAGACAAATTGTCATCCACAGAAATGCATACTCCTTCTGGTAGAGATTGTGCCAGCTCATCTCCAAGGCTCTGCTTATACCTGTTATGTCTGGATGTTAGGAACAGATGAGGCTCATGGGAGACATCAGTATAAATCCTGCCTGGAAGATTCAAGTGGAAACTAAAACTTTTTCTCACTCTAATACTCAAAGGAGAAACGAAAATGTTTTCAAAAATGATTTTACATACCAGCTTTCACTCCTTTTTCTCATCTTTCTCTCTCTAGCCAGACAGAGTGAGAACTGGGGAATTTCTCAGTAACTTCAGTCCCACACTGCTTCTAGGCTGAGCCTCATTAGATGAGTTTGAACAGATGAAACAGAAAATCTCTATTTCAGAAATGTGGGAAGGAAAGAAGGAAGGAAAGACGAGAGAATGATGTCATATGTGAAGAACTTAAGAAGAAAATCCATCAAGAACTACGTAGCTGTAACTAGTGTGTGAAGAACAGTATCATGCTTCTGCATATTTCAGAGAAGAAATGAGCATTATCTCTGCAGTGGGCATCATTTTAGATGGGAAGGAGAGCAGACAGAGACTAGGCTGTGTGTCCATGAACTTTCCTGTTGCTAGTTGTGGTTACTGTGCAGGTTAACACTGTGTGCTGCACAAGGCAGATTATGACCAACACGCTCTTCAAGCCTTGTCCAAGAAGCATCACTATAGCTGTTTTTAATTCACCAAAGATTTAGCAAGTGTCCTCTGATCTCCTAAGAAAATGACATCTGTACAGTGATGCGCATTATCACAATGTGTCATGTATCAGCGCCATCTCTCTCCTCTCCCTCCATGAACTTAGTGACTGATTTAACCAAATTCTACAGAGCTGTAGGGGCCTCAAAGATGTGAAATTCTGAAACTTTTATTGAATACTCAGCCATGTAGAGGAGACAGGTCCCAGTGGTTCCCATGCTGGCAGAAATGTTGCAAACTGAACTCAAACTCACAGGTACAAAAACATTAGCAAATCCACAAGGAGAACACTACCGTGAGTTCCACAACCACAGCTAGTGAAAAACTTATTGGCTTCTGGGACACCAAAGACTTCAAACACTAACTACAGACACTGAAAACCTGATATCCTGGATCTTATTTTTTAGAAGTCTAGCACTTTATTGCATGTATAATGCAAGGACTCTACAAAACAAATGAAGAAATCCTGGAGAGATCGAGACAGTGAGCAGACTCCAGGATGCAGATAATATAGAGGATTTTTATTCTAGCTTCCTTTCCCTTTCTTAGCCTTTGAGTCCTCCCTCTGCTCTTTTACAGGTTATCTGAGTGCTGATAAATCTCAAAGGTTGCAGGTTATAGGAAGGTCATGTGTGTGATAATGCAGTATTATTTTTGGCTTGCTCTCCCTCATGTTTTTGTTTCTGAATAAAATGGGCTCCTTTGTTCTAGGTGTGGGCACAGGCTGAAGTGAAATACCCAAAGGTCTGGATGTCTTTTTGACATGTCCAGTCAGCACTGATTTCTTACTGTCTGGAGGCCTTTGACACAGCAATCCATTATTTCTTGGTTTAATTCTTTATGCACGGCTTTTCATATTGATTACCTAACATCATTAGTTTTGGTCATTCCATACAAGAGACAATGGAAAGATCAATTTTAACCATATGAGCTAAAGGAACTTACTCTTAAAGCATCCAGGGACTGGAATCATTTATCTTCTGCTCTCTGAATCATAAATCTTTTACAAGTGCAGCATTAGATTCATTGTTTGCTACAGCCACATGTGATGTAGTCGGGGATCATTGTAAAAGTGTCCTACATTGCAGTGTGAGGCTGTACCCATAAAGCATATTAATGTACAGTATTGTCATGGAAATTGTCACAAGCTGCTGTGGAGGGCATGGTTTTCACAAGAGCTGTGCAAATCACCATTTTTAAAAAAAATTTGGTAGCTGAACTGTAAAGAGAGAATTTGTTTCCTTTAGATCCAGAATGAAAAACATTTCTTTCCTCAACTAATCAGAAAATGCTTTGCATCCAAGCAAATAATTTTTCCAGGCTATTTTTTAGTAAGAGAAAAGGGAATTTGGAAAGGAAGAACTAGTGTCACAAAGGGATATTGGTGACATATGCAGAATTGGGCAGAAAATGGGAGGTAGTCGAGTTACATGCAGTAACTGTGGGTATGGCTCTCATGAAAAATATAGGAACATATCATTCAGGCTGGCAGCTGCCTGTTTAAGACCCAGGAAAGAAGGGTGAATGCTGAGTTATAAGATCTCTCTTAGTCACATGTATAAAAACTGTATTGCTTTTCAAGAAAATTTATACAAATACAAGAGGAAGGTTTTAAGCCATGGCCACTCATCCCCTAAGTTGCTACAAGGACAGATGGAGGGAGTGGAAAGAGAAGATACCTCTGAGCTCCTGCTCAGAGCCTGCACTGAAGTTTCCCAAGTAAATGGTAAAATAACCCAATTATCATTCTTTTGTAACAAACTAACAGTGTTCAAATTCTCACATATACTGCAGCAAGAGGGGAATGAGACAAGTCATTGTCGGAAGGTTCAAGCTTTGATGACCTGAGTCACTGGAGCTCCCCCACAGCACTGTTACTGTGGTTAGGGCTTGTCACTGAGAGGGAATATGATCAAAAACAGTGGGCCAATCTAAATATCTCTGCACTGGCTATTTCTGACTAAGAGCAACAAAGTTGTACAAATAACAAGAGGAAAGGTATTTTTATGGGCTTTGACCTAAGAAGTAGTTATATGGACATCCAGAGGCTGCACATTTGCATTTGTTGTGTATAAGGGTTCTGACCTCTCCAAGATACCTGATCCAGTTTTCCAATCTCAAGAGAGGTGAGTTAAGTTGCTTCAGATTAGGATACAAGTTTGAAATTTTGTTTAGTCAATCAAATGGATGAGCTGAAACTACAGGTTCTGTTACCAATCAAATTGGGAGAGGAATCTAAAGACTACTAATTTTTTTTTCAATCTTATTATAAAGAGCTGTTCATTAAAAAAAAAAAAAAAAATTAGCATTTGCCAACAGGAATTTGACTCCCTCCCCAGGAGTTTCAAACAAGGCATTTTATTCTTCCCAAAATTTCAACTGTTCTGCCTGGAGAATTCCTTTGGGGATTTTGGGAATTTGCTGCTACATATCTCCTGACAGAAAAGTGCTGAGGAAAATAACTGAAAAATAACAGGACTGATCTCCTTCCAAGGCGTGCAAAGTCATAGTCTCTCTCCTTCATTGCAGAGAAGTAATCTCCTGTTGTTAAGGCCACCACTCTCACCAAAGACCTGTGAGTAATTTAGAGGGTTTAGATATTCTGGCCAATGTTCAGATGGTGATGTCCAGTGGAGCTTCAAAATCCCTTTAGGAGACCTATGCTGAGTCACAAAAATTGAAGACCTAGGAGGTGATAAGAACACAGCATGAATAAAATGGAGATAAAAAGCCAGGACAGCTTCAAAGACTTTTCTTTATCTTGGACTGCAATGCTTAAGAACGCAGCTTCAAAGTTGCCCCCAGCTGAATTTATTTTTATTTCTTTCTTCCAGCTCTCCCAAAACAATGACAGATAAACAGATAAGTGCAATGCTGATGGGGAAAAAAAAAAAAAAAAAAAAAGACATCAAAAATTAAGGGATGAGCTCGTCCAAGCAATCCTCCTGCTCAAGACAGTGTGTAGTATGGAAAAGTCACACATGCAGCAATTGCATGGGTGAGCTCAGAGCCTGGAGCCTGAAGAGGATGTACAGTGTGGCATTACATGATCAGGAGTGTCAGTGTGTCTGTGAGCAGCCAGAAGGACCCTCCACAGCACTGACTTACAGCAAAGGGGTTTGTCTGGGAAATGCTGCTTTTTGCTCCCAGGAAGCCCAGCCATTTTTTTTATGGACCTGATGGCAGTGGTAAAAAATACCTTATTCATAGCCAGAAGCAATGTGATTACAAGATGGAGGTTTGTTGTAAAGAAGCAAGTACATGAAGGACAGACCCTGTGCAACCTACACCTGGAGTAGATAATAAACTGGCTCTGAGGGAGAACATTTTATTCCAGCATGGCTCAAGATGATACATGAAACCACCAAAGATTACAGTCAGTGATGTCTTGGGAGTGATTTGATGTTTATGGTTAACCCTAGCATTGCTTTTGTTTATAGATACTATTTCTAGAGTAATTTTATCTTGTATGGCTTTTATGGAAACAAAAATTATCAGGCTACAGCTTTTTACAGTACAGAGGATGACATGGGTTTGATTTATGCTTCATTATAAACAAGTCCTGAAAATATCACTCAGGTGCATAGTACTTGTTTTCCTGGTGAAATTCATAAAGGAAGTGAGATATTTTTGAGCTTGTGTATATGACCAGGTAGTCCATGTTGGACTCACCTAGAACCTCTAGTGTTTGTTCATTCTTAGGCACCAGAATCTTTTCCTTGGAAAACTGCCTCCAGGAACAGGTTGGTTCCTCTGTGTTTTTACTCCTTAATTCTTACACATTAGGGTGTTGATCTTACAGCCTCTCTTTAGAAAGAGAAACAGAGATACTTTTTTCTCACCCTTGAATATCTCATACACTTTGAGATTACAGTGAATGAGACAGATTAACCACAGCCACACCACCAACAGGCAGAAATGACAGGCAGCACAAAATTGAGAATGTTCTTCACAGTGCCATGGGATTGGGTCCCCATCCTGTCCCTCAGGTCCTATGGGTTTTTTTTCCAGGTACAAGCCAATATATCCCACCCCAGTGAAGTCCTGAGAAGCCCAGTATAGCTGAAGGGAATAATTGGGTTTAAATCTTGCTGTGTAGGTGGAAAGCTTCTGAGGTGAGCTTTGAGCCTCACAGAGTCCAAAGGATTTCCAGGAAAGTCGAGTCCCAAATTGTCCCATCTATCTAACTGTCGACACTCCTGAAAAAGCATCCAAAATACCTATGTGAATAATAATACTGAGCTTCAGTCAGGCCTACAGCAACAGTGAAGTTCATAAGGAAAAAATATGATACTTTTAGTTTTCAAGGATACTCATTAGTTTCCATGCAACTGTTCAAACGACGGGGGCGGGGGGTGGGGGGATGGGGGTAGGGAGAGGAGGGAAGAAACCTGTATTTAAAAAATTTGGCTAACTTCCTAACAAAAACAGCTTTCCAGAATTAAAAGGCAGTTTTCCTGCTGAAAATAAATTCCCATTGGTTTTCCACAAGCATTCTAAAGAGAAAAGATTAAATGATTGGTTAGATTTTTTTTTTTTTTTTTTTTAATGAGAAACTGTAAAAATTGTATTTTCCATCTGCTTTATTGGAGGTGAGAATTGGTTGCCACACACATCTCTTTGGTGGCTACTTGGGGAGTCACATGGAGACCACTTGGCTGTCCTGCTTTACTGTTGATGCTGCCAACATCCCTAAAGTAGTAGTGGGATTCTACTTGCCCTATGGGGAAAACACAACCTTGTGTAGGGGTTGCTGAAAACTATTCCTGTCTGGATGTGGAGTATCACTGTCAAACAAAAGTGAAGCTCCAGAGCTGAAGTACTATACTGCACTGCACAGCTGTTAAACCCCTTTACTGTGGCCTGGAGGCTCAGGAATGGTTACTAATCCTCTTTACTGTTTCTCATATTTAGAAGGGTACTCTGTCTTCAGGGTATCTGGCATTGCTGTGGCTGCTAGGGTTTGTTATCTCTGGAGTACCCATGGGGTTGAGGAAGTGCAGGGTCTCATGCTTGACTCCAACAAGCTGATGGGAAACAACCCTCCCTGGGAGCAGGCACTCTGCAAAATGTCAGTACAGCATTTCTGAAAGCCAGGATGCTATCTGAAGGGAACCACTTCTTCCAAAGGTAATGCTTCCTAGTGGCAAGTTTCATTCCTGATGTACAGCCTATGGTCTCACCTTAGCAAGTGCACAAGGTGAGCGTATATTTAGGCCCAGCTGACCCCTGTGTTTCTATTTGGGTGTTGGCAGAGTGCTGGGAGAGAGGAAGACAGCAGAGTTTCACCTTCAGAGCTGCTTGAGTATTCATAAAGTTGGAATCAGGGAGGAAAACAATTCCTCTAACAAGTAATCCTGGGATTAACTGAAGAAAATTTTTCTAATTCTGAAAAGTGCAGGAGGTGAGTGTTTCTGGTTGCTGTTAGCATGCAGCAAATTGAGGTATTGTAGTTTTATCTGTTACCAGAAAAGCCCTCTACTTTAAAAAAAAAAAAAGTAGCAGCCCCACCGTCTCATTTTTAACAAGTACCAGCTGAAAAATGAAGGCAAGCAGCACACAGACCATCTTATGTCTGCCAATTCATTTCCTGGCCCTGAAAGGAAAAAAAAAAAAAAAAAAAAAAAAAAAAAAAAAAAAAGAGAGAGAGAGAGAAAAAAATTCTCTTGTTTCCTCTCATGCAGGCCAAACATGGCAAAGCACCAGGGGAATTCTGAATGGAATCAATTGCACTTGTTACTAACTGAGTTTTCTTTTATTCTTATATTACCAAGGCCTGGATATTCAGCTGCAAGCAATTATAATGAAGAGTTACTGAGTAATGGTTTCCAGATTGCTCCATGATGGGGCATTAATTGAAAGGGACAATTTAAGAGCTTAGGCCATGTAAATGCATTTCTTATTCTGTCAGATCGAGAAATTTCTGCGTACAAGAGGCTGAAATGCTCAGAACTGATAAAGACTTAATAGTAGCCACTTAAATGAACATTTGGAAAAAGGATTTTACATTTAAGGGATCAAGAATAATTAAAATAAAGTAGAGAGTCAGGGTTTTATTAGGAGTCAGAATATGAATGTTATCAGCAGCCAGGGAGGGTGACAAGAATGTTGGGTTTCTTACCCCTCTGTCTGATCTCACATCAGTCCTTGGCTCTCCTGAGTGAAAGGCCCTATTGAATCACAAAGAATCAAAGGCAAAATTTCCCTATAAAGTTAGCAGGATGCGTTCAGAAAGATACCATTGCATTCCTGAATATCTGCCCTTTTCTAAATTTACTTAAGAGGAAGTACTTCCATATTGAGGGACTGATTCCCAATAAAACAATTAGCTTCAAGAATGACAGTCGATAAATGAGATTTTTAATTCTACTATAGCCAAGCAAACATAAATGAAAAATTTTTCTTGGAAAATACTATTAAAATCCAAGATTTTTTGTTGCAGTGGTAGGATGAAGTCCTGGAATTTGCAAGCTGTCCAAGCAGAACAATACTAATGATATAGCTGATCTATCACAGGTTTTATAAAAATATTTGTCTGCACTTAACTATGAAAATATGCCTTTCTCTTTTTTTTCTTCCATGGATATTTTATTGCCTTAGCTGTTAGTACAGATACTAAATGCAAAATACATTTAGCCCAGATTAGTGAGCCTTCCACAGTATTTCATAAATTCGTATTAAACAACAAAATACTACTAATGAAGAGAAATGTTTCCTAAAACATTCAGCCACTTATAGGAATAATTCTGGTAAGAAGGTAGGAGAAGGGAGTTTATGTCTTGGGCATTTGCCATTATGTAGCTTGAACAGATGGAAGCCCAGCCACTTGTGATTAAATCATGGAATGAAGATGGACATCACTGAAATGGTGGTTCATCATTTGCTCAACCCTACTTGAAGAGCAGCCCCCCTGAAGCAAGCCACAGCCTGCCAGAGAGCTATTAGTGAGATGCCTGGGGATGAAAATATAAATACCTTGAAAGTGGGTGGTCAGTTGAGGTCAGGCTAAGGGTTGATTCACAGGCACTAAATTAATCTGTAAAAAGGAGTATTGCTTAACTGCAGTCTGGGAAGCAGGGAAGCACATTATGTGCCAGTTATTTGGCTCTTACAAATGTGCAGGCCAGGCAAGAGTCTGTGTTTCACCATCTGATACAAAAGCAAACTGAAAATGAGGGCAGAAGTGAAATTGTTGTCTCGCTCAACCACACAGCAAAATCCCCCAGGTCTCCCTGAAGCACTTTCTCATGGAGCCCTCTTCCTCTCCACTGCCTCGTGTCACCATTCACCTCGTCTTCCAGCTTCAGGGAGAGACTTGGCTCAGAGTGACAGGGAAATCCTTTCGACCTAGGAACACCTGCAGAAGCTTGGCAGGGCTGGAACCATTTCTCCCCACTGTGGTCCTGGAACATCAGTTGTGCAGGTGGCTGGATTCTTCTCAGAAAGGCTGCAAGATGTAATTCAAAATTATCCAATGCACCTTTGTACCTGGCATGGTAAAGAGCTAAGATATTGCTCCAGAGGACCAGCCTTGCAAGTGAAGCAAAGGGAGGCTTTTGCATGCTGGAAATTATACAGAAACCTGGCAGGGACCAGGACTGACTGTAGCTGCAGTTGAAACAGAAGGTACCTGATAAAATGGCCCTTGTTGCCCTGCAGGATCCACATGTGGCTGGTGCTGGAAGAGCAGGAAGGGATCAGGAGCTTTGAGTAAGTGGTTACCTGCAGGGCCACAGGAGAAGGGGACCCATTCACTTGCCAGGAGAAGAAATTATTCCCCCATCTCTCTTGATCTCTCAGGCTGGCTGTCCCACCTTGGGACCTCCTCCTCTGGCCCCACTGCTTCCCTGCCTCCTCCCAGCTCCTGCCCCTAACATGGCAAACCCTCCTATTCCCTGCACTGGAGGGGGTGCGCACAAAAGCCTGGTCTAAGGGCAGTGAGGTGGAGAAAAAGAAGTCCCAATGCACCCCACAGACCAATGCATTCAGGTGTCTGCACCAGGGTGGGCACTGGGGTGGCTCCCTGGGAGCTGCATGTTTGGCCTTTTTGGTCTCTCTGCCTCTCCCTTTGGCACTGGAAGTTCCTGACTTGGTGAACATCCTTGATCAGCATCACAGAAGAGGTGGGAGAAAGGTCTCAGAAATATAGGACAGAGTCAGGCTGGCCTTTCTTGGGGTCACAGAAAAGGGCAGTATGATTATCAAGTATGTCTGTATTCAACTAATACCTGGAGATGAAAGGGTGCATAGTGCCACTTCACAGAAGCCACAGTAAAGCAGGTTACTGTAGAATAGGAAATTTAGGAAGGCTTTCCCTGTTCCCCTCATGTATTTATGTTCAGTAGAAGGACTTCTCCTTATATTGATGCCGTGGCTTTATTTGTTGAATAATAAACTTAGGCCTTGAATTCCTCCAGTCTACAACTAGTTAGAAATTCATCCAGCAAACCCACACTTATAGAAAATATTTTTGGTTTTTTCTGTTTTGCTGTTAAAAGTATAGAAAAACATTGTTTGGGAATAAATAACAGCATCATTAAAAATAGCTTGTGGGAGACTAGAGGTGGGGGTGGAGTGAGCAGTTCTTGTTTATCAGTTTAGGTTTCACCCCCAAGTCCAACTCAACTTTGAAATGTAGCATGTCATTAAGGAATTTGTAGTTACAAAGTACAGACGCTTGCCCCTGACAGTAAGCATGGCCACTTCAGTTCACAGAGCAAAACCACAGCCACTCCTTCCACCTTGCCCCTGCTCCAAAACAACAAAAAATCCTGATTAACAGCCAGGATCAATATGGCAGCCAACCAAAACACTGTCCAACGTAAAGTTTGGTCAAGCTATAAAACTGCCAGCAAAAAACCCAGAAGCAAAGCTTGACGCTGAATTTTTAAGTTTAGAATAATAGTCTAACCGAGAGAAATATGAATCTGATAACCATTAAGGAAGGAGTCTGGGATTTTCATTAGTCACTTGCATGGAGGGGTTGGTGTTGCTGGTGGGAGGTGGGATGCATAACAGCATGGTGGTGAAATGTGAAAAAGGGGCAGAATAGTTCAAATTCTGAGAAGGAAAAAGGAGGGGGAAAGCATATTTTTTTTAAAAGGCAATTTTACATTAAGTCACACAAGAGGGTGAAAGACCCGCTGTTGTTGTGAGCTTAAGGGTAGGCCAGTCTGATATTGCAGAAAAGTTCTTCTGTTTGTGTAAGGAGAATGTGTGTGTGCTCAGTGCCCACAGAATTTAATGGACTGTACACAAAGTAATTTTTCCCTCAACTACTCACCTTTTTTTTTTTTTTTTTTTTAAGGCAAAGTCTGTGACCCCATCACATAAGGAGAAGTAAGTGCCTCAAGGTAAACCAAATAATTAGATGCATATTTCCTTTGCTTTAAAAATTTCCCTAAGAAAAGAAACCAAACTGAACAGAAACAAACCCACAAAAAAACCTCAAGCCTCCAAAAACTTGGAGGTGTTTTGTTCTGATTGAAAGGATCATTGCATAACTGGCCCTTATGCATCTTAACTTTGTGACACTCGGGTTTTAGTCATGCTTGGCCTTTCTGAAAAATAACAGTAGTAATAAGAGCAGTGGCAGATTTAACCACAAGCAGACGGGACGTTGCCTCATGGCCCCTTCTCTGTAATGAGCGTAGGTTATTTTGGTTGGTATTTTCTGCTCTGCAAAGGATTTGAAAGCACTTATACATAATTCCTGGCAGCAATCCATACCTTAAATAGTATTTCCAGTGTAGCCAGATATGTATTGCTCACCTAGGCAGGATCAAACCATTCATTGTCTACCTGCTGCATGAATGTGTACAGGGGTGTAGATGGAAGTACAGATGTTGGTTTTCCATGTATCTGCATGTTTTTCATATGATCATAACACATTAGTGATAGGGAATGTGATTGTTATCTGTGATTTTTTGCAGTGAACCATGGAAGTCCTCTCTTCTTCATGTTACAGAGCATCGTGCCAGACTGTTTATGCACCATTTCCTAAAGCTCTAAAACTTGGCTCTGGTATTTAAAGGCCAAAGCACAAGCTGCTTTTAGTGTAACAAAGCTGATGAAATCTTTTTATTGAGGCTCTTTAGCTACACTTTGAGGGTTTCTTTAAAAATAAAATCTGTCCACACCTAATTATTGAGATTTTTCTTGAATGAAAAAAGAGGGAAAGAGTAATAAGCTATATTGGGAGGGAATCAAATAAAATTTGTGTGTATGTGTGTGTGTGTGTGTGTGTGTATGTCTGTATGAATTATATTTTATGTAGGTTTCTTTATAAATCTTGACCTCACTGGATGCTCAGGAAGAGCAAGCTAGGAACTAACACATTATGTATTTTAGATAATATACTGTGTGCAGTTCAGTTCTGCTGATAAACAGCTCGAAGGAACCATCAGCTCCCTCTCACCTCAGAGATCTTCAAAAGCAGTAACAAACAGATCCCCAGATTTCTGAAGATGCCATTTTTTGGTAACTGGGTGCTAGATAACAATACCTGTGCAGCCTCCATTTGCCTCACAGCATCTGTTCTGTAAGGGTAAGGGTAGCTTGCACAAGAGGCAATTTGTTTCTGAGCAACCAAAACTGTACAGAATACTGTATTTGGACTTTTTTTATATAACCCGAAGGTTCAGAAGTCTCTGTGTACACTCTCGTGCTAAATATTTATTCATGCTAAATAGTTTAATTTTTATAGAAAATCTATGAAAACCTTTTCCAAAACATCTTCAAAACCAACCTTGTAGGTTTAATGTATGGGCTGTTCCACATTAGTTTACAGACCCTACTCATCCTCTACTCAATGCCAGAGTATTTTTCAGTAAAGTGGAAGACAGTGGTTTCTGTGTCAATACATTATCTCATGGCTTTACAGATGCAACAGGAATTTACGATTTAAAAGATGAAACTGCAGGGCTGATGACAAAACACTGACCATAATAACTGCCATCACTTCAGGCAACACTCTAGGAAAGGTGAGAAATGGAGGAATAAGTGGAATATGTCCCAGGAAGATGCTTGTCTCCAGGGTTTCATCTGGCTCTGTATTTCTCACCTAGCCTGACACAGAATGCAGGAAGGACAAACACAATCCTGGAGCCATATCATGATGTTGTACTATCTTGTTTTCCTATCAAACTCTGCTCTCAAGCCCACAGACACTTTGCCAGAACAATGTTCTTTCTTAGAACATCTGTATCCCACTGAAGGCTCTCAAAGCAGAGGTGTGATGTTGACACTGGCAGCTACAGAGATGTGAGCGTGTTTCTGTCAAAGGAGATGCTCAGTGTAATAAATTGTTACACTGGTGAATATTTGTTCTTTCATATCAATGGGGGAAATGCACAAGAATTGAAGGACTACCAATACCAAGGCCCAATAAAAGTAGAATAATAATTATGGTAAAAATGTGCTTGCCTGTCTAGTGATACTGTACAGTGAGGCTCCTAAGGCATCCAAGGCAGTCAGAGGCAGGGCTCAAGGATGGGGCATCATGTAGCAGATGCTGACCAAGTTGGCCTGGGACCAAGCTACATGTCTTCCTTAAAAGCTATGAAACACCTTCAGGATGCATATGTTCATCATCACTCTGTGAGAGTGAGGCACAAGGAAATCCAGAGATTTGCAGAAATCTTAGGGTAGGTCTCTGAGCACACAAGAAGGTCTGGGTGAATTTACCTGCTGTTATTTATGGGAAAATATTAAGAATGGTATTTTTACTTTAAAAGCAGTTTGGAAAATATCTCCACTAGTATCTACAACTGCAGGCAACAGGGTCACAAAGCACACTAGTAGCAAGCAAACAACTTTCTTGGAAAACACCAGTGTATGACAGTCATTCCACCCCACCTTCCAGAAAACCTGATGCTTAGATGGCCACTTATCAAATACAACCCAAAGCAGCTGCAAGCCAGAAGGACTGAGCTGAACACAAGATCCTGCTAAACCTACTGGAAACTATTGACAATCACCTGACTGAAGGTAAGTTTCTAGGGGAATTTCCAGCCCTTGTATACTCACACACCGGATACCCTGAGGCAAATCCTTTCACAAAGTGCAGCAGAAGCTGTGTGTGTCACTAGCAGCTGATGGCAGGAGCTCCCTCTCACCTCCCCAGCCTCCATGGGGAAATGAATATCTTGGATGTGGGTCATCCCAAACCCCCTGAATTGTGCTTGGCCTTGGAGGTTTAATGTTTTATGGGATGGCACAAGAGAAGTATGATATAATCCCCCTTAAATTATATAATATGTCCCCTTAAGCGAGATACTGCACCAAAAAGCTTAAATGGATCATTCAGAGGCCAGTAGAAAGGCCAGAATTTGTTACTGGCTATTGGGTTCTGCTCCTGAACCTGGGGGCCGGTCCCTGCTCTGCTCATAGTGCTCAGAGACCCACTATGGGCTGTACTAAATGGCACTGTGACAGCAAGGTCCCACATTTCTGAGTGGATGCAGTAACGAGGACTGCATCTATACAGTGCTACCCATGTGTTTCAGAGGCTCTTGCAAGAGCAGCAGCGGAGTTAAACTTTCTCCCTGCAAAATATCAGCTTGATGAAGATTTGCATTGCAAATCTTCCGCCAGAATATCCGAATTCAAGCATGTATTTTAGTAGGTGATGACACATCTTGTGTAATGTACCTCTCCAATATGAAACCACTGCAATAAAATAAAATACTTACACAAAAAGCTTGATATTGTACTTTATTCCTCCCATAGAGAAAAGTATATTAGAACCTGTTCTTTTCCAAAACTATTGGTTGGTATTATATGGATTAAAGATATATCAATCTTCTCCTGCCAAATATTTTCTCTGGTTTTAAAGAAAAAACTCTTTTATCAGCTAAGTTTGTACAGACCTAGCGTAAGTTCATGAGTGGCAAATAGTGAATGAGAGTATGTTAGCAAACTAACTGCATACAAAATCTCAGATGTCTTCCATTAGACTTGGATATTTGCTAATGCAAAGAAGTGCACATAGCCCCCAGTGGGGCACCCAAGGGTGAAAAGCACCCATAGACCAAAATCAACTAGGATCCACAGCTGTTGGATCACACAATTACTATCTGCTAGGGGAAAATAATAATAATACTAATACTACTACTAATAAATTATCTTCCTGGTTTATTCTAGTTGTATAACATCTATAACATCCAGTGTACAATTTTATCATGTTCACAATTTATCTTCCCTTAGAAGTAGATAAACTGCATTGGAAACTTCTTACAGGAGCAGGCATTCTTATGCTAAACCCTTCTGTTAAGATCAGTAATGACCCTTTCAAACTGAGATGTCCCTTATAGAAATTTAATTTCAGGAATGATTAAGTCTACACCAAAACTCAGGCTCTCCCATTGCTCCACAGGAGAACCCACAAGGCCAGTCAGCCCTCCAGCTGTTCAAAGGAATTATATCATATGACCAGAGAAGGGAAAAGACATGTGACTAAAATTCACCCATTCTACTGCAAAGAGAAGTAGCTGGGTGCCTACTCACAGGGATGAGCTTGTGCACAAACCAAAAGCCCTGCTTGCACAATGTGTTTGCCAAGAATCTGCGAACAGAGGATTACAAAGTGCAAACTGAAGTCTATTTTGTCAGCATTTGTGAAGAAAGACCTAAATACAGCACACAAAATGCTCTTCATGAAAAACTCGCCATGCTGTGATTACAGCTCACCTCCCTCCAAGCATTAAGCCAAGGCATCACCAAGAGGGATTGCTTT
Organism: Certhia americana; assembly: GCA_018697195.1. Lineage (NCBI taxonomy): Eukaryota > Metazoa > Chordata > Aves > Passeriformes > Certhiidae > Certhia > Certhia americana. The sequence goes on from CM031858.1 coordinate 32,602,917, forward strand.
GTTCATATTTTCTCCAATCTGCTTAACTGACAAAGAATTTGCAAAATATGCTTTGCAGTCTTGACATGCCAACAAAGCAATTTTAATTTTTGCTCCAGTTGAAGCCTGGTGCTAGTTATCTGATGTTTTGCATGGAGTCATCATATTTTCTTCTTCACACACAATTTACATTCCTGCATAAGCTCCATTAAATTAGGAGTTTGGAGAGCTTTCTCTTGTAAACCCTGAAGTCTGCAGGTTGTTTGACACGTGCTCTACACTTGAGAGCACTTTTTAAAGTTTGACAGCTTCAGTTTACAAAGATACAACATTAACCACTGAATTCATGATTTGTTCCGTTCATTTCAAGATCAGTTAATCAAGCTTGGCAAAAACATCTCAAAAATAAATTTACCAGGAGACACATACAAGGCAAGCAATTCACATTCTGCAATTTATTTACTAGTTACCTCTGAACAGTAGCCAGCTTACTTCTACCTAATCCCTAATAAGGTGGTTTTTTCTCCCTCCCATCAAAAATCTAACACTCTGACCTTAATGTGAAGTGATGGATTAATGTTACACATGCTGTTCTTAAACCTCAGTCACCCTCTGCTATGACAGCAGGATTAGAAGGGAAAGTATGGACTAAAGGCACCCAGCAGATCCAGTGATTTAATTGTCTGAGCTTCTGGTGTGCAGGCTTAGCTTTGGCTTAAATAATGTCCTTTTCTCATCAAAAGATGTCTGCTTGAAATTAATTCCTTTTACTGAACCCCCTAGTTTTTAAGATACTTTGTGCATGACAGAGGTGCTTGTTTGCTTAACGTTCCCCAAACATTAATCTGAACCTCTTTGCTGTGCCCACTTTCTGCATCTTGTTTTAGAGATGTCTTGATCAATTAGTGCAATGTCACAGTTACATGTAGTTATTGTACCTCCAGCTGCAAGCTGTTAATAATAAACTTACCCACAGGACAAACCTGCCATATGGTTGATGGTCAAGCAAGGCTAAAATATGCATTAGGAAAAAAATGCAACTGTCAACATGAAGCTGGATGTGGCTTATTGGATTTGATGCAGGCATCTGACAGCAATGTTTCTTTTAGCAACATTCTGTATTGCAGGTCAGGAATCTGCCTACTGTGGAATATTTGTCATAGGAAGATGGGGAAAAAAAAAAAAAAAAAAGGAAGAAGGAAGCATTTGTGAAATGGGGAATTCAGGGTAGCTTAGTGGTAGCTCATATTTTTTCCCAAAGAGTGATTGTTAAGGAGGAGTGATTGTTGATCTGAGGTTTTTTGTGAGAATGATTTGCTAAACAAAGTTTTGTTCAAGTTTTTTTCTCAGTCAAGGGAGATCAGCTGCACTGGACAAGAAAAAAAAAAAGTGTTTTTTCCTTGCAGATCAAAACAAGTCTTTTCGTTGCAGATTTAAACTAATTGGACTGTCAAAATACATGAGCTATAGAGGAAACTATCCAAAGTCTATCTGGTGATATTTATATTCCTGAACTGCAGTTTCTTTACGCAAGGGAAAAACTCAGCATTTGGATATTTTTTGTAGCCTTTGACATGTATTCAAGCCACTTGCTGAATGGCACTGGCACAGTTTCTTGCCTTGTTGGTAACACCAGTGCAGCAAATACTTCCTGCAGCTTTATAAAAGAAGAAGGTATCACATCTGGGTATGCCATTAAAAAAGACAAAGAACGACATGAAAGTAAAAGCAAGGCCACCTCTCCATCAGAGGCCTTCAAGTCCTTCCCCCTCACCTCATCAAAGTCACCTCCCAGTAACTTCATTTATGACCTGGTGGGTACACAGTTTTGTTACACACTACTGCCACTTTTATCAATGGGAGCAGAAACCAAACTAATTGCTATTCTTAGGCCAATCATGCAGTGAAGACCTTATTAAAAGTCCCAGACTCCTATTTACATGCAGAAAGACTTGATTTGATTAGTTAGTAATTAGAAGCACACTGTTAATCATGCAATTAAAAGGGATAGCTGGGAGTCACAGCTCCTAGGAGAATTCTCTAATATATGGGAAAGGATTATTTTTTATTAGTCTTTGTTATTAAGGCCCTGTTCTAGCAAACACTTCTGCCTGTGCTCAACTTTAACACGTGACTGTGTTGAAGTCGCTCTGACTTTCCTGAGTCACTCTCAACGTCATGAGCAGAACTCTCTGCATAAATGTTTAAAGGATAAATGTTTCTGCATAAATGTTTCTTTGTTTCTCACCTGAGAAACAAAGAAAAATCCCTATTTTCAACTCCCTATTGCTTTTCCAATTGTATTATCTACAAATTTATTTCTCTGTGTTGTGTTAAACACCAAAATAAGGGCAGGCTTTCCTGGTGGTTTGGAAATATTTGGCCTTTATTGTGCATTTCACAAGTTAAGCAAAGGCGCTGTGATTCAAACCTCAGAACTTCAGTAGCTGTTCTAAAACTTGTAGCAACAAAACACTTTCCTTCTAAACATGGTTTTTCATTAGATGCATGTTTTTTTCCCTCTTTCAATGCAATCTAATATTCAAGCCAGGCCATGTATTCAGCTGACTGTCTTCTGGGATAGGGGTGTGCTGTGTGTTCAAAATTGGTTTATCTTTTAGCCACAAACTTACTGTGAGGAGCCTGGTGTCCTTTAAAAAACCCCAAACTTTTGAGTATTTTCTAGATTTAGAAATGCTTGTGGCAAAAATAACATGTCTAAATTAATCCAGGCCTTTTCATGATGTTACAGACAGAGGAATAATCAAAACTGTGGATTAAACTGATTTTGAGTCCATTGATGTCACCACCATTGAAGCTATTTCTGTGGGTTATTCCTGAAGGATCCATATGTCAGAAAGTTTTTTTCTTCCAATGAGCTAAATTTGTACGGAGGCATACACAGCAAAGAAAGCTCCCAATTAATAGGACAAGCAAAGCAATCAACAAGAAAAGCATCAGAGTTTAAAGAGAAGAAATTAAATGTTCTGTAGATGGGAAGATAAAAGTCTTTTGATGTAAAGCAAGGTGCCAAGTCAAGAGCAAACGAAAAATAAGAGTTAAGGGGTTAGAGAGGATTGAGAAGAGGTTAGAATACCAGGAGGAAAGTATTGTATGAGCTGAACATATCTGAAACCAAGTGTTCTAGTGGAGTCCTAAAAGAAGGAACTAGTCCAAATTTATATTATAGAAATTTTTTTAATATTTCCAGCAGAATCAACATACATACTCTGATCACAGAAAGTTAATCTAACCCATCAATTCTTGGTAGCATATTTATGAATGACCACTTACATTAACAACAGTATGTACACAGTAACACACTTGTAAATCACCACTTGCTTATTGCTGATTCGTTGGTTTTCAATATTTCATCCTACCTGTTTTGTGTGATGGAAGAGTGTCTGTAGCACATCTGAATCTTCATGATAGCCCTAATTTAGGTGTTACATATATACTTTTTCTATGGCTTTCTGGGCCACCCATCTATTAAATGTCCTGCTGCTTGGCTGTTTTACATGATGTCAGCTTGTGATCTGGCTTTTTTTACTCTGTTACCAAATCCTGACTTCTTAAAACATTAAATAAAATGTTTCTTTCAGGGTTAATTATTTTGGAGCGTGACAGAAACCAGCGTCCATAAAGTTTGTTGACATAAAAAGAGTAGATGTGAAAATAAAAATGTATGCATGTCTACACAGGGCTCCTGAGCTAATGCATTGAGTTTCAGATCTTGACGGAAACTTGGCCTTCATCAGTCTTGACTCTGTTTAAGTGACAGGATGGCTGGCAGCACTCACCAGTGCTTGCAGGATGTACTAATATTTACAAGCAAAAGAAGGTCTCTGGCTTTGTTGAAATAACACCACTTTCTTAATTTGACTGCTGCTCCATAGCAGGCCTTAACAAACAGCTACCAAGGGAGGAGGTAAAGGACTGAGCTTTCATCAAATGCTAATGTTTACCTTAAACTGAAAAAGTCACTATTACATTAAACAGGTTTTCGGAGGGCAAAGTATAAATAATGATATCATTCTTCTGGAACATCATGCTCAGGATGACAATGTAAACACTAAGGAGTTCCAAAAGCAAAATGCATAAAGGAAAAAAAAATATATTGGACAAGATTTCCTCACATAAACAATTTTAAAAAATGCTTGCAAGTTTCTTGCCTGGTACTGAGGTGTACAATTGTATGTTTTATGGGGGGAGAGGTGGAAGCGGATCTGGAATTTCCCTTTGACTAGTTGTGTAGGCAGGGGGAATTGCAAAGTTTTAATCAGTTTTCAACTTTGAATCCAAAGTAACCCAAAGTTCCAGAGCAATTTAGTCTCACACTACCATTTCTGCTTAATCTTTGAAATAAGCAGGTAAAATATGTAGAAATAATGTAATTGTTTGACACTGATAATGTTTCCATTCATCTGAAAGGATGGCCATGGGATTTATTTGTGTTTCTGTATGCATCTGCCAGAATAGCTTAGTAATATACACCATTAGTGTAAATTATACATTACTGTTATAAAAGTTATAAGATATTTAAAGAATTTGCATGACCTCCATCAATGGAATTAAATACAATTTGTAAAGCAATTGGTCTCTTCACAACCCTGTGCAGAAAAGGAATAAAAAGGAGGAAACAAAGACTGGGGAATTGGTGTAGGTTTGCCCAAGATTATGCAGCAAATCTAGAGAAACATGTACAATTACATCTAGACCATAAGCAAATATATAAACTATCCCCAAAAATATCTGGGTGAAAAGCATCTCTGTAGAAATTAAAATTATGTTGCTTCTGATGTTAATGGGCCAGCTTTATTTTGAATTCACAAAAATACACTCAGGATCATTGAAGTCACTGGAATTCCCTCCACTGTAACCAGCATGAATATGGATTTTGGTTCCAGAGGGAAATTTTACACTGAGAGCATTTGATTTCAATACATATTAAGATGGATAAAAGTCTCTGAAAGGGTGCTTCTGCAATGATATATAGCAACAGAAAGTACGAGCATGATAACAAACCAACAAAACCCCTACTCTCTGTGTCCACAAGGATCTGGCATGTTGTGTATAATTAGAAATATGTACTGCTAAATAAAATAAATAAGTTTTCAACTGCCATTTATAGCAAAATAGATAGAGAAATCTTTTGCTTTTCTGTGAGGGGAAATCAGACAGGGGAAGAGGCACAGCCCAGGCAAGGGAAGCATGTGATGCTGTACTGTGAGGCACTGTTCCAAACACCCCAAAGAGGATCCCAGGAGCAGAACAACATCAATGGGTACCTTGTCTCCCACATTTCCATTCACAGCCAGGCAGCAAGCCTCTTCCCAGAGTTCAGCTTTTAATGCTTTCTGTACTAGGAAAAAATTCTGCAAATGGAAAAGATGTCATCTGGGCTGTTGAGGTGTTCAGCCAAACACAGTGAAATACACAGCCTGAGGAATGATATAAAGAAGCTATCTCTGCTACTGGCCATGAAATCCACAAATTGTTAATCTCACCGGGTGTTTCCAAATGCAAATTACAGAAGTTTCAGCCTTCAGGTGGAGGTGATTTAAGATTCTAAATCTTTGATGCCATATGATACACGATTTTTGGCATGTATACTTAACATATAAAATAACTAACTGTTAATTCCCTCGTTCTATCAGGTTTTAGACACTGTAATATTCATCCCAGCTTTTTTCTGTTTTCCACAGATAAGTGGTAGCATCTTCAATGCAAAATGAATGCCATGAAAACTGCTAAGCCTTTGGAAAACCACCTCAAGGAAGGATTGGCCATTCCATTGTATAAACATTTTGAAGGATTATCTGTGGATAGGCAGAGGAGAGATTTCTGGCACTGACACCACCTCAAAAAGCAAATAGGACACAGATGCCACACACAGGGACAAACACTTTACCATAGCAAACTATTACCTTGTAGTATTGGCTAAATTGGGTCACCAGGACCTCTGGAAAGCAAATAATTGTTAAGCAGGTATGCCTGAATTTAGATGCTTATGTTTATGAACTTTGAAGCAGTGAATCAGAATAATGAGCAGAATTTGACCTTCACAGAGGTTTGTGGCACATTCACTTTCAAGGTCTTAACAACCACTTTGGATGACCTTTTGAATGCATCATCACTTGCACTTCTCCCTAACACAGAACAGTATTTTTATTTGTGAAATTGCTCAAATTTCTTCGCTTTCCCCTGAATGGAAATGAGAGTCCTGAGTGCCAAAGCAACTTCCAGTGAATATTAAAGACCTTGTGACATTTCTATAAAAGAAACAACATATTTGAGTTTTATTTATGTTTTCCTCTTGGTTTTATTGAGTAGATTTTTTTTTTCATCTTGCATCTTATTTGGGGTCACCATAGGGAACTTTTGCTGCTTTCCAGGAGAGTCTTGGCAGAAGCTATTGTGGTAAGAATTTAAAAGGGGCTTTAACATGTGGTCTTTTAGCAATCTTCCTCTGTATGTCTAGCTCTTTCCACCATAGTGTTACAGCAGCTGTTGATGTGGAAAAACTCACTTTTTCCCTTCTGCTTTTTGTAATGCCATTTCAATCCAAGTCCTGTGACACTGTGAAGCATCTACAGTTCCTGTGGATTTCAAAGTAGAAATACATTCCCAGTATTTCTCAATATTTCAGAGCGAATTTTGCCAACCTGGAAGCTTTCAAATAGGTAAATAATATTCCATTTCGTACTGGCCTAACCCAAAGTTGTAACCTAAAAGCCTCTAAGTGTTTGTATGGGTTTTTTTTTCCTACCCTAAGTTTTGATGAATAAAATTATTAGGAAATTAAAAACTGGTTCAAATGGTCCCACATAATCTATGGGTTTGAAGCTTGGCTGCTTCAAACAAGAATAAAGACAAAGGAACTGTTTAATATAAAACATAACCAGTAAATTGTGTGACTGGTACCAGCACTCCAGCAGCACTGCCTTTCAGATGCAGAATATTTCAGAAAGAGAATAATGCCTCAATTGAAGTCCAGAATTTCATACAATGTTGCTCTGTGTAAAATTCAGCACTTCCTTATGAAATGCCATTGCCTTAGCTATGGTTAGGTTAAAAAAAAAAATAAAATAAAAAGGACCATCTTAGCTAAGGCCTATTGTTACTAACTAGCAGAAAGCTGATATGATTCCTTGAGGGCTGCCCAGAGGACACAGCTGTTTCCATACTCCGTGTTGTTTTCCTGCACATTACAGGATAAGGCTGCAGCACCTTGCAGCCCAAGGCACCTCATGCCTGTCAGAGCACTGTAGTGTTTTACACAGAAATGACACTGTGGTGGCTGCAGGGCAGAGCAAGAAGTTGTCAACGCTCTTCTCAGATCAAGGCTTAACGTGGCCTGCTGCAACTTGGGATGTCTGGGATGGAGACCACAAGTGATGGTCTTAAAAAATGGTTTTAAGTAGTCTTCTAGAACTTTCTGAAGTCTATATTGTAAAAAGGAGATGCTTTTATTGCTCTTTCTAAACGGTTCCTTCAAAAGAAAAAACTACAACTACTCTCCTGCTTTTTGTCCTTGGCAAAGACCAAACGTTACCTTTTCATCCTCAAACACTTGACTTGCAGACAGGAAGGAAAAACATCTTTAAAATCACTTGAGGAAAAATGAAAAAAGAGAGATTTCAGTTTTATTGCTTTTAAACCTTTTATGCCCCAAACTGAAATATTTGAGTGTCCATAGAACTCCATATTTGATGATCTTTATTGGATACATATATCTGTTTATAGAAACATTGTTTAATAGTTCAAACATTGAATTGCAAAAATTATTCATTTTAGAATGATAAAATATACCATTCTCCATTCTAATAAAATATTGAATACCAGCTATAATATAGATTATAGTAGTAATGCCTCTGGTAGGATCTGATAATCCAAAATTGTTTTCATGAATGTCCTGGAGTTAAGGTTAATGCACCAAAGAGCTGTTACTCATCAGTGTGTAATACCAGCTGATACAGGTATAATAATCCTGCTGCAACAGCACAGGGCAGCAGAGAAATTGCTCTTCTAAGCTATAAATATGGGCTGTAGTTCATGGGATTCTTCTCTACATACAAGTCTAACTTCCAACTAATGTGTTATTGAAAATAAACCCAAAAATTAGACAAATTAAACAAAAAAAAAAAAAAAAAAAAAAAAAACCACCCTTCTTTCCCCCAAAAAATTGACAGTAAAACCAAGGTTGTAAAACCTCATATTTATCTTTATAGATACTGAAAATCTTTAATTGGAGCCTTTTTCTTGCCTATTTTTAATAACCCTCTCCTGCAACTCCCATCTCAAGCTTGACATTGTAGGACAGCTGTATTAATTAGTGCCAGCAGTATACTTGCAACGGGTTTAGGAGCACCCTTCATTATTAGCAATAGGATTTATTCTCATTTTACTGGCATACCCTGACAAAGGCCCTGGACTTAATTAAATTGAATTAATTAAAAAGGGGCATTTATCTTTAAGCTTGTGCAGATGTAAAGAGAATTGTTTTTCTCCAGAGAGGTCAGCTACAAAAACAGCAACTCTAATAATACACTTTGCTAAATTGCTCTTCTATTTTCAGCCCAGTGTTACATCCTTGGTTTTATTTATCTGATGCTCATCTCCATTGTGTAAGAGCTATCCACATAATGAAACATTCAGCCTCCCAGTAAGAGAGGGAAAATCTACACTTTTTTGTTGCTCCTGAGCTAGAACTTAAAATCAGTCAGTTGTAGAAGTTTACACAAAAGAGTGGCATTTTTGCAATTTTTCCCTTCTTAAAAGTGGCCATGCTTTTGCTTTCTTATGTTTTGCAGGGAATCAATTGAGAAAATTTGCATCTACCAACAAGAAAATTCTTTCCTTGTCAACTTGGTTCTGCAGACCTGGAAATGTCAAATTCAATGAACATATGCTAAAGAGTGGGTTCTCCTTTGCTTGATTATAAGGAGTCCCATCTGCCTTGTCTTAAAGTTGACAGGAAGGTTACTGTGCCTTATCAGATGCCAGATTCATTACAGGATTGAGGATTTCAGGAAAACATATCCTTCCGCAGAGAGGACAGTCTTTCCAATATGACAGGGAAAGCAGCAAGACTCCTGAATAAACTTTGTGGGTTTAAGACCAAATAAGAAATAAAATATTTTGTTCAAGTGACTTCTCTCTTTAAGAAGTAAATACATCAGGCAGGATAAACTTTAGCATTTTTAAGTCAGGATATCTTCAGTTCCCTTCTAAGAGTCAGGATGCCTGTCCTATAAGTCCGGCATCTTCTAGATGTCCAATGTTGGTAGGAGAAGAGTTAGAGGGGTTGCAAAAAAGAGACCATTCTTTTAATTATTAGTCTTCTTCTATTTTAAAGCTGAAAGGGATATTAGAAAAAATTTTTAAAAAAATTTAAATGAACTTACTTAGTCATCTTTTATAACAATGTATCTTCTTCAGAGAGGCAGAGGCATGATGAAGGAATTTTCTAAATTTCCTTAACAGAACATTTTGCTTTTCATCTGTCACTGGATTTGTCTGCAAAATTCCAATTTAAAAAAAAAAAAAAAATTGACAATTTGGAGAGGATAGGATTTTTTTTTTCTGTCTTCCAACTCATTCTTGTAGGAAGCAGAGTTTATGAATAGATAGGTCTGCAATATAGATTTGCAAATAGATAGATTTTCAAATATCACTTCTAAGTTACTTGCAGAACAGCAAAAACTTAGGAGCATTTTTGATATAGAATGAGATATAAGATTTTTCCTGATGTGTTTAACCATTATTTCCTCAAAACCAGCAGAGGAGGGGAGTCTCAGTAGGCAGCTGGGAGGAAGGTTCATACAGGAGTCCCAACCTGTCCTTCCTCCTCCTCTCTGCAGATCCACCTTTATGGCACACTTTGCAGAGCAGCTTTTGCTATCTGCTTCAAATGCCTCTACAGGTCACAATTTAGAGTGGAAAAAACTAGTGTGGAAAAAATTTGTGTGGAAAGCTGTCAACTGTCTTCAAAAGGCTTGCTTACCACAGGGTTTTTTGATAAGCATTCACAGTCCTTACCTATTTACAGGTTAATCACTGCGAACAAATAATAGTAGAACAGGAATGGAAATGCCTACAGGCATACTTTTTGCCAAACCGTAAAGCAAGGAGAGCTTCCACAGTGTCCCAGTGCAAGAGAAAATGGTCACTGCTCTGGTTACAACAAGCTTTCCCAGATGGGAGACTCATTAATTTAATAGTGGGCATCGGGAGAAAATCTAAGGTACAGAGATATTAATTATTACTGAACATAGTGCCACAAACCAAAGTGAAAACTATTGCAGCTACTCAAATTCAGCAATAATCAGTTTAGTCCAGGAACAGAAAATATGAAAGAGTCTCTTTCAATGGCATAAAAATTTTGTCAGTATAGATGCGGTTATAGCAATGAAAGAAATGCAAAAACACTAGTCAGCAGCACCAGTCAGCCTGTGGAAGGTTATCAAGGATCCTTGACTGATCAGCACTGAGCTTCTTCTAGGATTGAAGAATGCCCCTGCATTTCATAAACAATAATATTCTGTTAATAAATGCAAGGTAAGATGATAAACTGAATACAAGTCAAACTCTGCTTCTTAAAATATTCTTGACTGTAACACTTTTCAGCTTTGTTCTTCGTGTGTGACTCTGAAATGCCAGAAAAGTATTTGACATCAAAGATGAGGAGGACAAGCTTCTTCTTGCCTCCTTGAATGCTTTCTTCATTTCCTCTTGCTTCAGCTTACAGTGCCTGGAACTTATTTTGCCAGTGGTGAGGTTCAGCAAATGCAAGGGTGAATGTGTTGTTTCTCTCAGCTGCCTGTTCAGCTGAGAGGTGTTTCTCCAGTTTCCAGCTTCCATTCCAGTTTCTCTTGAAATTGCTTTGGATTCATGAGAGAACAGTCCATCTCTCCAGTTGTAGGCATTTTGGGGAGCAGATAGAGGTACCCTGGATCTTTGTACACCACTCTGATTGGATACACTAGTTCTTATACTTCTGCAGGCAAAATACCAAGAAATACCTTTACAAATGTCCCTACATAAACATCCTGCAGCCAAACACTCAGATCCTCATCCTTTCCATCTCTCTCTGAGTTCACTCTGTACCTTCATTGCCAGTTCAAGAGAGTCCAAGAAAAACAAGTCTGCCCCAGGTCTTATTGGAAGACTTTTTGAGAGGCTTGTGTCCTCAACATCATGTACAGCTTTTCTTTGATTTGTATTTAGCACGGCCTCTAGACTGGATTTTGCTTTGTCTTCACAACCAGAATATTTATTTCAGGGAACAGGAAAAGGACTGAGGCTGCACACTAAAATTTATGGTTTTGCCAAGAAGCAGAAAATTGTTGCAGTCCTTTTGGTGACTTAAAGAGTGTGGGACATGCCATTAAGTCATGGTGGGGCAAACCAAAAAGCAACCTCTTCCCTGACATTTTTGGAAAGCTGAAATTCACACTGCCCCACTGCAGCCCCTCTGTTCTCACCATCCACTGGCTGAACGGGAGCCAGTTTCCTGCTCCCCACATTTCCACCAGGCCAATCTGTAGAGAGACCTTTTGCTTACCAGAGGAGCATCTGCTGAGACAGGCAGAGTGTGCTCGGAGTTTGCAGGGCACACAGAAAGGGAAACCAACTCCTCACAGTGTTTGCTTCTCACAAATGGTACGAAGAGGCCAGACTGAGTTTGGCAAGTAATAACTTTTAAAGCTAAATAAAACCTGAAGAGCTCCACTGCCTGAAAGCTATGAGAACTGCAGCACTATGAATCACTTAGTAAATACATGAGCTATCAGAGGCAATGAATGGTAAGAGATGAAGTCTGTCCAAGGCTGATGAACCAAACTTTTTATTGCAGGCCTGTACACATTTTGCATTTGAAATGCCACCAAAACATAAAGAGCAGGCATAGCTATCTAAACTATACCTATATGTCTCTGATCACACAGACATTCTAGAAAGACCAGAACTTAAAAAAAAAAAAAAAAATAAGGATAAATAAAATTACATTATTTCTTTTCCATATACAGATGCAACACTTCTGGACGGTATCACGACACAATTATAGGATCCCTTCTTGTAGCCTGGAGCATCAATCTCCCAGTGATACAGATCTCAGAAGAGAACTTTTATAGCCTCTCAGCTCCAAGGGATAACTTGTGAATATAAAAGATTCCTGACTCTGCAGCCTAAGCTTTTGCATTTCCAAAGCCTGAAGGGTGAATGAGATTAATTTTTTTAAAAAGACAGTGGATCTGTAGGTCCAGCCATTCATAGAAAGAGAAGAAATGTACTACCTTTAAAAATCAAACATATGGCTGGACCCAACAAACCCCAAGAAACTGGCAGTTACTTTCTTAATTTAAAGTTATGCTCTCACCAGCTAGCTTGCAAGGACAATTTAAAAGGACACAAATTTAGATTTTGCTCAAAAGTAGGTTTACAAAACAGAAAGATCAACAGAAGATCTTCAGTTAATTTTGAACTTAAATTGAACATCAGGTTTAGTTTGAATTTAAGATCGTTCACTGCCATTTGTGAACCCCAACAGCAGAACACACAATAAGGAGGAAGTGAAACTAGCAGACAAGTATCTGCAACACAGCTAACAAAACAGAAAAACAACAATATGCTTGGCATTAAGGTGCACATAAAGATACTCCTAAAAGAAAATATTTTTATACAAATCTTAAAGGCATCAGACTTTCTTAATCATCGGAGCTGAAATAACTACAATATCCAGCTCTTAATACTTGCCAGGTAACGCTTGATCCAAGGACATTTTCTAACATGCATGAACCTGAAGGGCACTTTCTTCCAGACCCCAAAGGAAAGAATAATTTGTGTGCATGTGGATGGCCAGAGTCACTGAAAGCATCAGACTGCCCACTGAAACCAGGCAAAACCCTGGAGGCACAGGAATTGGGACTGACTAACTGGATGTCTGTGGTGGCCACTGTGACAATGGAGCAGATGCTGCTGAATGCCTTGGTGTTGGGAAGGGTCTGAGAAAAGGATGCTCAGGCACTTCAATCCCTACTCCGCTGGAATCCCAGTGAGCCCCTGGAGCTAGGTAAGCTGCAGCACCTAAGGATGAGTAATGCCTGCAACGAATCTTACTTGAGTTTCTGATGGAGTCTGCTCAAGTTTTTAATCCAATATCACAGTTTAATAAGCATCTCTTGATTTTTCATCTTCAGTTCAAGTATTATTTCTGACCAAGAGTGAAATATTTTGCTAAATGATTTCTGGAATATGAGCTATATTGATTAATCATTTCTAGTTTTAATTAAACACTTCTCTTCCCTGATCAGATAAATGAGTTTAATTCACATTACAAGGAGGCATAACTGTGAGCCTGACTATTTCAGAGAAAGCAACTCACTAAAACAAAGTTCTAAGAAACATTGGATTATAGCATTTTAGAGCCTTTAAAATCTTTCTTTTTCGGTCTCATAACACTTCCCTTCAGCAACATACCTAAAAATATTAAAACTGCTATAAAATTTATTAGCTGGAAGCAGAGTATAAATGTATTCCTTCTCTTACCATGTATGACCCTGCTACTCCCCTGCTTGTTAATAAACAGTTTCCAATCCCATATAAAATGTGCTTGATGCATTATTGAATTGCTGATTGTAACTTTTGTCAGCACCTTTGTGACTGACATCACATAATCACTTGTGCATCTGGTTCCTGGCTGAGAAAAACGCAGTCAGATTGGTATATGTTTTATTTAATTGGCTCAGTACCTGGGCCCTGTTTAATGGCTTGAGGAAACCTGACCTATTGATGTCTCGTCCCCTATAAAATCCATCACTTCCGATGGAAATAGTTGAGTATGTGAACTTATTTCACTTGCCATCAGCTCTGCTGGGAGCAAAATGTGGTTGGTAGAAAACAAACACCAAAAGAATATAAGTGCAGCTGGAGTGAATGCTTTTTGAAGTTTGAATGCGTCTTCAGAAGAAATTTTTATACTCTTTACGCAGGGGCAATTAATAATTTCAATAGAAAACATTATTTTTAGGAATGTCAAAAAACCCTTGGTTAGAAGCTGAAGATAGATTGGAGTCCTTCTGTGCATTTTGTTTGATTCAATCAGTTGCTGAATCTTTATTTTAAAATGCCTAGGTCAGGAAATAACGATCCAGTCACAGCTCATTATTGCCCAAAGGGGTCACAGTCCACCTCTGATCTAGAAGTAGGCATAGAGGGAAAACCTCAAGTGCTCAAGAGGTTGTGGTGGAAAATACTTTAAAGTCTTACAGGATAGTTTAAAATAATATTAAATAATTCCTGTCAGCTTCTAAAACCAATCCTGAGTAAAAGGAGAAAATTTTGCAGAATCGCAAGAATGTCTTTTTAAATGACCTATAACTTTGTTAAGTGTTAAGTATTATATTTCAGCATTGAAAAAATAAGTGTTTGAAGCTTATTTAAAGAATCTCACTGAGTGTGAAGGAAGAAAGCAATTGCCTGAGAGAAATTACAACATGCTGGTTATTGCCTACTAAACAATTGCAATATTATAAGCAAGAGAGGGAGATGTTTTTTACCTGCCCATAAACATTTTTGTCCCTAAACTTGCACACCACTGCTTTCTTCATCGCTGTAGTAGATCATTACATGAATTAGCCCCTTAGAAATATTTATCTACCATTCTGAATCTACCTAGATTTCATTAAAAAAAATTAAAATCTTGTAGATTCTTGTTAGTCATCCTAGCAGCTCTGAAAACAGAAAGCAAGATTTTTTAAAAGCACATAACAGCAAAATTTTTTTTAGAAAAGGACATAATTTTCATCAATATGTAATGGCAATGCTCCCATAACCTTTCCAAACCAGCTAGATACATACAGCCTTCAAAAGCTTCTGTCTCAAATTCGGCTTCCTTCTCCAGCGGGGAGCCTTGATCCTTTTTCAACTACTTTTAAAGAAAATATGCCACATATTTTGTAAGGACATAGATGGCCCCTGCTAAGGGTTTTCAAATCAAGTGGTCAGCTGTGTCTCTCTCTGCAAGTAGTGCAGACAGTCAAGCCAAGTCTCCTGTGACACATGCTGTTTTCCACCATCAGGTCACAGGCTCTGAGAAGACAGTCCCCAGTAAAACTTGAAAAGCAGCCCCAAATTCTCTAGGAAGAAATTTGTCACTGAATCCTGGCAGACTCACTTGCAACCATGATGAATAGAAGTATTTTTAACATCTGGAGTATTTGAAATTATTTCTATCAAAATATCTCAGTTGACTAGAATTACACAAGAAATCAAGTGCTTTTTGGTGGTGAGAAAAATTATAGTATTCCTTCCCACAATTCAGCTCAAATTTCAGATTCCTTTTAAGAAAAGAAAGTTACTTGGGTCTGGCTGTGGTATATCCATATGAATGCTTTATTGTGTACGATAATCTGTGCCATCTGCTTTGGCTATGGAAAAATTGGTTAGCAATTGTCAAGCTGGTCTTTTTGAAAAATGCCTCAGCTTTGCCAATGTAAAACCATAGAATATGGCTTTCTGTTGCTCTACTGCAGATGAAAACATCAAAATATTTGGCAATGGCATTTCCAAAATTGCAAAATTGTCGTATAAAAGATTAGCATTAAAAACCTAGAAAAAAGTTATGTCTGCTGGTTTATATATCAGCTTCTAGCTGAAAAGTGACTTTTCATATTCCACAGAGTGAAGAAGGTTTGCCAGAAACTTAGCATTATGAATTAATTCATCATGAAGCTTTAACCAAGTGTTGGTAATGATCACCTTGAGTATATAAACAACTCTAGGGGTTCTTAGTGACTGGCACCCTTTTTCCTCTCCTCTGCATCTTGTATATAAGTCATTTTTCCTTCACTGTTCTATTTGCTCCTGATAACCACTTTGCTTTGTAGAACTAGGTGTTTTGAGCAAATACTGAAAATATTTAATGGCAGAAATTAAAAACAGAGATGTATCAAGTATCCTAAAACAATTTCCTGTGTCATTCCAAAGAAGAGGAGAGTTTGAGGAGAGGAGAGGGGAGTTCGAGGAGAGGAGAGTTCGAGGAGAGGAGAGTTCGAGGAGAGTTCGAGGAGAGGAGAGTTCGAGGAGAGGAGAGTTCGAGGAGAGGAGAGTTCGAGGAGAGGAGAGTTCGAGGAGAGTTCGAGGAGAGTTCGAGGAGAGGAGAGTTCGAGGAGAGTTCGAGGAGAGTTCGAGGAGAGTTCGAGGAGAGTTCGAGGAGAGGAGAGGAGAGGAGAGGAGAGGAGAGGAGAGGAGAGGAGAGGAGAGGAGAGGAGAGGACAGGACAGGACAGGACAGGACAGGACAGGACAGGACAAGGACAAGGACAAGGAAAAGGAAAAGGAAAAGGAAAAGGAAAAGGAAAAGGAAAAGGAGGAATAAGGAAAAGGAAAAAAAAGGAAAAGGAAAAGGGGAAAAGGACAAGGAAAAAGAATTTTAAACATCTTGGAAATTATGTGCCACTGCTTAAACATGTATTGACTAGAGACAAAAAAACAGGACAGGGTGGCTTGCAGGAAGAATAGTGACACAAAGACATGCCACAATTACTGAGGGCTAATGCAAGGAACAGTTGGTGATATGATATCCATCAGTGAATAAAAAAAAACCAAGCCCATTTGGTTAAAAGGCATCTAGAAGATCCAGCTTTGAGGAACCATTTTCTGACCCTACATCAAGCAGCTCTCCCTTCTCTATTATCTGTTCTTTCATCTTAATGCATCCAATAAAAAGACCAGATTTCCATATCAAGTCTTACTTCCTTTTTATTTCCTGTTTCCCTGTGATGTTTCCTGATGCTTTTATCCACATGAAGTATCACTTAAAGCTTTCTTGATAAGAATTCTTTCATTGTGAGCTTGCAAGAATAGCAATAGATGTTTATACCTAGGGTCATTCTAGCCTCTTATATATGAGTACCAAACTCAATTACCTGCACACATTTACTGTATGAAGGGAAAAAGGCTCTTCCATCAACTTCTTCATCTTACAAATAGGGCAAAGAATGATTCTTTCCAGTCTGTTGCACATATTGCTGTGTTTTCCTAAGAGATGCTCCATTTATCTTAGATGAAGCAGCAACAGAAAGTGCTGTTAAGTCCTGGTGTTTTTTTCCAGAATTTCACAATATTTCAGATGAATCTAAGATCCTCAGCTGCTGGAGACCATCAGTCAGGACAGAATGGGCCTGTCCTAAGGCAGCACTTGCTGGAAGGCAAGTGAGCACACACAGGCAGGACCTACAAAAGCAAAGCAAGCACACCAGGGCACCTTTTCTGCTGTGGGAGGTACAGTAAGCAAGAAGAGCAAGTCCTCAAAAACCAGTTCACTCACCCAGCATAGCTGCCTGTGCAGGATCATTACAATTCACAGTTTGATGCCCACACCACTTGACTAACAGCTTCACCTCCATCTTCTTATACCCTTCCTTCAGGTGTTTAGATACATAATTTTGAGTTAGCAGGGCTGCTCATCCTAGTACGTGCTAAACTTGAGAGAAGACCAAGGCCAAGTTGGGCCCTAAGTGCACAACACTGACTGTGATTAGTGATCCCTCTGCACTTCCAGGTGTCCAGGTGGATCTTCCCTGAGGCAGAAGCTGTGGTTTTAAACTCCAGAAAGACCACCTATAATTTGTTGTACCCTTGATGTTGAAGAGAATGGGGATATCCTAAATGTATACTTATCATCAGAAAGCTTCAGAGTAAGGGTCTCTGCAACTCCTTCCTTACAACTAAGGCAATTGCAAATTGTCAATCCTCTGCATTTATAGTATTGAATTGTTCCTTCAGGTAGTCAATTAAAACCTGAATTTCCTGCATGATTCAGAATCTCTGTAATATCTTTTTGCTTATTTAGGAGCTGTGTTTGTGATGGTCACAGTCTTACTGTGATCACTCAGGACATCACACCCTGTCACCTGCTCTCACACATCTGCTGTTTCCATGGTATGCTGGTGGTGTTCAGTTTTCAGCTAGCAGATGTGACTCAGTCCAGAGTTGCTAAGAGCCTCTGTTTTTCTCCAAAATCTGAGTGTTATCTAGGTAGACTCTAGTAAGCTCCAGACCATCTCAAATCTGTTGTTTTTCCCAGTGAGTCTTCATAGGTGCCAAGGAAAACCCAACCAGTAGGCAAGGGAAATAGTTTCTTCTGCACATATAAGGTGTTAAATCTGAACAAACGTGTTCTGTGTTTCTCCTAAGGAGGGTTTCAGAACCCTGCTGATGCATCACATGTAAAAAAAATATTTGGTTTCAGCAAGGTCTTCACTCAGAAGCAATGGAATACGATCCTTTTGAACATTGAATTTCTTCCACTTGGTTTATACTTAGGCAAGGGAATGTGTCCTTTTTTGCACCTTGAGTGTCTGGGGGTTTTACTTATGTTTGTGTGATCAAAAGTTAACCTACCTCTTCTGCAATGCAAAATGAACTTGCCTTCAGACTTGAGTTGGGGAAAGTTTGTCTTTTTCCATCTACTCTTTCTATTTTTCTGCCACATTTAAAAGGCTTTCTCACAAAATATGGTCTCTGCCTTTTTGCTGAGGTCACAAAAAAGGGCATGCTTCTAGCCCATTGATGGATCTATCTTACTGTATCCTAATTACACATATATATGTGTATTTTCATCCTTTTTGTAGCCTATCAACACATTCAGGCAGCATTCTGCCACTCCACATAAAGAAGGTGACTGACCTAACTTTTATATTCTACTTTCTCTTTAGCTGATTTCACTGCCAAAGGAATGATTGTATCACTCTTTCTAGCACCAAGCCAGATCAAGTTCTTGTGGCCATCTCCAGTTAACCAAGAACATTTTGTTTGCACTTGAAGGTACATTCATTTTCTATTCTGATACTGTACTCAAGACAATAACCCTAATGTCATTTGGTTTCACATGCACATTCCTTAAAACCTATTGCAAAGTGAGGTGATTTTCCCCCCATGCTTCATCCTGTGCTTTTTGACACAGCTGATGATGGTCAGCATGCACTCTGTATAACTCTGCTTGATTTGCTTACACTTTACTACCTCAAACCTCCTGTCCCACCCAATTCTTGATTCTTTATCATCTTCAGAGTGTGCACACTTTCCGCTCCTCATAAGCCTCATTTTAGACCCAGACGAGCTTTCTTTGTCTTTTGTGTATTTAACATCTACAAAGCTCGCAGGGAAGCTTGCCTGGGGGGGGAGAGTGGAGGTGCTCAGATATCTTTGTTGATGATGTGGAGCAGCCAGATGCCTCTTCACAGTTACTCAGTGTTCCTTCAGCTTTTCCTTTTCACTGTCCTGGCCTGAGGGAAGTGCAAAAGGGGACAGGCAACTCTTCAGTGGGATTTCACAGAGAAAGTAAAAATCCCTCCTGGCTCAGCATTGTGCATCTGTAGTGCACTTCACCCTGTGCATGAGCAGACACAGGAGGGGAGATGCGAGAAGGATCTCTGATGGTGGATGTCAGTGCCAGCAAAACTCCCTGATCCTTCTCTGATGTTCAACTTCCAAAAGATGAGCTGCAGTTCTACTCTGAACATAAAGAGATGTTTGTTATTTAGGTGATATGAGTGTGTCTGACTGGACCTGTACTGCTTGTCAGTGCACACATTTACAAGTTTAATATAGACTAGTAAATTGGTGTAGCTGCTTACTGCTGCTCACCCCAGGGAAGGACACAAGATTCACAATCATGCCAAGACTGTATTGAAATACAGATCTGAAAAGGCACAACAAGCAAATTTCTAAAAGGTAAACCCACAGCTTAGAATTAACGAGAAAAAATTGATATTTAACTCAACAAAAAGAGATTGGCAACTTACCAGCTCTTTGTGAGCAACCATCATCCCACATAGGTCAGTAAGCCTTTCATCCCAAGAGCTTCAAATACAACATATGACTTTAATCCCTGTGACATGGTAAAACAATGTGTACCAAGGAATTTGGCCACTGGCAAAGAGCCTTGCTTTTAGTTAGAGGCTAGTCATTCAAGCAGCATGTGTGGCCTGCAAGTTGCTCTATTCACTATTCCCCTAATTCCTACAGGGTGTCCCTGCATGGGGCTGTTTGCTGGGTTCATTCCTGACTACAGACATTATCCCATGCCCTCCTGTGCTGAGCCACCCTGTCTGGGAGGCTGCAGCCTCTTGCCTTGCAGACCCTGCAAGGACAGGAGGGAGCCCAGCCAGGAAGAAAGTGTTTGTAATGCAGCATCCAGCAATACCATCTGGCCTTCAGCTTCCCAAGAGGACAATGCACTCCCAAGTCACAGCAGCTGGCCCAGCATGGAGAAGCTCCTCTGCTAGACCTGGAAATCCTTCATAACGCTACAAAAGTAAGGAAACAAGTGATGTCTTGGACAGTGTAAAACTTCCATCTGGGAAAGAGTTAGAGAAGAGTAAGAAGGTGCCTTGAGGCATCCCTCCAGTGCTTGTATTTCCTTTAGACAGTGGGGGGTAGTTAAAGTAAAATCTCATACCCAAAGAGATTCCTGTCCATTGCAGCTCTGCTCTTGGAAGCTGCTGCATCTCTGTTTTCCCACCTGTAAAAGAAACTACCTGTTAATACCTCTGAAGAGCACTTGCTGATGAAAAGTACTTTTTCAGGCATCATTTCTATGAAGCTGTATCTGTCTGTCACAACACAAAACAAGATGCTCCCACAGGTAATTTTTCCCTGAGTCAGTTTACCAGTTTTTCAGCATACATAATGCAAGATGCAAGAAATGTACTACTGTAGTTCAGAGTTTTATTCTGTTAATGGGATTGTTGCTTACCACTTCATTAAATGAAGCTTGGTTCACCCACTCCCTGTAAAGATTCACTCAATGTAATTTTAAAAACCCTATAGTTTGTGACTTGCATCTTTTTCTGTCTACAGTAAAAAAAAAAAAAAAAAAAAAGGTAGCTAAAACTCCATGTCAATATGTTTGATATTACACTTGGAATTCCATTTTGCCTTTAACTATTTTTAACATATTTTGTTTTCATTTTCTTCTTAGATATTGAGTTTAATTTTTTTAAGAGAATTAGAAAGCATGTAGTGATGCTTGGAGACTGCCTTTGTTTTTTTCTCTCCTTAACTGGCATATGGTTCTTTTCTATTAAGGTTTCACACCTCTGGCTGACATATAATCTGTTTGCTAAGAAAACAGGCTTTTATCAGGCTGTGAAAAGTTCCTTACAAAAAGAAAATCCAGGGTATTTTGATAGTTTGCAAAACATCTGGAACTTTTTTTTTTCTTCTCTAAATGCATTAAGGCTTTTCTTTCTTAAAGGACAGAAGTCAGCAGGCTCTGAAGGCGATGGGTGGGAGATGCAATGTGTGCTGTAACAGCAATGTTGCTGAAATAATAGAGATAAAAGGGAAAGTAGGGCTAAGCCACTAGTGCATCCAAAACCAGCTGGCTCCCAACAGGAATCTCCATTAAGATTTTGAAGGAGCTTGGTGAGGTCACACAGGATAGAGCCAGTCCCCACTGCTCTTTGTGCCTGGCAGCATTTGCCCAAGAGCCATGGTCAGTTTGGGAGCACAAAGTGGGGAACAGAGGTCAAGAGCCTGGCAAAAGGCTCAAATGTGCCATGGGGACATGGCAGAGAGGGGAAAAAAATTCAGCAAGATTTCAAAGGGAATGGGTTTCAGATCCAAAATTAATCATGTTTCATCATTTGTGGTGAAAGAAAAACAAATTAATTCTGTTCTGGACCAAAAAAAAGGACTATCTCCAAGCTTTTTCAATTCAATTGTTCCTTGATGAAACAATTATTGTGAAATTACTAATTCATAAATATTCCTTTTGAAAATGTCAAAGTAAAATATTTTGAGTTTTATAAGCCTGGCAGATTTTTTTTTATTCTGAGGAGAAATAGTCTTTGAGACAATTATGCATTGGGACATAGATTATTATTTTGCTTTTTTAACATTTTCTCCCTTTCTATCTTTCAGGGGTACTTACTGCTTCTTAAGCCCATTTAGCAGTCCATAAGCTTTCTCAAAACCAGCCACAGATTTCCCAAAAGAGGAAGGAGCTTCTTTTCATAACTCACTCACTACTTTTTAATGTCTAGGACAACGTACTGGTGACAAGTTTTATTTCTGCTCACACAGGGCATTGGCTAATGAGTAAATATTGCAATTTTAGAGTCTATTTTAAAAATTCATTCAATGTTTACAGCTCAAAATGAAATATCAGTAGCTAAATTTTATATGACAACATTGATTAAACTGCAGAGATTCAGGTAAACATGCTATGTATTTACAAAAGCTTGCTATTTGTAAAAATCAGACACACAATCCAGTTACATAGGTTTAATGTACTCCTTGATGTCTGAAAAGAAGGCTAAATAAACTGGTTTAGACAAATGTATCTGACTGCATTTGCCATGGGCTGAGAGGGCTTGCAAGGAGAGGTATGGCATGTGTGAGATCTCACCATGCCTCAGCTCCCACTGCTGCCCACCAGCCTCGTCAGAAACCAGGTAATTTTCCTTACCTCTCTGGCCACAGGGCTGAGTGTGGTCTAGGTGAGTGCAGCCACATGATGCTGCCATCAGGGAGCTCCAAATGCACTGTGACACACACATTGAAGGGACCCACGGGAAGTCTTTTGTGGAACTGGTTTGCAGCAGCTCTGGCACCAGGTACCAAAACCACTCATGTTGTTTCATGACCCCCTCTGGCTGCGCTGTTTTACAACTGCAAATTATCAGACATGTTAACAGAATGAAATCCAGTGCAGGGTTTGGCAGTTTTTTGCAGAGCCAGTTTGGGCCCAAAGCAGCTCTGTTTTTTGGGGTTTTTTTTCAGAATTCATTCATGCCAGCAAAGTTTGGCCACTGAAAAAGGGCTGTCCCACCTGGAGAAAACACACCTTGGGATATCACATGGTTCTCCAACAGTGATGCTCAACTCCTCAACTACAGCTGTGGTGCAGCCCACAGCAGATTTCCATACTGGACCAGTGAGCAAATGCTACACAAGCTATCCTCACTGGTGGGATGAGCTGCACCCTCCCATCAATCACAGCAGACACTCTGGAACATGGACTTGGAACCACCCTGGTGACAATAGCTCCAAATCAGAGTGGAAACACATTTGTGCAATGGTACCAAGGTACTAGTGCTGTCTGCACAGCCTGATCCATTGGGATGACAACATATTTTAAATTCTCAGAGTCATCATTTCAGCAGCTTTTGGGAGCTGAAAAACTACTTACAAAGAGAAAGAGCAGGAGACTTTAGTAACTAATTCGATTGGAAAACCATTCTGTCTTGTCAGTACCAGAAGAAGCTGAAACATAATTTTTTTCCTGGCTCTAATCACCTCAGAGGAAGATACGATACATAATTATTACTGAAAATAATGTAAGCACTCCTCTGTTTTTGTTGCTTAGTGCACAGCTTTTGTATGGCTCTACGCAAATGCAGATGACATAGCACTATAATTTTAATAGTTATTAATTTCTTACCTCCTCTTAATTTCAATCAGAAAATGGGGTTTATTAGTAAGAAATATGAAAAAAGAAATGCTGCAAGCAAGAAAAAATGGTCCCAAATCTGAAAGAGAAGGTGTACATTTCCATAATGGCTACAAGATTCAGAAGTCTGTGAGACTTTGTTTCATGTGTCTTGGAAAGGAATTAATAATCTTCACATGCTTTGTCCTGGTGATTGAAATAAATTACTTGCTTAAATTGCTAAGCAAGATGACCCATCTGTTGGCCCATGCTTGTTCAGATTCTCAGTAGGTTTATTATTCAAAATAATGACTGCCATATGCAACAGTAAACAGTTCTTTTAGAATTGACTGAAAGATCCTGTGCTGTTTTTGAAGGCAATTTACAGAAGTTGTTCATGTTCTCCTCCAGAACCTGCCACTCAACCAAACTCACCCTGACAGAGCTATTGCACTGCTTTTCTGTGAAGGCAGAGACAAAACCAAAGCAGAAGCCTGGACCAGATCAGATTTATTCTTCATGAATTAAGAAGACTGAAAATTATGGATTATATATACAGCTATGCAACCTCAAACAGCACCAGGCATGTCTCAGTTTTTTTGTTTATTTTCATCACCAAAGCAACTATCACATAACCCAGTTCCAGGAGCCATCAGTATGTTTAAACATGCATTACAGAATCTAACTAAGCTGGCAACAGCCACTGTAACTCTCCCCAAGTCAAAGAAAGAAAAAGATTGTCCCAATCCAAATTCATCTTCCTTTTGAGGAAATGCCTGAATGATTAGCCAAAATCTGTAATGCACCTTCATGGTCAACAAATTCTGTCCATCAGACTCAGGAAGGCAGAGTATCCCAGGGATGTGGGCTTTCCCTGAGCACATTTCCCCCTCACAGGCCTGGAAGCACAAACCAGATCTCTAGCATGAGCATCTCTGTGGTGGGATGGGGCAGCAGGCAAGGGTAATGGCAGGACTTAAGTCATCACAGAGACATGCCAGAATGAAAGGATCATGGCACAGGGAAATTTGTCTAGACAAGGGAGTGGTTTCCCTGATGACAATTAATGAGTGCAGTTAGAGGTGCACATTGGCCTGTGCAAGAGATCAGGTTATTCCCTTGGCAGCTTCTTTTGCCCTCAGTCTCTGTTTAAGTTATAGCTGGCAGCATCACAGTGATGCCTTGAGAGGCTACCTAGAAGAGAGGCTAGACAGTGTTAAGGGAACAAGGTAGGTATTTATTAAAAAGGCCTTCAAAGGATACACCTTGGACAGTACAAGAGCCCTGCCGTGGCTCTACCCAAGATGGAGTCAAGATGGACTCAAGATGGACAGCATGTCACGAGTTATCACACTTCTGTAAGTTTTGGTCCATTTATATATTGGGGTTGATTGTCCAGTTACAGCTTCAAGTTATGAAGTCCCATCCTCCCAGACTGCTCTCCTCAATTCTCTGTTGTTCATGATTTTTGGGCCTGAAGCTGCAGCAGTGTCTTTGGTTCTCAGGGTGAAAACTGATCGTTTTGTCTTACTACACGTGAGGAGAACTTGCTAACACTATATACAAAGTTAAGAGTTTGTACATACTAATGCAGTACAGAATATGGAAAATAGGAAAACTAAAACTTAAGGCATCACCAGCACTGAGCAAGCACAGTGCAAAAAGGCCATCTGTTCTCAGCAAGAGAGATAGTGGAGGGGGGAAACCCCCACCCTGCCCCCACACTGCTGTGCAGGTGCCCCCAGCTCACAGTGCTGGGGGTAATGAAACAAAACCAGACTTGCCATCAAACACTCTGCCTGCCTTTACAGGTTCAGGGATGTGTCTCTGTGTTGGATTTGATCAGCTCCCTCTGTTTTATTATTTTTTTTATCACTGAATTTCTGTTAAATTCCACTGGTTCCCATCCCCTAACCTTTCCCTGTTAGTGAATGGCTGAGATCCAGACTTTTACAAACAGTCCTCATATACATCCACTTATTAAATAAATAAATGCCAAGGTTCTTTTTCATAACTTCCTTTGCCTCTAATTTAGACCATCCACATTTCATCCCCAGGCTGAACACACATTCAATTCATACAAGACCCATAAACTATGTTAAGACCACAGAGCATCCATGATTTGTTCATGATGTTAATAGTGACTCACCATGGCCAGATTACAGATGTTAAATTGCTGATGGATGGCCCACATCCAGCACATGGTATTCAGCTGAAGTATTAATCACGTGTGGAAAGATCTTTCTTTTCTCTGTTGGTCCCTGTGAATAATGAAACCTCTAATATAGTGTATTGTACTTTACAAGCTTACTGAAATGAACTCCCTTCTAAAAAGAGAAAAGGATAACACTATTAAAGCAGCCGAATCCTGTACATGACATGATGACATATTAGGACTTTTTGGATAGCTAAATGAACAAACTCATTTTTTGTTGATTTATGCCAGCAACATCGGCCTTTCTTTCCCAGGAAGAGAAATTTCCTTGTTTCCCTCTTTCATTGCTGGAAACAGATAACTTATTGAGTGTGATACTGGCTTAGTAGACAATTGTTCATGAAAAACAGTGTGTAAAGGAACAGCAAAGAAAGACTAAATGCAGATTTGGGTAAGAAATAACTCATCTGGAGCTGGAAATAATGTTTTTCCTTGGCATGCTGGCAGAGCATCTTCTTCTGAAGCATCTTCTTCTAAAGTACTGAGTAAGAATCAAATACAGGAATCTCCCATGCTATTTCTTGTGTTTCCTTTTCCTTTTTCTTTTCTTCTGGCATTGGAATTTTCATTGGAGCAAGGATAACAAGTTCTACAGAGCAGTATACTTTACCTCTTGTGGTAAGAATGCCTATTATCATTGTCCTTTTAAATTTTCTTCTGGTTTAATGAAGATTGTAAGAACTCAGACACCTTGATGCAGGAAAACACTATATATTGGGCCTTCAAAAATGTCCAGATATATAAAAAAAAATGCAAAACTCCAAAACCAAAGTGGCTCACTCCTCCTAAGGCTCTTCTTAGGAGGTGTACAAAGATAATAATATATCAGAAATAAACAAATATATCAGACTAAGGAAATAGACAAGAAAAAGTACAAACAGTTAGTTTCTTCCTGAAAGGGTGAATAAATACAAGAAGGTTCTTCTTATATTGCACTGCAATCATGTATGAAGCAAGAATAGCAGTGATTCAAAAAAAAAAAAAAATCAGAGGCTTGGAAATATTTTCCTATGCTGCTGAAAATCTCACCATTAATACAATCCATGTAATACAGCATTTTCTCCTCAACACAGGAAAAGCAGATGGTTTTGATATGGCCATGACTGTCCCTTCAAAAACACAAATTCAGAACTGAAACAATGGGTTGCTGGATCATTTAGCTTCAAGGCTGATGGAGATTTCTGGTAATGGTATTACGGCTAAGTAGGGGCAGTCCCTTGGCAGTCAGAAGTAACAGAAGTGACATCCTGATGTCTGTAAATGCAAAGGGAACAGAACACCTGGGAGAGTATTCAACCTCAAGGCTGCTGCTGCTACTTTGGAAGATGCAAGTTTACTTTTTCAGGGAAAGGAAGTAATTACTCTAGGCATGTGTGGAACCACTGAAGAGACTACTGCAAATCTCTCTCAATAGCCATGGCCAGCTATAAATATTTCTATGCTCTCTGTGCTGTAGCATGAGATGATAACTGATATGTTCAGACAGGGATGCCAAGAGGGGGATGGGGACTGGAAACTCCATTTCAGGCGCCAAGACAATTTTCTTGAGAAGGGAAACCTGAAACCAATAGAAGATGGAATGGACTTCATGCAGAGGCACTGCTGTAGGCTTTAGCCTGCACACCTCACACCCACTTCAGTCCTCTAGACACCATTTAGAAGGGGCTTGAACAGGGAACAAACTGGCTTGGGCTCAATATCACCCTAATTTAATTAATCACTACTGCATTAGAAGCAGTAACTGGGGAAATATAATGATAGTTAGTCCATATGAAGCAGCCGCAAAGCTTCTTAGTAACTTTAAGAATGACCCTTCAACCTTTTCTCATTACTCATATGATTAATGCTTATCCATGTGAATAGTCTCATTGATTTAACTCACTCTACTTCTGCAGGTAAGGACTTCAGAATCAGAAAAAAAAATATAGAATTATACTCTTCCCCTGTTATTTCAAATCCAGCTTTCGTTAAGTGCAGTGATTAACTCAATAGACCTTGCCCCACAGAGAAGGGCAGTAAAGAACATAATCTGAACTAGGGTTTCCACTTTAACTAAAAGAACAATATCAGCATCCATAGTGTAATCTGTCTTTTTAGTCTCAACTGTATCAATGATGTTGTTTAATCTTATGTTTAAGTTATATATTCATAGTAGTCTTTTAAAGCAGACTCCACTTTAATTCAACACATGAAAATTCAACAAGAAAAAAAACTGCACAAAAAATCGAAAAAAGAAAGAAAAGAACCCCTGGTTAAAGTGCCAATTAAAAAGTTATTTTTAGCCAAATATGTTCAGTTTTGCAATACTGCCTTTATTTTATGATTTTTTTCAAGCAATTTTTACTAGTCCAGTAAGTACTTATGGATGGCAATGTGGCTATTTCTTCCTGGAACACCAATATAACCCTGTTCCACTCAGTGTGGTCTGTATTTTTGACATATACAACAAGCCTAGACAACTTTCTCAGTATCATTACTCACTGGGAATCTTTAGCTCACCTCTTGTTCTGTCCCTAAGCAGCCTTCATCTATCTTTTTCAGTAATTTTTCTTCAACTCCTTATGAATCATTTTGCTGCTGTCTTAGAGAAAATCCCCTCTATTATGAGAAGCTGCTTCTCTGAATGGGGGAAGGAAGCTAAGAGAATACTCTTCTTGTGGTAAGGACTTCATAACAGGTTTTCATCATGGAATCATCACAAGTATCATAATCCATATTCCAGTATGTAAAAGCTGCAAGGAATTCTTTAGGTGACACATACCAGGGGACTTTCATTGAGTGCTTTGGTATGTGCCTGCTATTAACACTTCTCCATCAGGTTTGCACTGGATACACAAATCACACCTCTGCAGTTAAAACTTGTCTCTGTTCTGGGCAGCATGCTGGACAGACCCAATCTGGCAATGGTAGCAAGAGATTTATGGTCCGTTTCACATAACATTTCAGCTTCCATAAATAAGAACATGGACTTTACACCACCAAGTAAAGCCTTATTCTCTGTCTGTGTATTAGCACTCAGTTTTAGGTAGCATGTGGCATTTTTTTCTTTGCTGCTGTGTCAGAAAAGCTGCTTGCCTCCAGTTTTACATCCACATCCAAAAGAATACTAAACAAATAGACCCAGTGAGAACGATTATGGATAAATCAATTTCATATTTGCCAGCATTGTACCTTTAATTCTGGATCTTTCATTACCTCCTCTATTTCTCAAATTCAGCTAATGTCAGTTTCCTATGATCTTCAAGTATTTTTGCACATCAGTGCTCACACACGAACAACCTTGATATGAAGGCCCCATTATTTGGAGCCTTCATATCAATCTCTTCTTTCGCCAAAGGAGCACAAATACTTGTGACAGCATTGGTCCTACCATGATCACACACTTTGTTGGGTTAATTTCTCTTCCTGGTAAATCTGTCCTCTGATAGAATTACTAATATTTATTACTTAAATTTACCCTAGCATTTCTGGTCTTCTAGTTTGATCCAGACCAAGACATCATCTGTAGATATAGAATGCACTTGCTCCATGTAATTAAAATGCATTGCTTTCACAACGGAGCACCTTGGGAACCCCATAAGCTCTTCGTGGAAATTGTGCTTCCCAAAGGATGTGTTAAATTTGCATAAACAAATGCTCTCAGTTTTAATAGGATGTTTGATCACAGAATTGTGTCTTTCAGACTGAACCGATGTAATTAAAGAGTAAAACACTGGGTCAGTGCAATATGTGGCATTCCTATGGAGAGGTTTCACACTGAGCTCAGAAGTCTCATCACACCTGCCTCACTGTAAAAAAACACCTCTTGTGCAGTTGTCTCTTCTCCACTTCTTTCCAGCTTCTTAATGTTCAACTGTTTAAAGGCACACTCTGATGCCTCACACTTCCCAGTTCCACACTTCCAGTTCCTCCAGCACATCCAAGATTGCTCCTACAGAACTGTCCCTTCAGTCTCTCCTAGCATCCCAGACACTCCCTCTGCTGCAATTCAGAGGTTCATTTAGTCAAAGCAAGACAATAAGAGTGAGCTATTCTGACAGAAAGGCTTTCTACTTCCTCCTTTCTACAAAACTAGTAATAAACACAGCCAAAATTTGACATTTTCAATTTGCATGTTAAACTTTTCTCCCAGCTCCTACTGACTTGGAGCAGCTTGGAACAGAGCCAGACAGATGTGAGGATGTAGTTTATCTGGGAAGGGAAACTAGAATATAATTTGGCAATTCTTCTGGGAGGAAAAGACATGCCAAAGGGAGCCAAGCCTCTGAAGTAAAACATACATCACTCACCTCTTCTCCCACTCTTCCAGCAGTA
The DNA here is from genome assembly GCA_018697195.1 of Certhia americana. NCBI lineage: Eukaryota > Metazoa > Chordata > Aves > Passeriformes > Certhiidae > Certhia > Certhia americana. Next base: position 32,632,864 of record CM031858.1, read on the forward strand.
AAGTGACATACCTTTATTAATATTTATTGCCACTGAGTAGCACACAATAGTTTAGAGAAATTACTGGCACCAGAAGAAAAGAGGTGAGCAAGAAGGGGATGTGCAAGAGGGCTGGGTGAAGTTGAATAAACTGTCCCAACCAGCAATGATAGTGGGTTTGGCTAGTCACTCTGAAAACTGCCATGATCAAAGAAGCAGAAATTTCTCTGAGAATGGATTCCCAGATGAAAGTTTCCAGTGCAAGAAAGTCCTAATTAGAAATTAATCAGACTAACTCACTATACGGAGGATGTTGTCAAGTTTGCTTTCTACCAGATGCACAAAGCAACTTCCAGAACAAAGAGCAAACTCACATGACCAACAGCTGACCCTGTTTCCCAGCTATCAGGGTGAAGGAAACTCAGAGCTGTCTGCACGTGGTGCAGCTGGGTCCCCAGCACAGGACCAGAACAGCTGTGGAAGGACTTAAGGGGGGCACTGAAACCTATCCCAAGGCAGTGCAAGGCACTGTCAAGAGTTTTCAGTCTTCACAGCCAGTGATGGAGTTTAAAACCCAGCAGAAACACTTGCCTATAACTTCCATATTTCACTCTCCAGTGAAGCCAGTGACAGGTCCCCTCCCACTAGCTGAACACTGAATTTATCAAGAGCAGACATCTGTGGCCACCATCTACTAGGACCACCCATCAGCAGCAGAAAATGCCTCCATGCACTCACTGAATATCAGAAGGTCAGAGGTCACTTGCTCCTACCAGTTGACTAAAAGTACCTTCATACAGCCTGAATGAAAGGTCATTTTAAGATACTGTGCAATTCACTGTCAGGGCATAGCTCAGGACAGGACAAAGGCAGCAGAAGGAGATAGCCTCATTCCAGCCCTTCTGCAACTTCAGAAGTCATCTCATTCCCTTCAGTAACAACATAAACCATAAGCCTCTTATCAGCGACACATTGTATTACAGACAGAAAGGCAAGCAAAGACATTTTCCCCTTTCCAAAAATAGCTTTTTCCAATTTTTTTTTTTTAGAAAATGACAACACGAAGAAAAAAGTCTATTTTGTTTTTCTGCAAGCTTTACATCTTCCTGGTGTAAGCTTTACATCTTCCTGGCTCCAGAGAAACTGGTAGCAGCTGGTTTAATTTCCTCAGTTTCCCGTGTCAAAGGTTCAAACACAGTTGTAGATACTCTTTATGAGTGAAATGTTTTCCTGCTCTTTGGATCAAAAACCTTTAAACAAAATCAGATGACTCCATTTCAGTGGGAAGGCCTGGGCAAACTCTTTATAGATACATTTCTCCTTGCATTTACAAGAACTGCTCTGCAACAAGATCTCTACAGTGACATTCCTGTCTTTTCTGTGGCCATCCAATTTTCCTCCTTAGCTTAACTTTACCCAGTTCAAAGGAAACTCACCCTTTGTCAGAACTCCAGAAAAGCCTGATACAAAGTCTAGATTTGATTTACGTTTCATTTTCCCCAAAATCTTTTTAACATCAAATAGAGACCAAATAAAAGTAGAAAGAAAAAAACGACCAGAAGGGAGGGGCAGTAAAGAATGAGTTGGATAGGGAAAACATTGAGAAAGGTGGAAAAAAAATAATCACAGGGAAAACAGATGTCAACTGTAGACCTATTGGTGTGGGCAATGAAGACTTACAAAAGAATCTGTGCATAAAGAGGCTCTGACAGCCCAGAAATGTCTCCCAGCAGCAGCTGTCAAGAGTGGGAGGACATGCCCTATTCCTCTCCTCCAGAAGAGATGATAGTTTCCTATTGTGAGAGTAGGTGCTAATTATTATTTCCTTTCTAGGATCAAGGGAGGCTTTCAAATCTATCCAATGCATCAGTAAAATAATCTCTGACAAAATAGATAGATAGATAGATAGATAGATGATAGATAGATAGATAGATAGATAGATAGATAGATAGATAGATAGACAGACAGATAAATATTTGGCAAGATGGAATGGTAAGGAGCTCTCCCTATCGAGGCTGAGAGGCAAAATGGATAACAAGAGTTCGTGGGAAAGTCTAAGTCTTCTGGTGTGGGGGTGCATCTGGTTATCCACGTGGGGGGTTTCAGGCAGCAGGACCACAGGCTGTGTGACCACAAGGTATGTGATGAGCTGCATTTCCAGCAGCTTGCAGATAATGAATGGGAAGGCTTTTGGGTTTTCCCTGTGTGCATTAAGTGCACAGGTTCACATTTTTGTTCAGCTATGCACCAACTGTGGAAACCAACACCAGTCACTGGGGGAGCCTTTTCACTTCAGCAGGTGGAGGTGCTGACTCCACTTCCTGCAGGCAAGCCAGGTCTCATTTTGCTGACTGAAGAAGATGCCACTTAAATTAAAACTTGTGTAACCATATGTTTCAAAACTGTGAGTCATATTTTATACAAGAATGACTGTGACAGGCCGTATATTTGTGCTGACTTGCTGTATTTCCATGGTGCCCTGTTGAATAAAGCTATCAAAGTTTATCCTGTCTTTAAGTTAAAAAAATAATTAACAATCCTATGTGCCAGAAGATTTCCTTATGTGAACTAAGTATTACAGTTAAAAAAAAAAAAACCACAACTTGCATATTAATTGTATTTTCCTGTAATGTTGAGGGATCAATTTATAATGTGTGATTGTATGTACTTAAACTACACCATTTAACCTCACAGCACACCATTTGAATGCTGCATTTCACTTATGCTGGAAATTTAGGGCTTTGAACTACATGTAACACATTACAGCAGAACAAGCCAAACAAGAGTGGACCAAATCACAGTCCAGCACACCATCCAATACAGTAAGGGGACCTCCAGCATAGAAGATGAGGTTGAGCACATGGGTGTCTGTAAATGTAATACACAAAAAACTAAACTTTTGTCAGTTTTGACAGCTGATACCAGTCACAACACAGAGCTGAGAGTTGTTGCTAGGGAACACATGAGGCTCTGCCACCAAGACTCACATATCCAGACCAGTAAGAGCAGCCATCTGGTAAGTCTCAGTAGAAAATGCTGGAGACAATGCTGCTTGGATCAACAGACTACCTGGAATCTAGGATATGCATCTTGTTTGCAAGGAGGCATGAGAAACATGTGGAGTAGGAAAGGAGTGAGGAAGGCTAAACAAAGAAACCGATAGGAATCTGCCTGGACTTAGAGAAGGGTTGGGGGAAAAAAAAGTTTGAAGTTACTTTGAGCAGTTTATCTAGAAATGAGTATTGTGTCGGGACCTGGGAAATGATGGGAAATGCTGAACAAGAAGATCAGTGGTGCCCAGAGGAAGATTGATGTGGGACCTTCAGAAATTTTCCTGCTCTGTTTCTCACAAATATCCTGGGAAAGACCCATGGCATACTGGAGTAGTGAACAAAATCTTTATGTGCTTTCCTTAACTGGTATTGCCTGTCCCCTGAAGGAGATGACTGTACTGTAGGCAGTAGGACTGCAAGGGCTGGGAATGATTATATTTAAGATATTGTGAAAATCAGAAGGGCACGTTCACATTTGTTTTAGCTGCTTGGGTGGAAGTAAGAGACAAAGCACTAGTGCCCCAGCAATGCAGGCAGTGGCACAAAAATGGAGCAGGTATGACCTGGAGGTGAAGCGTAAAGCAGTTCAAGGATTTAGCAGATGCGCAGTTTCACAACATGTCCATGATCCATCAATGGGAGGCAGAGGGGAGCATCTTTGACCAAGTGGCAAGAGCCTTGTTCAGGTCTCAGCCCCCAGCTGTCCCAAAGACAGTAAAGGTAGGCACGACTCCATTGGTAATCCAGCTGGGACATTCATGACTTCCCATGGTCGCACAAATATTCAAGGCAGCTCCCAGCTAAACTCTAAGATGAAATAACGTTTTGATCACAATAGGAAGCAAAGGCAAAACAATGCTGTTAATACAATTCTCAGGTTACTCACATCTCACTTCAGATGTAGCCTAAATAGCAGTCACTGAAGCAGTTACCAAACCCCTGGATTCTACCAGATTTCAAGGGATCCACAACCTGCAATTAAGTAGTCCACTTGGGAAACCCAAGTCCTATTCAGTTTGGGAATAAATTGGTTGTATAAGGATCCACACCTCTTTGTGCAGTTCTGCTCAGCCCATGTTCCTACAGCATTCCTGGGCTTGGAGGTTCTCCTCACAATTTTGCATTTTTCAGTGAAGGGACAATTTCGTCCCCCACCCTCACACCCTAAACACCTTAACCCTCTGATTTATGGCCACAAGGAAAAGTAGTCACGCAGACACATCAGAATAAGGGGATTTTTAGAATAAAAAGAGCATCCAATGTTTTAGAATCTGTTACGGAACAAAAGAGGGAGAACAAAAACCTTTTATTTCAAATCATATGCTAACTGTCAAATAACTCAGCCAAAGTAACTCCTATCAGCTCAACTGTGATGTTTCTTCCACCCTGCTCTGCAGCACGCACACAAGTGCATGGCCACAGCCCCACCAACTCTGAACTAGGCTGGTTTTATCCAATATGTTAAGTCCTTAGTGACAAAGTGGAATCAATGCCAGAACCAGGATTCCCATTTAAGAGCTATTGACCTATCTTCTTGTGAGGTGAATCAGTAAACTTCCAGCTCCTGCCCGTACCAGAAACAAGGCACGGAGCCCAGGAGTCCGATGTTGAGACTGTAGCTGCTGCAGCTGGCTCTGCTTTGGTCACCTCTTGCCCACTACCAAGAAACAAGAAGAAATGCCCTCTAAGAAAGATAATTTTGACTGAAGAAAAGAGGCATGTGTAATTCTATGTCAGGTGAAGTTTCTTTGGCAACATCTGGCAACGTTGCAGAATTTCTACACTCCGCTGAGATTTGGAAGAGCATATGGTTTCCACTACAGCAAAACAAATCACTCCTTGAACAAAAAACTCTGAAAAGGAGTGGGAAAAGGAAGATGAAAGTTTCAAGTCTGTTTGTAAATTATGCATTATCCGTGCCTGTAATGCCCCAAGGAGCCATAAATTTAGAGGTTTCAACAGAAAAGCCTATAGCTGACACCTTACATTCGTAAAACTCATTACTATCCCTGGAGTGAAAATGAAGGGGGGAAAACAGTGAATAAATAATTGAGAACATAAGAACTTTTCATCATTTCCTTTTGCTCTTTTTCAGCTTTTCACTACAGTTTCAAGACCAATATTGGATTCACATCAGCTGTGGTCTTAAAGATGAAAAGTGACAGTATTTTTCTAATGCTTCTGATTGTAAAATTGAAACAGTTCAATTAAATTTACAAGTACAGATCACAAAAACAAGGACTTGAAATCTAAGACATTTTCACATTCAACATTCAAGTTCTGCATCTGCCATAGATACCCATTCTGTAAACTGCATCCAAAACCAATCCAGATGGTAATTTTATTTTTGGTCGAGCTGGAATCTCACAAGAAAGAGTGGTTGAGAAAGCAGACACTGGCCTTCAGGAAATTTTTAGAATATTTTTGATGATCCAGAGGTTCTAACATATTTTGAAACATTTTTTATAGTCTGTGCATTTTTATAAAATCCTTTTATTCTTTTTTCATATCTTTGCCCTTTCCATATAGTGCCCAAAATCTATAGAATGTTTATTCTCAGGAACCTGTGTGACATTGAACTCAGTATGACAAGGAAAACAGAGGAATAAGTGAGTCATGCAGAGCAATTTTGTCCAAGGATTAGATGCGAATAACTCTGGAAAAAAATGTGATTTTTCACTCTTTCTACAGCAACATTAGTGCCTAGCATGGCACAGTGTTGTACTTTTCTGCTTTCTCCTCTTTCCACCTTAAACTACACATGGTATTTCAAGGTCTAAATGCACTATCTCCCTCATGGCTAAATGCAAATTTCCCCTTTCCCTTCTTTTTTCCTCCAGAGTAAAAATCCAGGGAGGTTCAGAGAAAAGAAAGGAAAAAAATATTTTTCTTCACTGCTAAAAGTCATAAATGACTCACTAAGGATGATCAGCCCAGGGGCTCTCTGCTGATGGCAGCTGCCAAGATGGGGCTCTGGGCAGGATCCTCCCATGTTCAGGTCCTCTCTGACTTGGCTCACCCTTGTCCCCCCATCTCTGGATCATTTGGATCAGCTCTGGATTCGACTGCTAAACCCAGGTTTGCCCCTTCCCCTCTCCCTTCCTCTGGAGCACCTCACTGCCAAAAAACACTGATTTCGTCTCCCCTAGAGCCAAGGGCAGCCTTTTCCTCAAAGTACAGCTAAGACATTCAGTTGTGCCAAGTTTCAGGAAATAAGTGCTAAATATTTGAGCGGGTGCACAGAAATCAGCAGAATGGCTTCAAAAAGTGCTGCCTTCCTAGAAGATCTCTCTCTGTGAAAGTCAACACATGCCTTGAAAAGAAATCTGTGCAAAGTGATGTGTGGGTCTGCAGACACAGGCAAGACTCATCTCCCAGTCGACCCCAGTAAATGGAAGGACCAGATATCCAGATGCAACAGACAGTATCAATTTTTTTCTTCAGTTTACTCTGGGAGAGAAGTCACCTACCCTTTTCTTGGGAAGTGAGCCACTTCTCTAAACGTCCCTTGGAATGGTAAGACAGAATTAGGGATCCAACAGTCCACATTTCCCTTACACTTTATTTGTCCTGTAGGAATTTATGGGCCAAACCCTATGACACATTCCCTGGGGTCATAGCCACACAGACAGGGCAGTTTGCCACAGCACCCACACTCCCTTTGGACCACAGCTGCCAGCTGGGCACCTCTTGTCACAGAACCCAGCCCTCCTTCCCTCTCCCTGCTCGCCTGAGACCTCTACCTGACACACGCCAAAGAGCTGAGGCTCAGCAGGCAAATGACTCACAGATGCTATTGAATAGCTGTAAAAACACTGTGCACAAATGAACAACATGACACTTAGGGCTGCTAGTATTCCTGCCAGTCAAAAGGAGTCCACAGGAAAGAACTCTGAGTACTTTTACAGACAGGAATGCCCTATGGAAAATCATACATAAACACAGAAGATTGGCAATACAGTGCAGAGCAGTGTTCCCACATAACTTCATTTAGATTGCACTGAGCTGGTATATTTTTGTATGTCTTGAAGAAAAACATCTTTCTCATTTGAAGAAGATAAATTTAAAACATCAGTGGTATGCTAGTGCCCAGGGCCCTTTATGCATCAGCTTTTACTATTCTAGTCCATGAGTCATAAGTTAGAGCATTTATCCCATAGGAACTTGTATTCCCTGGGCTTCTCATTCAGATTGGCAGGTTTAGCAAACCAGCATGTAGTCCATAAGAGGCCAAAATTAAAAAAGGGAAAGGTGACATGAAGAGCTCCCCCTCAGTAAAATAAACAATGGCAGTGGAAAACTCTATTTATTGAGGTAGGAATGGGTCTTTGCAAAGGAAGAGTGACTTCATGAACTGAGCAGCAAGCAGTGGAGGAGGCCATCAACTCTTGCCCTGCATGTTGGGAGTCAAATCAAAACCATGCTGATGGTGCCATGCCTCCCAGCCCACAATCCCTCCCAGTCTGTCCTTTTTCTGAAAAGCCAAGACATTTGCCAAGTCCTGGTGGATATCCAGACCTGTCTGAGCATCTCATCTGACTAACCAGTAACCTGCAAGCCTGTGCCAAGGGCCCACATTCCTCGAGCACTGTGTGCATGTGGTAACAAAAGCAGGGACCTACTGTAGGCTTGAGCCCACTCATGGAGGTTATTTCCCTGATGACATCTAGGTCCCTAGGATGACACCCTCAGGGCTGATGGAAATAACAGGAAGCACAACCTATTGTCAGGTTCTGTTGCAAAATAATTACTGAAGTTTTGTTTATTAATGAAGCTGGGCACATAAAGTCTAAAACAGAACCACACCCTGCCTGGTCTTTTCCTAACACTGCACAAAGGACACAGAGCAAACACTGCCCCTACTCTTGTGGTTCACCAGCATCCAGCAAAAGACTGGAGTGTAGCCTGATGCTCCCTTCACAAGGAACATTAAGAGCTTCACACTATCATTTTCCCACATATCCTATCTTCTGGTTTTCAGCCAGTGATCTGAGGACCTCTGGGAGATTCCAGGTCAAGGAAAGACAATGGAAAAAAATAAGTTCATAAATATTGGATAGTGATCTACAGATGCAGCTTTTTTTAAAGAGTTCATAGTTTTGATAGAGAATGGTTGAGGAAGGATACATTAATCACAAAAGGGTGGAAAATTACTGTGTTAGCTTTCAAAATACAAAATCGTTGGTGCAGAAAAATCCGTTTCTTTCTTTATAGAAGCATAGGTGCATATGACATCATATAAACATCATGTTTAACAATAGCTAGCCGTATCCAGATGGCCACATCTATTCATAAGAACAGCAGCTCCCAGGAAGCATTGTTGTGGATTATTGCTGAGTTCAAAGGTTCACAATGAGTTTTGGATTTTGCCAGAAGAAGAAATTGTTTGTTTCAAAAGCACAGCTGAAGGACCCTTTTTGATCCCACAGAATACAGTGCTGTTGTCTTCTTTAACAGGCTGATGAACAGCTCAGATTTTTTTTATTTTACTGTTAAAAAATGATTTTTTGAAGAATAGTCTGATGCACTGGAGTAGTGGAGATCTCTTCATTTTCATGTAGCTCAGGCAAGGTTACACTCCGGTGTAGCTGCTCACTCTGGTCACTGTTATTTACCTAAATTATCCTGCAAACATTACATGGACCTTTTGAGCAAGAACTGGCTCATCCACATCTCCAGGAGGTTCATGGAGCTGCACCACTGGAACGAATAGTATACCTGGCAAGGTAGGGTGGATGCACTGGAACACCAAAGTGATCTCACAACAGAAAGCTCAGGGGAAAGGAACTTTTCCTCCACACTTTGCTCCTTCTGATAGAACAGAAGTAATGACAGGGTGATAGTAATTCTTCTAGAAGGGCATTTTGTTGCCCAATGAACAGTCCCCAGAGGCCATGTACTCGTTGCCGGCAATGCTGACATTTAGAGGTTTGACTAGAAGCCAGGGTCTGTAAGGTTTCAATGAGTTAGGGAATTTAAATGTACAGTATAGCTAATTTTCAGGTACAAGGCCAAAGTTTCCTAACCTGGCCCCTATTGCTGTTCTAAACATTAACTGAAAGGTCCAATTTAAGCCATTTATATGTCTAGGTATTTAATTGTGCCTTCAAATCAAGTAGTGAGACACTGAGGTCACTTAAATTGCACCTATAATTATTTGCTCACATAAAGAAGCAGAAACAAAGAGCCCTTGGTGGGCCAGGCCAGCTTCCAGGCCCCAGCAGAGGCAGCCCAAAAGCACCCTGTAGCTCCCACTGCCCTCTTGAGGGTGATGGCCCAGAGCTGCCACTCATCCCAAAGGCAAAGGCAGACCCAGGAGCCTGTGGGAAGGCAGTGGGACTGTCACTTAGGGGCTGACTGCTGCACCCGGCTTCATCCTGCTGGCAGGAGGGGCTCTGCAGTTCAAAGGATGCCCTCACTGAGAGGCTGCAGAAAGTGTGTTCACCAAGCTCTCCGGTTTCATGGCTGTTTTCTTAACGTGTAACAGAGGGTGCCAGTTTAATATCCTGCTATAACACTTGACAGCAAGGGTCAAGAGCAGCATCAGAACTGGGGAAAACTTAATGAAAAGGGGCTTAAGCGTCTTGAAAGGATATGGCTGTGTGGGACAAGGCACAGCTAAAGGGAGGAACCTCAGATGGGGGTAGTTAAATCACTTGGGAGAAAATGCCACACCGTGGTCTGCAGACCTCCAAGTGGGAAATGTCAGCAAAAGAAAAGATGAGTATTCCAGCTCCCATGCAGAAGTGAGAATGATCTACCTACAGCAGCAGGCTTGCAACTCGTGTTACCCAGCACTGAAACCCAAACTTTGGCCCCTGTGCCCCCAGCCTCCTACTCCTTCCCACCACTGTGCCAAGCTCCAGCCTCTTCCTTCACCCACAGGGGATCTGAAGCTGCCACCTTCAAGCACCAGGAAAAGTTGCACAGTCTTTTTTCCTGGGGCAAGCAAGATCTCAAATCCCGAACAGGACAGACAGCAGCACCTGTTTGAAATTAAATTCCTGGATTAAAAGCAGGGCTTCCAAGCTCAGTGCTTGAAATCACCATATCACAGATGAGGGTCTTTTCTCCCCCCAGCCCCCATTCTTTTTAGGGGCAATATAAGCTTCTTTACAAGAGAGATTTTGTGAAACTTTCCATTCCCCTTTAACAATAACCAGAAGAAGTTTGTAGCACATTAGGGCTTAACTTAAGGAAATGAATGAAGGAAGGATCTCCTATTCACTGGGCTCTTGACCTGGTCTCTGATTTTGTAGGCACTATTTTGCAAACAGGAACACCTGCACTTTTTCCCCTGTGTGGTTACCAGGGGCACACACACATACAAACCCTTCAGGGCATAAAAGTACAAGTTCTGAATAACTTCTTCCACCCACCCACATATCACTAATTGGTTGTGCAGCTGCAGATTGTGCTCAGTGAAGACAGGGATGACTGTGTTTAAAAATGTGTGTGTGTGTGTATGTATGTGTGTGTGTCTGTGTGTGTGTGTGACTGTGACTATTTGATTATCTGGGTTCACAGATTTTTGTCAAGAAAGTTCAATGTGCAAACATTTAAAGACAAGTAACACCTTGTTAAAAAAATTTTGTTGCCTCCCTTGAGGGGAAATTCACAGGGGAGTTTTAGGGCTTGCATTCAGTATCCATATTCAGTGGGGAAGGAATATTGGATGTATAAGGACATGGTGCCATCGGGCAGCCATTACTTCTGGCATATGTGTCACTGAGACACAGCCCTTCAGCCAAATGACAGCTATTCCAGTAGGAGACCCAGGAATGCACTTTATTCGAATGAACAGCTTCACTTTCTAGTTAAAGTCACAGTTAATAAATGGCAAGAAGCACTTCTCAGCATGGGAACGTTCAGGCACAGTCTGAACAAATGGGGTGCAGATTTTTTTAAGGGTTTATTTTCATTCCCATTATAATATATGTCTCAGCTTGTAAATGCTTTTATGCCAGCAGTAAAAATTTCCATTTATATGGGTTAAATTGAACCTTTGCAATTCAGTGGCAGTCCAGCCACTTTTAAGCAGATGTTGAGATGGCTCGAAACTTATTTAGCTGAATGAGTGACAAGCTGCTAGAGCCCAAAGTTTTTCCATGGCTCAGCATGCAGACAGGGTAGATAGACATCCAAACTGATATATCATGCATTCCCATTAATAGACTTATATTTTGTTTGCCTGCATGCACATAGATAGGATCATACCACAGTACTTAAAAACATACAATAACCAGACCTACGTGCAAAGGAAATTTGTTTAGTTCATGATAAGTTACGGATCTAAGAAAAACAAAACAAAACAAGTGAAAAACAAAAAAACCCATACCAACAATAAAAAGAGCAATGACACTAACCAGCCTGAGAAGATCTCAGTACATTCTGAGAGTTCAGAAATTCCATTTCCCACATTTTGCAGCCCATGTTGCAGGCTAGCCCAGGCAGTGTGGCTGGGTTTTTGTTTCAGCTATCAGCCACGGCACTGTTAAAGGAACCTTTCTTTACAGAGAGGTTTTCAATACACATAAAGAGCCATGCCTTCCCTCAGATCAGCTGAACCCCAACAGGGCTGTCTGATCCTTCTCCGTGAAACAAGGACAGCTTATGTTCAGCAATTACATTCCTGTCCGTATGCAGACAAGAGGCCACCGCCTTTGTCAGCCAGTGCTCCTCGGGCTTCTCTTGCTTTTCAGTGGGGACGATGACCTTTCTGACCACATCAAGATGCACCATCACCCCGTGCTCCACACGGGGCCCAGTGTGCAGCACAGTTTTCTTTCCGAGCATGGCTGGAAGAGGAGCCAGTCCGTCTCCACTGATCCAGCCTGAGGACAGTGATGGACTGCCCTCTGGGCCTAATTACTCCTCCACATTGAGGATAAATAATCTACATGACAACAGACTCCATTCACTCATGCCCTCCTACACCTCCTCCACCCTAAGCCTAGTCTTGAGTGACAGATGGAGCAAGAGTCCATGTGGGCTCCCCTCTTACGGGTTTGTGTTGGCCATCCCAGCCACACTGCAACACTTTCTTTTGGGGCACAGCAGAGAGAGAGCAGATGCCCTACTAAACCAGTTACCCGGCAAACCAGCTTGGTTCCTAGAGAACGCAAGTCCATGTAAACAGATACAGTGAGCTTTCTGCAGCCAAATGCAAATGACTTCAACTTACCATCCTTTTGGGGGATCTTATGTGCCTTAGCAGGGTGACCTCAGGTTATTCTCCACCTCAAGTAATTCTCAACGAAATTATACAGCTGCACCTAGGCAGTTTTCAAAAAAAGTATCTTTCTCTTATCTTATCTTTTAACTGTGAAAGGAAACAAGTCAAGACCAGGGAGAGGTGACTCCTTACACACCTTTACATCCCTGAACGGCTCTGTACCCCACTGGCTGTTAGCTCAGATTGTTGATCTAGTTCAGTGAAAGGAAAGCACTCTGTTTATCCTAGGACACATCCACTGACTTGAAAATTTATGGTAAGAGTTGTCAACACTGTAAGCCTGTTCTGTCACCGTATCAGTCAGGTGCTGTTCTTGGGACTCTGTCCAAGCAAGCCCTGCATTTCTGAGCTTAACCTCTTAGATATCCAGAATAGCCAGTTTTCCACAGCAGTGACACTTTCTATGGCCATAATTATCTGCACTGATGAAAGACAGCTGAATCAGCTGAAACTCCAAAAGAGTTCTTGCCCAGGACTGGTTGCAGTCCCACAGACAGATAGATTTTCATCATTCTGAGCAAATACACTGGAAATTTTTGAGGACATAGTGGGAGAAGGCAGAGAGAACACATTTTGCTGAAGCTTTTAAGCAAATACTGCCATGATAGACTGTTTAAGCTAGTGAACAGCAAGCTGTGAGAGGCCACTTGTTTTCCCAGATTTTGCAGACAAATGAACAGGCTGACAAGTTAGGAAAGAAAATGCTATCCCATACAACATCCTTCCCAGGCAGGGAATCCCTTCTGCCAGCTCTGCTGGGCCTGGCATCAGAGCATAAGTCTGCAAAAATGAAGGGAAAAATGCAACAGTCCTGCAGGGGACACAAACCCACTTCACAAACCCACTTCATTACAGATGGAAAGCCAGCACATTTGAGTGCATCAGGAGTCCAGCTGCCACAGTAACACAGAACTACATTGTGTGCTGAACCACAGTTTGCCATCTCTGTAAAAACAGGCAAAAGACATTTCCTATGAGATCTGATAAGAACAGGAGCTGTTTGTTTAAATCTACTCCCTCACTGAAAAAAAAAAAAAAAAAAAAAAAAAAAAAAAGATGAAATAGCAAACCCTTGAAATAAAAGTAAAGGATCATTATTCTTATTAGAGCAACAGTGGGTACTTCTCATAATGTATAGTGAAACACCAGCACTTGAGTGAATAGGACCAACTGTTCAGCCCCAGAACAAATTGCACATCAGTCTTAACTTAATAGGTAAGATTAATGGAATGCCATATAATGGGGGAAACTCAAAAAATTAAGGTAATTTGGCAGAAATGGCTTGGAATCATAGTCTATCTAAATGCATTTCATCCGGAGGATTACTGTCTCCAGTGTTTTAGTTTAGAGTTATATTAATTCGAAAGCCATGCCTTATGCAGACCCATCCTGTGCTTAAAGACTGGCTTTCTGCTGGAAATGCTCACAGTGAAACCTTTGCTGAAAGTTTGCCCAAACATTTCACAGGCGACTGCAAAGCCGAGCTCTGGGGGCTCGGAGCGCCATACCTCGCCGTGTTTATGACCGGCTGACTTTTTGGCTGCGGCACCTGGATTTGTCAGGGCCTCTTAGCTGCTGCTGGGAACGTGCCCCTGCCGAGCCCGGCTGCTCTCCCTATCACCCCTCTGACAGATTAAAACACAACAGGGTCTGTTGGATGACTGACACATTCTTCCTCTGTCTGACTCTGAAAGGACTTCATTTAACAGCTCTGGAGTTGAGCTTTTGACTGACAGATTGTGAAGGGGAAAAGTCATTCAGTTCCATTAAGCTCAGTAACTGCTGTAGAACAAAACACCTTTAAAAAAGGGGGATGAAAAAAGAGCTGCAGAGAGCGGGGGCAGGAGCTTTAGGAAGAAAAAAGGGGATTCTTTTCAGGTTCAAAGACAATCTTTCCCTTTGCTTTCTGTCCATCAATGAGGGCAGCATTCCCAGAGGGAATACAGTCCAGCGCTCATTGGTGCCATTCAGCTGCCAATCTCCCTGACAGGGAGACCAAAGGGCCTCATGTTGCGCTGCGGAAACTGTCTGTCAGACAATCAGCAGCTGCCATGACATCATCTGCCCTGTTTTTCTAGGGCTATTATAGGAGACTGGGTCCAGGAGTGCTGCTCCAGAGTGGTATTCATATTTTCCTTTTGCCCCCCAAAATGACATTTCTTTACAAAAGGAAATGTGTGGTTGTATTTGCAAGGGAACTAACTCTGTGCCAAAGAGTGAGGGCTGCATGGCTTCAAACTGGTCGTTTTCCACTTATCACGCCAAAATTGCACAACCCCTTGTCTACTTTCTGTTGTAAACTGGATTTTATTTTAAGAAACGCTCCATGTTAAATATCAGTGATTAACCTTTCTCTCTTTTTTCTTCTGAAAGCTTGGCTTACTTAAGTCTCCCTGCTTTTGCTATAAATATTGAAATTTTTGTAGGATTGTTGTTCTTACACTCACATATAAGCGCATGCACACACACAAATGCATTCATAGGGAAGCCATATTCTGGCTGTATTTACGCTGCTGCTGCAGTAGCTGGGGCTGCATTCACTAGACAAAGTGGTGCAGAAAGAAGTTGTTAATCCTGACAATAGCAGGAGAGAATTTAAGTTTGAAACACAAACAAGCTTCCAGCTGCAAGTGTGAAGTCAGGCAACGAGCAGGACTGGGACACACTGCTTGGTCTGTCCCCTTCATCCTTTCAAAGACGGAAAAGGACAAGTATGCTTTGGTGGGGCAGGACAAACACTGAGAAACTTCAATCTTCTTCGTCCTCCAAATCCTCATCTGTAAGAACAAGAATGAACTACCTTAGTGCAGTAGACTTGAAGCTAAATTAATTAGTGACTTTACAGCGCAATGTGTTTGATACAGAGAAAATCCCAGGGAGCTAAAATAATTTTGCCTGACTAATCCCTGCCTACAAACCAAAAACCAGACTGGTCCTGCCTGGCAGCACTGGCACAAGCAAGATGCTGGAGACTTGTCCTCTCTGTGATGCTCACAGCCTCTGCCCTCACAACTTTCAGGGTTCAGCTCAGCAGGCTGCTCCACTGCTGGGAGACCAGCAGGCTAAAGAGGGAGCGCTGATGGCATGAAAAAGAAAGTGTGACATGAGAAAGGGAGGGAGAGCCTGCTAGCGGTGCCTCTGAGTCTCACACCACACCTGGGGCAGGGCTCAGGCACAGCAGCTAAAATCCAGTCTTGAGGGCTGGTTACAGGACTGTCCAGCTCAGCTGAGTGGTCAGAGCTCTTTTCTATTCCTTCCCTTGTCTGGCTGCTTGATGAGTTGTTTTGGTCCGCTGCTCTTAGGAGGGCATTAATTCAGGCATTAGCGTTAAGGCCAAGCTACATGAAAGGATGATAGCTCAGATCCATATGGAACTGTGCTCGGACTTGTTCCCTTGCCAGAGTCCTGCATGAGCCATTTTTGGCTGTCAAGTCTGCTGTCTTGTTTCAGTTAGGGATTACTGCAAATCTTCACACATTCCACATGGACCTTATGAGACAGTTAGTCAGATCCTGGATGAACTTACACACAAAGACATCCTGCTGCTGCTGGGGTCAGAATGTCTCTCTCCCTTTAGTATTATTTGTATTTTTACAGCCCTGCCAAAGGTCTGCAAGTCTTGAGCAGCTACCATTTCAATCTGTTCCAGTGAGCTGTAGTCTGATATTCTAGCTATGTTTGCTCTGTACATTAAGGCATTACTCTTTCTCACCTGGCAGTGGACCATGCAAATTAAGACAGTCTCCAAGCACACACACACATACACAAATCCATGGAAACCAAGGCAGCCAGATTTCAACATCAGAAGCGTGCAAGGGGAGAGGGGCAGTGAGCGCTCAGGCTTTCCTCTTTTCTGTTCTCTTTTCTTCTCAGAGAAAAAGACAAATGTCATGATTTACTCTTCTGGCACTTATACCAAGGACATGGTGCTGGTGCAGCAGGAAGCAATAGTAAATCCTTTGGAGAAGACCTCCAGATCAGATCTGTACGGTTCATCTCCAGTGTATTTCAACTTTTACATTTTTGACTAATATGACACAAACACTGACAAAGAATCAACTGTCTGTTAGGGCTGAAGAGCAGCATGTACTACTTATTTATGGACACTAGGAGGTACCACAAAAGTCTGGAAATACCAGATAACTGTCTTCTTGTGATGCTCTGCACTTATATGTAGAAAAGAACAAACCAGAGCAGTGTGGTCCAACAGGGACAGTGCTACATAAAATCATTGGGCAAAGCCCTACATGGGGCAGGTCATCAGAAGAAGGGGGTGACCTTTACCACATTGTACATCTGTATTTCAGATCTCTGTGGAAGAGGTTGTTTGCTGCCCTGAGACACAAGTATCCACCTCAGTGTCTGAAAATATCTCTTGTATCAAACCTCTTTCTGTTCTGAGATATGATGTGAATAGAAACACCACAAAATAGAAAGACACCACATATTCGTTACCCCATTCAGCTGTCTTATGCAGTATAAATATACAGGTTTAGATTGAAAAATGTGCATCTCTTGACCAGATGCCTGACTGGCATCCAGGAAAAATGGTATTTAAATGTCTTTACAGGCCAGAATCTTAGTAGACAAATCTTGATTCCAAACCAGGGGATGCTAGAAGCCTTTTGACAGTCTGCTATAACAGGCTACTTAAAAAAAAATCTTATATGTCCTTTCGATACTAAATTAATCATGAGACAGAACTTCCTCCTTTGTCAGTGTCCCTGTATTAAAAAACCAAAGTTGCTGTTTCAATACTTTGCTTGTTTTATGTACACTTTGAATGTGTCCATTTCTAGCTTGCAAAATGGTTTTGTGCAGCGCATTTCATTTTCATATGATTCTGGAATGCTTTTAGCACATCCTCTGCCAAAACCACTCAGCTTTCTTGATTCTATGGGTTGTAGGATGTTATAGCTTCTATGGCAGTGTACTTTATTTTGTTCAAACTTTATATGAGTTGTGAGACCTAAAGTGAGGTCCTCCACATAGTCTCCGTTCAAAATAATTCATAAAGAAAAAGAATTTCTCTCTTATTCTAATGCCAGACCCGAAACCCCAGAAGAGAGTTTAGGAAGAGAGTGGCTTCCCATTCCTCCCCGATCAGTTTTTCTGGATAGACAATGCCAGCCTAAAAGCTCATACAGTTCCTAACACTTCTGTAGCACTGTCTCAAGAGCCTGAAATGCCATAGGACTCTGATACCAACAGCCCAGTTATTAACACCCTACCTGTGGAAGGAACATGGAGATGCAAAAGGAAGGAGGAAGGAAAGAGAGGACTTTGGTGAGCTCATGGGTGGCTGTGGCAAAATTAAGGCCACAGGAGAGCTGAACAATTTGTCTCTTTATCTTTCATCCAGGGGAATTGCCCTAATACCGTGACTCTGTAGTACCACCAGTATTGACTCTCTGTTGATAATGTTTTGGCTAATAAAGGCAGATTTCTCTTGAAACAGTGGATTACGGTTGCTCAGAAATTTTGTCCTCTTTACAGCCTCTCACAATAAAACTCAATATTTTAGTTACTACCCCTCCAAAATGAAGCTCAGGGTAACTTCCAACTGTGAATTTGGTCATTTTTAAATGATTTTTTGTAAAGATCAGATGCCCATTGGGCATCTTCAGATGAGAGTCTCTACTTTTCCTCATGTCTGAAAATCAGATTTCAAAACCAAATTCAATTATCTAGAATTATTAATTTAAATCCACATTTATCTAGCTACTTAAAGAGAACTGACCTGAATGCGAGTACTGTTATAAGTTGCCAAGTGCTTCAGATATTCAGAACCAGGGAAATCAGGCCATAACAGCTAAAGCCAACATATAGATTTAGATAATTGTCTATAAGTACTTCAAAACACTATACTTTACCTGTTTCCTGGTTTTATCCTAGGTTTCCTTATCTCACCTATGCTTATCTGAGCTTCATACACAGGTCAAATTTTAGGATTAGCATGATCCACAAAAGAACATCAGTGGGTTTTCAACTGCTTAGGATTGCAGTTTTGTTTGAAAATTCATGGATTCCAGTGCTTCCTACTATGCAAAGTCTTTCCTGATCAGAAATATAGGAATATGTTCTATATATTGGTAAGTATTCCTGCACTGTTCAGAATTGCTCTGTGTCAATCCCATCTCCCTTCTGACACATTCACCCAGGAAAAGGCAGTGACATAGGTAGCCTTGGCTTGGTGGCCAGCAGGCTGCTGTCAGACTTAATGAATCTGTTTGCTTTTCCAACTGCAGGGCACTCATTTGGCCTTATCTCCTCTATCCAGATGCTTATTTTCCCCAGCTTTGTAGGAAGGTAATAATCCTAAAGCCTTTTACCTTCTGTCAAATAGAGTCAAAATTGGCCTGTGGACCCAAAAGTTATTAGGAGGAAAACCAACATAAAGTGCAATCACATCTGCTTCATTTTTTTGCTAATTCGTTTTTGTAGGAAACACAGCCAGCCAGGGAATGGCCTCTGAGCGTTGCCTTCCGTATTTGTTTTCACAATGAAAATACCAGCATCAGTCAGGAGACATGCTCATGAAGATGGGAGTCCCAGTGAACAACAGCAGGGTAATGTGATGTTTCCTGCATTCAGATGACCACCACTCCTAAACTTGAAGATACCAATTAGAAATATGTCAAAGAATGGGATGCATTTGTAATTTGGTGAGCAAGGAGTGAGGAACAAGAAAAAACCTTGAGGTTTGAGAGTCAATGAATACCCAGCCTACTCATAACTGCCTGGTTTTCACAGCTTCTCATATTCTTCATCTGCTTTAGGGTGTAGTTGTTCAACTCTCCCTCCTGTATTATGCAAAAAATCCCCCTAAAGCCAAAGAGATTACTGTTGGGAGTTGAGATTACTCCTTTAATGCCAAAATTTCAGCATGGTTGTGAGTGAAGAACCAAGCCAAGGTAAGGGCAAGGGTGAGTGTAATTTGTCACCCATGTTAATCTTGATACAGTTACTGAAATGGAAAGCCATCTACTATGGTAAGAATCTAAAGGACTACAGAAGATGTAACAGCATAGGAGAAAGGGTTCCATGAAAACCTACTTCTTTTCTTCCATCAGCACTAAAATTGGGATGTGAAAGTGCAAACAAATTTACCTTCTTCTCCCAAATACGTTGGGGAATAGGCATTCCTTTTCCAAAGCAGGGAAGAAAACTTCAAGTAAATAATTTCAGTTTTTATTCATTCTCCATTTGAATCTCTATCAATTATTTAATATTTGCAAGGCAACCTTATGTATAATCTATCACAGAAGAGTGTTTATCCTTTACCAGTAACATTAAACTCTCAGTAACATATACTCAAACCCTTGGAAATCCAGCCATCTAAAGTCTCTGTATAACTTTATTTATTTTTACAAGCTGCAAACAAATCTATTTAATTAGAAAAACATGTCTGAAATTTTAGTCACTGTTATTCTGGTTTTGGCCAGGACAGTTAATTTTTTTTCAGTAGCTTTGTGGGGGTGGATCCTGGTGCTGTGTGGGCGTGTCTACATTGCTATTCTACACCACCTCACCTCATCCAGTAGTAAGGGACTTTCTGGGTGTGGCTTGAAGTGGAAAAAAGTCATGTTGGGGTAGGGAGCCCCTCCATCGTTGGTTTTCATTGTCCCAGACTTGGTGAGAATTTTGCATATAAATCACCCTCTCTTTGTACATTTCTGTTATTAATATTGTTGCTGCTACTGTTCATGCTCTTACCTCACTGGTGTTTCCGGTAAATTGTTCTTGTCTCCATCTGTGATCCTTACCTTTTGTTCTTCCAGCTGGAGGGGAGATCTGGTGCAGGTTTGGTGGGAACACTTAATTGGGGAATACCATTCCTAAACCTTGACAACTATGAAATCAACCTTTTTTTTTTTTTTCTTTTTTTTTTTCTTTTTTTTTTTTTTTTTTTTTAAATAAATGGTTTAAGAAGTACTTGGGAAAATATCCAGCACATTGAGTGAAATTAAGGCAAACCACACTATTTGTATTGCCACAACACCAATAGCTGCTAGTGGTGTGTGACAGGAACCCCACATGCCAGCTGGTGTATGACTAAAAGGCAAATGTGTGCTTAAAAAGCCAGCCCTTGAGCCAAGATACTTACAACAACAAAGCTGCCTATGAACAGGACAGGATAGTGAATTGTTAAAGGACAATAGCAAGTACCATGCTGTACTTCCAGCCAGCAGGACATACCAGATCACTGCAGGGAAGCCCCAAATTCCCATACTCATGACACCTCCCTGTATTTGCAGTCTGTCCACTTAATTCTGTGCTAAGCATTGCAGGTACACTGTAATAAAATTGCTATTTTCCTATATTAAAAGCCCAGATTTCAAGAGTGTTCATTGTCTCATGGTCTATGTGATTTCTCTAGAGCAACTAGTGATATTGATATCCAGGTTCTTGGGGATGTGAGATCTCAGACTGGATCTTCCAGTCGTACATGAATATTCCCTCTCTATAATATGCTCCAAATTAGAGACAGTGATATCCCCTAATCAGTTGCCTGTAATATGCACTAAGAAGTTTTATATTTCTTGCAGCTTCAGTGGTCTTACTATGGCATTGTTCAGGTCTGCAACTGTATTTTGATTTTCACTCAGCTTCTTTCTTATGACCCTCTGAATTATATTTTATGACATATCAAATTACACCTGTCAGTTTTTAAATATGTGTGGGTCTGTGGAAAGAGGCATTTTTTTTCCTTCATATTCTGACTATTCCCTATTTCACATGACACTACTGCTGGATACCCCAGATATCATGTTGGCTTCATAGCTTCTGGTTTGGTTCCTAGAGTAGCAGTCAATGTTCTGAATATTAATTACTCTTTTTGATTTTCCTCCTAACTTATCCACTTTGAGATAGATAGAATAATACATGAAGAGACATGAAGAGTTCTTTTGTATGGAAAGTTAATTATGCACAGTTGTTGAAGTAGACACTCATTTAATTTTCTCAGTATCCAGATTTTTTCCCAGTATTAAAGTCTGTTAAAAGCAAACAGAAGGAAGCTGAGCTTCCCTACGAGAAGAAGGCCTACAATGGCAAAGGAGGTTAGTCATCTATTTATTTTTCAGCTGAGCATTCTTAATAAGGTTATGGAGAACACATTCATTTCATTTGGAGTTTCCTTAGTGTTTGCAGCTACTGCAGCTTGCAAGAACAAATTTCTCATCTAAGATCAGGCATATATTACAAAGCCCAGTGTGTCATGTGCTATTTAATACCTTGACAGTTGCAAGTAAAATCAACCCTATCACAAAGGCAACCACCTACTGGTCTGTGTAATCTGAATTTTCTAAATGAAAGTAGTATTTTTATGCCTTTATTAATAATAAAGGTATAAATCTTGCTTATGTGGGCACTTCTGTTAACTTAAGGGGGGAATGCAAAGAAGTTAGGAATAGATCCAAGAAATTAATTAATTAAGATTTGCAGGCGTTTTTCTTGACATAATTTTGTTAAATCTGAGAAGAATTATCAGACTAGAATATAGAAGTCGTAAAGGTTTTAAAGTTTACAAAATCTAGAAAATAATCTAGAGAGGCCTGATTCTGACAATAGGCACAGAAGGTCCTTTCATGTTTAAGAGTACAAATCTCACAGGACAGAGAATCCTGGGTCCAGTCAATGCCTTAAGTATGTGCTTAACTTTTACACATATCAACACTTCCTTCACTTTATCAGGCTTGGATACAGTAAATCATAGCCTTAAAGATAAATACACATTTATATGACTTCTAGATTTGGATTTAAATGGTGTTTCTATTTATCCATAACTTACATATCCACTTTCCTGTTTCCTATGTCCCATATTAGCACAGGCATATGGGACAGAATTACAGCTTACTTAACAGGAGCCTTAAGTCTAAAAATTCATGATATCCATGAATTTTTAGATCACGGAATTTAATTAATATAAGCAGTCAATTTTTCCGCTGAGTATACCACAGCTGGTTATTATATACTACAGTTTATTTACTCACTAGGGGTGAGATAGAAGAAGATACTGTTTGTACTTTGTATGTTTCAGGAGCTTTTACTTCTTGCAAGAGTTCAGATCATTTTGCTAGCAGTGGAAATACACTGGCACACATCATGACCCAGCAACACCCATATGAAAATTGTGTGCCCCCAGAATCCCAGTTTACATCTCCAAATGGCAGTGGAAGATACCAGAGTGAGTCACTAGGGTTGTTTTTCCCCAGTTAAAAGAGTTGTTTCATTCTGCTTTGAAGCGTGGTATGAAATTATTGACATTCAAATAACAGTGCAGAGACTGGAATTCAAAGCCAATTAGAGCAGGATGATGTAAGGCTGCCAATGTACAATTACCACAACACCTGCGACATTTATAAATATTACTTCACAACATTCCTGTGTCCTTAGGTAAATCCTTAGATTTCACTTTGTGAAATGGATCACATATGTTCCTTGCTTCTTAGACTTGACAAACATCTTTATATAAAGCAAGCTGCTTTAAAATAGTTTGGTATTTAAAACATTTTACAAGCAAGACTGTTCCTAACATTTTACTGCTATAATTAAGAATCAGGAAAAACTACCGAAGTTAGGGTTAACTGAAGCATCTGCCTGAGCACCACGAAATATGTGACAACCCAGCACAGAGAGATGAAATCCTACAATAGAAGGCACTGAGGTTTAAGCAATGCATAAATGTGTCAGGACCATCTCTGCACTAAAACGGAATTGTTTCCCTTAACATTTATTCAGATAAATAACAACTATGACATTTATAATGTTCTTGCTCTTTATAAATGGGAATAATAATGAGAAAAGGTTTCCTGATGGTATCAGTTGGCATCACCAAAATAGGCAGTTACAATTTCTCAGTGCCTTCAGCCCACACCAGCTTTGGTTTCAAAATATTTCCAGCATTTGTTCACTGTTAACTGAAATCATTGTTTCTACAAGTAGCATGTGAAATATCTTCATAGCAGCTGAAAATTGTGTTCAATCAGTTCTTTCAGCCCTGCATGGGTGGGGGAATATTGAGGAAGCTATGCAAAATCTCAAGATGCTAGCATATTTCCTTGTACAACAGCTATGGCAGCTTACAAAGGAACCTCAAATTTTTGTCCCCATAATTTAAGTAACAGAAAAACTGGTAACTTTAGGTAAGTAACAGGTAAACTGACCCCAGGAAAGTTTTGTGGGCCATTTTCTTCCTAAATACCAGAGATGAATTTAAACATGAAGATGGTGGCAGGTAATAGCTGTGAGACAAAGTACACATAAAATCATATGATAGTTTCACCGACACATATGCATGGTGGTAATGTTATTTTAAAATCTTTGTCTCATTGCAAACCATTTCTCCACAACTGCTAGCAATGTAAGAATTATTAATAGCATTGGGACTATTTCTTCAATTACAAGGGCAAGTGCAGAGTTAAATGCAAATACAGGTCATGAGGCTATCAAGCCCAGCTCTAGTTGCTAACACTAACATAGATATTCCTGATTTGTCTCATGTAAATTACTGAATGAGGAATCAATTATATGCAAATTGTAGGATGGACTAAACTCAGAGACTAATTATTTATTCTTTGAAATTATTGGGGTTTAATATTAAAAACCAAGCTAGAGTAAAAGTAATTATCAAACTCAGGTAAATTCGACTTTTTATTTCAGTGGAATGACATTTACATGAAACAATGCCCTTGCCTATGACTTTAGTTGCCCATCATAAACCCTGAAAGAGCAACATGTAAGCCCAAGGGAACTCTTCAAAATTCACACTAATACAAAGTGGAACTTGAATCTGTCCAATCATCTTCAAAAGTAATTGCATCTCTCTCATGCTTTCCCCATCACTCTTCTTCTGCCTCTCTTGTCTGCTGTCTCTATCTGAAATATCTTTCTGTCTTGTCCTTCTCATGTATCTACCTCCACTTAGAATGAAAAAAAATAGGTATGATTAATCATGTAACCTCATAATATGATAAATTGACAGGTCATTTCTTCCTGCCATACTTGGGTAAAAATCATGCTTGTGTCACATGCTAGTCTCAGTTTATCTTTCTAGATTCAATTTCAGATGAAACACCTATCATTTTGATGTTTCCACAAATACTTATGTCAAAAAGAAAAGACTTATCTGATTGCCTATGTACTCTATTAGCATGCACAGCCATGCCACCTAGTTTAGTCAGAAGAAAGAAGCATTTTTCATAAATATCTAAATTCATCAAAGTCCTTAAGGTAGCAAATTCCTATTTGTGGAATCAATTTCCATTTTAAGGTCTTTGAGGACCTCATCTTTCGAAGCTGCTGTTTTTCCTTCATCAGGGAAATGCTGCCTTCAGTTACCTCTTTGTGATCTAAAACTCTGATGTGGGACCGCTTGGGAACAGGTCATTCTTGATAATGAAATATTTACAAGTGTTCTTTAAGTTGTAATATCATCCAGAATGCCTTGGTTCTTATCCTGAAATAGCATCATACAGATAAAAGACTTCTTAGACATCAAATAACCCCCAAAGAGTTAGTGACTTTCTGTTTTGTGATGAAATACTATGAAGTGGGAATGGCATTGTGATACCCTTGGAGGAAGGCAGAGTCAAGCTAAAAGGACAAAAAGTCAATAAATTACAGAAGCAAACTGAAAATACAGACACAAGGATTTCATCTATATAAATCATGGCAACTCCATTCCCACTATGCTGATTTATTCTTTCTGTGAGCCTTGCCAGTTAAGCTGTCCTGGCTCACTCACAGAATATACAAAGAAAATGAAAATACTGGGAGGTTAATATCCAGCACTCTGTCCCACTTCATGGTGTGCCTGGTATCGGTTACTCAATCTGCAACCTCATCCTGGGGTGTGAAAAGAGAAGAAGAACAGTGTCAGTCCCCAAGAGACAGGAGCTGCAGCTGTGACAGGAATGAAATAAGAGGTGCCAGCGTGACAAGGCTTGCCTTCTACCCATCTCCTCTCATCTCTGACATTCTCAGGCAGAGTCAGCACCAGATTTATGGGGACCTCAGGCAGAGGTTAAAGTGTGGGCCCTTCTCCCTTCCCTCATATTTGATGACTCTCAGCACTACTCAGTTTAATATGGGACAAGCCTCTGCCCATGTCCTGCACCTTTGGGCAATTCTTCTGGGAATTCACCCCTAAAGATAGTTCTCCCCACAAGCCTACAGCAGAAGTTCACCCATTCCATTCCAAAAGTCTGCTGATGTTTGGCTTTATTTCTCACATTAGCAGAAGACTCCATGTCTTTTTTAGGATCCCACTATTTTGCTCCTTCTCTCCTGTTTCACTATGGGATATACAGTAATATTGCAGTAATACCAAGGTTTAAAATCTTAAACAACAGAGATCAAAAGAGCCCTCAGATATCTCACCACCCTCCTGAATGTTCCCCAGGGTACCTTCCCCAAATTTGTTCAGTCCTGTTCCCTATGACTTTACTAATAGGGCTTTCAGCAGCTTCCTTCAGTAGACAGCTCCACGGTGTTATATTTCTGGAACTTGACAATGGCTATTATTGTGCCTAAAGGGGGAAAATTAGGATTTTTTCTTTTCAGTAATTTTCTCCTCCATTACTAGAAACTCTAGCCCTAAATTTCTGTTGACCCTCTAGGTCACTATTAATCAAACTTATGTATCATTTGAAACTCCAAGACATGCTCCTTATCTTTCTAGTCCAGTGTTTTAAAATCCAGAAGGGGGAAGGGGCTGACATAAATGTAGTAAATACAGGGGGCACGTGTGCTGTATTTAGGAATAGGGATCCAAGTGGCTTCTTGGGAACTAATAAAAAATCACATAGCAATATTCCAACAAAAAGCAAATAGGTATGCAAAAATGAAGCCAAATTCTGCACTCTCTTATTCCAAGTTCTTTGGGCAGGAAATGTGCTTCTCTCTCTAGCACAAAGGTCTCATCTCCTTTTAACTTTGCTGTGCAGTTGGGAACATGTACCTGCTATTAAGTTTGGACACATTTCAGCTTTTTCTAAGTAGAATTTACATGAAGGTAGCATCTCTTCCTTCTGATTTTGCCACAGTGACATATCTTCTAGTGGGAACTCCTCTCTGAGTTGTCCCCCAGATTCCCTTCCTCACTGGAAGAGCAGCTCCTCTGGAGAGCTTTGTTCACTCCAAACGGTCATATAACTCACATGCATTCTTACAGCACATGTCAAGTATGTGCCATAGGGGTAATGTTTAGGAGATGAGGATTCCCCTCAGCCCTGTGTCCCACCAGTTTAATTTCTAGCCTATCACATAACACAAGTTCATAATCAGTGCTTGAAACAACCATTGTTGAAACAGGGGCAGAGTATGAAGACTATGTACCCTGTGCCCTCATCTCCCTCACATCCAAATTTTTTAAATGTTCCCCCAGGGCCCTACGGACAGGCAGACACAGCTCTTGAGTGGGGTTGGTTTACATGTTGAAAGATAATGTCGTTTCTTCTGCAGAAGAAATATTTGTCCTGTGGCTGTATCCATAAAACAAGGAGCCTGCAGGGCTAACGTGGAGTAACTTCAAGGTGTGTTAACAGCATTATTCATGGCTCTCAGACCTTACCCCTCAGCTTTGTAGTGACAGAGCACCCTGCCCTCATCTTGTTTACACTACCACAAATGTGGAGACCAACTTTTTTGTGTGTCCTGAATATATTTTATCAATGATCAGCACTGTGGCAGGAGTAAGATCTCTGTCATAGCCGTATCAAATGTCTGATTCTGAAATATATTCCAAAGGCATGTCTCAAAGCCTCCAGTCCAATACCTGAGCAAAGACATGGACACCTGAAAATAATATGGGGTTGGATAAGGGGTGCACATCTGGCCAGAAATTCAGGGGGTGATAATTTTCACTGATGCATGAGTTTCAGCTCTTACCCTATACAACTGATCTCCTATCAGCTAACCATGAAAATTGGTCACATATGTCTTCTGAACTCTTCCACTTAGGCAATTTGACAGGGTCCTGCACACAAACATCTCCCCTGACCCTTTTTAGCTTGCCTTGCAATTTTTTTTTATCCAAATAATAGAGGGTGACCAAACAATTTAGGGCAGTTCAGAATAGGGTTGTGAAAAAAAAAAAAAGAAAAAAAAAAAAGAAATGTAATATAATCACATTAGGGAAGGAGGAATTTTAACAAGAAGATGAGAGAAGAGATTTCTTTGTGAGCCTTTAGAAAACTGCTGAACTTAAAACACATCTGATGTTCAAACTGTAGGGAAAAAACTTACCTTGGGCATAGCTGTCATTCCTGTCTCCAATATGTAAAATTTTTCAGTATAGCACAAAGGCAACTAAATAGTACAGGTTGAACAACAGGCACTGTAGAGAGCATAGTCCTCCTGGGGAGGGGGTAAAGCCAAATCAAGGCCAGGCCTGAGGTCAAGAGCAAATGAAGGTCAGATTGGATGGAGCTTTGAGCAGTGTTAGCAGTGAAAGATGGACTAGATGGTCTTTGAAGGTCCCTCCCAACCCAAACCATGCTATGATGATATGAAGATAGTATATATATATCAGATTTTTGATGCTTAGCATTTTTCAGGAACTACATTAGTCCAAACACAGCGAGCAAATTGTTAGCAGCTGTGTGCTGCTGTGTCACTCATATTATTATTATTATTATTAGTAGTAGTAGTAGTAGTAGTAGTAGTAGTAGTAGTAGTAGTAAAAATTCTGTCAGCAAAGCCACAGAAAAGAAGTATGTTAACTCAAGACTGTTTCTGCATGCATGAAAAAAGGACAGGAAAACAAAAACATCAACTTGTTATGGACATAAGAAGATCTTAAAAAAAGGACAAAACTCCTCACCACCCGACCACCCTGCCCTCGCCCCACCCCCAAAAAAAGTTCTATTTATTGTGTTTTGTGCAGAAGTGAAGAAAGGCTGAACCCCAAGGAGGTGTCTAGGAAGGTTTCTTTCTTTTGTGTCTTCCTGGCTGGAGTAGGGCCATGCATTACCCCCACCAGCCTCAAGCCACTGACAGTACCTACCACAGCCCACATTTCCTTTTAACAAAAGAGGGTCATGTGCAGAAAAAGACCACTGCCCACTCTTAAGAATGGGACCTATGTGATTAGAGAGTCTCCCTCCTGGCATAATAAATCATGCTTTCCTATGCTGTTCACTAATGCTGAATACTTCCAGTGTTCAATATTTCAAGTACTTCTGTTGGTCAAAGCCCATACTGATTTTCTGGAAGTAGTTTCATTCGCATTATACTTGGACTAAAACATGATTTATTTTAAATGTCAGGAGTAAATTACAGTTTTACAGATTTTGTAGAGGGTTTTTCTTCCCAAGAAAATAGATTATTCTTCTCCCAGAATTACCAGGTTTCCTCAGGTCTTGGTTTTCCTTCTCTTTAGTTGGAAAGCCACACATATGAATACACTAAATATTTATGAATATAATTTATGAGACTACTTATTTTTTTCTTGCCAAAAGTAAGAAGTTGGCCTGTGTGTGGTCTGAAAAATTCTAACTATGACCAGACTGAAATCATGGAGATGACGGCAACTTCATATTCAGTAAGAAAAACGGCTAAAAATTCCATGTATGACATAGAAAATATATCCGAAATAATAAGAAAATATACATCATCTCTAGGCTAAGCAGACTGTTAATTCAAAATAAAAGGCAATAAGGGAAGTTAAGCACAAGACATTCGTCAGCAACATTACAAAGGACATAAAAAGTGTACTGTTTTCCTGGCTGAATTGAGTAATATTGCTTTTGTTGTATTTGTTTATTGGTTTCCTTGTTGTCTTTAAACAAGTTGATTTGGGCTTCCACTCAAAACTTAAGGAGAGTCTCTCCATGGAATATATGAGAAGCTGTATCTGCCCTCAAGATAAGATGCAACACACCAACTTAACCTCCCAAAACTCTTGTCAAATTCTGCCTCCTCTGATGCTTGGCACAGCCTCTCAAATGTTGCCCAGATATCTGAAGAATGAGAAACAGTAACATTTTCATCATTGCAGGTCATCCCAAATAGTAGTTTTCATTGATTAACATATCATCCCTCACAAGTTAAACCATCTCTTTTTTTTAATAGGAAAATGCAGCATAATCAGGAACACATGGTTAGTATCTGTTCGTCACTATAGGATAGGACATCAGATTAATACTCAAAAAATTCCTAAAACAAAACTCCTAGATATCAGGTTAGAATTCCTCCAAGCCAATACTTTAATGTGAATGAAAGAACTATAGATATTTTTTAAACAAAATGAAAACCAGAATAAAATGTTTGCATTTAAATTTCCAAATTCAGTTCCCTAAAGTTTACTGTGTTGACTAGAGCTAAAGAGACAGTGACAGGGATTGGGTTCTTTTGAAGAAACTATTATCTCAGTCTGGAGATAACAGTTTCTACTAAGAGATTCCACTGAACATGGAATGGGTGAAAAGCATTCCAGCATCGTGCTATCCTCCACTTCACATTTACTAAGTTTTCTTGTCTCTTGAGTTGGGGAGTTCCTTCTTTCTTGCCTCCAGTGTACAATTTACGATATAGTTCAAGTATTTATAACTAGGTTGCTTTTCATGTTCCCCTTGGTGCCTGTTTTATGAGATTTTGGAAAAGAGAAGCATATCCTATAAATTCAAAGTTTGAAATCCACTGGTACTTATCAACTATCAGTTTGAGGATTCAGAAACTTTACTAGACAGCAGAATTCTCTGCCACCACCTATTGTAGCCCTAATAAAGTGGAGTTTTCTGTTTACATGGTGGTTAAAGAAAACTGCTGATCACAGATCTTCAGCTAATCTTGTGTTCTGTAGAAATGCAAAGAATTTTCTGAATGAAGAATGTGTTTGAAGCTCCCAAAGTAAAGAAAGATGTCTCTGGGTGTTGAGTTCCTGCCCCTACGAACAAGGAAAGCCTTCAGATCTGTCTGTGATACTGTATGGATCTGTGGCTACTGTAAACGGATTAACTTCACAGGCCATTAGTTTTATTTTTGTTAACCCACAGAATTAAACCCATGGGCATGTTTAGGTTTATTTCAGTCTGATATTCCACTGACCCCTCATACTACCTACAGGAGTCCAAAAATTTCCAGGGTGGATACTAAAACAATTATTTAATATACAGTTTACTCTTAATGGAAATTCAGTCAAACAACACAATCTTCATGAGCATCATTCTTTACCACTGTGTTTGCCTTCAGAGACACCTTGAGGCAGAGGATCCTTTATGGGTTTTATGAAGTGCTCATATCCAGAGCCTGACACTATAAGCCAAAAAAAGCACCTTAATTAGTTCCAAAAGAGAGAAGCACCATCTATACTGGTTTTCAGATAAGGTATTTCACACCCTTTTTTTTTTTAATGGGTTGAGAAATGCCAGCTGAGCTGGCATTTCTCAGCCATGTATCATGACATCTGAATTTCTCAGTCATTTAAGAGTGTTTAGAGTCGATTGGAATGTCGGTTGTTTTTTAAACTAGATATTAACTTATTTTTAAATCTACTCCAAGCCCAGTACAAGCTTTCACTCGTCTATCAACCCTGAGTAGTCCAAACTCTGAAAAGCAGTTCTCTAGGAAAATACCTGAGAAAGAATTTGCAGTTTAATTTTAAAAGTCTCAGCCAAAAATCAGAGAAGTTTCAACATAAGCAGTTTGTAACTATTTACATCTGATGTTTTTCCTTCCTTGGGCCAGCGTCAATTAAAATTTTATCTTTGCTTGATTTTTAATAGACCATATGTGTTAGATCTGATTCTGTAAAATATCATAGACTAGAAGTTCATAGACTAGTGTTTTCTTGAATATTTGATATGGTATTTCTGTCAGGTGTGCTGTATTGTCATTCACATGCAGCAGTGATGGAGCAAATGGGTTCTGTGAAGCTTCATTGCCCTCTGGAATAGCAAAGGCAAGGAAAGGGAAGCAGAATCTTCCTGGGGGCTCAGGACAAGAGTACCTCTTTCTGTATCCTCCCATCCCTGCTGCTCCTTCAGAGCCAGCTGCACCAAGTACTGGCAGGTCTTCCCAGTGGAGGCAGAGCAGTCTATGGCAGTCCTCCAGACCACACTTACGCTTCCTCAGAAGTCAAAAAATGCCAACATCAACCCAAGCTGCAAAAGTGCCTGGTACAGATCTCTTTCACACAGGCAGGCTAGAACCTGGAGGAGCAGTGCCTTCATCTCCTGAGCTCAGTGTAGCAGCCTTGAGTCTGAAGGACAGCCTGCAATATTAGCAGACAGCACAGGTCGTGAGCTCATGCCTGCTCAAACCCACCTGCACATCTGTTCTTTGCCCAGTTGCAGAGCTCAACCCAAAGCTTCAGATCTCTCAGCTCTGAAACACCAGCAAGATCCACAAGCCACCCTCTGTACCGTTTTATATCATCTTTCACACGAAGATCTTAAACCAATTTGCTGGCATTAATTAAGCCTCATAAACTCCTGTGGGAGTTAAATAAAAGTTGTTATACACACTTTATAGCAGAGCTTACCTTTAGAGTTTTTCTAAGTGCTCATTCCTGCTGACCTATGCAAGAGCTACAGTCTGTGTGAATATGCTGACATGCTGAAATGCTGCTTTGTGCAGGTAAGCCTCAGTTTAGCTTTCCACTGAAGTAACATATGGGAAAACATGCACTAAACTATGCCCAGTGTGATTTAAATATGTTGCATACTCAAGGGCATACATGAAATAAGACATGTCAACCAGACTGTTCCAGGCCTTGTAAGACAGCCAGCACACTTGCAAGAAAGGTAGTCTCTGGACAAAATTATGGCATTCATTTTCAATATCATGAAAACTTATCGATTCTGGTTTAGATTTTAGACACCATGCAATGTTGGCTTTTTTTTAGCCTTTTAACTGACAGTTGTATGAAAGGTACTTTGGTTTTCCCACTATATCCCCTTAAAGCAGGCCATACACAGTCAGTTGAGCTGATGCTGTGCATTTTTATGGAGTTTATATAAGTTTAACCCCTGGATTAATATGCCTCTCTTCAGAGATTAGGCTGTTGGAGTCCTTTACTTATTCCTCTAAAACACAGGTGATATTTTTGGCATTGCTGCAAGACAATCTGTCTACATTACTGATCCTCCCATCCAGTCATGAAATGAAATGTGTTTTTTTTCCTGGAACACTACAAGAGTTGCTGAGGTTTCAGTTCTCACTACGATGAAACTCATAATGTTGTCACTGGCTTTACTAGGATCAGGACTTCCCCCTGACCAAAGGTATTCCACTGACAATCAGTGGACCCTTGGGCATAAATGGACCACTTCTAAGTCAGCATACGAAAAGCTGATCTGTCATGCATAGGTTTTAATTCTCTCTGTGGACACCCTTGAAAACCATTACAGACTCGTATTCTGAAAAACATTGAAAGCCATTTCCCTTAGCCACTGAGAAAGATAAGTTCAATAAAAAACCAAATTCATGTCAGCACTGCTCAGTTTGAGTCTTTATTGAGGTCTCCTGACAACAATAAAGGCCTGTTTCTTATATATCCAAACTGTGGTCCAATCTGTGGGTGTCCCAACTTAAAGGACACTCTGCCTCTATGTTCAACAGCACATATGTCACTTGTGTCTTGAACAGCCCAATCTAGAGGACAGGACTGGGCTTCTTAACATCATCCTGGCCCCAATTTCCACTCTGTTTATACTAAAGCTGCAGTCTCTCTTTTTCTACATTTGCCTTCATCTTAAAATGCCACAAGCCCACTGCACAGCTGTGGGGGTCCTTAGGGATTTTGTCAGTGCTAAAATATGCAGAAGACCTCCTGCAATGGAATTAATAAGGTTTGCATGCAAACTTGCCAACTAGCCAGGTTTTGCTCGATAAAGATAGTTTTGGGTTATTCTAGGCTTTCAGGAACTTAGCAATACCATAACTGAAGGACTAAGGCAGAAAAAAACCACTTAGAAATCTTAATAGGAGAGGGGAACCCACAGAGCCATTTGAAAAATGTTCCTGCCATGGCAGCTAAGGCCCCAAATACAGCCATCTGCCTCTTTTTTCCCTTTTCCCTTTGCTACACTTCCTCTCCCATATGTTTCTCATCATCTAAGGTAGCAATTCAGGCATTCATGTAACTGATCCGAAGGAGTGTGCTGCATGTGATTAGCATCAAGTCACCAAAGAACAAAGAAAAGCCATTAATCCCTGTTTAAATAAAAAACAGATTAGATAAGATTAAACATATTAGCAATGGGCAAACCTCAGATGGTTTGTAGACCAGCATTGGGCTGGAAAAGCATTTGGGAGTGCCAGTATAACCCAGGTCCTATCCAAAGTTTCTGATACCTCCATCCAAGAAAACTTGAAAGCACAAGGAAAGCTCTCCAGTAGGGTCCCTCGCACTTCCTGCATTCCAATACAGTTGGAAAAAAATCCTGTTCTCACAGTATGTTGAATTCTGGCACCAATACCTCTGATTGTGGTCAGAACAAGAAAATAATGAAGGTAGAGTTGCCCACTTACTAAGTACAGTTTAGTTGAAAGGACTTGTTATAGTTAGACAGATTTCAGGGTTGGTTTAGTTTTGTTATAGGCTGAATTTGTTTCTAGGCTTTATGGCAGAAAAATGAGCACTGTCCTGTTATCCCATTGGTATTCTTGATGTTGCATGTGCCTCCAAATGAGCATTTTGAGCAACTCATCTTCACAAAAATAACTCCCATCTGCTGATGAGGGCTAGGTTGTTGGTACGCTGATTTCAACAGCATCTGATTTTTGTCAACATCTGAAACAGAAACATTTTGACCAACTCAGGGAAGTGATTTCAAATAGTAGTGAAAGACTTTTCCTTAGCAGCTTCCAGATCTTGCCTGATTCGCCACCAGGAGTGAGCTTCAGCTCATCTCACTGCAAAATCTGCACCTCTGTTTTTAAAGTGATCCTGAAACCTAAGCTTTTAAGCAACATATCCTAAGATTTCTTATTTCATCAGAACCAATATTCATCACCCTTGTTCACAAATTTCTACTATTTCTATATGTAGAATAGAATTACAGAATGAACTATATATCAGTCAGGAAAAAAAAATTATTCATTAAGAAAACTAATTTTCAAAGTCCTCCTGGGAAGATAGGACAGATACGTGCATGACTGGACAGATTCTTAGGAAACTTTTTTGAAGGACTACATTTAGTGTAATACCTCCCTGAAATGAGCATCTTCTAAAGCTTTCTTTTACACCCAGTCCAGTGAAAACAAAAAGCGGGGAACACAAGCACTGTCACTGGAAAGAAAATAAAATCACTCAGTATCAGAAAAATTAAGTGTATTCAGAATTTTCCATGTAAGAATGGTCTCTCCAGAGAACATATTTGTATTGAAAGACAAGCAGAGGCTGTTGGGGATTACAAGCATACACACACATCACAATGTAGTTGTTTCCCATTTCCATGACTATTTTTATAGTCTTTAGCGTAAAAAAGTGAGATCAGAGACAGCCAGGGCCTCTCCTGTTGGACTGGTCCAGCTAGACCTCTGGAAAGCAGCCATCCAGTACACATCATAATTTGCTCTCAGTCTGAACTGGAGCCTCCATTGAATCAAATAGACAGGGTCAGATTCTCAGCCAGTGTAAAGTAAAGTAGCTCCACAGAAGGCAACTTATGGCAGCTAAGATCTGATTGATGGTATTAAGCATGCTGGTAAAGCTTCAGCCATCGGGCAAGAATGATTTCTCACCTGTTTCCCAAACATTTATTATTCATGGATGGATTTCAGCTCCTTTCCTCACAGTGACTAGCACCCTCCTTGAGAAAGAGCCTTACTGAGTTCTCAGGTATACATAGAAAACTTAAAAAGGGCTCACCAGGAGGGAAGTAAGATATTCAGTACTAAAAATTAAATGCCTCAGAGGTCTCAAACCCTACCCCTTTTACAAAAATCCCTCTCTTGCCTTAAACCTGCCTTCAGAAACTTTTAAAAATATGGTTTGTCAAACATTTTGGGTTTTATTTCTAATGAAATGCTAAATGTGAAACAATAATTCATTTTGTGGTGCTGCACTCAAAGAGTGAGAATACTTAGTAGCTGTGTGTTCAAGATGAATTGCTGGGAAATGCTTTTAAAATCTGTCCTGTCTTTTACCTGTTTGGATTTATACCACCTCAGATGTTAACAGCCCTTAGGTGACTTCTTAATGCCAAATGTAAATACAAAAACAAGAAGAAAATGTTCCTCATGCATTCATACATATCTTTCCTGGCAAAAGGCCACTTCTGTCACTCAGAGCTCAGACTGTTCTTCTTTTAATTTGGCATCAATTCCATGGCTGCTGTTAATAGTATTATTTGTGTTGGAAGTAAGCCAGACAACACACTTTTCTAACCAATTTGTCCAATAAAATGGATTATTTTGTTAGTTAATCTGTCACTTCTTGAAAAGAGAAATCTTTAATACCATTTGTACAAATATTCTTGGTTTATGTCTTACGCTTTCTTGTTGCCCTGCATCAATACTAAAGCTTCTACAAGAGCAAATTAAGTTTTGATACATTCACAGAAAAATGACTGTTCAGCCTTGATCAGAATCTTCATTTTGACACCTCTTTTTTTTTTCCAGAGATTAAAAATAGTAATTTTTTTCAACTCTGGGAGGATAACTTATCTTGTCTTACTCCTGCAGCTCTTTGCCCACACAGCGCATCAGCTTTTTCTGAGAAAAAATGGAAGAAGGCACAGCAGAATTAACAAAGCAGGCTTCCCTTCCCACTATAGAGCTGCACCATCAACTCACCCCACCTTGCCCTCATCAAAGCCTAAGCAAATGACTGGCTCCAAACGAGGCACACGTGGCTGAGCAGCCCCTACATGTGTAGGTTTGGTGGACTGGGACATTAAACAATACTAAATGTTTGAACACACCCGACAGATTTCCTTCCCTGAACTGTTTTTCCATCTTTGCACATCTATCAGTTTTCTGAGGTTTAAGAGCTCACATCTGAGACTGTGACTGCTCTGTCTAAAGATGTTCAAAATGGCCAACAGGTTCAGCAGTTACTGCAGATGGCCTGGCAGATGAGCAGATGAACAGGCTGGGGTACCACCTTCTCTTAAAGAGGAGCTGGAGAACACAGAGCAGAGAGCAAAACATGCAAATCTTCATAGCAATATCTAATAAAAATGGACATACACAAAAATCAGATCAATAAAATATTTCCATTTTAAGAACAATCTTGAAAGGATTAAAAAAAAAAAATGGAAATAAAATCCCACACATTACCTAGGAATTCATTGTTTCCTGCACTGGACTGCAAATAAACAGAGGCAGATATTGTGTGAAAAACACTGCATGTTCACTGACAGTCTGGTTTTACCTTTACTACAGTTTAAATCAGAAGCAGAGTAAGCAGGACTGCAAGGAGGCATTGAACATAAACTGTTTGGCCCCAGAAACTGCACCTCCAGCAAGGCAAGCATAAGTACCTACTGCCTCCTTTCCATACAGATCCAGGTGGTTAAGTGTCTGTCTGCAGTGTATTTGGGTCTGGAATATATCCTCAGTGGAAGTAGGAACCTTGATGGAGCTCATGTTAATTAATTTTATTTTCTTTTACTGTAGCCATCCATATGGCAGCACACTGGTTTGGCCAACATTCCCTGCTCTGGGGTGAGCCCACAGCCCAGGGCAGTGTGACAGGGGCTCAGCCATGTGCCACTGGCAGGGTAGCAGCTTGCCTGGCCACTGTCCTCGGGCACACAGAGGAACTGCCAGCAGCTGCCTGCTGCCCACACACGCCTCTGGGCAGGAAGGACAGTGCAGGATGAGAAGATACCAAGGCACAGACCTACTGTGCTTTAGCAATGCCCACAGCAGCTGTGGCACAAGGACAGCAACACCTAGTACTACTCCAGAGCAGCCAAGGCAGCATCGTGCCATGCCCAGCTGATGTTCCCCCCAAAACCTTTCTTCTGGAGAACTGCTTCTCCTTTGGAACTGCAAGGTTCCCTCAGGGCAAGGTATTCAACTTGGCCTGATGAATATTTAAACCAAAGGTTATTTCCTCTCATGTTTAGGAGTATAAACATTGACAGTTTATATCTGACATCTCTTAACTCATGGAATCCCTTTATATAAACACATGTTTGGTGTCTTCTGGTTTCTTTCTCAACAAACCCTTTAGAAAGTGTACACCCACTTCATAATGATGTGAGCAAGGTTTTCCTACTGCTGAGTACTGGAGAAGTGCTTGGCATAGCATTTTTTCCAGCTTGAGTGTCTGTATTCAAATCCCCTATGCACGGTGAGGCTGAAGCCTGGACTCCCTACTTGCTGCTCCTGATGAAACGTGCCTGCAGTCCAAAGGAGAAGATTGTTTATGAGCACCAAGTCCTTGCACCTGGCCTCCTGCACTGCCAATCCCATTCCAGCACAGGTCTCCAGCCTGACTGGAAGAGATCTTCTGTGCTCTGAATTCCTTGGAAATCATTCCGTTTCACAAAACCCAAACATTTTATTAAAGACGCTCAAATGGAGGCTCTGCGTTTTTTTAATGCAAAACATCAGCCATGTGTGGCCAAACAGTGCAATCCTTACAGCATGCAACATCATGGGAAGCCCCACAGGTAATGCTCTGTGTTACACATGAGGAACACCATGGTCCCAGGCTGTGCTATGCATGCCTTTGGTCACCTGTCCATTTCCAAACAGGCTGGGCTTTACTTCACCATTCCCCATGAACCTTCTCACTAGGAAACCTGATGACTTGAAATAACAACTGACAGAGCTTCTTTTAAAGCTGTCAGGGGGACCTCTGTTTCTGAAAAATAAAATCATAGCAAAACAAAACGAAACAAAAAAATCAGTGAGCAATTTATTAGAATTGGAGGCTTAGCTGATTTCTTACCTGTAAGTAGACTACAGAAGCCTTTCCTTTGAAAATCCTCATGTTTTCTACACAATGTTCAACTTTGTGTGCATTTATGTGCTTACACTGCATGCACCTTGAATGCCCCAGAAAGGACAAAATGGCAGCAAGAAGCAGAGACTTTGGCTGAATCAAAAGTCTTTACATACACAAATAGACATTGTAACTAGATTTGTCCAGAAACATTCCAAAGCAAGGACCAAGTTCCCAAAATGCCTAGTAGTCACCTTTAAACATGGAAATGTAGCTCTCAAGACAAGCCATTTCACACTACCTATTTACTGGATAGGAGAAGAACCTGCTGTAGTGGGGGAAAGTAGAAATAAGTAGCCTGAAGAAATCCCTCCAGCCTGGGTAACCTGCCCAAGAATAAGAGATGCATTCCTTGTAAGGAATGGTCCTGAGCTTCTGTCACTTCACACAAGCTGCAGGCAGCCAAACACACCAAGGAACTACAACACAAAACTCAAATTGCATCTACTGGGAGGATCTATAGGATATCTGTTTTGCTGAGTGGCTTCTAATGGTCTTTGAGGGCCTAAGAGATTGTCTCTGTCCTGAGCCTGACAACAGGCTTGTGGACAAAGGGCTGCAAGCCTCGACGGAATCATCAGCCTGACAGCAGCCCACATTATCACTGTCATTAAAAAAAAAGCTTAGGAGCCACTTCTGCTGGTAACAGACCCACATAAATTTGAAATTAATCCCTTGGAAACAGGCAGGTCCTTCCCAATCAGGGAATTCTCAAGGATACAAGAATACAAAGTTTTAGCTGTCCCAGAAGCCTATACCTGTCACAACAATACCTCAGCACTGAAATGGGATTGACTCTAATTGGTGTATTTGCACTTTTTCACAAACCTAACAATCAAACACTGTTGTTGCATCACAACGAGAATCAGCTTTTGCTGTCTTCACCCTGCCAGCTGCTCCCTCTGTTTTGCTATTTTATCTGCACTGAAGACCCCACAGCGAGGCTCCTGGGCACCCCTTCCCACCTCAGCCCTGCTAAGTCGCATCCTCACTGCATCCAGGACCCGCCCACAGCCACTGCTGGCTACACTCTGACAGATCAGCTCGGAGATGCCCTGGCAGCCTTGCTTTAGCCCTATTTCTGCCCTCCTCCTCCCAGCTGCTGCACAGATGCTGAAGCCTTAACCCTCTCCCTGCCTTGCAGAGCTTTAAGCCCTAACAACAAAGGAGGGATGTCAATCTGTGCTCTGTGTTTATAAAAACCCTTTGG
Source organism: Certhia americana (assembly GCA_018697195.1). Classification (NCBI taxonomy): domain Eukaryota; kingdom Metazoa; phylum Chordata; class Aves; order Passeriformes; family Certhiidae; genus Certhia; species Certhia americana. Next base: position 32,672,250 of record CM031858.1, read on the forward strand.
TTTTCATCAACCCACAGTCCCTGTTCTACACTCCCTGTATTTATGGTGATTTGGTGGTGTACCAAATGAGGGTATAGAACAGCCTTATTGATATAAATCTGATACCTAGGAGAAGAATATGTTGCAAAAGATGCACTTCTGAGGAAAATGCTCAACAAAAAACATATTCCAAAAGAAATCTGCAGAGCTTCTCAGGCCATGTTAGCTGTACCAAGTAATGCCATACCCAAGGGTGAACACTGCTGATGCAGGGTTTGTCTTATTTTTAAGAAAAGCCTTGAAATTCACTCCTAAACAGGCAGAGGTTTATACACTCATGTAGGCATGGCTGCAGCAAAGCTGTGTCAGACACAGAGATGAATCCATCTCACTCTCTGAAGACTGCTGCTGTCAGCACCTGCCTGCTGCAGTGGTTCCTGCAATCCTTCTGATGTTTGTACTTAGAAGCATGAAGAGCAGCAAGCAGAAATAAATGGAAATGCTCCAGGTTCTGAGTCTTTCTCCAACCTTTGAGACCACTATGATAAAGAATGTTAAAATAAATTTAAAAAAATAAAATAGAACAAAATAAAAATAGAATAAAATAATGTAAAATATTTTTTAGGTGAACATTCCACAACTAAGTTCAAGAGAAAAGCACACATGGTACAGTGTTCCAGCTTGGAGGTCTCTATCCTCACATAGTACTAAATATCTTTAGCATTAAGTATTTCTAATTTATTATCATTTGCAAGCATCTGGACAGCCTGGCAACTGTGGCAGGGCTGGGGTTTGAATCACAGGCTAATAAAATCTGTAGTGAAACCTGTAAACCAAACACATGAAGATGGAGGCATTAGTTAATGTGTATTGCTGATGTGTTAGCTTCAACCCCGTGCTGGCCACACTGTGAAGATGCAGGGATGAAGCAGCCAAGGTCTGGCAAGCCACTTCCAAAGGAGCTTCCTGAGACATCTTTACAGAGTATGTAGTGCTACACAAAGAGAGGTGTCAGCAAGCCACAGCAGTGGAACACACTTCCAACCTTCCTACTCTCTCTCCAAGGACACACCTCCTTCTGCCTCGGGATCTTGGCTTTCATTTGGCTGTGGAGGGGCCCAACAGTTTCGCTTCTCTGATGCTTTGCCCTGACTTCGGCATTTTTGCATTTTGTTGCTCTTCCAGTTAATTCAAAAAAAAACCTTGAGCTGCATTTGGCAGTCCTGTGTGGAGCAGGTGTTCATAGCAAGAAAATTGTTTTCCAAAGCAAGCCAAATTCTAACTTTTGACATGGGATTGCAAGTCTGAACTAGAAAATACTAAGCACATACCTGAAACATCAGTATCATATGTTGCTTTGACCTAAAACAGTCAGAAGTCCATCCTCTCTCTGCATGGGCAACAGAATTTTTATGAAACACCCTGACACCTCTTGGTTTCTAAACTGAGGTGTTTTTTGTACTAGCTACCTCCAGCCAGCATCACTAAAAGCCCTTGCCCAGTCCCTGGTTGTCCACAGCACTGCCTAAGTCACTCTGCTCATCTGTTGGCAGCTGTGACAGCTCAGCACCACTCAACTGGGAAGAGGAAGAACCTTCATCTTGTTGTCTGTTCACAGGGAAGAAATATACACTCCCCTCTCTCCTAGAAGACAGAATGGGAAAAAATAGGAAAAGAATGAAAAGAGAGAAAGAGAGAAAGAGAGAGAGAGAGAGAGAGAGAGAGAGAGAGAGAAAGAGAGAGAGAGAGAGAGAGAGAGAAAGAGCGAGAAAGACAGAAAGAAAGACAGAAAGAAAGAAAGACAGAAAGACAGAAAGACAGAAAGAAAGACAGAAAGAAAGAAAGAAAGAAAGAAAGAAAGAAAGAAAGAAAGAAAGAAGGAAAGAAAAGAGCATCTACACTTTATTTTAGTGAGTTTTCACAAATGTGTCTCTAAAGGCTGATTTTTACTTTCCTTGCAAACCTCTTGTTCCTTCCTGCCTTCCCTGCCTGTCTGTCTTCCTTCACTTAGCCTTCATTCTTTTATTTTTCCTCTCCACTTCTCTTCCCTTCATAATTTTTTCCTCCACTGTCTCATCTTGAAAACCAGCAGAAGAGAGAATATGCAAGAGACAAAAAAATACAAAAGAAAAGTACAAATTTAGCAAGTTGAGGAAAGGTGGGTGCAAATCCCAAACTGCTTTGTTAGCATTTATGAAAACTGACATTTGAAAAAACAATTAAATGTCTTTTCTGTTTTAAATAATCTATATCTATTTCATCTATTTTCTACATCTATAGAAAATATGCTCTTTTGGAAAAAGATGATTTGTTCGAACTCAGACTCTCAGAAGCTTATACACCATCTCCTTCTTGCAAAGGTTTAAAGATAATAGATCTGGATAAGTCGTGACACTAATAAATTGTTTGCAATTTACTTAGGAAAGATTTTTGTTTAGTGGTTTGATAATTTTTGAGGACTCTGGTACAAGATTGAACTGATTTGTGGGAAAATCAGACAGTTTGGGCCCTGGGCACCACAGTACTCCTTTCAAGTTGAGAAGCTAATAAAACATTTGGTGAAATTCACTTTATGTACACAGGGTGAGGGTGGCATTGGATATTTCACTCATATAGGCAATAAGTAACTAACTTGATTCTGTACAGATATGAAAATTTTCCATTTTTAAACTGATTTTTAATACTTAAAAGATCACTCTTATTCTAAAACTTGCTAAAGAGGATATTAAAGAACAATAAAAGAAAAAAAAAAAGGGGGGGGGAGGGGATTGTTTCAGATGCTTTATACGAAAAAGTCTTGTTCCTTGACTTTCCTGAGGAATAAATTTGAGACTTCTGGTTTCCAGACGGCAGTGTGAACATATAGTCAAGCTTTGCCCAAAACCTCATGAGCAAAACATCATGAGTTGCCCCAGCAGAGCAAAACCTGGTGCAGTAAATGTTGCTCTTCTCTCAACCCCATAAAGCATAAAAGGTCACCCAAGAAAAGATCTCCAAACTTTTTTTGGCAGTGTTCTGCTTCAGCCACACGAACTTTCAGGGTTAAACCAGGCATGGAAAGGGAAACTTGCAAGTAGTTTGTCACCGTTTTGGTAGCTGGGTGAGGTCTATTGGCTGTTTAAGGCAGAAATACAAAAACCTAGAAACTCTGGGACTGTGAGGAAGAAAAGCCTTCCTGGCACAGAGTGAGCAAAAGTGAGAGACAGAGGATGAATTGCAACAGGAAAAATATACCATGAAGAGGCACGACCAAAATTCTGAATGTTAATGAGTCAGGACATGAAGCAACTGCTTTCATTTAAACCCATGGTTTAAGAAAGAGGCTATAACCTGCTGGAGATGTCATCATTTCAGTGGAAGTGTAAAACAAGAATCAGGATTACTTACTCTCACTATACATTTGCTGGCCCTTTTTTGCATATATTCTGGCCTCAGGGATGTTTATCCAAGCATGCTGATCAAACTCCAGTTTAGTTCTCCACATGCTGCTTTCCTATAATTTCCTACAGTCCATCCCATCATTTCACTTAAAGCACTTCTTCCTAAAAATATTGTTATGTAGCCACTGTGGCAGCACACAGCCTCAAATCAGTATCCTATGATAAGCAATAAACCTGCTGTACACTCTGTCCCTGTACATATCCTCTCTCAGTAGGGACCCATCCAGACAGCTACATGCATACAAATTGTTTTAGATTATTAAAGGTGCATCTCAAGCACAATACCCCCCCGTGTAGGCATCTAGACTTAGAGTCATTCATTTACACATAGATACAGCAAGATGCTATGAAATCCCAGCATAAAAGGAGCTACCCAGTTCCTGCTATCACAGTCCAGATCAAGGTAAGCCTACAGCTGGGGAAGGGGACAAAGTATAAAAGAAGATACTAGGAGCAAAGACACCTTACTTTGCCTCACATAGGGCTGAAGCTGAAATGGCCTTGCGTGGTTATTACCCAGTAGTTCAAGTTGATTTGTTCTGCCTGTGAGTTTTGATTTGGAAATGCAGCAAGCCTGAGGAAAAGGATATGAAATGACCCGTAGTTGGGACTTATATTTTTCCTTCCCCAATGGATGTGCCTGCATACCTGCTCACAGTGTAATAGTGCAATAAATCGAGTGCATATCTATATCCACAAAGGGTCAAACTCTGCTCAGAATTACACCCGTGTAAATCCTCAGTAACTCCACTGGCCTCACCGGAGTTATTTGGCACAGATTTACACTTATGTAACTGAGAGCTGGTTTTAAGCTACAGTATGAAAAGTGTTTCACCTTCAGGCTAAAAAAATGCTACTAATGTCAGATGTTGTTACATTTAAAATAACCAGAAGGAATTTCACCTGGATGGGATCCATCCACAATCCATGACATTTGCATGAACCTTTTCCCCTTATTTCTGGTGTGCATGGATTCCTGTCAAATTTTAATTCACAACGCATCCATGCCTTTTGTTTTGGAGGGACTATTATGCCTTAGATCAATCATCAGGAAAAGGTGTCTATATTGATAACACATTTGCCTCTGAGATGCTACAGGATGTTCCAAGCCAGATTTCCTTTGAAGCCAGGCACCACTTTTATTACCAAAGCATGAAAAATAGCTCAAATTCATGACATCAAAATGCAGCCAGCACACAATGCTGAGGGTTAAAATGAGACTCCAGTTACATCATGTAAACCCAGAGGAGTTGGAGACACTTCTGCTCCCATTCCTGGGATGCAGCTGTCCTGCCTCAGCACAGTCCTGTTCCCCTGGGGCTACCCTGCTATGGCTATGTCACCCTTCGGGCACAGGCCATGCTCTGACCCGTGGGCTCACAGCTAAGGAGGGTGTGAGGATTGAAAGATACAGGCTGTCAATTGTGGCCTTTGGAACTCATCAGTCCCAAATTGGGCTGAATGGCTTTAAAATATCTGAGCCACCAGTGATGATGTCAGAAGGGTTCTGGCTCTAGGGATTCAAGGACTAATTTTCCTGAGGTCTCCCCACCTTGTTCTGGCTCCCTGCTGGAGGTACAGAGGGAATAGTTTGATGTTCGCTCCTGCTGAACAGCAAAATTTAATTAAGATACAACAGAAAGGTATGTGAGTTTGCTTTGTAACCCTATTAGAGCTTACAGACCAGTTAGTCAGAAATACAAACTTTGTTCTTTGAATAACCTCAGCTTGAACTGAGTCCTGGAAGGACTATCTTTGAGTTAAGGTAATACAAAGCAATAAAGCTTCCTGAGAACAGAAGACTGCCAAAGTTTAAGTGGTATATTTTATGATCTGGATTATTGTCCATTGGGGAACTCAGATGAAAACACAGACTCATTTCATTTAGGTCTCTAGTTGTGATTTGAACCATGATCCAAATTTCCAATAAAAATTTGCTCAAAGAGCAAAGCTAGTGCTTTATCCACTGCATACCAAGACTTTCCTAAAAAATCACAGTAATCCAAAGTCAAATAATACATGTGCAACAACTCAAATGCTCCACAGAGTTTCAGCTTCCACAATTTCTTCTCTCTCAGTAGGGCAAACCACATACAAAATGATGTACAGTGGGGTACATCAGATGCAATGGCAACATCTATGCAAATCATCTGCAACAATATGAACAAGAAGAAAAGCACCTCTACAGAAAGGCAGCATTTCTACAAATGATTTTGTGCAATATATCGTCACTATTTCTTGGGCTCATCCTGAAAAGCAGCTGGTAGCACGATCGTGTTCCATTCTGTCAGATGAAGCACTAAAGTACATGTGCACAGACACATACCAAACATATCTGTGTCTGCATCTCGGGAAGACAGTCATATTAACAAGTGATCAAAACTATGTTTATTGGTTTCTCCTCAAGGGAATGACATTCAAATGGTTTCTGTGAGCAGCATGGTAACAAAAAAAAAAAAAAAAAAATCTCCAAATAAATCTCTAAATAAAATTGACTACAACCAGCTACATTCTCTCATGTAAGATGACAAATGGTCTGACTTTTCTGAAAGGTCATTAGTCAAACTCAATTTTAAGATATTCAATTCAGGGAAAAAAAATCTCTAGATGAAAGCCAAATCTCTACAGAGAACTATAGAAAAAAATCCTCTACCAACATGTTTTTTGTTACTTATCCCTATTAAAAAACATAAACTGTAAGCTATATATTCAAGTCAGGAGAAGACAAATAAATATTTTTTCCTGTGACAAGTCAAATGAATTTCAGGCTGTCTTTATACTTCGACAACATAGAAATGCAGCAGAACACATACACTGTTCTAAAGGAGAACCAGAGGTAGCTTGAAATACAAAAATACCCATAAATCCAGTGCAGAAAATCCACAGAACAGAGAAGCAGCAGTTCCTTGTTTCAACACAGCATCTTACAATGCAAGAAGGAGAAGAACTGGCTCTCCCATAATTTTTTTTTATTTCCACCAAAATGTTCGTGACTTGAATTGGTGTCAGCTTACAGATCCTGCACTGCTTTTATGATTGTTCTCCATTAATGGCAATAGGTAAAAAAATGTTTCATTCACACAATGAGAAAGAAAAATGTTTCAAAAATGTTCTCATTACATTTCAGGCAGAAGGTAGCTTCAACTCTTTTCCCTCTTTGCATGCTTTCATGTTATGTTGGAATACACTCTCCCAGAATCACATTATCTCAGATTCAGTGTCCTACTTGAGGACGTCCTCAGTGACTAGCATGAAGTGGAATTGCCTGCATAGGAGAAACCAGGAAATACTCTTTACCCCAGTGCTTGAGTTTTGGGATCCTACACGTCTCTAAAGTGCCAGAAAAGCCCTCTGAATTACTGAGAGCTCTGGATTTACCTTCCTCTCATGTTCTGCCCTGAAATTCAGCTCTGAATATGAAGACTCTCTGTGACATCTGTGCCAAAATAGGGACATATTTGCAAATCATCACTGTCTGTCCCAAAATGCACTCTACTTTGTCAAAAAAATACAAGACTTCTTTGTGTCTGAGATTTGTTACTGAACAGTTACTCTTCTGTTTTCCTGTCATAACTGGAAAACTGGCCCATGAAAAAAAGTGATAAATATACAGTAAATAAAACTATGCTAATTGAAGTTTTAACTTAACATAATTTGTGCATCTATATTACATTCATGGAATCTGTAGCCCACAGAGCAAATGCCCTGAGATCTTCATCAACAATCGGTTTGGTACCAAAAATGAGAAAGAATTTGAACTCATCAACATCCGAATTCTCAGAACATTTTTCCTAAAGATGTCTGTAATCTGTTCCTCCGCTAGTATTCCTGACTACATGCATAGCTCCAACAGACTGGCAACATAAAAGGGCCTTAAGTCTGAGCATTCAGATTGTCATTCATCTCTGAATCACTCTCACTATTGCACCTAGATTAATAAGAATTAAATTAGTCAATTCTACCAAAAACCAAAGGAGATTATTTTGCATAGGACAAAGAAGTCATGACATGAAAAAATTCCACTTGCACACTTTGAATATGAGCTGCATTATTTCAATGTGATTCCTTTCTGTCAAGAATTTTGGCCACTGGTTCAACATGAATATAGAAAATCATTATTCACAATTTGTACTTATCATTCTCCCATCTCTGTTACTTAAATAAGAAGGCAAAGCCATGCTATGTGACCAATCACAAGTAATAAATAAAGAAAAGTTAATGAGAAAACCTCTTGTCTGAAAATTATTGATCCAAATTTTATGGCAAAAACTTTTAAATATTGTATACAACCATGGCTGATAGGACTGGTTGGTTCATGAAGGATTCTCTCAAGCTACACAGTTTTATTAATAATGTATGCCTAAAAATTTCTGTATAAAAATATATTAAAACTGTCAGATTTATAAAAGTCAGACAAATCCTCCATTTTTCTGTTCACAAACTCTCTAAATCCCTTTGCGGAAGATCCCAGACCTCAGCTGCATTCCTCAAGGATTTACAGGGCACCAGAGGAACAGCAATCTGCTGCAAATGAATATGTGCATTCAAAAGCATATGGAGGCTTTTGCAGTTTTCACGTACTTCCCTCAGGTTAATCTTCCTGAAGGCACTGGATGTATTTGCTAGGGCAATTTTAATCACTGTTCCACTCTGCCCCTCCACAGCACATCCATTGTGTCTTGTTGATGGGAATAACTGCCCTGCAACTAGAGGAGAAAGGAACAGTGGCTGGAATAACGGAGGTAACTCACAAAATCAGGGAAAAAACCCCACACGTAGGTAACAAGATTTACTCCCCTTGCAATAATACGAGCTAGGACTGTGGATTGGATTCTGATCTGTTACTGTGGTCTTAATCTGAAGCACCAGCACTGATTTCAGCAGAGCCTCACAGAATTTAAGGCCTGATCCAACGACTGCCATTGATTTGTGCTGGTTGTGTAACAGATGGTTATTCCAGCATAAGAATTTTTCCTAGAAAACATTAACAATGCTTTTATCAACAGTCCATTAGGAAATGCTTTGTACTAACATGCATGGTGCTTCACAAGGTTTACTATTTTCCATTTTTTGCTTGTTTGGTCTATAATTATGTCCTGTTCCAATTCTAATTACAAACACAGATAAGCAAATTTTATTCACCCTATCTGATATTTTCCCTTCATTTGCTGTAACATTTGTGTGATATAAACAAAAAGAAAAATTCTACATGAAAAGAAAGAAAAAATGCTACAGCACAAATGCACCACTACCGAATGAACGTTGGACAAAAATTATTTTTCTTTCTTCTTTTCATTCCACCCTGTGTTTTATCTGGGATAAGTTATTCTTCATATTGCATGCCATGGGTTTTTTTTGATTTTCTGGTCAGGAATGAAAATGTCTTCAGATGTGGAAGCTGAGGAAAAAAATATGGTTAATATGTTGTCAAGACTTGCCATGCTAAGTAAAAATGACAGTGTTGCTGTACACAGATTTTTAGTTGAATATTTACATAGATACTAGGATAAGCTGGTTCAGGATAACAGGATCCACCTGTTTTTCTAACGTCTCAGTATGAATTAGATTAGCAGGATATGATTTATTTGGGTCAATGGGAAAAGATCTCACTTTTCCTGGAGATTTGAAAAAATAAAAGGGCCACTGCTGTATTTTGCACTGCAGGATCTGAAGAAATCACTCCACTCTTCTGAAACAATGTTTTAAATAACAAAAAGCTGGAAGAATCTTTCTTGCTCTTCCCTCCTCTGTCTCTCTACATGAGTTGTCTCCAGTAGCATTGACAGCCAAAACAAAAGTTGGTCAAATATTTTTCTTGAGGGAAAATTTTGACAAGCACAAAGGAAAACAAAAAAACATAGCTCAGGTTTTCCTTTTAAAAAATCGGGAAACAAATAATAATAATTTTAAAAACCCAAACAAGCAGTAAAATACAGCAACTGTTTCCTTTCAAAAAATATTTTTTGTTTCTCACACAAATGAATTCTGACTGAATTTTTCTCCTCTTTCTTGACAAAAATGTTGAAACTTTCACAAAAGCAGGAAGTTTTCGGAGAAGGTGTCAAAACCAAGTTTCTTGGTGAAAACCAGTTTTATAAAAAATGTCAGTGGGGCTGTAGGCAGAGCGAGTGGGGAGGCAGGGTGAGGAAGCAAATGACAGTGGGTGCTTGTGTTTTGCTGTCAGGGCAGTGCAGGACACGGCAGGGGCAGGCTGTGCTGCTCAGACCGTGCACACACTGACTGCACATCAGCTGCTCCAGCTGTGCTCTCCCACTGCCCCTACCAACGGTGGGATTTCAGCCTGATTTCGGGATTTTCACTGACTGTGAGCTCCTGTCTGGTCTAGCAGCCTTGGCAAGATGTTTGCAGGAGCTTAAGGTGGCTTTTGGAGCAATCTGTCACGGAGTATTAGCAGCAGAGCACTAGATGTCAACACAGGAAAACTTTGCCATGCTGGTGCTAGAGGAAGATCAGGCAATGTGGATGATATGGTGAGCACAGCACCAATGATGGACACGAATACACAGAACAGGAATAACAGAGTGAGGATATATGGGGAGGGCACAGAAACTTCCACACTGTTTGACCATATATCCTGCATTAGGTGTTTTTCAGGGTGGGTGGGGCAGGGAGCAGAAGAGCTCACTCCTTCAAATCCTTCATAGGCCAGAGCTCAGACACAAAGGTATGGCAAAAATTATGCTTCTGAATGATCACAAAAATAAATAAATAAATAGAAAACTTCTTGCGTGGTTTGGCCAGGCAGAGATTGGACTCCCCCCAACCAAAACAGACCTCCCTCTCCCCCCAAAATATCTGGAAAATTAAGCACTTTTAAAGCCCCACATACTGAGTATACCTTTCTTATGTTACAGGCTGCTGCCTTTTTCCACCCAACACATGGTAAGGATTATATTTAAATAAAGATTTAACACTCATAAATGGTTTCTTTTAATATTGCTGTAAAGTAATGGATCTTTTATGGGCAAATTTAAATGTCATTCCCCAACGTACAGCTGCACCAAACAGTATGGTACCGTTTTATGCAGCCATAACCACGGAGGCACATTGGCCAGCAGTGCCTGTGGGCAGAGTGTGGATTTTATTAGCCAATATGAGCTGATGACCCATGAGCAGAGTCAGTTTTTGCATCTTGTAAAGTCAACCATTGTAAAGGTACCACCACATGCAGACAGTGAGCAGCTTCCAGCCCAGAACAGCTGAGCACAGCCTCCTGTCTTGGACAGCAGCAGATCCTTTTTAGCTTGTAAAGGTTTTTCCCAACACCACTACCTGTTCAGGCTTCACCTCTCCTGGCAGGGATGCTGCTGGGCTGGCTTTGCACACATTACTGAAGAGCTGGCGTCAAACCCTCTGTTTTCTGATCATCACCTCTCTGAGCATCTGGGTAGCTGAACCAGCCTTGGATTCCTTGTGGTCCCAGGCAGAAAGTCAGATTTTTTTCCCTCACATCCCCACATAGGAGGGCTTGCATTGCTGTCTAGTGCAGCCTTCAGCAGCTGGCATATGCAACTGTACACAAGGCTGTTTCAGATTAAAACTAAGATCTGAGTCCCCAGCCCAGAGTATTACATGGCACAGATATTCACAGCTCTTTCCAGCCTCACAAGACGAAGAATTTGGTGACTTTTCAGAACTTAACATCAACTTTTTTCCAGAATTTGTTGCCGGAATGGGTGATTACTGTCCAGTTTAAAAACATTCTTGACTTTTAAAAAAAGGCAGGATTAATTTTCTGCCTTGTTTTTGCAACACTATATTCCTTGCAGAGGTGAAGAAACTGTCATTCTATATATAACTATCCATGGAAAATTACAGACAAGACTGGAACAGGCCTAATTGTCTTAAAACAACGGTCACTCCCCTTGCAAAATGTTATGTCATGTTTCTGCTGCCAGAAGACCTCATGCCAAAGACATCTACGTGATTATTTATGCATTTTCCTGACATTATTTCCTTCCTCTTTCTAAAAGAATCTTAGTTTTTGATGTTTAGAATAAGTAAAATACTTCACAAAATATCGCATTAAAAAAGCATCATACCCTCCCCTAGCCACTGGAGATTCTCCCATGCTCTCTACATTCCACAATAGGCAAGCTCCTGCCAAAAAAAAAAAAACAAAAAAACCTTGGCAGATCAATCCTCCCAATGGAATGAGGGATCAGAAAATGTTATCCAAACCTCGCTACAGTGCAGCCACTTGATAGGGCTCATTGCCATCCATGAAGAAAAGAAACCTGTTATTTATTTCAGTCAGCTTCTCACCAGCCAACTAAAAAGCATCCCAAAATGCTTTTGGATCTTGATTCAGCAAATCATCTCAGCACATTTCAGAAAAGATGTGACCATGAAATATTTTGGCCTCATCAAAGATGCACACTCACATTGTTAGCTATGTGCCTCACATCAGCATGGGAGATGGCCAGGCAGAAATTTCCACAGATACCTGTCTATGGACAACGTTTTCAAGGGCATTTCTGGGCCAAGCAAAGAGACCAAATGAGCAGCAGCACTTTTCAGTAGATCTGCTCGACTCAGTTTCATTGGTTCACTAAATAAATCTCAGATATTTATAATTTTTTTTTTTACTCCTGAAAAAGACAGAGAGAAGAAACAGCACAACCCACTGCAGAGCACCAAAATTCAAGTCATACTCTATTTTCCTGCCTTTTGTCTCACAGAAAAACAGACCTGCCCAAAGATCTCAACATAGGGATTTACTCCAGGGAATGTTCTTTTTCTTTATTTGTTGTTTTTTTCTATTGTTTTGAGGTTTGGGGTTTTTTTTTTATTTTTCTCCCTCTTGAACTCATCAGCACACTCTGGGTTTGGTGATTAGTTTTATTTTGAATCTTGCTTTTGGTTTGGTGTAGATTTGAATATTTTCTTCACACTTTGCAAAGACTTTGAACACACGAACAGCATCTCTTTCAATTTTAAAGCTGTGGTTTCCTTCCCCTTTTTAACTACAAATCATGCTGTGATTTACAGTGGCATATATTCAGAAAACTGGGCCAAGGCTTTTATAACTGGATGCTCCTAAAACCCTGTTTAAATTTTTTGCAGGGGAATGCCGGGGCAGCGAGGGTTCCTTAAAATTAGGATTTATTTAAGAGACCGAGGAGAAACCCAGGAGCTTAACTTTATGCCCTGGTGTTGGAAATCTTAGCCTAGATTTACATTTTAATTCATCTGTCAGCACAAGCTCTGGATAATGCAGAATTTCACTTTTCCTTTCCCTCCCACCTTCTCATGAAACCTCAACTAGCAATTCCACCTCCTTTTCATTAGGAGCCTGGCACTTCTCAAAGGACTCAAGCTGCATGGAACTGTCCCTGTGAAAGCTGAAACCAGGAGAAAATTCCTGGGCTTTCAGATTTCATTGCAGAGCCAAAAATCCGAGTTCATTTTGCAGCAATTCAGTATGTCTCAGGAGCCAAGGCGAAGCTTTTTGTGAAACTGTGCTCAATTTAAAGTGAATGTGGATGGAGGTGGTAATAGGGAGTAGGCACAGGCAATTCTGTTTTCCTGGTTAGCTCTCAAAGTTTAATGTAAAAATGCAGAAAGCTCTAAACTGCAAATTATTTTGTCTATTAGCATTTTGAACTAGACCTAAAAATAAATAGAAACAAAACAAAATGTTAAACTATAATAACATTATATTTTCAGTTTTCAGGGAAGGATGCATTTGTCCTCTGTCCTGGTTGGATATACTTTTAGTCTTCATTCAAACAGCATTTCTGCCTTACCTTTGTTGCAGAGGGAAAAGCTATTGGCTGTGTGAGAATGTAGTGGAAATCATCTGTGTGAAATGCCAGAGATCAACTCATAAAACCTTCTCAAAATAAAACAAACTCAGTGTCTCCTTTAGCTCTGGCACCAGAATTGCTGCCTAAGCCCCAGGAAATTCTGGCTCCCTTCATCAAGGGGTTAAAAGTCACCATGCTGGGAATAATACAGATTCTGCTCTTTCCTTTCCATCCTCCTTGCCTGCCCTTTCCTTTTTGTACTCCCTGATAGTTAATGTTATCCAATCCCATCTGGATCACAAGCACCATAAACAAACATATCCACCAAAGAATGTTGCCCAGATAATTGTCTTTGATGAAAATCAACTTCATGATATTCACATAACAGGCCTTTTTAAGCCAGCCACGCATTTCTGGAGATTTAGGCTTCAGTGGTTTGAAGACAAGTGTATACAAATGCACTTGCTAATGCAACACTTCTGCTACAGTGTCACTAGTCTTTGCCACCTTTCTTCCACAATTTCAACAGATCCAAATCCTTTCCAAGAGTTGGAAGGCTGGCCACACTCACAGGCCTTTTACAATAATACAGTCTTGAGAGTTTGGGATAAAAACCCACCCATCACTGTTGGCACACAAGGACAGAAAATGGTGGCCTGAAGAATGTGGGGACAGCTGGGACAGATCTGAGCTCCACAAATGAGCTCTTCATTTCTAGCCCAACCCTGCAATCTGAATTTTTCTTGCATTTCCTTGATAGAGTCTAAACAGGTAAATATTTCTACATCTTTTCTGAGTGTTTCCCCTTGAACAAAACACAAATGCACAGAAAAATTATCTTCAAACCAAACCAGTCCTTTATCCCTGTTTTCCATCTTCTGTTTCCCTTTTCCTTTTTTTCACTTAACTTTGATATTTGGCTGTCCTAATCACACCAACATGGGCTGAAGGACTCATAGGCCAAAAGCTTCTTTTTTTCTGTGCAAAGATTCAAACATCACTCTGGACCTCCTGCTCATTTTTCATAAGTCTTGCTTCTCTGCAGGAACAGCTAATGTGTATTTTGTGAATGGACTGGTATTTTTTGTCTTACTTTACTAAGGTTTGCATGCTTTCTGTGGTATTTTAGTGTTGGAAAATCTCTATGCTAGGTCATATTTTGATACTGAAAAGTACCTACCCTATGTCCCCAGGCTATATCCTGTTTTCCTGTTTGCTTACATCCAAGGCCCCAATAAGGTTTATGCTAAGACCAAGAAATCAGTATTCCAGAAGAAGCAGCTACCTTACTTCTAAAATACCCATCAGATGGTATCAGATTCTAGAAGTGCTCTTTTTTTTATATATTTATTTTGGGAAAAAGTCTGTGTGAATAAATACAAAATATCAGAAAGATATTATCATTTTCCATATATTAATACCTCTCATTACAAGTAAATTTTTGTCCAGAATGTGATCACAGCCTGTAATTTCATCAAAGAGAAGCAACTCTTCTGTTATGTAGCATGACTCCCTTGGTTATCTCTGCGCCATGTGCTCTCTCCTCCCAATGACCAAGTTCCCAGGCTGTCCCATGTGACAGCACAGTGCCAAGAGATTCTTGGACTTCCCTGCCTATTCCTACAATGGCCCTGTGGACTTAGTGGCAGTGGCAGCAATTTCATCCATGCAGAAAACTCAAAAATAAATAACGTTCACAGATCAAGCTGAGTAGCAAGCTTGCGTTAGTCAGTGACCAAAAACAGCCAAAAGGAAAAAGTATTAAAAGCAGATGAATTTTTGTTTTTCAGGCCATTGGCTACAGAATGGCTTTTTCCCTTCCCATTATTTCCCCATTATTTCAGAGTCAGGTGTAGGTGTGGAAGAACTGAGGTCTGGATCTCAGTGTGAGGATGTTGAGGGAAGAGTGTAAAAAAGCAGGGCTTCAGCACACTGCTGAAAGGAAAGCAGTAAAAGAAAGGTCCCTAACTGTCCCTAATGCTCTAGAGACATTTTGAAGGATGTTACACTGGGACCAGTATCAGCATTACATAAATGAAGGCCCTGGGCAGCACCTGGTTAATTTTCACTGTGACTTAAATTATCCAAACCTTCTTTTCTCCCAACATCCATTCCTGCTCAGGAGCCTCATATATGGATTTGATTTCTCTTCTCTGGCAAAGGGCAAATTTTTTGTGACTGTCAGGACCACAGCCTCAGAGATGAGGCAGGACTGGAAGAGAACTTCAGGGTATATGGGCAGACAGTGCAAAGATTTAGCAAATGCCAGGCAGTTTCAGAGCTCTGTCTTTGGCTTTGGCTCCCTTTGAAACACACACAATAATTTCCACTGCAAAGCAAATCAACACCTGCAAAAACCCACAAGGCTGGGAAGGAACTGAGAATTCCTCAAAGTTTCTTTTTTGGAAAGATGTGTTGCATAAGGTGAGCCACCTCTTCGTATCTTACACTGGCTCAAAGTTGAAGATGTCAAGGAAATTGGGAGCCAGAAGAATAACTCCAGTGCTTGTTTGTTTCTATATCTGCTCCTCCAGTTAAAGTATCTTTCCAACAGTTTAGTTAGTAATCCTTGTGGAGCCACCACTGAGTCAGGCAGTGAGGTAGGGAAAAAACAGGACTCAGCCAGACAGGATAGAGAAAATGCTTAAGGAAGAAATAGGGCAGAACACAGAGAAGTGTCCTTTTGCTCTTGGGTTATGCATTTGAGTGGGCGGGGGGGGATATCCACTTATTGTTTCCAAAATCTCAGGTATACCATTTTGAGCAGTATGATAGAGAGACATGAGGAGCTACACTGACATGGAAGCACTTTTCCTGGACCTGGGAAGCTATTTGAGAGCCTGACCATAATGATCTGTACATGGCTCATGTTTACTTTTGGGTGTCATTGGGAAGAAAACAGTCTTCTTGCTCTTCAGTAGCAAATTTGTCTCAAGATTCCCACATACCGAGCAGTTCTCAGTGAGCCAGTTCAGGAGGCTGTGGCAGAATCTCAGTGTGCTAATTATTACAGAGGACCACTGTAACATGCTCACAGAGCAGTCAGACCTTTGAGGGTCTGGCTGAGGTCCATCTGTTTACTCTGTCCATCCTGGACTCTCCCAGAAGATCTCTTGGACCACAGTGAACTGCAGGTAAGGCAGGTGAATAGTGGAGTTTAACAGAGACACCAAGTCACAGTAGGCAGGGCAGAAAAAAATGGAATAACCAAGGGCTGGGATAACATAGAGCAAATTTGGGGATGTTGAGGAACACTCCACTTAAGGAGACATCTCTCACCTTAACATGCCATTATCTAAATAGTTCTTGAAGGGGCTGCATCTGGTGGATAGTTGGTACCAGTTCAACAAACAGCAGTGCAAGAGAGAGACAATGGAAGATAACAGCCATGGATACTGGAGCATCTCTTCCTGAAATTGTTGCAAGAACTCTGGCAGCTGAAAAAATCCCTTAGTTTTCCAGTGTCCTTCAAAAATCTCCATGAAGCACAATAGTGTGTTACTCTGTTTATCCACACTGGCAAGACGAGACACTGATCTTATCCTGCTAGAATGTGTAGAAAACCAATATCCTGTGGTAAAGCTTCAGCTTTATGCTTCTCTTTTAATATAAGCTGTCATTACTGAACCACAGTATTACCCAGATCTGTTTTACATGAGTCCTTGGCAAGACAACGTCAGCTGTACTTAAAAACAAGGTCTGCATTTATCGATTCAACAATATTGTAAAAGGTAATGTGTCATCTGGCGTTACTAGAACATCAAACCTGCACATCAGACGCAAGGCAACCATCAGTTGCTGGAGGGCTGCACTACCAGCTAACTCAGAAGGAAAAATAGCATGTGAAATTTCCATGGAAAACCCAGCTCCCAACTTTTGAGAAAGAAATTGATTTCCTCTGTGACCAATCTTCCAACCCCCAAGCTTGGAAAGATATCATGGACTTATGCTTCCTTCATGACAGCACCTAGTGCAGTCTGGTTGTCCAATTCGGTCTTGGCTACCGTTGCCTGGGGCACCCCTCTGCATCCCAGAGCCATTGAATGAAGTGGCTGTTGTCCCCATGCTGCTTCTGTGCAGGAGTCACAGGGTTGCTTCTCTTTGGATTTGTTTACTTTCTGTCTTCTTCTTCCAGCAATCAATGGTGAATTTCACTTGAAATAATAATTTGTTCTTTAGTTTTCCTGAAGAATGTATCAGAGACAGAGGTGTGTATAGCATCAAGGAAGCAAGATGATAGAATTGATGGGTAATTCCTTCACAGTACCCAGGATGTTTCACCCAAAGCATATGTTTGCACTAATGTTCCTCCAAGCCAAAGTTCCTGCAGACACTGCCTCAATTCCTCAGAATGTTCCTGAAATAAAAGGCTTTTATCCCCCAGAAAGTCTGTTTACAAGCAGAGTACAGACAAACCCAGGACAATCCATGAAAATAAATGTCAAAGCAAGTATATGTGCCACAGAGCTCACACCAGCTCTCCATAACCAGAAAATTAATCCCAGTGAAACTCCTGAGAACACCTTCATACAAAGACATGGAAAACCCTCAGCTTTGAGGACAGTACAGTTTCCCCAAAAAACATTGGTTTGGTTTATGCCTGGTTCAAGTCAAAGCTGGTATTCTGCACACACACATACAAATCCCCACAAAAAAAGGGTCACATTTTTGGCCAGGTATCCCAGTGAGATACATCAGAAGTAAAATATCAAAGATGCTAGACAAGGAGACAGGTGTGTTACTTCTGTAACACCATAAAATCATCTTGACCTGGAGCTCCATGTGTACCCTCCACTGGCATCTTTGAGGAAGAGTCTCATTTGTCCTTACATTCCTGACCTACCCTGTTACAGACCTCAGCCTGCTTCTTTTGCAGAGACCTTTTTAAGAGGCTGAGTCAAATTGTCCGGAGATGTCAACAAGTTGTGAGAGGCAGGCTCACACTGGCAGCAATTACCAGAGGGCAATGATCAATGGGGGTCTTTTGTTAGCATTACAGGATCACTATTGACTCAGGAAGGAAGTGCCCCCATGGTTTAGGCTGAGCTGAAATGGACAGGCAGCCTTGCCCTTGGCTGCTCACAAGCCACTAACCTACACTTATCTCATTCATTATTCCTGTCCAAATGGCAGCGATCGTTATGATCCACAATCAGCTGAGGAAGAAGAGGTCACAGCAAACACAGAGGCTCCATTTACCAATCCAAGGCATGCATCCTTTCTCTTATTTGCATCCAGAGCATTGTACGACACCGCTGCTGTTCCTTTGACAAACAGGTAACAACACATGACAGCCACACCAGCTCTCTACAAAAAAAAAAAAAAAAAGGGTAGAGCTTGCATGTTTTTCCACTTATAGAAGTAAAACCACAAGGCACAGTGACCTTGCTAATTGCATAGATGGGGAGGGGGGAATAGTGTTCACATTCCAGTGCAACCGGATTGCCTTGATCCTCACATACTCCTATCCCGAACTATGGCCAGAGCCATCAATTGTTTACAAGGCACTTGATGCACAATCCCATTGCTTCAAAAGTATAGTTTGTGCAAGGGAATTTATAGGAAGAAAATACATTTGACAGGAATAAAAGACATTTGAGGGATGAGGGCTTCTGGATGGAAGGATGGAGTCTCCTATTAAAGTCACCTTGCACTGCTGAGGGATAAATCACTCCCTCGAACATATTGCAGTCTGTTGTAAAGGCAGATGATTAGTATGACTGAGAATGAAACCACGCTCTGTTCTTACCCCCCACTGTGTTATTTTTCTCCCTTGCACTGAATTGTTCAAGCCACAGCATTTTAAATCAAGCTCTGATTTAAGAAAGGGAAGAATATACAAAAGGAGCAGTATATTCCGAAAACACCCTGCCCTTCAAGCTTATTGCTCCCCAGCCACTTCAGAAAGAGGAAAATCACGAGCCCCAGAGGAAACCTTACAAATGGGCACTTGCAAAGTGAAGTTTGCCACGTGTACTCAGCAGGGAAGAGAAAAGTCCCCAGCACCTCTGTTCAAGACCCTGAGCCCTGGGGGAGAATGCGTTTGCAGCAATAGGTTGCTGTGCCCCAGTCTATCCTGATAACTAACCAAGGAACAGCAGACAGCCTCAGGAGTTTTGGGACATAAAGGCCCCCACCAGGAAGCCATTTCCTTCTCCAAACTGCATTTGTGAAGAAGGGCTTTTTTTCCTCTCTTTCTTCCCTCAGGGGGGATAAAAAATATGGAAAGAAGGGACTTCCAACATCTGCTCTGGATTTTTATTTTAACTCTGCTGATTTTTTTTCCAAGATTCTTATCCAATGCCTATAGCTTAAGCAGTCTGTATTTTCCTGACAAACAACTGTCAGACTCGGTACTGTCTGTTGAACAGAAGTGCCATCAGCCTTTGACTGAAGCATTTGCAGTGGAAAAAATCAAGCATTTACAGACTGGTTTTATGCCAGACTCTACTGCACCAAAAGTGTCTCACAGTCATCTTCCACAGTCTCAAGAAGTTACTGAGGGATGTAAACGGTTCTTTCCTACAGCAGTCAGCAACAGCAATCGGGTAGGAGATGGCAGAAGGAGAGGTGATGGTCACAGGCTCTGAGGAGCTGCACTGGTTTTCCCCACTCTGTGGTCTCCAAGCAAACAGAAAGGGAGTTTAGCAATTGCTAGTGTACTGCTACAGCAGTACAAAAACAGGTGCTAAAAATACCACATGGGGTCTGTTTTCATTCACCTGCAAAAAGAGATGCTATTTTCAAACAGCACATAGGGGAATTTATCATTCCCTGCTGAATCAGAGCTAATGTTGGCCAAATCCTGTTACTTCTGTTAAGGAGACCCATTCTCCCACAGCCAAAACTAGCAGCTCTTGTTCAGGGCACAAGAGATCAGGGATTTGTTTTTTATTTATACTTCTGCAAAGCACTCATATTCAGCAAGAGATGATCCCTCTCCCAGTTTTCTTCCAAACACAGACCTCTTTGTGGGAGTCCATCTCTTCTCCCAGCTAATGAGGAGCAAGACAAGAGGAGAAAACTTGGAGTCATGCCAAGGAGGGTTTAGATAGAGTATTAGGGAAAAATTTCTTCACTGAATGGGTGGTCAAGAATTGGGACACACTGCCTAGGAAAGTGGTGGAGTCACTATCCCTGGAAATGTTCTAAAGGGAGGTGTTTCAGTGATGGACTAGACAGTGTTGTGTTAATAGCTGAACTCAATGATCTTACAGGTCTTTTCTAACCTTAATGATTGTTTGATTCTACTATCAGGTAACACCATAGGGGAGTAGGAATGGGAAGCAGGGAGGCCATTTTCCTGAGACTGTCTTCTGCCCTATCATCTGCCATGTTGCCTCATCAAGACTTTTCCCATTTCCATGGGCTGTGAGCATCATCAGCGATCTCAGCTCACAAGGTAAACAGTCACCACTGGACAGTGCTTCAAACTGATGGTGATGAAAGGACAAAGTTACATGGAAGAATATCCACAGAAATCATTTTAATAACGACAGGCTGGCTGGGGCAGCCATGGTGATGGTAGAGTGACCATGCCTTCAGCCAGGGCAGCCACCGTGGTCTGGCCAGTTCCTCTACCCTGGCAGAGGGCAGCCAGCAGAGCAGGGCTGCTGCTGCAGCTGGGCAAGCCACAGCCCTTGCCAAAGCCCTGTCAGCAAGCGGCCACTTCCCCATCAGTGAGAGCCCAGTGGCTGGAGGGCCAAAAGCTCAGCCATGCTCCCAAAGCCATGCTGTGCTACACTCTGCACACCGCTGAGCCTGTTTACATAAAGCCATTCCTTGTTTTCCTTTCCAGAAAGAGCACTGCCAATCGCTGGAGGCAGATGTGTTTATCAAGAAGTGTATCTCAAAGCCTGACATGAGATCTGCGGCCTCTGGTGCAGCTGAAAAACTCTGTCAACACCTTGGAGAGAGCAAGCCAGCGGGGCCAGCGGGGGACCAGCCGGGACTGCAGTCCTGCCAAAAGCTACAAGAGGAGCTCAAGCCAAACAAACCTTTTCCATGCCCTCTGTTCAGTATCTAGTGGGGGCGTCCAAACCACAAATCAGCCGGTTCTTACGTGAAAGGAAAAGCCTTTTTTATTATTATTTTTTAACCTCTCCCCCTCATTTGGAGACCTGCTCTGCCCTTAAACCTGTGAATATATCACTGTATTAGGTCTGAAAGTTTATGTCAGAGGGATGTTGAAGTCTGACCATGTTGAAGATTGCCTGCTTAGGAAATAAAACACCCTTGTAGGGATCACTGCACTTGATGATCAGCCTGAATAAAAAATATACTAAGGGGCAGAGTAAATCCTTCAAGCAGAGACCTGCCGGGTAGGGGAAGGGGGTGAGTCACGGGTTAAAGAGACTTTTTGTTAATGCTTTCAGGCTCTGTCTGCTGCTCCTGCGCTGCCACTTCAGGGAAAGCAGTTTTTGGGGGAAGAGAGGGTCACGGAAACCCTCATCACTGGATGGGAGTCATCCACAGACCTTGAGGTGTCATCACAGTCTGCACACCATTCTCCTTTTCCAGAAACACCAGCTCTGGAAGCAAAAAAGAGAAAGACAGGCAATTTGCAGAAAACTGATTTCACAGACCCATGGAATGAAAGAAAAATAAGGAAGACAAGAAAAAGAAATAAAGAAATCCTGCTTTACAGTGAAAAGGAATCCCTCTGAGTTACATGGAAAATATTGCCCATGTCTATGCAAAATTCCACTAGACTTATTGCTTATCTAGTAATCATCAGCCAATTCCATTTGCACTCAGTTAAACTTCCTGAGGCAGAGAAATCTTCAAATCACTTTTTTTGTAAATCACTCATTCTTCTCCACAACTCTTCACTCCGGCACCTTCCCCATCCCTCCTCCTTCCTGGGGCTCTGTGACTTGTGCTGGGCAAAGTGCCCAAAGGGGGCTATTGCAACTTCCCTGTGGGAGAGGCATAGCTGGCATTCCAGAGGACTCATGTCCTTGAAGCCTTCAAAAATGGCAAATAGCTAGAGAAAAAAGTGCACACATGCAAAAAAAATGCCACCACTTTCACAATTACATACTTAGAAAAACTGGGGTTGCATGTAGACAAGTACAGTCCCAGCCCCACTATGCATTTTCAGGAATTCCTGAAGCTGGGTTCCAGGACTGGAAAGCTACCTTCTCAATCCCTTTCATTTAAAGCACCTCAACCTTCCTTTTTGTGAGTGTACGGTCGGACACATTCCCCACCACTCCTGGTCCAGAGAGGAAAGCACAGCTCCTCAGTTCATCCATGGGCATGGCAAGTCCTAGGCCTGGCCACAGTAACAGACTCTGGACTATGCTTCTTACACTTAATGTAAGGCAATTTGAAGGTGCTCTTCTCTGAAGCTCCCTGTTGCTGTTTAGTTTATAACATGAGTTACAATAGGCAAATTCTAGTTATTCCTTGCTCATGGGCACATGGAAGAAGCTGGCAGGAGGATAACTTATGACAGCTGATATCATCAGAGGGATCTAAATAGACTGTAAAGGCAGGAAAGAAAGATGCCTTTTTATGGACACCCTGTGGAAGTGCAAAGCATAGCATTTCTCTTTGCGTCCACTGGGCTTGCAGGATCCTCACCTTTGTGCCACCAAGTTTTCCTTGCCAGGGTAAAGGTACAGAGCATGGGGCTAAACTTGCTCATTTGCAGTATCCTATTCTCAGCAGCAATTTCAAGATGGTTTCCATACTTAGTGTCTCCCCAAACTACTGAAGTTGTGCTTAACTCTATTTGGATGGTTCTGAGAGGCTCAGAGAGAACTGTTTCTGGAGTTCTGGCTCTCAGAAAGCAGACAGCTTTCTGCTTCCTCCCATAATGCATGGTTTTAGTTATTTTCCAACCAAAACCCCCAAATATAGGGTATTTTACCCTTCTGCTCCCCCTTCCTGCTGTTCAAGGCTTTTGCATCGACGGTAGTGTACTTATCATTCTCATGTACGTCCAAGAGCTGCAATTTACAATCTTCATACCAAATGAATTTCTGTTTACAGTCTCACAGTTGGTCATGAGAGGGGGTTTCCCAAAATCAAAAAATCAGTGTCTTGTGTGTATTTTCCACTTAATATCTAAGAAATATATATCAACAGGGCCATATTATCAAAAAATATATGAAAACTTTTTCCAGAGTTTATTCAGAAGATACCCAAACACTGTACATTAAGTTCCACGACAAGGCTTTATGTTGGCAAACAGATAAGGAATGCAGTGGGATAGATTTCCTAGAAGGGCTAAAACAGCACCATTCCCTTGACTCCATTCACATAGTACAAGTCTGGCCTGAGATATCTAAGACACAGGCACCATGACTGGGAGTTAAATTAGAGTCTGCAATTCCCATTAGTATTTTCTGTAACAGGAATCTTTGCTGGAACTGCCCTATCTTGGTGCTTCCTGAAGTACAAGTAATTATTTGGGATGTCAGGAAAAAGTCCATCAGGGTAGAGTCATGCACACACCTACTTGGGCACACTGGGCACACCTCTGCTGGGATCCTGGCTTATTTTTCTGGGTAATAAAACACTAAATGTCTGCTTTTCAGGATGATACTTTATGCATGTAGATGACAGCACAGGCAAAATATCAGAATACTCATTTTCTCTGGTTGACAGCAAGGCTTGCAATGTCCAAACTAAAACATGTTACCCTTTGGAAAGATCGCATTATTGCCAATAGGCAAAATGTTCAAAACTGCTTATCACCCAGGTGTGGGGTAAGACCAGAGCACCTCTGGAGCAGAGGCCCTTCTGTGCCCATGCATCACATCATCTCTGCTATCAGCCACTTCTCTGCAAGCTCACAGTGAAGCTTCTCACACTCCCTCTGCATCCAGTTCACCAAGGCCCAGAGGAGGAGGATGAGAAAGCATCTTTGCTGAGTGTTTCCTGTTCCATTTGTTTCTTTGTTTGGAAAAAGAGAAGAAAGAATCTGTCTTGAATGTCATGTATAGAGACTCTGGCTCCGAAACTGCTGCAGTGCTCCTATTCAGCTCCAAGCATCCCCACGCTCAATGGCCTTTTATCCCCCGACCAGTGACATGACAGGAACTGCGGTTACCATGTCACCGGCAGCTATTGCAGGCTCAGAGGGATCAGGACCTCCAGCCACAAGTTATGGACTCAATACATAATCACAGAGCCCCCTGAGCTCCATGATCACTCAGACCTGGCAATGTAACCTTTGGAATGCAGCTGCCCTCTCCAGCACTCCATTTACATTATACAGCATGCACAAAATCTAAATATTTGACCATTTATTTGGTACACTGTTAGAAGAAACAATTTAAATTTCAGCCAGTTTGTTTTGTCTTTTGCAAGCTACAGTTTTGCAAGAGCACTGTGAAATCACTGACAAAAAAAATTGATCCCTTTTACCTGCTCTGGCACACAAACCATGGTTAAAATGATGCAGGGTTTTTTTTGGTTTTCTTTTAATGTGGGAATTGTTTATTCTAGAGTTGACTGCTTGAGCTTCTCACTCCCTTGCGGTTGGATAAGTCACCTAGTGGTGGTCTCCAAGCAGAGCTTATGAGCAGGTTGCTGCTGAAAGTGCCGACAGAAAGCAACTGGGCAAATTTGCCTTTTGCAGCCATTTGGGGCCTCAAAACTCCATTACATGAGTGATACTGGGAACTCAAAGAAGCATCAAGCTGGACAAAGTGAACTGGTTAGGAAATTAAAATGAAAATTCACGGAAAAGACATTCCACTGTGTATCCAGCTCCAATTTGTGTATCTATTGCCTGCTTTGTGTTAAAAGCTCTCTCCTGAATTAAATGCACATGTTTTCCCAGGATTTCATAAGACTCCGCAATTGCATTTAGACAACAGTAAGACAGCCCTCAGCTTTTCCAGAATTGTCTTACTGTTTTCTGTCAGGGAAGCAGTGTGAAAACCTTCCCAAACCAGCTGTAACAACTTAAAAAATTTGTCTTGGTAGTTTTCAAGCTGTAGAAATGTTTTGAGGGTCTTTGTTTTGGGTTCGGTTTTTTGGGGGGTTTTTTAAGGGATTAGTTCCCTTGCTAAGGCTACAAGTATCGGGGCACGGGTGTGGAAAACACTGCATGTTTTCCTTTACAGGAACGCGGTTTCTACTAGCCCAAATTTTCACCAGCTTTCCCAATGTACTAAACAAACCCACTGCCCCTGCGGAAAGCCGCCCGGCAGCCTGGCAGGAGGAAGGAAAACTGCTGGAAACGGGGCCGCTCCCCGGTGTCTGCTGCCCTCCGGTGGCTGAGCTCCGGCCCACACAGACAGCTCTTGTTTTCCGCATGTATCTACATAAAGGTGCACATAAAAACATGTACACACATGTACATATACATATAAAGGAATATAGATGTGCCTACGCACATATATGGTCACTTGTGTATACACGTAATTATAGATTTGTTTGTACATGTGTATATGTGTGTATATATATAGAGAGAGATACATAGAAAGCATCCTGTGTCTCCTAATTAGAAATTGCCCCTAGACCCCCAAGCCTACCCTGTACTTATGGCTTTGGGAATGCAATGAATAAGATTTGGGGACGTCATTTAACGAGATTATATAATACTCCCTTGATGAGAACAAAAAGGGAACACCTCATAGCAGACAGGCACACACACAGATTCCCAAGCCAAACACATCTGTGTGGAAGGAAATAATCCGTGGCACAGCAGTAACTGCAAGCCAAAATGGGGGCGGGGGAAATTGGGGAGTTTGAAACCCTTATTTTTCCTCTTTTTTTTAATTTTTTGTTGATAGCTTGTTTGCTTTGTTGTTAGTTTTACACCCCGGCCCCCGTACTCCCCCAGGGAATCACTTTCCCTTGTCGAGCTTGCAGACGTGACACTGTGGGAAAGATGCCGAGTTGTACTTCGTCCTGCTTCGTTGCCCCCAGCACGGATCTGGCTGTTTTCCGGCCGGCATTCCTCTGCAGTGCCTTAACTTCATGGAAAGGAGAAAGCCGAGGGTTTGGGGAGGGGGAAGGTTTCAAGGGCTTCACCACTGCAGAAAACCCATGCTATAGAAACAAACAAACTATGCAGTGAAAGCATTTTAAAGACACAATTCTCTGACTCTGTGCGAAAGCAAAACAGACTAGAAAACCACAGGCTCTGTATTCAAAGCCCTCAGGGTGCAAAGTGACCTGAATAAAACCAAAAGAAATGTCTGTCCAAGAAAAGGCAGAAAGGCGGTGTGATACTGAAGAAAGACTGGGAGAGGCTTGGGGACAGAGGATTAGTAAGAGGAGGGGAGAAAATGAGTGGGGGGGCCGCGGTTCAGCAGTGACCCTATAACGAGCTCATCAGCAAACACATCCATTTCACCACAGGGCATGCTCAACTCCCAGTGCGGTTCCTGGGAATGACCAGTGCACTGGGAAAAGAGAGGAGGGGGGACCAATTTTGCAAAGGGTCAATTATTTCCGATTATTTGGAGACGGGAGAGGAGATTCTTTCCAAGCCCAGTGGGTAATCAGACTTGTGCAATGAAGTGTAGCATTTGTTTCTCCTTGTTACCATAGCAGATATATCCCCTCGGCTGTGCAACCATCTCTGTTTCCCTGAGCCCTCCCCAACTCAAGGCCCCTTTCACTTCTCACCAAACTACGCAGTCATTTCTTGAGGGAGTGAATTACAGCAAGTTATTCCCTAAGGAACCTTCCTTATTTAGAGAGAAACCACACGCCAGGGAGATCTGGGAGTGGAGAAAGAGAAAAAGAGATCAGGCTTGTTTAGAAGCAGCAGCTAAACAGCTGGAAGATCTTTCAGTTGGTTTATATTTCTAACTCTGTTTGGGTCTTGCTTTACAACCTCGAATGAAAACAAATCAGGATTGTTTCCTCCTTCTTGGAATGTCTGTTTAGGGTTTTAAGGGCGGAATAAGGAGGGGGAGAGGGGGAACAACTCCACATGGGTTCTCAGGAATCACTGCTTTCCCAATGCCTGCAGCCTCTTTATCCCCCCTGCTAACCTCTCCTGCACACATGCAGCCTCACTCTCTTCCAGCCACACAACGCAGGAACATTTGTAAAAGTGCTTTGTCAAAAAAGGCAGCTCTTCACCCTTCTCTTGGAAAAGGGAAATGTTTTTCCTGTGTTGGGTCACTGCTGTCCTGGAGCATCACACTGATTTTAGTTGGTTTTTTTTAATCACAAAAGCAGAATACCTTTCCTTCTCACACACCCCCCCCCCCCCCCCCCCAAAAAAAAAAAAAAAAAAAAAAAAGGAAATCTTTCATTGCTCTGTGCAAATATCACATGTAATCATGTAATTCTTTCATGGGATTATTCCTAAATGCCTAGTTCTGAATTCAATAGCTTTCCCACGTACATAACCATTTGTGAGCTGTAACAGCCCAGCTCCGAGGGGCTCACACAAGCACGACATGTCCCTCTGCCCCGGCGTTACTGCCGCTCCCGGCAGAAGCGCAGCCTGATGTTTCTTGGCCTATTAAAAGTTGTTTAAATTACACACTCTACGCAGTGGCCTCAAAGTGCCTCATCTGCTAAACCAAACCGAAGGGACCGCAAGCTCTCCTGGAGCCAAAATTGCAACCCCCGCGAACGCGGGATGAGAAGAGGGGCCGGTCCCGGAGGAACGGCGGCTGTCCGCGGCCGCGGGAGCTCGGCGGGCAGCCCTGCCCCGGGAACGGGGCTTGCTGGGACAGTCCCGGACAAGGAGAAGACCGAAGCAGCTGCAGTGAGCTCATCGGCTCGGGGAAGTTCTTTAGGGGATGACTTCTCTTTTTTACACTTAAAAGTACGCGTATAAAATAGAAACGCGCCCCCGTGCCAGCGTGTGTGTGCGTGTATTTGCAGTCCCGGCGTGGGGACACAAGCATTCAACCCGGATCACACCGAAACACTTAGATAGGAGCCGGGCAGGCTGGGATGCCGTTGCGGGCTCTCCATGGAGAGGGCTGTGGGATAAATCGGGCCGGACCCCGCTCTCTGCACCGCACGGGAGCTGACGGGGGTGGCCCGACCCGGGCCTGCCTGCCGAGTGCGTGTCTGCCTGTTCGGTGTGGGACCGTGCTCCTGGCGGTGCTCCCGATCCCACGGCCCCCGGCCGAGGCGAGCCCGAGCATCCCCAGAGCCGGCCCCGGCAGCGGCAGCTCCGCCGTGTGCCGCTCCGGAGCTGCCACTGAGCCAGCCCGTGAACCACCTCCGTCCCGTCCCTTCCCGGGGAAAAGAGATAGAAACTGGCTTGCTTCGTCTAATTAACTTTAATAATTAAATGCCACTTCCCCTGGCCGACGAAAGGAAATTCGCCCCACACAGAATTCAGGGAGGGAAGGACAGTGAAGCTCCTGAGTGGACGTGGACTTAGTTGCCGATTTTATTTTATTTTATTTTTCCCTGGGCAGAAGTGGAAAAGCTCTAAAACTCATAAAACAAAAAGTCAAGGGGCTCAGCCGGCTGTCCGCCCGGTGTCCCCGGCTGCTCGCTGCGGCTCGGTGCAGCCCCGGTACAGTGGCTCGGCGCAGGCCCGGGGCAGTGGCTCGGTGCAGCCCCGGGGCAGTGGCTCGGTGCAGCCCCGGGACAGTGGCTCGGTGCAGCCCCGGGACAGTGGCTCGGTGCAGCCCCGGGACAGTGGCTCGGTGCAGCCCCGGGACAGTGGCTCGGTGCAGCCCCGGGGCAGTGGCTCGGTGCAGCCCCGGGGCAGTGGCTCGGTGCAGCCCCGGGACAGTGGCTCGGTGCAGCCCCGGTCCCAGCACCGTCCGCGCCCGTCGGGCCCGGCTGCAGCGCCCCGCGCGGCCACGGGGCGGCGCCCGCCGCCACTGCCCCCCCCCCCCTTCGAGCCCCCCTGATTTGCATACGCGGTGTGGATTGGTCAGCGTTCCCATTGACGTCATCTCTGACGCCAGGGCTCCCCGGCCAATGGCTCTCCAGCAGCGCCGCCATTGGCTGTCTGCGGGGATGTCAATCAGGGGTAATTTGCATGCGGGCGCGCTCCCGCCGTGGGAGCGGAGGCGGGCGGGGCGCGGGGAGCGCGCGGGGGCGCGGCGGTCACGCGGAGCCAGACGTCACGGCCGTGGCACGCGCTGGCCCCGCCCCGTGGCGCCCCGTGAGGTGGGCGGCCGCAAACCCCGCTCCGACGGGAGAACCGAGCGCGGAGCGCGCCTCTGTGCTGTGGGTGCGTGTGCCGGCTACACCCGTGCGTCCGGCGGCTCCGGCCGCGGGAGGCAGCGGCAAAGCCGTGGGTGCCCTTCCACCGCCTCCGCTCGCACGCCACGTTCCCCCGCCTCTCCCCGCGGGATGGGAGTCGGGGATATGCGAGCCCCGGGACACGCTTAAGGGAGCGAGGCCGCGTAGCAGCTCCCCACCGTGCGGGGCAGCGCCGAGCGCGGCTTCTGCAGCGGTGAAAACGCGGCGGGGGTGAGCCCAGGCGGCAGCCCTTGGCTGGCTGCGCACACCGGCCAGCGGGAGCCCCGGCCCCGCCGCGCACCGCGCCCGCTCCGCTCCCCACAGCGCTAGCCACACGCCGCGCGTCACCCCGCCGGCGGCATAACGGGGATTTACGTGCTTCGGCAGCCGGCGCTGCCCGGGTCCCGGAGGGCCGACGGGGACACCTGGAAGGGAAGCAGCCGTGCTCCCCGCCCGCCTGTCCCACCCTGCGCCCCGGTATTTTGGGGGTCAGAAATCAGAGCGGGCGCCCCGCAAGGGCCGCGCGGCCGAAGGGTTGCGGCAGCCGCAGAGGCGCGGCCAGGCCGCCTCGCTGCCCCCCTACGGCTTCTTAGGCGTGCTTAGAGAAAACACACACCAAACAAAACACAAACAGCCCCAGGTGCTTCCGGAGTGTCTCGCCGCCCTTATTTAGAAATATGGGCCGGAGCAGCCCCCGAGACGGTCAGTGTGACGTCACTAGGGAGGGGCCGTGTCGTCACGGCTGGCGGGGAGCGAGGGCGGGAGCCGTGATTCCCCCCGCGGCAGCACCGGCACCGCCGCTGCCGCCAGGTGTTGGATTTCCGCCGCGGTGGCAAATTGAGGCTTTAATTGCCGAAACAGCTCTGTTTTCTCCCCTCTTTTTACTTTTTTTTTTTTTTTTTTTTTTTTTTTCTCTCCCTTTTTCCTCGCAAATAAAGTAAACACAAGAGGGCGTTTCGAGCCTTTGATCCCGGCACTGTACAGTAAGGAAAACAAACCATGAACTTCAAAAGGGATGGAGCTTTTCTGGGGTTAATTTCGCTTCCTAAACGGCTGAACACGGCAATAAATCATAGCTTCCCTCCCCTCCAGGAAAACGCTAATCGGAGGAATATGTCCCAAAAGCGCCCTTCACCATCGGCAGCCTCAGAGCCCGCGTAGGCTGTGATCTGACGGATCAAACTTCATGCGGGAGATATTATAAATCAACAGGTTTCATAAATCTTTGCAGGCGACAGATCCGCGGGGGCGGGAGAAGGGGAGTGCCCGGCGGTAATGTGGGTACCGTGAAAATTCACTTCCTCGCAAGAATTGCATTAAGTAAACCTAACACCGAAATGTTTTCTGGCAATCTGTCTTGAAAAGGTTACAGCGTGTTAAAGATTTGGAAAGCTCCATAAAGCAGTAAAGATTATGAAGTACAGCTTAAAGGTTTATCAAATGACTTCCCGTGCCGGGACATTTAAACCGAAGGCAAAACCTGAAGCCTGTGATCTTTGCAGTCTGAGCCCATAAACGTGTTTGAGGATGGATTCTGGTTTCTGCCGCTTTATAGTATCGCCTCTCTAACACGTAATTGAAATCCACTTTTCAGGAGCCGATAGCTGGTACTAAAACTAATACCAGGCAATTAGACGCGGTGCTTTAAAACCGCGTCGGGGTAGATGCTGTCCGAAGGGGCATATACCCAAAATCAGGAAGAGAACCTGTGGCTGGAGAGCGGGGAAACGATCCTTAAACCCTCTTGTCGCGAGTCTGGGAGCAAGGGGAAGCGAGCGTGTGCTGGAAACGGCATGGAGGAGAAGGGGCACACCAGCACGAATTGGGAATAGGGACAGGGAAGGGGCGGGGGGGGGGCCAGCCGCGGTGCCGGGAGCCGCGGAGGCGCCTCCGGGCGCTTCCCTCCCTGGTTTCCGTCCAGGGCTGCCCCTCCGTTCCCTGCACACGCACACACCGGCTCTGAATCACACGGTGTTTTTAAGGGGGTTCTTTGATCTGGCCAAGTGTCAGAGCCCCGAAAGCCAGGACTCAAATAACACATCGTTACGGCAAACAAATTTCTGCAGTCAGCTTTATGGCTTTATTGTCTATGGCACGAATAAACTCGGGGAATTAGCAGGTTAGGGGGAAAAAAGAAAAAAAAAAAAGTTCTCCTATAATAAAATACACATCTGTTTCCAGGGAAAATATGGTAAAAAACACACACAGAGTCAAAACCTGGATTAGTCGCCACTGGCTCTACGGATAAGGAAAAGTACCATCTGTCATTTCTTAAGCGGCCCTTATGCGAATATTTACATTTGCAATAGGCGTTTTAATCACTCGTTTTATAATATTTAGTGTTGACTGTATTTAGCAGTGCAAAAAAAAAAAAAAAAAAAAAAAAAAAAAAAAAAAAACCAGCAAGCTCAGTGTGTGTATACAATCACATCAATTCCCTTTCTGTGAACAAGCAGGCTCACTTAAAGCATAGACTACCATAAAATTTATATAGGGGTAGATTTTTATGGGCTTGTGTATTAATGGTCTCTAATAAAATAAAGTTTACTCTGTGTGTGTGTGGTTTGCCTGCATATGGCTACGCTCACCGTCCAGTTCCCAGTGTGCTGCATAACCTGTGCAGGAATTATTAAAGGGGGTATATACATATACCCATTAACACATAGTGATAAATCAGTGAATGTCTGGGTTTGCCTGCCCGCGTACCGAGATCTAATTTCCGAGCTGGGAGAACAATATATCATCTCCGATATTTCAACAAGTGGGTTTTTTGTGTGTCTTAAATATTTTGCGAGCCAGACTATGCAACCGGAAATAATGGATTTTCTATGAGATATTAAAGAAAAATCCATCATTTTTTTTTCTTTTTTTTTTCTCCTTGGAAAGTCGTTAAAAGTTTGGGAAATAAAATCCCAGAGATTTGTGAGGATATTAAATCGTTTCGTTCCCTCTTTGCACACACGCGAGTGCCCCCGCACACACGCACCCTTCCACACGCGCACACGTGCTGCCCCTTTTTGTAGGGATTCCCACCAAACCCGTGAAAGGACACCGGTAGGTGTTAATCGATACGATTTAGGAGCTCTCCTTCCACAGGCTTCGTTTTTTCCCTAGGTATTGCATTCATATGCACTTTATTTGGTTTTTATAAATAAATATTTTATACGTCTTTATGCATCGTGTATGTGTGCACGTTTAGCAAGAAATGTAGATGAATTGATTTGAGCCTCGGCTCCGGGGGATGCTGGCAGACCCCCCCCCGCCCCGAGGATGGCGATTGCGGTGAGTCCCGCCAGGTACCGCAGCACAGAGGGGCGATGGGGTAAAGGCTGTATGTGCTGGAGGGGTTGGTAAGGGAAGCACCAGCCTGCCCGGGAGCGGGGATCGCCCGGGCTTTATGCCCTACCATAGCTCGCTCACATCTTCCAGGCCCTTTAATAAATCCGAATATTTAGCCTCGAGAGAAACGCTTTATGCGGCTTCATGAGGGCCGGTAACCTTTGACAGGAGCCGTCACAAAACACTCCTCCGTAATGGACCACAGTGCGCGTACATCTAATTTATTGTGCTAAAAGTTATTGCAGGGGCTGCTGGAGGGGGTCTCGGACTACAAATAAGCGTTTTGCCGCTGAGCGGGAAACACCGCCCCTGGGTCAGCCGGGCAAAGCCACAGGGTATCCGATTCGGCCCCAGCATCCTCCCCATGCGATGCCGCTTTCACGCTTTTTTTTGGGGAAAAAAAAATACAACAAAAAAACCCGCACCGGATACTGCAACGCGATCCCCGGTAATGCGGCAAGCAATATGTTTATCGCCTATCTGATAAAGCGGAGCGTCAAAACGAAAGGCAGGAAATCGTGCCCGATTTAACGGGGAAAAGAGGAAAAAAACCCCGCATCCCCGCGTGGCGGCGAAGTCACCGCCGGTGCGGAGCCACCGGGAGTCCCGGGCTTGGACCGGCCGCGGTGCGGTGCGGTGCGGTGCGGTGCGGTGCGGTGCGGTGCGGTGCCGTGCCGTGCCGTGCCGTGCCGTGCGGATGGAGCCCCCGCCCGGGGTGGGAGCAGCCCGGGAGCCTTTTCATCCCGGCGGCCGATGCGGGGCTAATAAGGGGAGACACTTCCAGCGGCAGCAGCACCCGTAGGGGCAGCGGGAGGAAGCCCGATGGGATATTAGCCTGTTTGTTTTCCCTTTGATCCGTAGGAAATAGGTCCTGCACTGCGTGACCCATTAAACTAATAAGATTATAAAGATCAG
This sequence comes from Certhia americana, assembly GCA_018697195.1. NCBI lineage: Eukaryota > Metazoa > Chordata > Aves > Passeriformes > Certhiidae > Certhia > Certhia americana. The sequence goes on from CM031858.1 coordinate 32,705,836, forward strand.
CAAGAGGGGCTGGGGCCGCTAATGGTTCCCATCTGGGCCAGGTTTCGGCGTTATTAAAAACGGCGAGGCAGCGGGCTTGGGTTACAGAGCCGAGGTGAAAGCGGAGAGAGCGGAGAGCCGGGACCACACATCGCAGCAATTAGCGCGGCGGGGCGGAAGGGCGCGGGCAGCCGGAGGGGCCGGTCCGCCCCAGACCGCGGCGGGCCCCGCCCCTCATGCATATGCAATGAGCGGCGCCTCTATGCAAATGAGCGCCGCGGGGCCGCCCTGCGGGCGGGAGGCGGGAACCGGCCCTGATTTGAATAACACCGCCCAGAGCGTGACGTCTCCGGGCCCTCCGCCAATCAGAGCGGCTGCCGTCTCGGGTTGCGCTGGGGCGTGCGCTCCGTGCTCCCCGCCCCCCTGGGCACGCCTTCCCCGCGTGCCGTGCGGCCAATAGCAGCGCTGGATGCAAATACACAGGGGGCGGTGCGCGCCCCGAGGCCGCTGATTGGACGCGCAACGCCGGCGCTGGGCGGCCCCTCCTCGGAAGGGCGGGGGCGGCCCGCGATTGGCCGGCGCAGTGGGCGGTGGGCGGGGCGCCAGGCGGGCGGAGATCGGGGCGGGGCGGGCCCCGCGCTCCTCCCACCGCCCCCCAGCGGCCTCCTCCCGCCCCCGGGACAGCCGGACCGCCCCTCCGGACCCTGCCTCCTCCCGCCCCCGGGACACCCGGACCGCCCCTCCGGACCCTGCCTCCTCCCGCCCCCGGGACAGCCGGACCGCCCCTCCGGACCCTGCCTCCTTCCCGGGACAGCCGGACCGCCCCTCCGGACCCTGCCTCCTCCCGCCCCCGGGACAGTCGGACCGCCCCTCCGGACCCTGCCTCCTCCCGCCCCCGGGACACCCGGACCGCCCCTCCGGACCCTGCCTCCTCCCGCCCCCGGGACAGCCGGACCGCCCCTCCGGACCCTGCCTCCTTCCCGGGACAGCCGGACCGCCCCTCCGGACCCTGCCTTCTTCCCGGGACAGCCGGATCGCCCCTCCGGGCTCTGTGCCGCCTCCCCCCGGGCCGCAGCGCCTGTCCCCGCCCTGACGGGGGTGTGGAGGCCGGTGCTGGCCCCCGCCGCGGGGGTGGGTGAGCCAAAAGGGAGGGGGAACGATAGAAACCCCTGTCAGAGGGGCGGCGGTCCCAGCTCCGCCCCTTGCGGCTAATGAGCAGCGGGGCAATTAGCGTGTGTGATCGAGGGGGGCGAGAGGAGTGGTCAGGTTAACCAGGAGGGGCTGGGTTTGACACACGGGTGCCGCAGCGAGAGTGCGGGGGTTCAGCCCCTCTTGGTGTTCCTCGCTTCGTGTGCCGCGGTGAGAAACTGTGAATGCCGACTACGCGGTTAATAGAAAAAAATCCGCTAGTGGATCGACGCCTCCGAGACACCCGAATGTCCGAGCGCCAGTTTAAACCTTCCCCCAGCCTCCCCGATGCGGTTTTTAAAAGAAGCAAATAGCATTGGAACTATTCGCTCTAGGCAGCTTCGTGCTTTTTTAAGTGCCCCAGCTTCACCTCGCCATGATTTAGGTGATCATCTGAAGTGATTTAAGTGATTGTCTTGCCTGGAGCGAACATTTCAGCCTTTTTAGTAAAGTCGCTTTCAGAACAAAAATCTTCTCGTGGTCAGTGGGGTCTTAAAGGCACCGCGTTAAAAGGGCTAATTTTTAGCTAACAACTTAAGACTAAAGAACATCTGAAAGTTTACTTATAGGATCGTGAATAATCGTTCTTCACTGTTATTTGCTTTTCTTTCTTTCTCTTTCTTTCTTTCTTTCTTTCTTTCTTTCTTTCTTTCTTTCTTTCTTTCTTTCTTTCTTTCTTTCTTTCTTTCT
>CM031858.1:32717976-32765862 GCA_018697195.1 Certhia americana
TTTCATGGCTCACTGTGCAAATACACATGTAATTCTTTCATGGATTATCCCCAAGTGCCTATTCGGAATTCCATAGCTTTCCCACGTACATAACCATTGGGAGCTGTAACAGCCCAGCTCCGGGAGGGGCTCACACAACACGACTGTCCCCTCTACCCCGGAGGTACTGCCGCTCCCGGCAGAGCACAGCCTGATGTTTCTGGCCCATTAAAAATTTTTAAATACATCACTTCTAAAACGCCAAGTGGCCTCAAAGTGCCTCATCTGCTAAAACCAAACCGAAGGGACCGGCGTAAGCTCTCCTGGACCAAAAGTAGCAAACCCCCGCGCACGCGGGATGAGAAGAGGGCCGGTCCCGGATGAACGTGGCGGCGTCCGTCGGACGCGTGGCGCTCGGCTGGCATCCCTGCCACCGGGAATGGGCTTCTGTGACAGTCCCCCGGACGAAGAGAAGACCGGAACGCTGTCAGTGAGCTCATCGCCCTTTGTTTTTTTTTGCGGGAATTTCTTTAGGGGATAACTTCTCTTTTTTACACTTAAGATGACGCGTTATAAATAGAACGCGGGACCCCCGTGCCAGCGTGTGTGTGCGTGTATTTGCTGTTCCCGCGGCGTGGGGACAACATAGCATTCAAACCCGGCATCACACACCGAAACCTTAGATCGTAGCCGGGCGAGGGCTGGTATCCGTTGCGGGCTCTCCTGAATGGCTGTTGGGATAAATCGGCCGGACCCCGCTCTCTCACCGCACGGTAGCTGACGGTGTGGCCCGACCCGGGCCTGCCTGCCGAGTGCGTTCTGCCTGTTCTGGTGTGGACCGTGCGCCTGCGGTTGCTCCCTATCCCCCTACAGCGGCCCCCGGCCGACGGCGAGCCCTAGCATCCCCCGCCCAGAGCCGGCCCCGGCAGCGCCACTCCGCCGTGTGCCGCTCCGGAATCTGCCAACTTAGCCATCCCGTAACCACCTCCTTGTCGTCCCCTTCCCGGGGAAAAGAGATAGAACTTGGCTTCTTCGTCTAATTACACTTTACTAATAAATGCCACTTCCCCCTGGGGTCCTACGAAGAAATTCTCCCAGCACAACAGATGTCTTTGAGGGAAGGACAGTGAAGCTCCTGAGGGACGTGTGACTTTAGTTTTGCCTATTTTAGTTTATTTATATTTTTTCCTGGGCAGAAGTGTAAAAGCTCTAAACTCATAAACAAAAAGTCCAATAGGGCTCAGCCGGCTGTCCCGCCCGGTGTCCCCGGCTTAGCCCGGCTGCGTCTCGGTGCGCCCCGGGCAGTGGCTCGGTGGCGCCCCCGGTACAGTAGCTCGTTGCGCCGCCGTTACCGTATCTCGTGCAGGCCTCGTCAGTGTAGCTCGGTGCAGTGCCCCGGTACAGTATCTCGTGTTGCAGCCCCTGGGACGAGTGTCTCGGTGCAAGCCCTCGGGGTACAGTAGCTCGGTGCAAAGCCCAGGGAACGATACTCGGTGCACCCCGGGACAAGTGGCTCAGGTGCAGCCCGGGACAGTACTCGGTGCAGCCCCGGGACCATTGGCTCTGTGACGGTTCAGCCCCGGTACCAGTACTCGGTGCGCCCCGGAACAGTGGTGCATTGCAGCCCCGGTGACGTAGCTCCGTTCAGCCACCGATCAGTGCTCGGTGCTAGCCCCGGGTACAGTAGCTCGTGTCAGCCCCCGGGACAAGTTAGCGTCGGTGCCGTGCCCGGGACGTGGCTCGGTGCAGCCCCGGGCAGTGGCCGGTGCAGCCCCGGGCCAGTGGCTTCGTTGCAGCCCTGACAGTGGGCTCGGTTGCAGCCCCGGGGACAGTGTGTCGGTGCAGCGCCCGTCCCGGCACCGGGGGGGGGGGGGGGTCCGCGCCCGTCGGGCCCGGCTGCAGCGGACCCCGCGCGCCCACGGGCGTCGCCCGCCGCCACTGCCACCCCGCCCTTTTCGAGCCCCCCTGATTTGCATAAGCGGTGTAGGATTTGCAGCGTTCCATTGACGTCATTCTCTGGACGCCAGGTGCTTCCCCGGCCAATGGCTCTGCGAGCGGCGCGCCGATTGTACTGTCTGCTGGGATGTCAATCAGGTGTAATTTGCATTGCGGGCGCGCTTCCACGCCGTGGTAGCGGATGGCGGGCGGGGCGCGGGGAGCGCGCGGGGTGCGCGGCTGGTGTCACGCGAAGCCGATACTTCACGTGCACTGGCACTCGCTGGCCCCGCCCGCTTGGCCCCCGTGAGTTGGCGGCCGCAAACCGCGCTCCGACGGGGAGAACCGAGCGCCGACGCGCTCTCTCTGTGCTGTGGGTGCGTGTGCCGCTTACACGCCGTGCGTTCCGGCTGCTCCGGCCCGCGGGAGCAGCGGCAAGCCGTGGTGCCTCTTCCACCGTCCCCTCCTCTCAGCACGCCACTTTCCTCCGGCCTCTCCCCGCGGGATTGGGAGTCGTGGCCGTGCGAGCCCCTGGACACGCTTAGGAGGAGCGAGGCCTTGCTGTAGCATCTCCCCACCGTGTGGCGGTGCACGCGCCTAGCTGCGGGCTATCCTGCCAGCTGGTGAAAAACTCGCGGGTGTGAGCCCAGTGCTGCAGCCCTTGGTCTTTCTGCGCACGACCGGCCATCGGGATCCCCGGCCCCGCGCGCACCGCGCCCGCTCCGCTCCCCGACAGCGCTGGCCGCACCAGCTCGTCACCGCCCGCAACGGCGGCATAACGGGATTTTAACGTGCTTCGGCAGCCGGCGCTGCCCTGGTCCCGGAGGGGCCAGACGGCGGTACACCTGGAAGGGAAGGCATCGTGCTCCCCGCCCGCCTGTCCCACCCTGCGCCCCGTATTTTGGGGGTCGAAAGCCGAGCGGGCGCCCGCGCAAGTGGCCGCGCGGCCGAAGGGTTTCGGCAGTAGCCGCAGAGGCGCGGCCCGGTGCCGCCTCGCTGCCCGCCCTACGGCTTCCTAGGCGGTGCTTAGAAAAACGCCTACACCAAACAAAACACAAACAGCCCATGGTGCTTCCGTAGTGTCTCGCCGCCCTTAGTTATAAATAGGGGCCGGAGCAGCCCCCGCGACGGTCGGGCGACGTCACTATGGAGGGGCCGTGCGTCCAGCGTGGGGCTGGCGGGGAGCGGGGCGGGAGCCGTATCCCCGCCGCGGCAGTACCGGCAAACCGGACCAGCTGCCGCCAGTTGTTGGATTTCCGCCGCGGTGGCAAATTGAGCTTTAATATTGCCGAAACACTCTTGTTTTCTCCTAACTACTTTTTTAACTTTTTTTTTATTTTTTTTTTTTAATTTTTTTTCTCTCCCAGTTTTCTCGCAAATTAAAGTTAAACACAAGAGGGCGTTTCGACCCTTTGAATGCCGGCACTGTATTCATTAAGGAAAACAACCATCGGAACTTCAAAAGGGATGGAGCTTTTCTTGGGTGTTAATTTCGCTTCTAAGACGCTGAACACGGCAGGTAAATCATAGCTTCCCTCTCCACCTCCAGGAAAACGCTAATCGTGAGAATATGTCCCAAAAGCGCGCCCTTCCCATAGGCAGCCTCGAGCCCGCGTCAGCTGTGATCTGAACGGATCAAACTTGCGTGCGGGAGATATTATAAAATCAACATGGTTTGCATAAATCTTTGCAGGGGACAGATCCGCGGGGTCGTGAGAAGGGAGTGCCCGCTGGTATCTTTGGTGTAATCAGAGGAAAAATTCACATTCCTCGCAAGAATTTGCATTAAGTAAAACCTAACACCCGAAAGTGTTTTCTGGCACAAATCTGTCTTTGAATCGTGTTACAAGCTTGTTAAAGATTTGGAAAGCTCCATAAAGCAGTAAAGAAAATTTATGAAAAAAAAAAAAAAGTACAGCTTAAGGTTTATCAATGACTTCCCGTGCCGTGACATTTAAACCGAAGCAAAACCTGAAGCCTGTTATCTTTTGCAGTCTGAGCCCATAACGTGTTTGAGGATGGATTCTGGTTTCTGCGCTTTAGTAGTATCGCCTCTCTAACAGTAATTGGAAATCCACTTTTCAGTGAGCCGATAGCGTTACTAAAACATACCAGGCAATAACGTTCGGTGCTTTAAAACCGTCGGGGTAGATGCGTCCGAAGGGGCGTATACGCCAAAATCAGGAAGAGAACCTGTAGCTGGAGAGCTGGGAATACGATCCTAAACCCTCTTGTCGCGAGTCCTGGGAGCAAGGGGACGCGAGCGTGTGCTGGAGACCGGCATGGAGGAGAAGGGGCGCACCAGCACGAATTGGGAAAGGTCCGTGGAAGGGGCGTGGGGTGGACCAGCCGCGGTTGGTCACGTAGCTCGCGGAGGCGCCTCCGGCGCTTTCCCTCCCTGTTTCCGTCCAGGGCTGCCCTCCGTTCCCTGCACAACGCCACACACTCGGCTCTGAATCACACGGTGTTTTTAAAGGGGTGTTCTTTGAATCTGGCCAATGTGTCAGAGCCCCGAAAGCCAGGTACTCAAATAACACCTCGTTACGGCAAACAAATTTCTGAAGGTCAGCTTTATGGCTTTTAAATTGTCTATGGCACGAATAACTCGTGAATTAGCAGAGTTAGTGGGGAAAAAAGAAAAAAAAAAAAAAAGTTCTCCTATAAAGTACATACACATCTGTTTCCAGGAAAATATGGTAAAAAACACGAACAATTCAAAACCTGCTATAGTTCGCCACTGGTCTCTACGGATAAGGAAAAGTGCCATCTGTCATTTTCTTAAGCGGCCCTTATTGACAGAATATTTACATTCGCAATAGGCGTTTTTAATCACTCGTTTTTATAATATTTCAGTGTTGACTGTATTTAGCGTGCACAAATACAAAATAACACAAAAAAAAAAAAAAAAAAAACACAAAAACCAAGCAAGCTCGTGTGTGTATACAATCACATCAATTCCCTTTCTGTGAACACGCCGCTCACTTAAAGCATAGACTACCATAAAATTTATTAGCGGTAGAATTTTTATGGGCTTGTGTATTAATGGTCTCTAATAAAATAAAGTTTCCTCTTGTGTGTGTGGTTGCCTGCATATGCTACGCTCACCGTCCCATTTCCCCAGTGTGCTGCATAACCTGTGCAGGAATTAATTAAAGTGGTATATACATAAACCCTTAACCATAGTGATAAATCAGTGAATGTCTTGGTTTGCCTCACCGCGTACCGGAGATCTAATTTCCGAGCTGGGAGACCCTATATCTCTCCGATATTTTCAACAAGTGGGTTTTTTGTGTGTCTTAACTATTGTGCGAGCCAGACTATGCAACCGTAAATAATCGGGATTTTCTATGAGATTATTAAAGACAAATCCACATGTTTTTTTCTTTTTTTTTTTCTCCTTGTGAAAGTCGTTAAAAGTTTGGGAAATAAAATCCCAGAGATTTGTGAGGATATTAAATCGTTTCGTTCACCTCTTTGCCCCACGCGAGTGCCCCCCGCACACACGCACCCTTCCACACGCGCACACGTGTGCCCCTTTTTGTAGGGATCCCCACCAAACCCTTGAAAGGAACACCGGATAGGTGTTAATCGATACATTTAGGAGACTCCTCCTTCCACAGGCCTTCGTTTTTTTTTCCCTAGGTATTGCATTCATATGCACTTGTATTTGTTTTTTATAAATAATATTTTTACGTCTTTAGCTTCGTGTATGTTGCACTTTAGCAGAATGTAGATGAATTGATTTAGAGCCTCGGCTCCGGGGGATCTTTCAGACCCCCCCCTGCCCCGAGATGGCGATTGCGGTGAGTCCCGCCAGGTACCGCAGCACAGAGGGCGATGGGGTCAAGGCTGTAATGTGCTGGAGGGGTTTTGGTAAGGGAAGCACCAGCCCTGGCCCGGAGTCGGGGATCGCCCTGCTTTTTATGGCCCTAACCATAGCTCGCTCAGCATCGTTTCCAGGCCCTTTAATAAATCCGAATATTTATCCTCGAGGTCAACGCTTTCACGGCTTCATGAGGGCCGTAACCTTTGACAAAGGAGCCGTCACAAAACCTCTTCCGTAATGGACCACAGTAGCGCGTACTCTAATTTATTGCGCATAAAAAGTATTGCAGGAGGCTGCTGGAGGTGGTCTCGGACTAATACAAATAAGCGTTTTGGCCGCTGACGGGAAATCCCGCCCCTGGGTCAGGCCGGGCAAAGCCACAGGTACCGATTCGTCCCCAGCCTCTCCCCATGCTAAGCGCTTTCAATGCTTTTTTTTGGGGAAACAAAAAATACAACAAAAAACAACCCCGCACCGGCTACTGCAACGCGATTACCCCGGTATATGCGGCAGCACTATGTTTATCGCTATCTGAATAAAAAAAGCTGAGCTTAAAAACGAAAGGCGGAAAATCGTGCCCTGATTTAACGGGGAAAAGAGGAAAAAAAACCCCGCATCCCCTAGCTTGGCGGCGAAGTCACCGCCGGTGTCGGACCGACCGGGAGTCCCCGGCCTTGGCCGTCGCGCTTTTCGTGTGCGGTGCGGGTGCTGTGGCGAGTGCCGAAGTGCCGTGCCTGTGCCAATTGGCAGGGCCGTGGCTGGATGAGCCCGAAATCCGCACGGGTGGGGCATCCGCTGGAGCTTTCATCCCGGCGGCCGATGCGGGCTAATAAGGGGAGACACCTTTCAGCGGCAGCAGCCACACCGTGGGGCAGCGGAGTGAAGCCCGATGGGATATTAGCCTGTTTTTTTTCCCTTTGATCCGTAGAAATAGGTCCTCACTGCGTGACCCTTAAACTAAATAGATTATAAAAGATCAAGCAAGAGGGCTGGGGCCGCTAATGGTTTCCCATCTTGGGCCAGGTTTCGGCGTTATTAGAAACGGCGAGGCCGCGGGCTTGGGTTAACAGAGCCGAGGTGAAGCGTAGAGAGCGGAGAGCCGGGACCTACACAGCGCAGCAATTAGTCGGCGGCGGTGCGGAATGTGGCGGCGGGCAGCCGGAGGGGCCGTTCCGCCCCAGACCTCGCGGCGGGCCCCGCCCCTCATGCATATGCAGGAAGGAGCGGCGCCATCTATTCAAATCAAGGCGCGCGCGGGGCCTGCGGGAGGCGGGAACCGGCCCTAGCATTTGAATAGACACCGAGCCCAGAGCGGACTCTCCGGGCCCTCCGCCAATCAGGACGCCTGCCGTCTCGGGGTTGCGCTGGGGCGTGCGCTCCGTTCTCCCCGCCCCCCTGGGCACGCGTTCCCCGCGTGCCGTGCAGGCCAATAGCACGGCTGGATCAAATAACAGGGGCGGTGCGCGCCCCGATCCGGCCGATTGGACCGCAACGCCGGCGGGCCGGGCCGTGCCCCTCCTCGGAAGGGCGGGGGCGGCCCGGCGATTGGCCGGCGCAGTGGCGGTTGGCGGGGCGCCAGGCGGGCGGGATCCGGGGCGGGCGGCCCCGCGCTCCCCCTCACACCCGCCACCCCAGGCGGCCATACTCCCGCCCCCGGGACAGCCGGACCGCCCCTCCGAGCCCTGCCTCCTCCCCCCATATCGGGACCAGCCGGACCGCCCATCCGGACCCTGCCAGTCCCTCCCCGCCCCCGGACAGCCGGACCGCCCCTCCGGACCCTGCGCTGCCTCCCCGCCCCCGGGACAGCCGGACCGCCCCTCTGACCCTGCCTCCTCCCGCCCCCGTGACAGCCGGACCGCCCTCCGGACCCTGCCTCCTCCCGCCCCCGGGACACCCGACCGGCCCCTCCGGACCCTAGCCTTCCTCCCCGCCCCCGGGAGCACCCGACCGCCCCTCCGGACCCTGCCTCCTCCCGCCCCCGGGACAACACCCGGACCCCCCTCCGGACCCTAGCCTCCTCCCGGCCCCCGGGACAGCCGGCCGCCCCTCCTGACCCTGCCTCCTCCCGCCCCCGGACACCCGGACCGCCCCTCCGGACCCGGCTCCCTCCCGCCCCCCGGGAACAGCCTGACCGCCCCTCCGGAACCCTGCCTCGCTTCCCGGAAAGCCGGACCGCCCCTCCGGACCCTGCCTCCTTCCCGTGACAGCCGGACCGCCCCTCCGGGCACCTGCCTTCCTCCCCGCCCCCGGTACACAACTCCGTAAACCGCCCCTCCGGACCCTGCCTCCTTCCCGGACACCCGGAGACCCGCCCCCTCCGGACCCTGTCCTCCTTCCCGGGACACCCGTACCGCCCCTCCGGACCCTGCTACTCCCGCCCCGTACCGCCCGACCGGCCCCTCCGTACCCTGCCTCCTCCCGCCCCCTGGACCGCCGGACCGCCCCTCCGACCTGCCCTCCTCCCGCCACCCTGGTACAGCCGGACCGCCCCTCCGGCCCTGCCTCCTCCCTCCCCCGGGACACCCGGACCGCCCCTCCTGACCCTGCATCCTCCCTCACCCGGTACAGGCCGGACCCCCCTCCGGACCCTGCCTCCTTCCCTAGAACACCCGGACCGCCCCGCCGGTCTCTGTGCCAAGCCTCCCCCCGTGGGCCCGCAGCGGCCTGTCCCCGGGCCCTGACGGGGGTGTGGAGGCCGGTGCTGGCCCCCCGCCGCGGCGGTGGGTGAGCCAAAAGGGAGGGGGAAGATAGAAACCCCTTTCAGAGGGGCGGCGGTCCCCGCTCCGCCCCACTTGCGGCTAACTGAGTACAGCGGGGCAAATTAGCGTGGTGTGATCGAGGGTGGCGAGAGGAGTTGGTCAGGTTTAACCAGGATGGGCTGGGTTGACACACGGGGTGCCGCAGAGAGGGAGTGGGCGGGGGTTCACCCCTCTTGGTGTTCCTCGCTTAGTAGTGCCGACGGTGAGAAAACTGTGAAATCCGACTACGCGTTATAGAAAAAAATCCCTAGTGAACGACGCCTCCGAACCCCGAGTCCCGAGCGCCAGTTTTAAAAACTTTCCCCCAGCCTCCCCAGATGCGGTTTTTTAAAAGAACAAATAAATTGGAACTATTCGCTCGTGGCACGCTTCCGTGCTTTTTTTTTAAGTGCCCCAGCTTCACCTCGCCATGATTTTCGGTGATCATCTGAAGTGATTTAAGTGATTGTCCTTGCCTGGAAAGAGCGAACATTTCAGCCTTTTTAGTAAAGTCGCCTTTTCAGCCCAAAATCTTCGTCGATGGTCAGTGGGTCTTAAAGGCACCCAGCGTGTAAAATTTTTAGCTAACACTTAAGACTAAAGAACATCTGAAAAGTTTACTTATAGGTCGTGAATCAAATTGTTCTTCAATGTTATTTGCTTTTCTTTCTTTCTGTCCTTCTTTCTTTTCTGCTTTGTCCATTTCATATATCTTTCTTTCTTTCTTCTTTCTTTCTTTTTCCTTTTTCCCTCTTTCTTTTCTTTTACTTTCTTTTTTCTTTTCTTTTCTTTCTTTCCCTTTGCTTTTCTTTCTAAAATGGTTTTTTCGCTTTCTTATCTTTCTTCTTTCCCCCTTTCTTTCCTTTTCTTCTATCTTTCCTTTCGCCTTGTCTTCTTTCTGTGTTCTCTTTCTTTTCTTTCTTTCTGGTCTTTTTCTGTCCTTTCATGCCTTTCTGTCCTTTCTTTCTTTTTTCCTTTTCCTTTTTCTTTTCTTTTTCTTCCCTTTCTTTTTTTTCCTTTCCTTTTTTTTTTCTTTTCTTTTTTCTTTCCCCTTTCTTTCTTTTCCTTTTCTTTCAGTTTTTGCTTCTTTCTTTTCTTTCTTTCTTTCTTTTCTTTCTTTTCTTTCTTTTCTTTCTTTCTTTCTTTCTTTTTCTTTTTCTCTCTTTCTCTTTTCTTTTTCTTTTTTTCTTTCTTTCCTTTTGCTTTTTTTTTTTTTTTTCTTTCTTATCTTTTTCTTTTTTTTTTCTTTCTTGCTTTTTCTTTTCTCCCTCTGTCTTGTCCTTTCTTTCTGTCTGTCTTTTCTTTTGCATGCTTTGACAGCTGACATAAACACTTCACGGAAATAATACAGCATAGTTAGGGTGTAACTGTTGCCTTCAGAACTCACTTCCGACCTGGCCCGGCAAGTGCATAATGATGCCGAAGCCCTCTCAGAAACCGGGGTTCAGGAACAGTTCCTCAACACAGCCTTCGCAATTTTGTACATGAGGGTGGTTTGTATGTAATCGCTCTCGTGTTCCGTGAAGGCTTTCTGCAATATTTTAAACACAAACTATTAAATCGTACCCTGTATTTCGTTAATTGAGAGCCTGAGAGCCGTGGCGTCGAGCAGGGAGGCAACTTTGAGCTCTAATCCTGTAAGCGCTAAAGAAGTGCTTGCTACTTATCAGGACTTCTAAGATAAATTGTTCATAACTTTTGCAAAACTAAGGACAAAATCCTTGCTTAAGGATCGAGCAAACGAAGACTGAAAAGTCTCATCGTGAGCAATCAAGGAAGCCACACGAGATGCTGTGTATAGCTCATTTTCAGGGAGCAGACTTGGGTAGAAAATCAGAAGTATGCCCAGAACGCAGTTGTAGGATGTGGTATTGAAAACCTGGTGATTCTGACTTTCGCTGTGTTAGTATAATTCATGTATGAAGTTCCCGCTGTGCCTGAGAGGGAAACGTGCAAGTCTGCAATGCATATTTTTCTGCGCTTGACAACACGCCTTCGGGGCAGTTATTTTTATATTAAAAATATGTGCTTATTTTACTTCAAAATGTGTACAATGTCTTTGTTTGGAGGTTTTGGGTTTGTTTGGGGCTTTTTTTTTTTTTTTTAGGGTTTTTTTCTTTTTTTTTTTTTTTTTTTTTTTTTTTTTGTACACTGTATTGCGGTGTTTCTGCTCCTCACATAATTAAGGGGAATTTTTTTGTGCATGTTTGCTGTATTATTGCTGACATAAAAGACATGGTAAACCACTGAAAACAGAGGTGAAAGCTAGCTGAATTGTTGTACTAAACCCACACAAGAAGACTAATTTCTAACTAAATTTTGTATTTTTCTAGACACGGTGTCTTTTTGTCATTTAGAAATACTTAAAAATATGCAAATAAATTTCTGGCTATTCATAGAGATTATTACAGATTCCTGCTGCAGAGGAGCACAGCGGGAGAATGTGACACAAGTGCATCAGCTTGGTTCTTTACCTGACCTAAATTAATGTAGGTAGGAACATGTCCCACTAGCTGGGGATCTGCGATATTGACAGATTTATATGCTGGTAAGGTCCTGGAATTTAATTTACCTGAACTGCAAAATAAATTTTGATGGATAAAGTTACAGGATCTGGCCAAAGGAAAAAAAAAGAAAAAAAAAATTAAATCGCTGAACAATTGGTGTCAGCCTATTTTATTGTGTCTCTAATCCTGGTTTAGTTTAACTTTCAAATTACTTAGGATATGCAGTTCATCAAGATGATTGAAACTCAGTGGCAGAAAATTCTACAGATCCAAATAGTTTAGTAGGACTTTTAAAAGTATGGATAATAAAAAACCCTCAAAAACTGGTAATACAGGCATGTATAAGGGATAGAAATACTTAAACACCTGGGTGTAAAACAAGAACTAGATTTGCATTGTTGGAAATTATGTTTCCTGGTGCAGGCTTTTTTCATAATTCTTTATCCTTACCTCGTGTCATCTGGGACTGATATCTGCCTGAATAAACCACCTTAAATTTTGCCAACGCTTATAGGCATATTCCTTTTTGAGTATCTTAAGTCATATTCCCTGCTCCGTTCAAGATCTCTTCCACCATAAAATTTTCCCAGTGACTGACAGGCATTGGATTATGCCCTGAAGGAATCATACTCTGTATTTCATGCAGTGCCAAATAATGAATAAGCATGAAATCTGATTAGATCTATTTTTCTCCTGTTACAGTAATTGTGGTTTGCACAATTGGTACTTAACACATTTTGCAGATGATGTCCATTTTACGCATGTTAGAGAAACAAATGTTTTCTTCCACACTTATTTATTTCACCCCAATATGTTAAATAAGTTGCTGCTCACAGAAAGAAAGAGTGAGCAGTTAACTGGGTGGGGAGTCCATAAGTGAAAACTTTTCCAACAGAGATTCAAGAGTGGTTTGCACCTGAGGCTGTACTCCCTGGTGATGAGGACAGGATAGCAGAGTGTAATTCCTGGTTTCTGTTTCTTACCCCAGGGACCCACCAGGTGTGTGACACTCTCTCAATTAACAGGTCTGTAGATAGTAACCCAGAGTTTGCCTCACTGAAGCAGGTTAAGAATCTTGTCTGCAATGCCCCAGGAGTCACTAGGGAAAGACTTTTAGAAATATAAAGCATTGTGTGGATACAGTAACAGAAACACGGGCAGAAATAGCAGAGCTCTTGCATGCCAGAAACACTCAGCCTGCAGATTGAAGTCAAAAATATCAGGGAAAATTCATGACTATGTCAGGAGCTCAATTTTCCTTATAACACGCACAAACTGAAATCTACTTTAAAGTAAATGTAGAAAGTGTGCTTTCCAGACATTGGGGGAAAAAAAATCAAACTCAGAACAAAAAAAGAAAAAAAAAAGAAAAAAGAAAAAGAAAAAAGCAAGCTTATTTAAAGCCCATTTAAGTGATTTTTTTCATGTCTTAGGTGTTTTTAGTTGCATAAACACTGCTGTTGGGACAAGTTGAACACTTGAAACTAATTTTTCGGTTGTGGTTTGTGGTGTGCTTTAGGTTTTGTTATTTGTTTTCCAAGCCATGAGCTTCTGAAATGCAGTAATAGAGATCTTCTGATCATGATCTCTGCTGGACTAGAATTACATTACACTTTGGCGCTGTAAATGAGAGTCAGCTAAGGAATTCATTTCACTTCAGGCCATTATAATTGTGAGTTCCAGACCTGCCCCTCTAATTCTGTTTGAATTATTCACTCCTGGTGGAGTCTGTCACATTCATGTGCCTTGACTGTGAACTCCACGTCACAGGGCTTCTATAAACCTTACCTTGCCTTCTTCAAGACAAAAGACATGTTCTCATAGCTTTGCAAACAACAGGTCTTTATGATTGTGAATGCCATCCTGGACACTGCTGTACCACAGAATAAAAAAAGCAGAAGTGTCATGTGGTAAAATGATCATGACACCCAAAACTCCGTTAGTCCGCATGGTCTCAGGCTTGTCCAGGGGGTAGCACGAGCTCTGGAGCCCTGCCTCGCTGCTCCGAGAAATGCAAGCAGGTTGGCAGCTCTCCCCTGTCCGAGCAGAAGGGCTGTGTTCTCGCCCGTGCAGAAAAGCAGGCTCTGAGGTAATTCTTTAATCTGCCGCAGGAGGGTTGTGGACTGCAGGAACCCTGAACCGCAGCCCCGAAGTGCTGCCTCAGCCCTCGGCTTGAATCACTTGGCAGCAAACCAGAACGGATAAAAGGGAACAGAATAAAGGAAGCGACAGGAATGAATGACATCCTAGAGAGACACGAGCTGTGTTAGCTCAGATTAGCACTTCCTCTGAACGCTAGGTGAATTTACATCTCCTGGCCAGGTCTGTAATTTAAATATACAGTTATACAAATACTTCAAGTTTGTTTGTGTTTTTACCGGTGCTAAAACGTTTTGCAGAACCTTTTCTGGTCACTCAGCCCCTTTCCTCACCAATAAGCTAAAATACTCATTCCAGTTTTTTTTAACCATCAGAAGTCTTGTTCCATATCAACAGAAGAAAGAAAATAGCAAAGAGAGAAATGTTCTTGCCCTTTGCCAGCCCAAACACACACGGCAGCTGCGGAGGCATAGGGAAATTGGTGTGTTTCCGATGCAGGAAGGTGGAAGGGGGAAAGGTGGAAGGTTCAGGCTTTTCCTATGGAGGCAGAAAAGGGACAGGTTTTGCCACTTCTGTGGGCATTCCTATGCATCTGCCATCCCCGTTCCCAAGCAGTACGTGGCACACAGCTCTGGGATTGCTGTGCTAACTGCACAGAGAATGGCAGAACTGCAGCCCCGTGGAGCCTGGGTGGTCTGGAGATGCCCACACACTGCCCCCTCCCAGCCCTGGGCAGTCTGACCCCTGTCCTCACACCTTCCCAAGGAGGCCAGAAAGGCTCGGGGGTGATAGGACCCATAGTGCTGCCAGCTCAAAATAGAAAGAACTGCGCGCCTTTTTTTTTTTTTTTTTTTTTTTTTCTGTAATTGTAGAAAGGATAGCACAAATTGCACATTGAGGGCAGCCATTTTCTCCATTGCCATAACATAACTGTTCTTTGCCTGTTCCCCAGAGCTTTACTAGTACATAATTTCCAGATTATCACTTCCATCTTGTGCATATGGAGATGCTACTCTAGTAGAGTTCATCCTCAGGAGAAAATATTATGCATTTTAAATTGTTCTCCTTGTCTTTTCCCTGCAGATATATTTTATGCTAACAGGGAATGCAATCTTCAGTGCAAACTCAGGAACAACATGGTGAACTATAATAATTATTGGACCTGTTAGGTCTATTATGGAAATAAATCTTCTGTGAACCAACATTTTCCCTCTTATGTTTCACAGAGAGACAGTAACCCTTCTGCTGTCAATGAATTAATTTGCTAAAAGAAGCTGGAGTTCATAGATAAATCTTAAGATTATTTCTCATTTACATATTAGCTTAGCATTTATGTGCAGTTCCATTTGTGTGATACTCCTGGGGACAATCCAGGGAACAATATGAATCATCTAATACGTTAAAATTAGGCTACAATAGAAGGGTAGAAAGCCTATCTATTTTTTCCTTCTAATTTTGAATTATTTAGAATAGTCTTTGTGATTAATTATCTAGTATTATATGCACAGTATTCCAGAGTCATTTTTGCATCTGTCTGATGCTGGAGCATACTTGAAGAAAGCTTTCTGTGATGAGACTCCTTTAGAGTGTGCATTATCTCAAGGACTACTGGTTGTGGCTCATGTGATATCCTGGCTCAGACATAGTTTGGTTTTTTCTTCTTATTTATGGTGAAGAAACAAGGTCAGAGGCATAAATGAAAGCAGGACCAGTGTACTTCCTATTTCCTGTGGAGTCCCCAGAGCTCTGGTTTGAAATCATTACTGCTGTTAATTAATGATTTGCCAGCTGTCTGCACTAATTTTATAGCATTTATGTATGCAGAGCCATTGTGCCTCACGTTCCTGCTTGAGAATCAAGAAGCAAGACACTAGAATCACACTTACATGTTCATTTGTTGTTTTGAATATGGTCTCCTTGCACAGACCAAATTGTATGACTTACTGAAGAGGTTTAGCAGCAGCAGAGATCTACTCTGGGACATTTTTGGCATTTCCATTTCAATTTTTGCTTGATTTTGGGCAGTAATACATTAGGAAAAAGGCAAAGTGGCCTGTTTATTCCTATTTAAAAGTACACATCAGTTTAAAATTGGAGTGAAAAAGCTGGGCACTATAATGTATTAGCCAGACAGATTCTTACAGAAAACATAATTTCTGTGTGTGTTAGTGGCTGCCCCAGTGCCCTGAATGCTTACACTCAGCTGCAATGCATGCATGGCTTTGCTTGGCTCCTTCCATCATGCTTTCATAAAACCCTCATTTCTCCTGAAGCTTTGGGAGACCAGATGGTTGTGGTAACACAACTCCCAGTGACCAGTTCCATTTCTCTGCAGCAGTCCTGCAGTTACAGTTGGCTCAACGTTTGGTTCAGTGTTTGTTTCCCATTCTCTCCTTTGAGGGCTTCTGTCAATGTGGGCTGCTAAGCAGCTGCAGCATTTCTGACAGAAATGGCAATATCTTAGTGGTGGCTGACTGTACACACCCTGTACAGTTTTTGGAGTGGGAGCCCACTACTCTGGAACTGATCAATCTGAACAGTTGAGTGTCCTGGTTTCAGCTGGGAGACAGTTAATTTACTTTCCAGTAGCTGGTGCAGTGCTGCGTTTTGGATTTAGAATGAGAATAATGTTGACAACACACCAATGTTTTAGTCATTGTTAAGCAAAGGTCAAGGACTCTTCAGCGTCTCATACTGCCCTGGCAGGGAGTAGTCTGGGGACACCAGAAGTTGAGAGGAGACACAGCTGGGACAACTGACCCAAACTGGACAAAGAATATTCCATACCATATGACAGCATGCTCAGTATGCAAACTGGGGGGACAGCTGGTCAGGGGCCACCGCTCAGGAGCTGTCAGGGCTTTGGTCAGTGAGTGGTGAGCAACAGCACTGAGCATGATTATTTTATATATATTTTATATATAACAATAACAACTACTATTACTACTACTATTATTATTATTGTTATTAATAATATTATTTCCCCCCTTCCCTTTCTGTCTTATTCAACTATCTTTATCCCAACCCACACATTTTAATCTTTCTTTCTGAATCTCTCCCCAGTCCTGCTGCAGGGAGAGGGAAAACAAGTGGGCAAGCTGTGGTATTTAGTTGCCAGCTAGGTTAAACCACAACCGCCACTTTTCTGACACCCAACATGGTGCCAAGAAGGTGAAGTTAATGACAGGTCTGACAAGAGTGCTATAAAATAAATTATTACAAATATTAATTATATTAGTTTAATACTCACTCATCACAGTGTTGATTTATTTGCTCACAGAGCTGTTGTACTTGTTCTCAGAGTTGTACTGTGTAGCACCTTACTTGCTGTATATGTTCCCTTTTGTGGTGTTTGTCACTTCTGGGGGATGCATTAAGGTTAATCATTTTGTTGTCATCTGTAACACTGGCTTCTGATATGATAAAATTGCTGAGAGAAAAAAATCATGAGACTAATCTAGTATCTGTACTCAGATTGCCCTCATCTCCAGGGAGCCATCTCTCAGAAACTAGTGATAATCTATGACTTCTCCTTAGAGGGCCAACTATGGGTGAGACAAAGTGGGGGAAGGTGTCCCCCACTCCTTCACCCTCCTCTCCTCCTTTTTGTCTTACCCTTTTCCTTATTCTCCAGGCTAGTTACTATAGCTTTTGAGAATTTTGAATATGATTGGGGTGTTTGGACTGGCACGTTTCTGTTGAAATGTTCTATATTACTGCATGTGCTCCAGATCTCGTTTAAACATCTTTTTAAGAATACCACCCCGAGATCTACCTGGAGGCTGGACAGCTATGAGTGTCAGGGTGTATGGGACAGTATGGGCAAGTACCTATGACAGTAGGCACCTCCAACATTTTGGACTTCGTCCCTGAACAAGAGGAGAACCCTGAAAACATAGCAAAATATTTGGAAAAAGTGAGCTGTCACCCAGGCAACTCCTGAAAGACATAAATCACTGCAACATGCTGAGGCCTGGCCCACACTCACTGAGTCCTGTCCAACACCACTCACTACCCTCACTACCCTCCAGGGCAAGAGAAGGTCTCTTAATCTGAAACAAAATGACAGCTATTGCAGTTATTCCAACCCCCATGAGGTGGCTGAACCAGACAGCCAACTCATGTCATTGTCAGCCATTCTTATGCAGATGAAGAAATATTGGAAGTAAAAGTCAACACATCCCATAAAGAAAGAAGTACCTCCCTTGCTTAAGGGAAGAAGTGCATGAGGCAGACTACTCCAAAACAAGGCCATCATGAGAACAGAAGGCACAAGGTGGTAACCACACAATCTCAATCTCTGTGTTCGCAGCTAGATATGTGAAGAGATTTCAGCCATCTTCCAGGTGAACACAGCATCACCTGTCTGGTCCAATGCTGGGATAACTGGGCCAGTAGCCTGGAATTAGAGGGTAGGAAACCAAAAAGCTGGAATATATTTCTAGGGAAATGGGCATTGACAAAGTAATTGGAAAAGGGGCATGAGGCCTCAGCCTCTGGAGGTGCCTCCAGTTCAGGAGAGAAGCAAAGGTATCCTTTCTAGGAAGATATTAAGTATCACCCAGGCAAGTGGATCAACATGGACAGAGGTATCCTGTACCTGAAGAAATGGAGGTGATTTATGGCAACCCACACAAAAAGTGTCCTGGTTTCAGCTGGGATAGAGTTAATTTTTACCCCAGTATCTGGTGCAGTGCTGTGTTTTGGATTTAAGATGACAATAGCATTAATAACACACCAGTGTTTTAGTTGTTGCTAAGCAGTGGTCAAGGACTCTTTAACTTCTCATACTGCCCTGCAAGCAAGGGGGCTGGGGGCACAAGAAGTTGGGAGGAGACACAGCCACGACATCTGACCCAAAGTGGACAAAGAGTTATTCCATACCATATGCCATATATACCCCAGTATATAAACTGGGGGAACAGCTGGCCAGAGGGCACTGCTCAGGAATTACTGAGCAGTGAGTGGTGAGCAATAATGTTGTGCATCATTTGTTTTGTACATTCTAATTATTTGAGAGTTCTTCTTATTGTTATTATCATTATTACTATTTTTTTATTCCTTTTCTGTCCTATTAAACTGTCTATATCCCAACTCGTAAGTTTTGTCCAATTCTCTCCACCACCCCACTGAGGAGGGGAGAAGTGAGTGGATGGCTTGTGGTGTTTAGCTGCCTGCCAGGTTAAAACACAACTCTGGCTTAGTGTTTAAGCTATTCCCGACCCCCTGCTGCTTTGAGCTCCTCTACAAAGCTTATATTTTTCATACCTACTCCTTGAAGATATTGTTTAACTTGACTCATTCGTAATGTCAGAAAAAAGCAAATACCCATGAGTTTATTTAAAGCATCCACAGAAAAATAAAGCAATGTTACAGTAATTCCTGTTTTCAGTAGCCTGAGTAGTGATGAACTATGAATTTGAATTAGCAAGGTTTCATCATATTTCAGTTTAAAGCATAGGTGCAAGTGTTTCATCTTGCTAAATGGCAAAATTTCTATGGAAGTCAAGTAATGGTGCAAGGATTTGAAGCCTTTTGAAACATGATGTTACACAAATGTTGGATCACCACAACAGCAAAAAATGCAGGACAACTGGTTGGTTTATAGATATATGTACAGCACATGAGTGATATAAAGATTTACAGGTCCCCTCTGAGGCCAGGCTGTTCTTATTTCTACATCACTCTTTCACTTCCTTGATTCAGAAGTATGCAGTTTTTCCTGTCTTTGTCAGATTGGTCACTCATGGGGAAATGTCTTCCAAATAAGCGCCTTAAAATATTAGATATTGAATTACTAAGACCATCAAGCAAGGTAAAAAAAAAAAGATGCTTATATATCAGTGAGCGCAAAATACGCCAAAGGATTTCTCTTCTCTTCCTCCCTCTCTCCCATGCCAAACAATCCTTTTCAATATTGAACAGGTCTGAGAACAATCCAATCCAGCAGGTCAAGATAGGGTCAGATTTCCTGACCTGCTTGCCCCCACCTCTTGATAATCTAGAAATGAAAATCAATTCTTGTCTTCGAGCTTGTGAGGAGCTCATAATTGCTTTAGACTAAAGCACCGAGTGCCTGCTTTTTCTGCCACCTTTCAATTCTTAGAGATGGGGATGTCATTTTTCAAGTCGAGTGCACTGTCAGAATTAGATTGCGTGGTAACCAAGTAGAAAGATTTCTGCTCAGAATGAGATTTCTTCTCATTCCTGTGCCTTTTATTTGGGTCCAAATTCTTCTTTCCACTCTTATCTACAGGGATTACATTTTGAGTGCATTATCCATGGAATATAATTATTTTTATTAGGGACAAAACCACAGCTCTTTTGTAGCCACTGAAAAATTAATTGATAAACAAAAACTAAGGCTAAATTTGCTTCTTGAGCTTTTGTTTACAACCCACAAAAACTGCCAGAAATCATACCAGTCAAATGTGGGTAGAATTACATCTTATTTTTGTTAAGTGTAGCTTTTTAGCCAATTAAACTGAATATAGTATCTATGCAATTTTGATAGATCATTTCTAGGCCATATTGGATTGCTGTGAATTGCTTTCTTGAAAATAAGTTTGTAGGAGGCTGTGCTGTGCCAGCTACCTGGTGAGGCTTACCCGGTACAGTGGGCCCTGACAGGCAGGTTGCTGCCCCTGAAGTCAGGAGAAGGGAGCTGGAAATCTGGTCCCATTAAATTGTCAGCTGAAGAGGAGGGAGCTTGCTTGGGACCGTACTCCCTTCTGATGAGATTTCCTGTGTGCACATGAAACCTCAGATGTTTAACACCTTATTTGCATTGACTTTCAAAAACAGATAATAAAAGAAGAGAGATCATCCATGTTTTTCCAATTTTTTTTTCTTTCTCTGTGAAGACTCCTAAGGACCACATAGGGAAAGTTAAATGGAAGAGTGATGTACACTTGCTTTTCAGCAGTCTTTTCCTTTTTCCATCTCATGAGTGTATGTATATCTATTTTCATCTATCCTGATTAACGATATCCTGATTGGGATATCGGTGGGCTTGACATTTA
This sequence comes from Certhia americana, assembly GCA_018697195.1. Lineage (NCBI taxonomy): Eukaryota > Metazoa > Chordata > Aves > Passeriformes > Certhiidae > Certhia > Certhia americana. Next base: position 32,738,084 of record CM031858.1, read on the forward strand.
CACTTTGTGTACCTTTTGCTTAATGTTATGGCAGTTATCTAATGAAAGGCAACCCTCACCTATGGGGAAGGACATCAGAAGAAGTTCTTCTGCTGAACAACTCAAGCATTTCTGATAGCACAGGTATCCTACATACCTGCATTAAAATTAGAGAGAATGTAGCACTTTCACAATGCTCTTCTGCTGCTAAGATTTGTGATTTGCCCATAAAAGCCATTTAGATAGCAAAGGAAGCCATAACTAAGACAAGGATTTATTGCTAGAATGATTATCTTTTTTAATACATAGATATTGCATGAACATTTTTATATCTGTTTTTACCTCATTTGGCAACTGAGAGTTTCTGTAAGGACAGCTGCCAAGAATTACAGTAAAATAAAACGTAAATAAATAATTCTGCCAGCAAACGATAGTAGGATCTCAATAGCTAAGAATAGTCTAAAAAGTTAAGGGAGGGGAAAAAAAGGAGAAAAAGGAAAGACAATCCTGGCTGGGATGACCAAAGTAAGGGCAAGATTAGAGTAATAGAATTTGGTTGGTTGGCTGGTTGGTTGGTTGTTGTTGTTATGTGTGAGTTTTTGTTGGGTTTTGTTGTTGTTGTTGTTGTGGTTTGTTTGTTGGTTGGTTGGTTTGTTGGTTTATTTGTTTGATTTTGAGATCCATGCTGGCTCTTGAGTCTCCTTTTCAGATACTCTGTCACAGCTGGTAAACTCACAGGGTAAATGAGGGCTTGGTGCTATCAATCTCTCTTTCCTGACAAGGAAGAGCATCAAAGCAGGAGGGCATCTTTCACTAAACAAAGCCCATTTCTCTGTTGATGCCAGCTGGCCCAGGGAAGCTGCATCAGGTAATGTCAGTGGAATCTCTCTTTCATCTTTCTCCTCACTTCATGAGCTCAATCCTTCCTTCTCTCCAGGTGGCACAGCCACAGCGCTCGTGAAAGGAGGTTTGAAACCAAAGGCCCATCTTTACCCTTCTGGGAGTTATGAGAATTGCACACACTGATTTTGAATGTTGCATTTTGAATTGCAGTCATTGATACTATGAATTAGCATTCCTCTTGAATGGAGAGTTAAATAATATGTACATAAGTCATGTACATGAGTTTTGTATTCATGTACTTCCCTGTACTAAGCTAGAACTGAAAAGCAAGAGAATTTTTCAGTTCAAGGTGATCAGAAACCCAGTATCCTCAGTTTATATTCCTATGCTGGTTACAGTGTCTCCATGAGGAAAGTTCTGGTTTCTTGAGCAGTTCAGCAATGTTCTGAAGTTTTACCATACCTGTACCATATATCTTTAACATATCAGATACCATATCTATGGTATCTGAGAACCTTTTAAAATGTCACTTTAATTCTGAACTTCCTGTGGTTTTTAATTAAACTTGTATTCTTAGAATAAACAATTTTCAGCTTAGTAGCTTCTTTTTTCCTCACATCTCGCTTTCTCTTTGAAGAAAAGTCTGAGGTTCTCAGACAGGGTTGAAAACTGAAAGCGCAGAGGTGCAAACTTCTGACCCCACTTCTGTTTCTCTAATAAAAAGGGGGGGAGGGAAAGACTTTCTGACCAAACATAATTTGAGATCTGGAATGAATTTTTCTTCATTTCTTTGTTTTTCTTTTGATAATTACACCAAATCCCTATAATAATATATTCTACACTGAATTACTGATATGCACTTTCAACCTTAGTCCCCAAGCCCTGCTGTTGCTTCTGACTGGGAATAACAAACACACTTCCTCCTTTAATGTGCCCCTTGAGAAGTGACTGAATACAAATATTTATCGCCTGCTTAATAAAAAAAAACCCCAAACCAACAGCTAAACCCTAAGGCATCATCCCTGCATCGTCCCAGATGTTGATGTTGAACCCCATTTTTTTTCCCCATTATTTCTTGTTCTTGAGGGCTGTGCAAAGCCATGATTGAGCTCAGGCTGGGACCTGGGGCCTGTCCTGCTGGTCGGAATGAGCTGATTCCAGGTGGAGGGTGGCCTCAAAATCACTGCTAAGCCTGTAAATGACTGGACATGTAGTGTGATGCAAAACGACATGTTGCCTTCAGAGTCTGCAGCCCAGACAGAAAGAATGTTTTCTGCAGTAACTTCTGGGGAATGGAGTCTGTGAGACCTGTTAACACATATGTTCCTTGGTAACCCCATTTTTAAAGACCTTTTCAGAACTTCTACAATTGCAGCAGGATCTAGTTTGGATTCCCAGTTTAAATCTTACTTTTCTAGATCAGTTTTTCAAAAGCAGGTGATTTTAGCGTCCCTGGTGTCCAACCTGAACCACATGAGGAAATCCAAGCTGCACTCTGGCAGCCAGACAAGGCAAACAAAGTTCGTTTTTCATTTGGTTCATTGGCTGGTGTTTTATTTTGACTTACAAAGTCACTTTACAGACAAGGAGTGCTTCAGACCTGTAGCACACGGAGGGCTCTATTAACTCATATGGCTGCTGGATGTTCATCTAGATCCAAATCACCATAAAAATTAAGCTATCTACCTGTAGACCTTCACTCAACAGGAGCCATATTTACTTTTTTCCTTACTTAATGCACACAGCATTATATATTATATGGGTAGCATGAATGGTAGATAAATCTAGGTTCTGGCTTTGACATTCAATGGTATTGCTAATAAAAGAAATATCTTTCAAACAACTTTTGTATAAATCATGGTTATTTTCGTAGAAGATTAAACAATGGTTTGGTCCCTCAGGATATTCATGAACAGAGGAAGCATTAACCACAGGGTCTTAAATGTTTTATAAATCTGCAGTACATTCCTGCAATGGAAAAATAAACCCCATGATTTATAAGCCAGCAGCCCATGGTAAGATATTTACTTTTGCAGAAACAGGGCTGCACATTAGGCAGGGCTGGTAAGTTTTTTTTGTGAAAATCTGGGTTATTTTCCGATGAGTTGCATTTGTGCAGCAAGTTGCACCTCATTGTGCATGGAGGGTAATTTTATAGTAACTACATTATTTATTTGCTTGTGTGCAACAGCTGTATCTCTGGACTTGCAGGTTTTGGGTTGACAAAACCAACAGACAAGCAGTGGATGCAGTGAACATCCAAGGAAATTCATTTATCATAAGCTTTTAAAGCAGGGCTTTCAATGCAAATATAACATAAGGTATCCCATATAATCCAGAGTATCTGGCAATCCTAGAACAAGGCCAGAATTTCTGCATAGGCCAGAAGGCCAAAAAATCAACCTGAGGTTCAAAGGCAACATAATCCCTACCCCGCTCTGACAAGGTGGAGAGCTGGTTTGAAGGAGGAGGTTTAATCACACTGCACATCATGACTAAAGCTTTTCATCCTGCCCACTGAGAAGTTGTGATGTGCTCATGCACAAACTCCTAGCATAGGGACATTAGGTCTCAGCTCCCACAGTCAGCTCTGCACAGGTATAAGTTCAGCTGCAGGAATCATTTCCTCTCACCTTTCCAAAATATACACCATTACAAATCCCTTTCACTTGCTGTGGCAGAGAAATGACAAGAAAACCTGTGAACCTGTGAGGAAACTTCCTTTATATCATTAACTATCATAGGCAATACTGCTATTGACTGCATGCTGTATTCAGTGTCACACCCTCCCTCCATGCAGTAGAAGGGGCTATGCTCTGCTGGGAAAACAGGGACATAAGAGTCAGACTGCAGAGAGGTGGCTGAAAAGCATGATTCTTGCTCAGTGGAAACATTGGGCTTTAGGTCATCTGGTTTTCAGCCCAAACTGAACGATGTTTTCTAGTAGGGAGACAGTTCCCTGGCTGTGAGGCCCACGGCTCTTCCCTGCCTACGGGAAGGACATCAGGCCAGTCTTCCCCTGGAGCTGCTGTGGGGTCCCTTGTGTTCATTTCAGAAAACAGAGTTTTTACCAGCCATGTCCAGGTGTGCTTTCAGGAAAATTACAGTTGGTCAGGTGGGTACCTGGGACCTGTTCCCCTCAAAGGCAAGTGGGAGACCTGTCCCAAAGATCCCAGGTGTCTGTGTCCCGAGGACCCCAGTTATTCGTGTCCTGAGGATCCCAGGTGTCCGTGTCCTGAGCATCCCAGGTATCCGTGTCCCAAGGATTCCAGGTGTCCTAAGGACCCCATGTGTCCGTGTGTGTCCTGAGGATGCCAGGCATCCTTGTCCCGTGAATCCCAGGTGTCATTGTCCCATTGATCACAGGTGTCCCGGGGACCCCAGGTGTCTTTGTCCCAGGGATCCCAGGTGTCCCAGGTGTCCCAGGTGTCCCGGAAATCCCAGGTGTCCTTGTCCTGAGGATCCCAGGTGTCCTGAAGACCCCAGGTGTCCTTGTCCAGAGGATCCCAGGTGCCCTTGTCCTGAGGATCCCAGGTATCCCAGGAATCCCAGATGTCCCAGGAATCCCAGATGTCCCGAGGATCCCAGTTGTCCCGTGGATCCCAGATGTCCCGAGGATCCCGGCTGTCCTGTGGATCCCGGCTGTCCCGTTGATCCCAGCTGTCCCGTGGATCCCGGCTGTCCCGTTGATCCCGGCTGTCCCGTTGATCCCAGGTGTCTCGAGGATCCCGGCTGTCCCGTTGATCCCAGGTGTCCCGAGGATCCCGGCTGTCCCGTGGATCCCGGCTGTCCCGTGGATCCCGGGTGTCCCGTGTGTCCCGGCTGTCCCGTGGATCCCGGCTGTCCCGTGGATCCCAGGTGTCCCGTGGATCCCAGTTGTCCCGTGGATCCCGGCTGTCCCGTGTGTCCCGGCTGTCCCGTTGATCCCGGCTGTCCCGTGGATCCCGGCTGTCCCGTGGATCCCAGATGTCCCGAGGATCCCGGCTGTCCCGTGGATCCCCGCTGTCCCGTGTATCCCGGCTGTCCCGTGGATCCCGGCTGTCCCGTGTATCCCGGCTGTCCCGTTGATCCCGGCTGTCCCGTGGATCCCGGTGTCCCGTTGATCCCTGTGGCGTGGCGGCGGAGGGACAGCAGGGGGAGCTCGGTGACCGCGCTGGCCGTTCCCGACTCCCCGCTGCTCTCCCCATCCTCCCGCAGCTGTTCCTGGGAATGAAGGTGCGCCTGTGCCTGCCTGGAACTGCCAGTACCTGTACGCCAGACAGCCTACACGAGGGAGTGCCCATGCCACAGGTGTGCCCGTACATCCCTCTGCGGACAGCTATCTCCGCAGACACGTTATTCCCTCTCCTTCCCACGACTTAAAAGTATCCCAGAACTAAAAGTACAAAGCCCCATGAAGCAAACAACATCCAAAACCCAAAGAAAGCCAAAGAAAGCCCCAAAAAAGCCAAACAAAGCAATAAAATTAACCCAAACCAACCAAACAAAAAGCAAAAATGCCCACCCCGAACAACCAACAGAAAAAAACACCACACAAGCCACAAACATTCTTCCCTAAAGCAGGTATGGAGGATTGGAGGTAAAGAGGCATCTGCACAAAAATAAAAAGAGAAGTACAAATTAAATAAGCATATATAAAAACCAAGCCCAGCTTGATACATTAGGACATTGATACATAATTGAATTAATATAAAAGGCTGAGGCCCAAGCCTTAGGAACACAGATTATATGCCACATTTGCATGGACCCTATCCATTTTAGCAAGTGACATCAGCTAGAAATTGAAAACTACTTTTTAAAATACCAAGCAGTTGTAATTGCCAAGCTGTCGTGCTTTCCCTGACTTGCTGTGGTTTAAGATTCCTCTTTTAGGTTTTGGGAAATACAGATACAATTGTCATGTGCTGTCCACTCACATGGCTTAAGTCAGCCATTTATGAACTAAGAGTAATTTTGAATTAATTAAACACCAAGGTCTGTCTGTCCATTTCTGTTCCACACCCACTGGTACTGATCTGTGTGCTTCTGAAAGTGAGAGTTAAATAACTTTATTGCTGTGCTGCCGGCTGATTGATAACAGAAGGCTGCAGCTAGTGCTTTTTGTTTCCACAATACAGTATTGTTCAGGAACATAATCATTTAGTGATATTATAAGGTCAGAGCACTTACAGCTCATTCTCTCAGTGGGCAATAATCTGAAGTTTTGCCTGGAATATTTGTGGGCTTTTGTGTTTTATGAAAGGCACAAATTAATTTTAAATAAAAATTTTTCCAGGCTAGGGAGCAAAGCCTGTTCTTAGCTATGGGTAGGCAATCAGTGTCAGGCAGATAAAAATGCTATTTCAGAATTTCTTCCATACAAATCAAAGCTTTTGCCCCATGAAGAAGCTTTAAAAATGATGTATGTATTTGCTCTGTGTGTGTTGTGCAGGCATCACAAAAGTAGTCACAGCACTGGTAATGTGACACCTAAAGTAGCTGTTTTCACATTTCAGGGCTTAGCACTATCAGCAGATGCTGATGGAACAACCCAGAAACTCAAAGCACAGTCCAGAGCAGATAAACCACTTTTTATGTTGTCTTTATTGGGGGTGGGGGACGGGGACCAAACTTATCATTCCGATAGAGAAAGAAACTTTCATGTGACGGTGGACATTCATGTAAATAGGTTTTGAGGCTGGTGGCTTTCTCTGCAGCCATGAGGAAGATGCTGCCTCTGGGTGATCTGGTTTGGAGAGGAAAAGTGAATGGTAGGAAGGAAAGGAGGGAAAGGACAGTCACACTGAACAGTTAGCTCTGCCACAGAGCTGGGAGAATTGAGAAATCTGACCCTGCAAAAGAAACAGAAAACATGGCAGTTGTCCATTTTCATGTTGATAAATTCCTCAAGCAAAGGCTGTAAACTGCCAGCTGCTGGATTTACCACCAAAGCACAGCAAGTTGAGTGCTAACCTCATGCTCCTTGACATGGGTTTTAGTGAGCACTTTGCTCCTCATCACAGAAAATACTGATCAGAAATGCTGCCATCGTGTCACTGGCATGGCCAGCAACACTCAGACCTCCCCACCCACCGGCTCAGCAGCCCATCCAGAAACTTAATAAATAAACCTTTGGCGATCCCACCCTCCACAGGCAGATGCAGCACAGCAGGAGTATTTTTATGGGGCCTCACCTTTGACAGTGCAGTCAAACACACCCTGCTCATATTTGTGCATTCAGAGCATCTCCCTCACCTCTGGAGCAGCATGGCTGCTGCCAAGACCTTTGTCCCTCAGACGGAGCCCTGGGAACAACAGTCCCACTACGTATGGGAGAACATCATCAAGAATACCTTTGTTGATGCATTTTCCCTTTAAGAGGAGCCAGAGATGTGGTAGCAGCAGATCAGAGGCTCCTGTGCCCAAACAGGGTCACACTGTGCTGGTTTCTGGTGGTTGGCATTGTCGTGCATCCTAATTTTTGCCGTAAGTGATTCAAAAAAGCAAGGATGGAGCCTAAAAGCATCTGAATGATCTTTGCTTGTGAAAAAAGGCATAACAAAGCCTCAGGTGGCTGGCTGTGAAGGGCACAGAAATCTCTCTCTGTTAAACACTTCCTTTCAGTTGCAAAAGAAATTGTAGAGTACCATCCGTGGAAGTGCCCAAGGCCAGGTTGGACAGGTCTTTGAGCAAGCTGCTACAGTGACAGATGTTCCTGCCCACAGCAGGGGAGTTGAACTAGGTGATCCTTAAAGGTTCCTTCTGAAACAAGGAACCATTCTCTGATTCTATGAAATCCATTTCACATGGACCCACTGCATTTTCACAGGCTTACATTTCCCCAGCACTATTTCACCTTGGAGCACAATCCAAGGTACTTTGCATGATAAGGAGAAGAGCACCCTAACAGGTGATTCCCACCTTCAGGGAGAGTAAAGTTTCTCTGTGAGGGGCTGGGAGGTAATGTTAAACCTAATTTAATGAATTCCCAGACGTCTCTACCCTGTGCGAGCAGTGTCAAATCTGTTGGTGAACTTGGCTGAATATATTTTAGAGTTCTGACAGTATCAGGGATAATAATCAAGGCATCTATTCTGCTGCCATATCTGTTTGGTCCATGCCCACATTCATGTCCACGTTCATGTCTGGACATCATTCTCCAGGTGCTCAGTCTTGGATAATTTTTTTTTTTTTTTTTTTTTTTTGGAGCTGTTTTAGGAACTACATCAAAACAAGTTAATTCATTTCAGAGAGGCCCTTGAAGAACCTGGTGATCAAGCAGTGATGAGTGAAGTCCTACAGTACTGCTATTTTCTCCAGCAATTTCCACTACAATGCTCTCAACTGTATGCCATGAATGGTATATTTTCTATTAAAAGTAGCATTTTTGCTATAGGAAAAGGGCCCACAAGGTGGCTCAGGTGGAAAAGAAATGCAGAGTTTTTGATCTCTAGCTAGCACATATATATACTCTGATTGGGATAGATCAGTGCTACTCTAGAACAGTTTGAGACTGTCCCAAGAGATGTGTTGATTTGATTTCAGCTAAAGATGAAGAGGTGCAGAGTACCAAACCAGTGGCAATCAGTGCTGAGGGGACCTCATATTAAGAGCTGAGACAAAATAGCCAGGACACACAAAGAAAATTGTATCCTTATGATCCAGATCTTAGGACTTAGCCCTTCTGACTTACTCACAAGTAGTTTCTCCAAAACTTAAATATACCCAATACTGAAAATCACACATCTTTCAGCATTTTCTTCAGCATCAGCCAAGGAAGTTTCTGTTGAACCAAGAGCTGCCTCTCATGTTTGATAAATCCTTTTAAAGCTTTTGAAGTTACTTGCATTTTTAAGATATTTACAAATCAAGAAACCAGAGTCACAGAATCACAGAGCACAGAATCAATGGTTTGGATTGGAAGAGACCTTAAGGACCACCTAGTTCCAAACTCCCTCTTTCAGTTTGAAGCCATTACCCATTGTCCTGTCACTACATGGTCTTATAGAAAGCCCACCTCCAACTTTCTTGTAGGACTCCTTTAGGCACTGGTAGGTGCTATAAGGTATCCCCAGAGATGTTCCTGTACTGAACAGCCCCAGTTGTCAGCCTGTCTTCATAGGAGAGGTTCTCCAGCCCTCTGATCACGTTTGTGGCCCTCCTCTGGACTTGCAAGTCCGTGTCTTTTCTGTGTTGAGGCTCCCAGACCTGGATGCAGTACTCCAGGTGTGGTCTCATGAGAGCAAAGAAGAGGAGAATCACATTCCTTGACCTGCTGGCCACACTGCCCTTGATGCAGCCCAGGGTGCAGGTGGCTTTCTGGGCTGCAAATACATGTTGATGGCTCCTGTTGAAATTCCCATCATCCACCTGTGAGGCTAACAAACTTCTCATGGCACTAATTCATTACTTTATAATATATCATTAAGCAAGGTGTATAGGTTTTGTTCTCTGAGTGGATGATGGGACATTTAATAGTTGAATAAGCGGAGAACAAAGTGTAAGCCTGCTGATCTCAATATTGGGTCATTAAGGATTTCTATGCCATAGAATCAAAACGTAATTTAGGCTGGAAAATGCCTTTGAGTCTAACCATTAACCCAGGACTTCCAAGTCCACCACTAAACCATGTGCCCAAGTGTCCCAACTACACTTGATAGCAAGGTTTGAATTGCATGACCAGAGCAGAATAGGAGTACAGCAGTTATCTAACAGTGTGCTTTGTGCTTACATAAAGCAGTGTCCAAATAGGGAGCTATCATTTTTGCTAACAAGTGCAGGTTGAAAGGTCACCAGACAGAGAGTTTGGTAAAATGAGACTATTCCTTAGCTAGCAAAGACTACCACTTTTGTCCTTTGACCCACCTGGTTCCAACTACAATATACAAAGCTTTTCAGATGAGGCATCACAGTGCCCTGTGTAACTTCCCTGAATGTTCCCAAATGTAAATGGTCTAGGCAATAGCCTTTCTGTCTTAAATGCCCTGCTAAATATTTCTTGTCATAAATACCAATGACAAATAACTTCCAAAGATGAAGTATTCTTGCTGGTGTGGAATAACAATTTCTCAGACCTGCTAAAAAGAGAGTGATAGCACATCAAGTCTCAAAGTTTGGAGAGTAATTGCCAGTGCTGGGTTTTAGAAAGAGAAGCCTTCAGGATATCAGTTTTACTAAAAGGAAACAAGCATCTATGCCTATTCTGCTCAACACATCACTAAAAAAGCCAGCACTAGAACCAGACAACTTTTTCCCATCCACAGTGCAGATGGCATGAAGGATGCCTCTCTGGGGTGCATCACTAGCGTAGCTATGTTCTCACACACCCGTTTTCAGTCCTGCAGCAAGAACGGGCATCTGCCTTCACCAGCTTCTCTCCAAATGCAAAGAGGTGGGTCAAGGAAAGCTATCTCCCAGCACTGGAGTTCTCTTCCCTAGCACACTAACTTGCTAAGTGTTTTTAGGGATGCCTCCTTTAAAATCTCCTGAAGTGCTTGCCTTCCATTCTCACATGCACACCAAGATATTTCTTACCAATACAACAGGAAAGACAGGTAAAAGATACAGGGCATTGACTACAAGATATTCCAACAGATACACCAAGACACAAGAGGCAAGAACATTTTCACCCTGGTAAGTCTGTAGTATGCCCCTTTGATGGTCCATCCCCTGCTGAGGGCACTGAGGGCAGTACTGGGGTGGGGAGGGGGGGAGGGTCAGCACTCTTCAATCTGGCAGAAAGCTAGGACACCAGTCCTTCACCCCCAAGTATGGTGGTGCCTGAGGGCCATGAATCACATTTGATGGTCCCAGCAGTGCTGCTGTGACACCCACAGTCCTGTCCCAGCCCCTGCTCCCATGGTCCACTGATCCCCCATGAGTGCCTCAGACTGATGCCCCCCCCCATGGAGATTCTCTTCCCCAACAGAAAACTGTTCTCCTTTATGCTAGCACTCATTACTTTGCATTACTGATTTGTTTTAGGGGGTCATGACAACCTCTTCATTTTATAACCAAGCCAGTTAGCAGAGCTAGATGAAAAATTGGCCACTTTCATGATAAAACTGTAGTTTTTTAAGAATTGCTTCAAACCAAAGCCCTATGCCAAATGCATTTAGATGAGATTAACTAATTTTGCCTAACATTTTCTAGGCAGTATTTCCATAAAAGCAACACTATGAGATAGTAAGGATGCTGAGATCTGATAAATGACTAGAATAAGAAATTGCATTTCCCACAGATGAAAGAAATTAATCAAGTTCAACTTATTTCAAAAACCGAACTCCTATTAGATACATAAAAAAGCAAAGCTCTTCATAGGAAGGCAGTAACTGCTCTCAACAGCCATGGAGTTTCCCTGAATTGAATTTTTGGGAAAAAAGATGACTTTACAGAATATCTGTATTTTTTAGTTAAAAAAATGAACCAAACTGGCTGCAGGGAGCCATGATCTCTGGTGAGAGCTCTCACCTCCATGCAGACTGATAACCTAGCTGGGGGATACCCTCTCCTAAAATAATTTTTCTTTCCCATGCAACTCTTTATGGCTATATATTTTACCCAGCTGCAGTCCCAAACCCTGCTATAGCTTTGATAGTCCAGGCCCCATGGGCTGGGGAATGGCACCCGCTGTGCCAGTGTGTGATATCTTTACAGCTTCTTCAAACTCTCCTATCTCTGAGGAGATAGGGGACAGGGACATTCTACCAAAGCTCTGTGGAAACCGATTTTCTACAGCTAATTTCAAAAAGAAGCAGAAGGTCAGAATTCTAGCAGGAAGGAGCACCCGGGAGCTCTCCAAACAAAGATGGTGGAGGGAGTTCAAGGCAGAGCAGAGTTCAAGGCACTGCTATAATTTTTTTTGGAGACATGGAAAGCAGTTAGCCTCATCACTTTGTGGGAGGAAGGTCCCTGACAGGGAAAGGAAGCAGTGACAGCCTCGAGAAGTCTGAGAGCAGTGGTAACTCTCTGGGGCTGACCTTGGCTGTGTGCATAAATGTTGTGTGCCATCTATGGGGTGGCCGAAGGGCCTTGAGCATACAGAGAGGGACACGCACACTAATAACTCTGTCAGATGCCGCCCCAGCCTCCAGGGACCTATGGCCCAAGCTGTCCATGTCCCCAGCTTGTGGCCAAGCATTGAAACTGCTCTGCCAGTAGTTGGAGATGGCTGGTCCCTGGGTAGGCCTTCAGACCTCGTTAGTGTCTCAAAATACCAAATGTAGCACCAAAAAGTGGACATGAAAATAAAACTATATTTAAAGTAAGTTGTTTAATTACAGATCCTTTATTTCACAATTTTTGTAATTTCCGTAAATCACAATTCTTCAGTTACAAATCCTGTGGCAGCTGAGGACCTGGGGCTTTGCATGCAGAAAGATTGAGTCTTAAAGTATTTAAGAAGCTTCCAGGTAATGATTAAAAGATGTAAGTGCTACACCTGAGGCATAAACAAATTGAAACATATTCCACATTTCCTGAAATTTAGCCATTATTTCCAGTTAACTGATCATCAGCTGAAGTCTCTGGATATTCGGGGCATATTTGTTTCACTCTTTACAGAATTCATAATTTTTAAACTTCTTTTTTGCATTATGAAATGTTTTTATTTTTTTGGCATTACATTGTGCTTTCTGTGTTTTCATGCAATCTTTGTTCACACAGTTCATAGATTTAAGGCATGTTTTTTGCTCAAGAACAGATGTCTTCTGAGCTCTTCAATGAGTGTCAGGGAATTTTCCCTGATGGTCGCATTCCCAGGACATATGAGGAATGAGTTAACACAGAGCCACTTGCCAAACTGGAACACAGGAAATGATGGATCAGTATCCTAAATCAGCACACATGATAGCAATCACATAAACCATGTATGAGTGGGATGATGAATTATATCATTTACAGTATGCAAAAGGTTTTTTAATTTTTTTCTTCCCCCAAACTGAGGGTTAGCATTAAATGGTCAAAAGTTAAGACATTGTATTAGCTCTTCTTGAGAAGAATATTAAAATCTTAAATACAAAGTGTCATAGGTAGTAAAGGCACCACTAAGTGTTTTGAGCTAAGAATTTGTAAGGAAAAGAAGGGAGTATAGTCAGTTAATGTTTCTCCCAAGAAATTCTTTCTTTCCATTTATTAATCATATCTAGGCAATTCCTAGCTTTGCAGTACATTCAAAGTAGATTCCTTGAAACTAAATTTGAAATTAATTTAAATTCAGTTCTCCTATACCATAGAAAAGTGTAAGGGCTGATCTTTAAGTTAAATGCTTTCCTCCATGAAGAAAAACCAGTAACCTGTGTATGCAAGAATGCAGTTAAAATACTGGCACTAGCAAAGGGTTTTGCAGATATTTTTTCCTTATTTCTAGAGTTTCACTGGAAAATATGCTGTCTGACCTCCTGAGGGAGCAAAGCATCTTCTTCACAAATTATGTTGGAGAGCTTGGAAGGAAAGCAGCCATTTGCTTCAGTGTTGTGCTCTGTGGGTTGCTAATTTGAGTTTCTGCAAAATGGAACCTGTTTCAAGTGCCTCAAATGATTCCTATCAAGTACTGACATTTCCAGATAAGGACAACATTAACTCCTATGTTGTCTTTCTCTTCAGCTTCAGCAGGCTGGTTCGTAGCCCTCTGCTTACCAATATCACTGCATATTTACACTAGCTTTTGTTCTCAGTGCCAAGTGGCTAGAATTACTGGGAGGATTTCTATATTGTAGGGAAGAACATGTTTTTTTATTAGACAGAAGTAGTCCAGTAGAAGAATTGAAAAAGTGCAACTTTTTTTAGGCCTTGAGGTGAGGAATAGCGAGTGTTGCAAAGATTATTTAATGGGGTGAAGTCCCCTCAGGGATCTGAAACCCTCAAGAGGCTGTTGAAAGAAGGAAATTAATTCAAGAATGTCTTGCCAGTGAGGTTATATGAAGAGGGTTTTTTTCCAGTGGCTGAGTGGGAGGGAGAGGTGTGATGGTATTCTTAGCTAAGTGAAGCAGGCAGTTGGAGTCCAGCATCCCCATTTGGTGATGGATCCTGATGACCATCATGGCCTTTGAAGGTCAGTGACTGAAGGTCAGGCCTGGTCTTTGTCCCACTGATGCTCCAGCCCAGTCGAGCCAGGGCACTGATCCTGCCTGGTCTGTTCATCCCAGCTCCTGGCCTGGGGAATAAGCAGATGCACAGAATTAATGCCAAGCCCAAAAGTTTCACGGATTTCATTATGACTTGCTGAAGGAACTTGATCAACTTCTGGAGGAGCTGGTGAGGGAGACAGCGTGAAAAACTGACAAAGGCCACCTAGGTTTCACATCATTCGTCCTTGAGAAACATTCCTGGGGTTTCTCAGAGAAAGAAAGGCACCTACAGAATTTGCCATTGGTAATAAAGTAACACTTCCTGTTGAGTTCATTCACTGCAAAAAAAAAGCAGTCCCTTCCCAATTACTGCGAGGAAAGGTGGCATTTCATCACTTGTGTAATGAGCTTAATGACATCTAATGTTCACTTAATACTCTTATTGGTGGTTGACCATGAAATAAAGCCAGGTTGATTAGGATTAGTGGCTTAATGCCAAGGATAGCTGGGTTTGAAGATGGCCACTTTAATATTCCGAGTGCATTGTTACTGCTAGGATCTGGCGGTGTTATTCCTATACCAGCACTAGGAAGCCTTTGTTACCACTGCATAAGTACATGACAAGATTGTGACCATTGCCACAGGCAGTTTGTCACTGTGGGAAGAACACAACCTCCTGGCCTGGTGATACCACTGCTGAAGGACTGGGGTACTACTTATGAGTCTTGTAGATTTTAGAAATATTATTATTGTTATTGTTATTACCAACATGGACTGGATTTTTCTTAGTTTAACAGATTTCCATCAATGAAAGGACTAAAGACAAATGAAGCAAGAATTTACAGAGCAGATTATAACAGAATTAATGGTAATGGCCACTCAGTCCTAGGAATTGTCTTTTGAGCTTTGAGTTTCAGCTGTCCTCTGTGTTTCAAACAGCTTATTGTGTTCACTACTTTGTCACCTTTTTCAAGGCAAAAAAATAAACAAACCCCTCCCAAAGTAGGATCATACTATTACATATGTATATAGAGCTCTTGAGGATGAGCACATTTATCTTGTTTTCAGATTCAGTTTTGAAAATACATTGTCCACTGTTTGCTGTTGTTCCTACCCTGCTCCCTTTAGCATGACTGTAAGCTCCAAAAGGAGTGCTGTGCATTGACAGATCTGGGGCAGAATGAATTTTCAAAGGTGTGCACAGTGTTTGGACATGTGAGCAAGGGCCCTGATACAGTAGTGTCATTCACTCACAACATATGTGTTTTCTGATTTGAGCTGCACCAGAAGCAAAAGTGATTCAAAAAGCAGTTTGCTTCTGCACTGGGATCAGTTTCCTCTCCTGTCTGACTGGCATTTAAGCAAAGGCTGGTTTTGCAGGGTGGCCCTTATTACATCATACAAAACCAACCATCAAGTTGCCACAACATCACTTATTGCAGAGCATTGCTGCACAATGCTCTTCACTAATGAACAGAAGCAGCCAAATTCCTCCTAACACTGAGGAAGGAAATATTTCTCTACATCTGATGTCTTTCACTTCTCCTGTTCTGAGTTATAAATATTCTGGTGCATGAGCTCAGATGAATAATGCTCATACTACATATAACTAAAGCTAAGGATATTTATATTTAAAGGTGAAGAATCATTTCTTTTGGAATGTAAAGTGTATTTTTTTCTTTTGTTTTGTTTAGCAGCTTTCAAATGTGAACAAAACCTTCTATGAAAGAATTGAGATTATGGTGGTGTAGTTTTAATTTCAAGCCTAGAAACTCAGGTATGGATTTCTATCCAGTTTAAGATAACATTAATTTAAAAAAAAATAGGGGGGGCGGGGCATGTTCTACAACTCTGAAGTATGTCAGCAAAACCCTTCTAACTGATCATTCTGTTTTCCAGCAAACTCATCAGTGCTGGGGCTTCTTTTGTCTTCTGAGCAACTCCACAATTAAGAAACTTTTCTGATTGCACAGTTCAAATCCAGACAGGGAATCTGAGATTTTATTGTTCCCCTTTTGCTAGGCTGTGGTTAGTAATGGCTTAAGCAATGTTTCATAACCCATTTGTAGTCTAGTATCTATCTCCTTGAAAAAGACAGACAAGTTTGCCCCTTTTTTTCACAAAATAACTCCTCAATTTGTCTCTTCTTGGCAGAGCTGTACTGCTTTAAACACAAGAATAAGAAATTAAGTAAACACAGGGAGGATCAGTTTTGAGTAACTGAACACTTGCAATACAATGCAGACACCTCTTTGTTTTGAAAGTGCTAGAGCAAAAAAGATAGATTTTTACTTTGTTGTCCCATGAAACAATTTTGAGAAGCAATGCTAAGAAAATTATGAGAGGTATCAGCAATAAATATCTCTGGCATATTGAGGGATTTATTCATTAGGGACAGTATGACACACGAATTCAAGACTGGTAAGATTATTGGTGCCGATCTTGCCCATGGCCATATGCAGGACTGTCTTGTTATTGCAACCATTTAGCAGGGAGCCTTTCTCACCCTCCTTTTAAATTTTTCTCTGCTAAGGCACTGCAGGCCAAAACCAGTCATTTTGTATTTGGCTGTTACCTGTTACCATTCCTTTCTTTTCCTCCTAGTGAGCAGCTTAACCCCTGTAGTGCCTTCTCTACTTTTTCCTTTGGTGTTGACATTGAAATAGATCGTGTTTAACATTCTGCACTTTTGGATGGGGACTATGACTGCTGAAGAGCAAAAACTGTAACTACTTTAAATAAGCTACAACACAATATGTAGATTTAACAAGATTTATATCACCTGTTTCACAGTTCCTCATTCAAATGCCTTCAAAGATGCCTTTTTCCAAGTTTGCCCAGTCACCAGATCCAAAACCCAATAAATAGCTCCTGCTGGTGTGTTGCACATTGGTGCTTCAGCAAAGTGAGAGCAGCAGTGCCTTTAAAAGAGAGGGCTACTGCAGCAGTAGGTTTGGCGCTTCAGTACAAAGCAGGAGTAAAAACAAGTTCTATCAAACAAGTTCTATCAGGAGAAGGCTGGATGATGTTAATTATGAGCCTACACAAACACTTAAGATTATGCATGACTGTTAATACACAATGGACTGTCCACATCTTCAGCAGAAGGCTTGGATGCTGATCAAGCATAGAAACTCACCCGTGTTTTCAGCTTGTGCAATCAGTTATTTCTTCATTTTAAGTCAATATAATCTGACTCTAGCCCTTCTTAGGTTTGTCACCCCCTAAATAACTTTCCTCATTCTTCAAGCATTCCCCTAAAATAATATGGGGATGGCCCTTGTAATGGCTTTGAAAGAAATCCCAACAAGTCCAAAGGCACCTCCATTTGAAGTGCTGTGGGCAATACACTACCAATGCATCCTCCTGGTGACGGCCTTATTTTTCACCTGTAAAACCTGCTCCACAGCTGCAGCCCAGCTTGCTGCCTATGCTGCACACCCCCTAAAATACAGGGTATATGGTCTGAGAGAGAATGGTAAGCATGTAATTTAAGTTCAGATTTTGCTCCACAGCACTCATGTTAAATATTCTAGAGAGTACTTTTGCAACAGTAAATATCTCTCCAGCTATATTCAACCTGCACATCATTTACCTGTCAATTTAAGAAGTAGTATTTTCCAGTTCATTTAAGTGAGCAGGAAGAATGAGTTACACCAAACTACAGATAACATTGGTTTATGAATAGGCATAAAATTTTCATACTTCTTTAGATTAAAGCCAAAGTTGCTTTTCTGTTTGAATGTATCAGCACTTTGTTCCTGTTACCACCTAAACCACCAGGCTCCAATTTTGACAGCTTTATCACAAAGATTTCCCCAGTCCCTCTGGCTGGGATGTGTTTTGTGATTTACGCCATCATGTACCATAACCGTATTATGGTATTATCTTTATTAACAAATGCCCTCAGCTCTTCACTCATTTTATTAAGATCTGGCTCTCACAAATACTTGGCATCATCACAGCCTAGCTAGGCAATTGATGATTCAAACAGCCCCATGAACTTCCTTACGTACTCTTAGGTTCTCAGTGGCTTTGTATCACCTTCCTGAGTGCCAGATCTCCAACTATCACACTTCCTGCCTGCCTCCACACCACCCAGCTTCTTACCCACTTGTTTTGGTTGAACATGGCCCTATCATCCTTTAATTTATATCTAGAAGTTATAGCCAAACCTGGTCAGAGCCTCTACTCACCTCCTGTCATCCCCTAGTTCTATCATTTAGGATATTCATGCAACAATGGTATAGCCCTTCCCTGCAAAAAACTATTAGATTGGGCCAAATGGAAATATAAATATTCTCTCCAAAACCGGTTCTGTTGGAGAGATCATAGCCAAACTGCATCTCCCAAACTCTGATACTCCGAGCACTCAAAAAATTTAGCTGCATGCCTTTCTCCCAAAATGTCATTTATGTGTTTGTTCTTCTATATTTAGCTTTTACTCCCTATTTGATGAAAATTTTTGTGCAATTAAAAAAAACCTTCCGCCAACTAGATGGCAAATCCACTCTTGGGTTTCCCCACTATTGCAGTGGTTCACAGTATTAGCCTTACTTCCCTCCCAAATTCTATACAGTGTAAGTCATGAGAAGTTGCCCTATTCTTGTGAAAACATCCTTTAATACTTTCCCATTTCCCCCCCTTTTTCTCAGGGGAATACAGTGCCTTGGACTAAATGGCTATTTTGCTGCAAGTGCTCACTGCTCAGAAAATTCCCCAAGCTGGCAGCCCTGCCACCCTTTCCCAGTGCTACACACGTATCCCTACTCCCCAGCATGCAACCACTCTTGTTACCTGTGGTGTAATAAAATCTTATCTCAAAAAAGCAGAGATAATAATGTCTGCAGCGAGGTGCCTTTAGACTATATAAGATCTATGTTCAAAAAATCCCTTCTGTATACCATGCACTTGGAAAAACTTCATAAACATCAAAATCTAAAACCATACATTTTACATCCATATATATGCATTTATACACATATATTTACATAATCATATATCATTCAACTTTTTTCCACCCCAAAATAACAGTTTATGAAGCAGAATAAAGAGCATCAATTTGGCAAAGCATGATCCAACAGCAAATCCTCTCACAAATGTTTTTTATTCTTAGTGCAGGGAAATAATTTCAGTCTGGAGACTGTAAGATCCATTTGTAGCTCAAAGTATTTTATTGGGTTTCTTTTCACATTCAATAACTTTGAAAGTGATGAAATGGCAACATTTCCTTGGAAGTTTTACACAGCTAGCAGTACTTCTACTTACTGTCTCATACACTGAAACAGTGACTGTCACCAGTACATCTGCCTTTGTACATCAGAAGTGAGCAGAAGAGAAAAAGAACAGAATAATAGAATCATTTAAGCTAGAAAAGACCTTTAAGATCAAGTCCAACTGTTAATCTAGCACTGCCAAGTCCCCCACTAAACCATGTCCCCAAGCACCACATCTTGGCAACTCTAGCACTTCCCTGGGGAGCCTGTTCCAATGCCTGAAAGCTCTTTCAGTGAAGAATTTTTCCCCAATATCCAATCTAAGCCTCCCCTGTCACAACTTGAGGCCATTTCTTTTTGTCCTATCACTTGGGAGAGGAGACTGACCCCCACCTTGCTACAGCCTCCTTTCTGTCAGAGAGAAAATGCAATTATACAAAACTCAGCATTCTGACATTATCTTTAAAACAAGATGCCAACTTAGCATAATTTAAACACAAAGATTTCAAAGCACTGAGACAAAGATCGATGTGGGCCTGCAATACAAGCTTTCCCTACTTTCAGCAGCCTTGTGAAACATGGCAAGTACATGGCAAGTGGCCCATATAATGCTGAAGTATCTCAGCATTTAATACTATTAACATGGGCTCTGTGCAATGCTGCCCATGTCCTTTCTTCATTTATATCCAACCTCTAAAACTAAAAGTTGCCTTTACATCTTCCCATTTTGTTTGTTTCATCCCAATTATATTTAACACCAAAATTTAAACAATATGGTTCAGACAAATGAACCAATCCAGAACTGTATGTTTAGCATTAAGCCAAGAACATACAATTTGAGTAATGAAGTATTTTAAAGACAGAATTCAATTTTCATTGTATTTTTATTCCTGCTTCTTAATCAAATCCACATGGAATGCATTGTATTTAATAAAAATACAAGATTAATATTTCAACAAACCAGCCAGTACATAAGCCCGCAACTGAGCATAAGTTGAAGAGGTTATTTTGAAATAATTTGGGAAAAGCCTTTTATGCAAAAAGCACCCTCCTGCAGGCTTGGGCCTGCTTTCTCTTCTCTTCTCATTCAGGAGTGATCTCTCCTTGAACACTGCGCTTTGTCTCCATGCACTATTCCCGGCTTTTCAGTCCTGGTTTGGATTTGACTGGCCAAGAACACATGATGTTGGGAATCAAAGCTGTTGTCATCCATTTATTTCCTCACCATGCTGTTGTCTGAAACTTTTACTGTGGAGGATTTGTGAGCCCTCCCTCCTTGTTTAGGACTCCACTAGTATTGATTCTTTACTGTGCAATGGTTAAGCACAGCTCCTCTTTCTTGGCAGCTATGCCCTCTTTCTCTCCAAAAAGATAGTTCATTACAGCTTGCCAGCAATTGTTTATGAGAACTGCAGGTCCGCATTGGGTTAGCTAACATATTTGAACTAACGGATTTATATGATATAAGTCATAAGAATCCAGAATTTGAAGTCCACTTTTAATTTCAAATTAATGCACAACATAAAATTTAAGTCCCATATTACATAATTTTAATACTTGATGGACATTATGTTTCAGGTACTTATTAAAATATCTCAAAAGGCACAAGCTCCTCTCACATTGTGAGGTACATAAGGCTCCCAAATTAGTCTGGTCAATATAGAATCCAACAGTTTCACATCTACAAAAGTACTTAACAAGTTATGCTCACATGGACAGCAAACTTTACAGCAGAACCTAAATCTTGCTCCTTTGGCAATTTCCACAGCCTCTTCCATCCACCACCCTCTGCCTTGTCCTCTCTCCCTTTTTTCTTCTCTTCACAGATGTATCTACATCTCCTTCCTCCTCCTGATCCCTCAAGCCATACCTACAGGAAAATGCAGTGCTAGCAGTAGCAAAGCAAATATTCCCCAGCATGCTTGCTCTTCAAGGCAAGGCCTACAAGAGTTTCACAACTAGTGTGAAATGCACTTTTTCTCCAAGCCTTGCCCTACACTATCAGCTTCTTGCCCTGATGGCTGGGAGAGGGGCGTTACAGTGATACAAATACTTGAAGACTAAACAGGAGCAACCTTGAAAATGAGTCAGGGCAGCCAAGCAGATATTCTTTACTGTTTGAGGCCTTCATATCTACCCAACATCTTCCACTGCAAGCATTCATCTTACCTACATCTCTGACCTGGCAAGGTTCTTCCCTCAGTACAGAATTGTGGTTTTCCACACTTTCCCTCACCTCAGCACAGCTCCCTTTCCTTCGTGAAGGGGCAAGGAGCAAGTCTCACTGGCATTGGTGCTATCTGGTTGAGAGCTGCTATTCCATACTAGGAATATTTTGTCAAGCCTGTTAGCACCACTGCACTGGGAAGGCCTTATGCAAAAGAAACCTCAGAGCTTCAGTTGCTTCCTTGGGCCCAACCATAACTTAAGAGCAAAACCATACTTTTATGAGAGTAAGAGTCACTAGGAAAATGAGAATCCCTGTGCACTAAACACATATTTAACACTGTACTTGATTACTTACGTAGGTTAAAGCAAGAACTTGCTTCTGATGGGATTAATTTTTTTTAAACACTCAAGCTGAGTAACACTAGAATCAAAGGTGATCACTATGTGCTCTACATTACACTTATTCAGACTAATACTGACCTTCTGTAACCCACCTCCCCCCTTCTTTATTAATGAAAGGATAATTCATATGACAGTAAGTAGCAAGAAAAAGCTGAGAATGGGGAGAATACAGAAGGAAAGGTAGAACAGTTTTCTACATATAAAGTGAGAAAAAAAATTACAGAACCACAGCATGGTTCCGGTTGGAAAGGAACTCCAGAGGTCATCTGGTCCAACCCCAGGCTCAAGAAGAGCCACCAAAGCAGGCTGCCCAGAACTGTATCCAGACAGCTTTTGGATATCTTCAAGTATGGAGACTTCTCAACCTCTCTGGTTAAGCTGTAAAAGTGTTTTGTCACCATCCCAATGAACAGGTACTTCCCAATGTTCATATAGGCCTCATGTGCTTCAGTTTGTGAAAGAAGACATTAAGAAATGACAGCTGATTGCTGTATCTATGTACATTTCCACAAGCTACGACCATCCTTTCTCAGCCTCTTCCAAGGAAGCAGCATGTGAAGGAACTGTTACAGTCACAATTTTGGGATGTCCTATTGGGAGCTGGAAGCCAGTACAGCAAGTGATAGCACTCACTGCAAATGAACTTACTAGACTTTATGGATTTAGACAGCTCCAAGTCACCTGGCTGCCAAAATGCAGAGTATTAAACAGCCTCTGTTTGCCTAAATGGCACAACTTAAATATGCTGCTGCCATTAATTTGAGTCTCCCATACTGTTAATCATGTTTCCAAAGCCAATGCTGCTGATTTTACTGTCCAAGTGGGTCAATATTCAGCATCAAGACTTACTGTCATTAAAAGGAGAAATTAATCCTTTGACTACAGCTGAAGAACATTCATAAGAGCTCTGCAACAGAGTAAGTACTGGTGCAAGAATGTAGTTCCCAAAACTTGAAAGGTAGCAGCCATCAGACAGGGTAAAAACTGTCATTGGACAAATAGGCAGTATTGCTTCACAACCCAGCTGTGCTCAAAATAAAGTGGCAATCATTCACCAACAGTCCCATGCTGTTTTTCACAAGGCCCAGGATTCTGCATGCTCATTTCAGCAAGTTACAATATACATATATATATATATACAATTCAGCAAGTAATTACTTTGAGTTGGTTATATGAAGCCAAGTTTCAGCTCCCTCACTCTGCAGCTAATTAGGATGAGATTTAGGCACATTTTAAATACAGGCTCAACCACTCCAAGCTATCTTCAATAGCATTAGCACCAGTATTCAAAAAAAATAAATCCTGGTCAGAGAAAAGATTATTTGCAGAGTACAGTCAGCAAAATGAGCACCTGGCTCACTTCTACCTTTGTCAGTGACACAATGTAAGAAAATAGCCTTATTTGAATGGCATTTGTCAAATCTTTTTAACTTTTACTTCTCTCACAAAACAAAATTAAAAATACACCATGGACTGCTCTGTAGTTCCAGTTTCCACTTCTAGAAATCCACTTATTTATAGCCCAATGTCCTGTTTCTACCAGAACCAGGTTCACCTCCATTGGCTCCAGCTACAAGGCAAATCCTTGACCTCAGGGTGCCATTAACTCACCTCAAATACTGCAAAGGTACCCACTCTGCAGCTGACAGATGCACGCGGCCTTGCATTGGTAACTTAGATGCCCTGCAAAATATTTCTATCCTGCTGTCCCAAGATTTTTGGAAAACACTATTGCTACTACCAGAAGAAAAATAAACAAGACTCCAGGAGCTGCTCTAGGTAGGCTTTCAGGACACTTCACTTTACGTGGATCTGGAGAAGTTTCCTGAATATAGCTGCCCAGGCAGCAGATAAATATAAATAACCCAGGCTTTTTGGTAGTCAGCTCATGACTTCCAATACTTTATTTGTATTTCATTGAACTCTGTGGTCTATTTATAAATTGTTTATCATACAGTTGCTATAAGTCAGTAAATCTATTTCTGTTTCTAATAAAACAGAACAACTTCGTTCCATGAAAATACACATGAAAGGCTTGTCCTTTTTCTCTCTACTAACAGCATGCTTTGGTAAAAGTTAGATTTCTGCTTAAAACTTCAGCTCAAAATCCAGTCTCTGGAAGCTACTTGAGTAAGCACATTCCTCAACTCTATCAGGTCCCGTGGCATCCTGAGACTAACCAGCTACAGGCTGTGCAGATTGCCTTTACTCTGCTGTTAATTATTCTCCCATCACAAAAAAACCCCAACACTTGAACTTGCACACTTGCTCATCACCACTCCCAGCAGTGCAAGACATGCCAAAATCTTGGCATTTAAGTAGATCCCAACCATGAAGAGAAAAGAAGGCATGAGATAGCACCTTTTATATTCTAAAATTCTAAGATGTTTCTTTTAAAATTCTGAATTCAAACTTCAGCCCCTCTGTACAGATTTCAAGCACGTATATACAGCTGAATCAATACATACAGGGAGTCTGGGCCACGCTCAGATCCATTCAGCTTCAACCTTCAGAGTACTTGACAGCAAACTCCTTTCCTGTTCTCCACTTTGCAGAACAATAAATAGGCTGGTATCATTTCCTTTGCCTCTGGCCCTTCAAATAACAGGCTTGTACTATTTTGGAAATTTGTGTAATTTACTCAGCATGCTCATTTGCCACTCTTCCAATGAGGGAAGGACTGTAATTGGAATAGACACTCTGAAGTGTCAAAAAAGCACTAAAAAATAAAGCAGCAGTTTAGAGTACATCTCCAGCAATGCAAGTCTCTCCTGGAAGAGAAGCAGACAATGCCAAGCAGTCATTGGAAAATAACATGCATGAATGCATTTACAGAGTTTGGCATTCAGACCCTATATTAAATAGCATCACCAGTTATTTGTCTGTTTCCATTTCCTGCATCATCTACATCAAACACTACTGCTAATAGGCTAGCCAAAGCTTCATCTCCCATTCAAGTCCCCAAGCACTGCTACACACCTCAAGCTTGCTTCTAAAGTCTTACACTGCAAAGAAGTGAGAAAGTTCAAATGCCAGGGCACTGTCAGAACACATACATTTCAGTGCAAGAATAAAGCACAAAATCGGAAGTGCTAAGCTCTCTTCTAGTCCTATCCGAAGGCCACATGATTTCCTGTATCAAAGCAGAAGTGTCACCGAAAGGTCAGTACTCAAGTATTACTTGTAGGACAGGAGGTACAACATGCTGCAGACATGTGGCAAGGACAAGTGAGAGCTACCAAGAGGCCAAGCAATACTTACCTCACCTTACCTTCAGAACTGGTCAGCTTCACCACCAGGGAAGTAAAGCATGCAAAAAACTGGCTCCAGCTGTAATGTTTCAAAGAGAAGGAAGACAGTTCTTCATTCCCACTGCAGCTGGACTCAGGTTTGCTATCTGCCATCACACCCAGTCCACTACAAGAGGTTTCAGGAACCTGGCCCCCCTCCCTTCCCCTCACCATTCTGGGCTGAATTTATACTGCAATAAGCTGAGATCCAAACACATTACATTTACCCCAAAAGAGTAAGCCTATGCTCTGACCTGTGGGTTTACAGAACTCCAAGAATCTGTATGGAGTTTTAACCACCTAATCTGAGTATCTAAGAAGCCTTTTTAAGATCTACTCTGCCCCCTGACACTCCAAAAGGCTATTTAGTACAAAAATTGGAAACTGCAATTTGCATTATATATCCTGCTAGGCAGGAACCACCCCTAAATTAAATACAGTGGGACTTCAGCCCTGACAGTACAAGGTGTTTCCCTATAACCGCACTGATTAAACAGTTTGCAGACACCAGACCTCCAAGTCCTTTTTAGCAGACGTCACACTGCACAACATAAAGCAGCAGGCAATTGGCCAAAAATGGTTAGCAAAAAGGATTCCTTAAACCTCCAGCATCCAAATATAGCCCTAGCTGGTCACATGGGCTGCCATACAGTAAGTGCTCCTCACTTTACCTACCCTTTGATTAAACGTTTTGAGCTAAAAGCATGTACTTAGAATAGCATTTCAGTTTCCAGCCCAATTCCATGAACCATATAATCTTGCTGTACCTTCCACATTCAGACTGGCAGAAAGGAAAAGTTGATTCAGGTTTCTCATGAGCCCAAGGGGGATGATTAGCTAGAAGAAGCTAATAGAATATGAGACCTCTAACATATATATACGTATACACACGTATTTATGTGTGAGCGTATATATAAAAATAAAAAAAATTTAAAATCTGCCACACAATGCAGCTGCTGTAAAATACTTCATTATTAATATACTCTATGGCACATACTGATCTTTAAATAAATTGTCATACCTTACTCCATCTGGCTTCTAGCAATGTTTTTTCATATTACTCTCATTATGATGAAAGCGGATCAGCTGATTACATCTACCTCATAAGAACTCCACAGCTTAGTTTACACATCAAGGAACTCTGCAAGATTTCTGAAGAAAGGCAGGCCAGCTACTGTACCATTGCCAGGTGTCAACTTGAACTGAAGAAAGTTGAGCTTGGCCCGTCCTTTCTCAGTCCTTAAAGACACTGTCCAAGTTAATTATTGCGCAGGTGTTAAATAAGTTTACATTACAAAACCCTGCAACTGCACCAATAAACACAACTGCCAGTTTTCCTTCCAAAGCTTTCCTCCCACTATCAGTGGGGATAAAGCCTTGCAGTACTCACTCACAACAAACCCTGTAATCTTTGAATAGGCCGAGGTTTGAAATTGTAGCTATTACTCAACTGAAGTTGGAAGTCTGAGGTTCCTAAAGAGGAAAACAGCCCAGAACCAGAAGCAAGGCCTAAACCCTGAATTAGCACACTAACTGCATTGTATTACAGCACGGCTCGGTGGCATAGATTTTTGCTAGAAGCATGGAGCCCTTTATCAACTCAAGCCCCCAGTTAAGCTGCCATATTCTGTTACACCCTTAAAAGAAAGCACAATTAGGCAGAGCATCGAGCGAGTTCACATACCCACCACCGGCTCAGCTGCAGCGAGCACCAGTCAGTTTCACATTTATGCCGGCAGCCAGGCCGGCCTGACTGCACTGAAATAACCCTCAGTACCCAGATGTTGCGCTATTTTTACCCTGGAAAAGAAAGAAAAAAAAAAAAAAAAAAAAAAAACAAAAAAAGGGACACCCAAACAAAACTTCAGAGCGGGAGGCACGACAGCACAGACTTTTATCCGAGGCTGCAGCGAGGTTTCGGCGCTCGGGCGCGTCCGGGCTCGCAATCCCGCAGTGGACTGTCCACCTGAGGCTCCGGGGCCGCCGCCGCCGCCGGAGACAAGTTCTGTATGCCACTGACTTGCTATCGTACCAGAGTCGGCGTCCAGGGTCCACAGAACTTTGCTTCCGGAGGCTCCAGTCCTCCGACGGTACGGCGCCGGCCGCCCGCCAGCACAAGTTTCCCTGCGGGACTGGGAAGGGAATGGCGCAACACGGTTAGAGGTGGGGAAGGGAACCCCCTCCTCCTCCGCGGCTCGGCGGGGAGGGAGGACCGCTGCCGGGGAAGAGGGAGAGGAGGCAAGAGATTTTTTTTTTTTCTCTTTTTTCTTAATAAAATACCCACAAAACGCATCCCCAACACACCTCCCCCAACGCGGAGCTAACGGGGCCCCTGCGAAAGCCGCGCCGAGCAGCTGCCCGGAAGCGCAGCCGCTGCAGCCAGCGAGCTCCGCTGCCGCTGACAGCCCCGCGCGCGGCCCTGCGGGACCCGGGCATCGCCGAGCATCCCCGCGGCCCCGCGCCCCCGCGGCAGGGAAGAGCGGCGCCCCCACGCCCGCCCGCCTTTCCCCGCCGACGAGGGCATAACAGTCCGGCCCGCCCCGGTGCCGCCCGCAATCCCGCGGTGGCGGGCTGGCAGCAGCCCCGTTCCGGTGCGCCGCGTCCCGCTGTGGCGGCCGGTGTCGCCCGCCCGCCCGCGCCGCGCGCCCGCCGCTCCATTTCTTGACTTTTGCCGACGTGGAAATTTTGGGTTCGGGGGACGAGCCGAGCTCTTATTGGCGGCGGCGTGGCGGGGGGTGCGGAGGTCACGGCTGCTGTCGCCGCTCAGCGCCAAAAGCCACAAGCCGCCTCGCAGGCGGCCCCCGCCCCGCCCCTGCCCGCCGCCCGGGGGCGGC
>CM031858.1:32767042-32863682 GCA_018697195.1 Certhia americana
TACTACAAGTATTACTTAGGACAGGAGTTACACATGCTGCAGACATTGGACAAGACAAGTGAGACTCCCAAGAGCCAAGCATCTTAACCCTCACCTTACCTTCAAACTGGGTCACTTCACCACCAGGGACGTAAGCATGCAAAAAACTGGCTCCACTGTATGGTTTACGAGAAGCGAAAGGTCTTCATTCCACTGCCGCTGACTCAGGTTTGCTATCTGCCATCACACCCAGTCCCACTACAAGAGGTTTCAGGGAACCTGCCCCACCCTTCCCTTCCCTCACCATTCTGGGCTAATTTATCTGCCGTAAGTCTGAGATCCAACACATTACTTTACCCCCCAAAGAGTATGCCTATCTCTTACCTGGCGTTTACAGAACCCAGAATCTGTAGGAGGTTTACCACCTAATCTGAGGTACTAAGCAGCCTTTTATAAGATCACTCTGCCCCCTGACCTCCAAAGGCTAATGTGTAGTACAAAAATTGACACTGCAAGTTTGCATTATATCCTGCTAGGCGCGAACCCCCCCTAAATTAAATACAGGGACTTCAGCCCTGACAGTACAAGTTGTTTTCCCTATAACCGGCACTGATTAAAACAGTTGCAGACACCAGAACCTCCAAGTCCTTTTTAGGCAGACGTCACACTCACCCATACATCGCAGTGGCAATTGGCCAAAATTGTTAGCACTGTCAAGAGGCTTTCCTTTAAACCTCCCGCATCCAATATATCCCCCGCTAGCTTGTCACATGGGCTGCCATACAGTAAGTCTCCCCCTTTCCTACCTTTGAGTAACTTTTGAGGCTAAAGCATGTACTTAGAATAGCATTTCAGTTTCCACCAGAGCCCACTTCCTGACCATAATAATCTTTCTGTACCTTCCACCGTCAGACTGGAAGAAGGAAAAGTTGGATTAGGTTTCTCAGGAGCCAATGGTGATGATTAGCTAGAAAAGCTAATAAATATGAGACCCGGGAGGGGGGAGGTCGAACGTATATATACTGTACACACGTATTTATGTGGAGCGTATCTATAAAAATAAAAAAAAATAAAAATCTGCCAACACAATGCAGCTGCTTAAAATACTTCTTGATTAATATACTCTCTGCACATATACTCTGATCTTTAAATAAAGTGTCATACCTTACCCACTGGCTTCTAGCAATTTTTTTTTCATATTACTCTCATTATTATAAAGCGGATCAGCTGATTCATCGACCTCAAAAACTCACAGCTAGTTACACATCACGAACTTCTGCAATATTTCTGAAGAAAGGCAGGCCAGCTACTGTACCATTGCCCCAATGTCAACTGAACTGAAGAGATAGTTGAGCTTGGCCCGGTCCGTTCTCAGTCCTAAAGCCACTGTCCAAGTTATTATTGCGCATTGTGTTGAATAATGTACATTACAAAACCCTGCAACTGCACAATAACACAACTGCCAGTTTTCTTCCAAAGCTTTCCTCCCCTCCCACTATCAGTGAGGATAAAGCCTTGCAGTATCACTCACACAACCCTGTAATCTGTGAATACCGAGGTTTTTGAAATTGTAAGCTATTACTCAACTGAAGTTGGAAGTCTGGAGGTTCTAAAGAGGAAACAGCCGCCAGACCAAAGCAAGGCCCTAACCTGAATTAGTCACACTAACTTCATTGTATTACAGCACGGCTCGTTGGCACATATTTTTTGCTAGACATGGAGCCCTTTATCAACTCAAGCCACCATTTAAGCTGCCATATTCTGTTACAACCCTTAAAAGAAGCACATTAGGCAGAGCATCGAGCGTAGTTCACAAACCCCCCACCTAAGCGGCTCAGCTCAGCGAGCACCAGGTCCAGTTTTCACATGTTATATGCGCAGCCAGGCCGGCCTGTACTGCACTGAACATAACCCTCAGTACCCAATGTGGCGCTATTTTACCCTGGAAAAGAAAGAAAAAAAAAAAAAAAAAAAAAAAAAAAAAAGGACACCCAACCAAACTCAGAGGCGGGAGCCCGACATCACAGACTTTATCCCGATGCAGCGTGCAGGTGTCGGGCGCTCGCAGCGTCCGGCTCGCCTCCCCGCATGACGTGTCCACCGGAGGCTCCGGGCCGACGCCCGCCGCGGAGAAAAGTTCTGTATGCACTTACCCGGCTTATCGTACCCAGAGTCCGGAGTGTCACAGAACTTTGCTTTCCGGAGTGCACTCCATTCCCTCCGTCCGCCGGGTACCGGCGCCCGTGGCGCGCCCTCCAGCACCATTTTTCCCTGCCTGGGAGTGAAGGCGCACAGACGGTTAGAGGTGGGGAAGGGAGCCCCCTCCTCCTCCGCGGCCGGCGGGAGACCCCTCTGCCCGGGGAAAGAGGGAGAAGGAGGCAAAGAGATTTTTTTTTTTTTTGCCTTTTTTTTAATAATACCCAAAAACGCATCCCCCACACACACCTCCCCCACGCTGAGCTACGCGCCTGGCCCTGCGAAAGCCCGGCACGCAGCGCCCGGAGCGCAGCCGCTGCAGCCATCCGAGCTGCGTCTGCCGCTTACAGCCCCGCGCCCGCGGCCCTAGCTTACCCCGGGCAGCGCCGAGCATCCCCCCCGGCCCGCGCCCCCGCTGCAGGAAACCGACGGGCGGCGCCCAACCCCGCCCTCCCGACCTTTCCCCGCCGACGAGCGCAACAGTCCGGCCCGCACGGGGCCGCCCGCAATCCCCGCGGTTGGCGCGGCAGGGCAGCCCCGTCCGGTGCGGCCCCGCGTCCCGCTGTGGCGGCGTTTCGCCCCCGCCCGCGCCGCGCGCCCCGCCGCTCCATCTTGTACTTTTGGGCCGACGTGGAAATTTTTGGGTTCGTGGACGACCGGCTCTTATTTCCCGGCGCGGGCGGGTCGAGGTCACGGCTGCTGTCGCCGCTCCGCGCCAACAGCCGCCGCCTCGCAGGCGGCCTGCCCCGCCCGCGCCTTCCCCGCGCCTGCCCTGTGTGCGGCGCCGCCCGCGGGGACCCGTGGCCGCGGCGGGCCGTGTCTGCGCGGGGGGCGCCCGGGGGGCGGTGCGGATGGGAGAAGGGGGCGGCACCCCGGTGGGTCCTCGCCGCCGACTCGCCTCGGGCAGCCGCGGGACGGGGCTGGGGTGTGGGGCCGGCCGGAGGGGCTGCCGCAGGCCCGCTGGGGGCGGGGACGCGGTGCCGGTTCTCGGTGCGCCCCCGCTCCGCCGCCTGCGGCCCCGCAGAGTTACTGCCCCGTGCGGGTCCCGTCCGCGCCCGGCAGTGCCCGCCACGGGCCTCGGCAGTCACCGCCGTCCCGGAGGGCTCGGTGTTCTCTCGGGCGGTGGTGCTGCCCCTGAGTGCTGAGTGCCGCCGTGCTGGGGCTCCGCCGGCACCTCAGGTGTCCTGGTTTCCCCCCGGGAGAGCAGCCGGGGCTCTGCCGTGGTGGATGTGAGCAAGACAACCCCCGGCTGTCTCCAGGTCCAGCTTGGCATTTGGAGGACTTTGGAAAGAATGTAGCAACTTTTACTGAAGAGTGTGTTCCCTCTCCCCGAAGGAATAGCTGAGGGCATCTGTAGTCTGAAAGCAATGTTTTCTGCTCTCTTTCTCAGGTTGTCAAGACTTCATTAGTTCTCTGTGGAACTCAGAGTTCTCTAGTAGTACAAAATTACCTAAGCAAAGCTCTGAAAATAGTTCCTGCAATCTTTTTTATCTCTTACATTGAATTAAAGTCATAGAACTTAAACTGGGGTAACTACCCAGTTTGTTCACTAGGCTCAGATGGAACTGCTAGTGCCAGTTTGAAACATTGATCCAGGGCTCCTCCAGCCATGGAAGCCTTGACAGTAAAAATGCTCTTTCTGTACTTGAGGCCCTGGAGTATTTCCAAGAGAACCGATCGCCGATAGGAGCTGTGTGTGCATGCAGGTGTGCATGGGAGGAGACGTGCCAGCCCTGTCCTGCAGCAGCATCACTGCGCCGTGAACTCCAGTGTGTGTGTGCTCCTTGTCATTGCGGGATCACAGCGATGCCTGTCAACCCAAACCTATGGCTGTTGTTTCAGTATATGAAAGAGAAATAAACTGGAAAATGCTTTGAAATTAGATTTTGCCTCCTTAAGCTCCTTTGTCTGCAGAAACAGAAAAGCCTTATTGTTTTGTTTAAAAAGCATGTCCCTCCCTCCTTCACCGTGCTGTTCAGTCACCAGCCCTGTTCTGTCTTGCTGCAGCTTGCCATGGGCAGTAGTACTTCCCATCTTCCTGTTGTCCCTCTGTCCCTGCTCCCTCTCCACACATCCTCTCTGCCAGGCCATGGAGCAGGCCCCAGCTATGCATCTGCTGCTCAGCTGTGTGTACAGGAATATTGATTTGACAGTGTGTATGCTCTGTAAAGAAATCAATATTTCAGTAGATTGAGCAGAATGTGCGGCAGTGTAATGGAGCCCAGCCTGCTAATGTAATGTGCAGGGGTCCTCATTCAGAGATTGAGGTCAGTCAGAAAATGGAAATGTGTTTTCTTATTTTATTGTGTGCTTCAGGTGTAATGTAGGTGTTTATGTTCTGGTGTTTAACTTGCAGCATGCAGTTACTTTTAAGTCATACCCAGCAGAAGGTCACATATTGCAGGTGACATACACAAAAAAGCATGCCATAGATATACAATCCATTTTTTTAAAGCTCAGTAAATCACCTCTTACCTTTATCCATCATATATCTATCAAACAACAGTTGTGAGGGAAAATGCATAATTTTTGTTTCTGCAAATAAAATAATGTTCCGTTGTTTGGTGCAAACTTGGCTTCTGATTATGTAATGAAACGTAGTTCTTTAACAAACTCCAATACAGTGACATGTATCAAAGAGTATCATAAAACAGTCATAAGTGAAAAGAACGAGGGAAGAGAAATAACCAATGTAGGACACAAAACCAGAGTAAAAGCTCCCATTGATTTTAGCAGACCTGGGATTTCAGCCAGAATGTTCTCCATGATACATTTTCCACTTTTTAAACCATTGCATCATGCCTTAAAATGTAGCAAAAGTAATTCATAAAGTGACATGAGAAACCACGGCATTCTCAGGCTCAGAGTCAAGATTAGGGTAAGCTAACTATTGTTTCACAGCTCTGGGGACACTTGATACGTTTTTTTCTTTACTTAATAATTTTATCTGCTGGTTTTGTCGGAGGCTATTTCTCATCCACCAAAATCTCCCACTGCAGCAGTGAGCACAGATCTATACAGCAGGCAGCAGAGTTTTTTGTTTGTGAATGTTACAGTGCTTTGTGCTGAATATAACATACATTTCAAGATGCTACGGGGGCCCTCATGTTGGGTAAAAAAGGCAAAGCTATTTATTCTTTCGTCATTCACATTCTTAATTGGAGACTGATTTGGCAGTCGTGGCTGGGGAGGCACGCAGGGCTGGAGCAGTAACATCTTTCAGTTACAACTCTGGTTTAGGACATGACTCATGGAGAAAGCTTCCAAATGTAAAATACTGCTACCTACAAATGCACACGACACCGGGATTTCTCAGAAGTCAGTTGATATTCTTCAGTCATTGAACACAGATTTCTCATATATGCTTCACTGTTCTGAAGAAGTGTTTGTTTTAGTATAAATAGCTGCTGGAAACCTATGCACTCACCATGCTTAAAAATATACCTCAAGACATGCAATATATCCTAAAATATTTTAGCTATAGTTTAAAAAATAATACTGTAATAACATAAAATGTAAAAATATATTAAAACCACTATGATATAATATTTTACTTGATCCTAGAATGCTTTTCACAGTCTAGGTGTGATAAACTGCAATGAAAGTATTACTCCAATTTAAATAAGGAGATCAATCTCATAGCTGAAGATTAAGAAATAATAATTAGTCTTGCACTTTACATGTTTTGGAAGCATGATTCCAACTAAGAAGTTCAAGGAGGTGGTTACTATGTGAGACAGACAAAAGTATGTGATATAGAGGACCAAGCTGCAATGTTTAGTAAAGTAAAGCTGAACAATATTTCACAGAATGTTAGTTTAAAAGGTGGGAGAGTTTAATGACACAATTTATTTTTATGAACTGAAGGCTCTGTTTTTCAAGGGTTTCCATCTGCCAGCTTTGTGAAATAGTAAATTAGGGGTGAGTTTTTGTGGGTTTTGTTTTGGTTTTGTTTGGTTGGTTGGTTGATTTTTTGGTTTGGGTTTTTGGGGTTTTTTTTTCATTTTAAAGAAATTAGTACATTATAAGAATTAGTATTTAAATCTAATTGAAAACTGGAGTTATGCTGGATGGAAAATTAATTTTCTCATTAGTTGGAGAACTTTTATGGTATTCGTACAATAAGTACTCAGCCTAAAGCATCAATCAATATTATAGAATATTTTAAAACAAATGTAAACAATTTATATTATGACATTTTGTAGCATTACTTATTGATAGAAGAAAAATGATACATAGAAACTCAGTGCCATATCATTCTAATTCTTAGTTGGTTATTATCTGAGATTGCTCTTGAATAAATATGATTTGTGTTATATCTGTGTAATTCTGGTCTTCATTACTGTAATAAATGTACATTAAAACTGCATTATAATGTCCTAATTGTGAAATTGCCATTGAGTAAATTAAGGTTATGAGTATTGTAATGCAATATTTTACTGAATGTTTTATTTCCTAGTGCTTAAATTTCCTTGCATATTGGAATCATAAAATTAATTGCTAAAGTTAATAAATAATGATAGATAGTCTAAGTCAGTGGTAAGTCAGAGAAGAATCCAGGTTTCCTGAATTCCTATTCTCTCTCTGAAAAATAGACAAAGTAGATACTTTCTGACATTGTAGAGATGCATGACTGATAAAAATATAATTTTAGTAGAACCTGAACATTACTAAAATAGGATGAGATCAAGTGTCAAATCAAAACTTGAAGATACAAGGACATAATGTAATGAACTTTCATTTGAGGCCAGTAGAAATTTTTCTATCGACTTTAATAAAACTGTTATCAATCCATAATGTGGTGGCATCAAGTGTATGAATAGGTCCCTTAAGTAGCTACAGCTCATAACAGTTAGAAGTCTTTTCCCCAGAATCTTATATGTTAGAAATTTGCAGAATCAAACCCCAGATGTCTCCTAAAAAACCTGCAAAAAGTCAGAAGGGCTCCATTGACATTATAGATCCCAAATGGAGTGACTGTCATCTGAATTTTAAGGAAGTTGTGAATGGATCTGCAAGGTGGTCACTGCTGGGTTAGTGTAACACTATCTGCAAAACATTAGTATTTTGCAAAACAAAAGTCATTCCAAAATGTGCTTTTGTTGAGCATTAAAATGAAATTAGAACCTTTCTGAAAAAAAAAAAAACAACAAACAGGCATAAAAAGACAGAAGCCAGTAAGAACACTCCCTTTTGCCCTGTCTGATGATGTTCAGCTTTGCATAGAAAGAATGGCCCAGAAACAGATTAACACACTGAATCGGTGGGGTTTCAGCCTCCCTTACCCATTTCCTCCAGGGAATGCCTGAGCACTAAGCAGCCATCAACTCGGAGGAAAAGAATGAAAAGTTTGTCTTTGTCTTTTTTTTTTTTTTTTTCCTCCTTCCAGAAATTCACTTCTGAATCTGAGAAGCTTTCTTACTGGAACGAATATTTTCCACAGAAAGGTTCCATTTCATCAAGTCAGCATTTTTGCATAAAAACAAATAGACTGTGGGAAAATTCCCACTAAGCTTTACTTTGGAGTCTTTCAGAAAAAAATCATGCAAGGGAGAATTACAGGAATGGCATTTACAAAGGCATACACATATGGTTCTCTGTTGAGTTCAAATACAGTGACATGGCAATATCTAGGACAAAGACTTGAAGGCATTTAACCTTTCATTTTTAGAGCAGTAGAAATCTCTGATACAAGAAAATCTGCCAGAGATAAATAAACAAGTGAATCCATTCACAAGCCACAATTTATTCAGTTTATAAAAACTTCAGTGGGGATTGTTCTGAAGCTTGTCAGCAGAGTCTGCAGGACCAGGACTGAGAAGGAGCAACCAAGAGGTTTTTGACGTAACACGCCCAAGTATCTTGAGCAGTGTGTCCTAGAAATGGGAACCAAGGGTCATACAGCTCAAGCTGACCAAGAGCTACTTATGTAAGTAGTCTCATTGAATTCAAACCTGCCCTAAATGGCACTTAACAATCTTCTGGATGCAACAATGTGAGAAGAAGGTAAGTAACTGGAATAAGAGCTATGCAGGCTGTAGTCAAATGCTTCTTGCAGAAATGGCTGGGATGATCATGAGGTTACCCAGTTCTTCCATCTGCCCTACAATGGCAGCTCAAGATGAACCAGTTGCTTTCACAGTGATGGAAAAGTACTTGCACAGGGTATTCATGTGGTGAAAGCTGTAAAGGCATGCACCATCACTGCTGTTTCCCCTGGCTGTGGCCTCAGTGTTTGAGTGGTACATTTTCTCACAGAATCATGTAACATCCTGAGTTGGAAGGGACCCACAAAGATCATGGAATCCAGCTCCTGATCCTGGACAGGACATCCCATGAGTCACACCATGTGCCTGAGAGCATTGTCCAAATGCTTCTTGAACTTTGTCAGGCTGGGTTGATGAGCTGGTGACCATTTCCCTGGGGAGTCTGTTCCAGTGCCTAACCACCCTCTGAAGAACCTTGTCCTAATATCCAACCTCAAGCTCCTCAAGCCTAGCAAATCTCAGCTGGTGAGAAAGGCTGGGGAAAAGACTTCATGTGGCAAAATTTAATGGATAGATGCTGGCAATGCAACTTGCAACTGCAGACTAGTTGAGAGTGCAAAGAACACTAAAAAATGTAACCCCAATCCAGCCTGCACACGCATTTTCTCTGGGTAAAAGTAATGTCATTTGCAGATCTAGTCTTGTAGGGAAGTTCTGTAGGCATTTGGGAAATGAAAACTATTCTTACATACTGAACAACCAAAGGAGATAGAGGGTGGTGGAAAAAACATATGTGACAGTTGTGCGATAGTTTTTCTTATCCTCCTCCAAACCACTTGCCTGGCAAATCCCTTCTTTTTTTTTTTTCAGTTTTTTCCTTAACTTTTAGGGTCTTGAGCACAGCTTACCCCTCAAGGAACAAGCATAAAAAATTATATCCAGTGAACATTAAAAATCATAATATCTCTACCACATTTATTTCATTTCTATTATCTACATCAAAGCATGTATTTGGGGAAGGTATTGTTATTCAGGGTAAAGGAATGGAATGTTTAGCAGAAGACCCCCTTCCTTAAACAGGTACTTCACAAATTCTCAAACAATCTTTTGACACAGAGGTATTTGATTAGGAAAAACCTACTCTAATGTAAAGGTTTAAGTTAGCCTGGGATGAAAGAGATGCTATGCTTCCTGATGAATTCTGGAGCTGTGGGTCTTCCTGGGTCATACATTTCTAGCTCCCTCGGAGATTGTCGCAGTGCTGAATGCTCAGCAGCTTTGGGATCCATCCAAGATGCAGCGTGACTGCTCCAGAAGGTACTCAGCTCCACGATCACATTTAAAACATCAGTTTCTGTCTCTGAGGTAGCAGGCTGGGTATGATGAGTCGGAATCCCACTGAATGAAGCATCATACAACCATCCTTCAGAGGCCATCTGTACCTCCTCCAGAACACTATTAGCTGTCTTGGAAGAAGAAGTGCACTCATCACACCTCCTGGGAATTTCTGAAGAACACAGTTCAAAAGTTCCCTCTTTCACTATTTCCTTATTCTAAAGCAAGGAAAGTATCTTTGTTCTGGCCAGATTTTAAAGAGGTGAAATGAAGTTTGGCACCTGAATCTCAAAACATTAACAACCCCTTAGACTTTCACTTCTGCTCAGACCTGATTTATGGCTCTCACCTTGCAGGCATATAATTCAAATCACCATCCATTTAGGTCCACAGGAAGAATCTTCAGGCCAAACCATTACAACAACCCATTACTCTTCTGGCTTTTCTACACCACCAGGAAATGTCAGTGAATGCCAAACTTTTGCAACTGCAAACAAAGGGAAATGGATACTCATCTCTACCATTACTTTCATAATTAGTGGAACAGGGAAAAAACAATCTTACCAGGAAATCCTCACAAGTCTGAACTACATCTGTCAGCCTTGTTTGCCTGCCAGTTCTTCTGATGAACCACAGGAAATATATTCCAACTCCAGCACAGATTGTTCAGAGGAGACAAGACAGGCTCATTAGCACTGTAACCTACAGGCAGTGGGCAGACACAAAAAACCTTCAGCTTTTGGATAGGGTAGAGCAGATGCAACCACATGGGCTTGCCTGATGCAACTGGATTATTTATTCATATTTATGTTGCTCATACAACCCCGACTGTGGCTCTTTATCAATGCACATGTGACCTCGATAGAGCAGGCTCTTGGATCGCAAGCTCACATGCTTGAGAAACCTGGATAGTGCAGGTTCCCCTGCATGCAACTTCCCAAAGAACTGTATTTCTTCCATGCTGGAGGGTAAGTGTGCAGTAAAACTACTAATTGATGCAGTCATCAGATATTAATAGAGTCACTTGAAAGAGGGGTGTAGTTGCTGTGCAGGACTTCCTAGGCACAGTAAGTCATGATATATCACTTTCTGAAAACTATGTGATTTTGTCAAAGCTTGCTGTACAATACATCATAAAATGTATTAAAATAAATAATCTGAGTAACTCAACAGTGTATCTAAAATTAAATACCTTGGAAAGTAAATGAGGCATGTTTCATGGGTCTGGATGTTTCTGTTCCCTCTAGCTAAATTCCGTATCATTAAATGATGAATTTCACTAGGCTTATTAGTTTGTTGTCTATAAAACTTTTAGGAAATTTATATATGCCCCACTCAGCTGCTTTCAAATAAAGGCACTAGAAGCTGTTTGACTAAAGGGGTTTTTTTCTCACTGAAATCCACAGAAAAATTTCTGTTAGTTTCATCAAGTGAAGGAGGCAATATATAAGTTTCCTTTTGAAACAGATTTCTTGGAGTCCTTTACTGCAAGAAAAATATTGCTCTTTAGATCCCACCATGGCGCACCCCTAATTTTATGAGATTAGGAACAGCCTGTCAAAATTCTGAAACACAGGGGGATCTTAATCATGAGCAGCTTGTTCCAGCTAGAATCACATTTCCTATGTTGCAGGACAGCAGTGGGCAAAGTGCTTCATTTGCACCTCACAGAAATGTGCTTTCCTCCCCAATTTCTCAGCAGAATGCAACAAGACACTTCCTCTGGCCCTTAGCAACAGTCCTTAGCAAGGGCTGACAGAGAAGTACAAGCAGCAAAGCCAGGACTAGCAAAGAGCTATTGATTCGTGAATGAAAGAGAACATTTTCTGAAATAAAAAAAAAAAAAAATCATCTAGTCACAATAACTCTAGGACAAGTCTAACTTTAGTGACTAGAAGCAAAAAGAGCAGGCAACTTGAATTGACTTTGATCTTGCTGGCATTCCAAGGGTAATATTTTCATTATGATAAAATGTTCTTTAACAATCTCTCCGGTGAATTGGGCACAAACATACTTTTCTTCATTGGTCCTGCCTATCTTCCTGTTCCACCTATTTTTATACTACTAAAAAATATTTGTTTAGGCAATGCAAACAAAATCCCCCCTTCCATGTGTTTAAGTTCCCTCACTGTTTATGCTATACTGCAGACAGGACCAGCAAGACAGATTATAATTTAGTTTCAAATTAATATTTTTTGTCTTCTTTTCAGTCTCCCCTCAGAAAAGGAATAATAAAACTTGCCCCAAATGTTATAAATATGTAGGACCTGGTCCTACACATTTATAACATTACACACATACATAAATAAAAGCATACTTATGGAGGTGGACAGGTAAGTGTGTTTTGTCCAGAGAAATATTTTTGTGAGCGAAAATATAGAAAAATCAGCACAAAGTTTCATATTATATACAATATATAATTGTAATTATATAAATTATATAAATATATATAAATATATATATAAATATATAAATATATAAATAAAATAATAAATAAATAAATAAATAAATATAAAAAATAAATAAAAATAATAAAAAATAAAATAAATATACATAACTATATAAATATATAAATATATAATAATTATATAAAATCACTTCAGCCATTTTTAAACTTTGATTTCCAAAGACAACAGGTGAAAAGATGTGATTACAAATAGTCGCTATGTATCTCCATCTTGCATAAACTTCCATGATTTTCTTTTCCCGTCTTAATCAGGCGATAATTTGCTAATTAACATTTTTCATAGGAGGGAAATAGTCTGTGTGCTTTTCAACACTGCTCCAAAAATACATAGCAGTATTACGTGACAAAATGCATTGGTAGCAGATATATGACTATTGCCTGTTATTATAAAGCATCAGCTGTGCATTCATGGGCTGCACAGAAGACAGGCTCTGACTGAAGTCCTGCAGAGTTTCTGTGAAGATTTATGTGATTTTTTTTTTCCTGCAGCTTATGATGTGGCAGAATGACCAATTTATGATGTGGGTGGAACTTTGTTCAGCACATGGAAATGCCTCCGCTCTGCAGATTATGTTCTCCTGTGGTAGGCAGTAATGCTTTCTGCCCTCCATATGGCCACCATGTGCCAGAAGACACCAAATTGCTATGTGGGTTAAATGTAAAATAACCACAAGAGCTCCTGAGCCAATAATTACAAAGCTCCTTTTGATATGGTTAGTGTATCATTATCTGTACTGTGCAATAATAAAACAGAGCTCATGTTGTCCCTCTCTTCTCCTTCAGTAGCTGGGGAGCTCATTGCAGAACTATCACACACAATCGATGTTCACAAAATGCTTTTAGGAATTGTCATAGCAGCAGCAAAGAGCACACCAAAATCGCGGTTCTAATTAGACATCAGCTTGAATAAAATACTGGAGAGGACAAAAAAAGAGGCTTATTCTGTGCATTCATAAAGACATATATCTTGCATCCTGGTCTGAGCTGCTCAGGCTCTGGGGTAAGTGAGCTGGTTTGGAGGGCATATCAGGTGTAAAAGAAGTCCCTCTGTTCATTTGAAGCCTAAATCATCAAGTTTTAGCACTGTGTACGTGTGTGTTCAAGGAACACATAGCTCTGTAAACACTCCTAGTTCCCACTTCTATCCAGGTGCAGTTCAAGGCTTGGATGTGAGTAATTTTATAATTTTGGCCTTGCTACAAGTATCTCAAAAACTAGTTCCTGTGGTTTTACCCAGCAGCTGAGATAAACTGGGATTCAGAAGCAAATGCTTCCTGGATATGCATAGCTACAGGCTTAGGACAGGTCGGTTTTAAGTAAAGACCTCATGACTATTGCTTTGCTTTGGTGCACTAAATCCCAACATTTTTGCAAGACTTGACATTTTTTATAGACTTGAGATTTTTGAGAAGGTAGAATTTAGTAGGAGGGATTTTTTTGAACAGGGAGTGCTTAAACTGTTTTTTTCTCTTACGTTTGTCAAATATGGATTGTTATTCACAGTTCATAATGGTATTTTATGTGTGATTTTGATGACCTGCTGTGTTAAATGGAAACAAATAGGACTTGTCACTCATTTGTCTTCTGAAAATTTCATTCAGAACATTCTAGCTGTCTGGTGCAAGGTGGGCTTCCTGCTCATCTTCCTGCAACATCTATAAAGCAATAGATGAGCATAAATCTGTCTCTAGCTGAAAATGTACAAACATTCCCATTAAACAGGAATAGAGAGGTTGGTGCATGTACAAAACCCAGTTAGAAAGTAACTCACATGAACAGCAAAAAGGATTTTCAGTTTTGTTGCCTGTTTGTCATTTATAACAACTGACAGTGTTCCAATGAGCTGTAGCATTTTTCGCCTTATAGTGTATGGAGTACACTAATATGTCATTAATTATAGTGTACTAATTATTCACTGTGTTGAATTAAATAATAAAGAAATGTATTTCTGGTGTATACAAAGGAAAGCTATGTGTGTATATAGATGTATACAGGGCAGGGCTGTAAAAGAGCTGCCCTTAATGCTCTGTAAAGGGCCATCATTTTTTCCATGCTTTTGGTGTTATTTTTTGATCAAGGACTAGCAAGGACTCCCTGTGACCAAAGGAGTAAAGGACCTCTCAGTGGCAGCTTTTCCAGCTGTGACTTCCACCTAGGCTGCACATTGTGGGCACTGTAAAACCAACAGCGTGTCACTCCATTGACAACCATGTCACACATCAGGGGTGGCTGCAACTCCTCACATTTAGTATGAACAATTCCAGCTCAGCTTTAATCTTTATTAAAACTGTCAGGCAACACTTGCAAAAAAGAAACCAAAACTAAAATAAAACAAAAAACCAACTTTCTGCTTTACATTGGTAATTTTTATTTAATTACAGTTGTATTTGTATATTTGTAGCTAAAATGCTAGCCATGCCATTTCTACCCTTTTCTTTTTTTTTTTTTTTTGGGGTTTTTTTGGTTTGGTTTGGTTTTTTTGTTTGTTTTTGTTTTTTGGTTTTTTGGGGTTTTTTCCCAATCTGTTATAAACCAGCCATTGGTTTCCTGACCCAGACAGCTCCCACGGGTAACAAACACCCTCTAAGTACTAGACTTTTGGACTGGCTTTCTGATTTGTCTGACAGACATGCAAAATCACACACAGGGAAACTGCTCCAAACCAGGTTGGCAGACACTGAAAGCTACTACTATCTGGAGTCTGTCCAGAGATAGAAGGGAATTACAGTAGTTTTGTAGTCTCAGTCAAGTTCCTGGCTGACCAGTATCTGCATCACAAAGCCACCGCTATAGCCTTCACTTGGCAGTAATTAGTACTTTGCTAACATTCTCTATAGGGAAATGGTCAGCAAAAAGCACAAGAAAGACTAGACAGTGAGTGAGGGGGCAAACAGCTGAATATCCAAAATATCTATATGCTATATCAAGAATATGTTATATAAAGAGGAACACTCACAAGTCTTCATATGCACAAATCCATGACATCCTAGGGGTCATTAGGTCCTGATGAATCAAATCAAGGAACTGGAATAGGGACACAGATACAGCTTTAT
Organism: Certhia americana; assembly: GCA_018697195.1. Classification (NCBI taxonomy): domain Eukaryota; kingdom Metazoa; phylum Chordata; class Aves; order Passeriformes; family Certhiidae; genus Certhia; species Certhia americana. Next base: position 32,782,060 of record CM031858.1, read on the forward strand.
TTTTTTCCAAGAAAAAAGACAGGACAAGGACATTAATACTTGCTTTCCATTTCAGTGACAGGTAAGACGCTGGCTTCTTGACTGCCTTCGAGTGAAAATGATGCGGGAAAAGAAAAAGATGTGTTTTGGAGAAAACTAAATCATGGAGAATAAGTAGTATATGAGTGTCTTTTTGCTTGAGCAGCTCACAGAGATGTTCAAGAGTCAACCTTGTCTCTACAAGGCACTTCAAATATCATCATATCCTCTGAAAAGCAGCAGAAGAGGACACAGACAGTTGTCAGGGTCTTGGAATACACTGAGGGCAGGTTTTCCTTCAGAAGATGTGGTGTGAAGAGACATAATGTTTGGGGACACAGCTAAACTGAATTTGATTCAGATAATAATGAGGGGTTGCTTAGAAGGGTGGAAGGTAGTCTGGGTGAAAGAAGGCAAGTATGAAATGACAGACCACTCCTTTAGGAATAGCCTTACTATCAGGGATGAACTACATAAGTGCAGATTTCTAAAAATTCATAAGCTGGTGTGGAGGCTCTTGAGAAGATAATTGAAAGGATAAAAGGGTAGGGGACCACTGGCAGATACTGAAAAAAACCATATTAAAGGTCCTTCAATAAGCTATTCAGATACAAAGGGGAAAGAAAGCACAATTGCAGGTTGATATGATATTCTAAGGCATTCTTTAGGCACCTGGAAATCAAAGTCCCATAGAAATCCTGGAAAACCAGGACACCTCTATGTCTGACTATATAATATGTAAGGACAAAGCAAAACATTTGGGCATACAAGGAGTTACAAATAGTAGGAAGAATAAAAGGCAACCAGAAAATGTTACCAGAACATAAGATGAGGAAAGAAATCCAGCTATATAGAAGAGACAGTAAATAACTGACTGCACAACAGAGGCCTAAGCATCCATTGTTCCAGTCTTCACTAAAGAAGCTTGTTATGCACAATGCCAAATAAAATTAGTTTAAACAAAAGAATACAGGGTCAGGCCAGGGCAGAGAGGGAACAGTTAGAAATGCATATCTAAAACAATATTCAAGGTCTGACCACATTCACCAGGAAGTACTGAAGGAACAAGTCACAGTAATGTCTGAGCCATTAGAACTTGCCTCAGAGTGTGTTGGCCTGAGGAACAGGAGGAGGGGCAATTTAGGATAGAATAGATATAAATATACTTATAAATATAAGTGTAAATATAAATATAGTACAATATCTGTGTGTTGAAAGGGAAAAAAGAATTATAGAATAGCCAGCCTACCTCTGACACTCAGGAAGAGACTCCAACAACTCCCTGTACAATATACTTACAAACTTTACTTACTTTGAGGAAAAGGTGTTAAAAATGAAAACCAAGTCACACCAAGTCAGATTTATTTCTTTCATTTCCCATGTAACTCCCATTCATAGCATTCAGTATGGTGTAGCTTTATTTTATCAAGGGTTCTGGCATGACCCTTTGTGACATCCAAATCTTAACTGTTTAAGTGCAAGTAAAATCACTGTCTAATGGAGTGCACACAAAAAATTGCAAACACACGATTTTGTGACACACATGGGTAAAAGTTTAAATGTGATCTCACCAGATGTTCTTGTATATCTGCTTTCTACTTATGGATGATATGGGTATTGGAACAGAGAATCGACTTACAAAATTTACCAGTGACAGTGAGGAATAGAGATGGGAGAGCTTTCAGATACTTGGGACACCAGGATCTGAATTCAAAATAGTCTTCACTCCAAATTAAACAAATGGAGTTCAGTAAAAAGATATCTAAAGCATTATTCTTCAGAGGGGGAAAACAAATTAATACTTAAATATTAGGAAATAAATGCAATATTTTCAGAGCTACTTAAGAAGAAAAAAAGTCAAAATTATGATAGATTTCAAATTCTGTGAGCTAATAACATGGTACTGATACATGTATTAGGAGCTTGACTGTGTGTAGGAAATGGGGATTGGGAAATTTCAGCAGAATTCCCCTTTACAGCTCCAGGCATACTTAAAAACACAGGTGAATTAGAGAGAAGTAGACAGAAACAACAAAAGTGAAGGGAAAATATGAAGAATGGTGGGAGAGACTGGGATACCTCTTTCTTGAGGGGAATGATGAGGGTCATGACTTCAGAATTCCAGTTCATAAGCTGGTCGCAGGGAGGGTGGTAGTGCATTGGAAGTTGGTAGGACAAAAAGAAGTGAGGTTGGTTGGCAGCTAAGCAGATTTGGGTCTTGCACTGAGGACAAAATCCTAGCTGTGAAGCCATTGAGCAAACACATTAAGGAGGAGTTCTCCCTCCCAGGAAAAGGATTGTGTTTTGAATATGTATAGTAGCAAGAAGTCTACAATGAAACAATCAAATAGAAATAATATTATATAAATATTATATAATATAAATAATATATATTTATAAATAGAATATAAACCAAATTTTCTTTTGGAACCAGGCATCCTCCCCTGACTTCCCCAACTAATGGAAGGATTACTGGCAGCCTGTCTCACATGTTTACTCAACACTATAATTATCATTACCTACAGACTCACTGAGTTCTGATTTGCCCTCCACTGAATGATTGGTATCCTAGTAACACTTTTTTCTTTTTCTTTTTTTTTTTTTTTTATATCGGTTATTTTTATCTTTGCATGATTTGTCAAAGCAAAGACTGAGGACCTTTCATGCTGTGTGAAGTCTATGTTTTACCAAGACAGATAGTCTTTGTTATGCTCTTCAGGAGATCTTGGATAACACAACTTGTTATTCCAGTTCAGAGCAGTCACTTCACCCAACTTACCTTCTCTACAGCAACTGTTGCCTTCACAGTATGTTCTTACTGAATGTAGAAATAAGAGAACAAGAAAGATTGCTTCAACTCAATTTTGCTTCCTCTCCAAACTGATCTTGCTCCCTCCCCAGGTCCTCAATACAGTTAGGCCAAATTCAAACAATTTGAGTCTTAATTAGAAAATTATCATTAATCAAAGAACATGATATCTTCCCACACAAACATCCACCATGTTATAACAAAAGCCACCATTTCTAAGGTCCATGACTCCCTAAATCCACCTTTGTCTTAGGGAAAGAGGAACGTTAGTTCTGCAATGTCCCACATCCCCTCTGGATACCACTCTCTAGCAGCTTTTATGATAAGAATTTGCTGCCTGGATCTTTGGCTTTGTAACTTGTCTCTAGGACTGTCTCACATCCTCTTATGATGAAGGCAAATAATTAAACAGACATCATTATCAGTTTATTGTGGCAACTGGTACCTTTATTAATAGTCTGCATGAGATTAAGGCTGTTTGGAACCTCCCTCTGGCTGAAAGTATCTGCAGGAGTGCAGGAATTACTGCAATGTGAGGTGATGGCCAAGATTTACCAGATAAATCAAGGTGTAAGATAAGTGGGAGGGCTCAAGCTCTTAGCTCTCCTGTGTTTTTCAGGTTTACCTTCCCTTCTGGGTGGTCATGTTTTTTTTTTCACCCAACACCCTGCCACACCATTTTTTTTTCTGATTCATAACATTTCTGCATGCCTAAGGAAATTAAACAGTGATGCCCACAGTCTGGTTCTTGAGCACAAACATCTTGAAAAAGGATTGGAATATCTCTCCTGTCATCACTAGCACACTCAGGACCCTCAGCTGCACCGGCAGTTTCTGATTGTTTCTATACTCCAGCAACTCTACTTTATCATGGCCTATGAAAGGTCATATTGCTTCAACATCAGATTTGCTTCCTGTCACTTCTCCCAGGCACAACCAGACCAATTCAGGATCTCCACTGGTGGCCGTGGGTGAAGGACAGGCACACAGAGGCATCACAAACATTAACTGTCTTGGCCAGTAAAGAATCTCCAGAGCCAAATCCTGCTCATAGCCTGAGTAGAGGCTCATGACTCCTGGAAGCCCCTGGGAGTGAGAGCTGCTGTTGGGTGAGTGTGTCAGATGGGTGTGCCAAGGAGCCACTGACTGCTGCTTCATGAAAAGCACACGTTTCCTAGGTTATAGAGAGAGCTGATTTCTGCCTACAGAAGTTCCTTAAATATACCTTTATTATAGATGGTTTGAAAATACGTGTTGAGAACCAACACTACTAATATGTGGGTAAATTATAATGTATTGTATGAATGTCTAGTCTCAAGCATGGTTGCCCAAAATATCAAGACAATTTCTCTTTTCTGTGGATAAAGTCAAAACAGAGGGATCAAAATTTGATGGAAAAAGACACTCACAAGCTTCAGGCATGAATCCTGCCACATTTCAGAGATTTCATATTTGTTGTTTGACACTGTATCTTGAGTGAGACACTGAAAGTAGACTCTACAGACTTTTCCAAGAGTCATCTGTGTTGTGCTGTCCCTGAAGTTTTCTGTGATTTCATATGGCAGCATGTTAATAGAGATTGAGTATTGGCACTTCCATCTCCCCTGCTTTAAATGCATTTTTTTTTTAATACATGACCAAATAAGTCTGAATGCAAGAAATATACCAAGAAAAGACTTGAAATGAATGGAAGCTATCCAGATGGATGTAAAAGAAAAAGCAAACGGCAAGGAAAAAATAATCTTATCTTGCCCACATTGGGTCTTAGAAACTAAATTTCTGTTTGCCACTTCAGCATAACTATGAGCAACCATATAATCATCTAGGTTATCATTACTCATTTGTCTGCAACACAGTCAGGGTGAATGATGGCAGCATCAGAGGAAAGATGCCATTAAAGTCAGCACTCTCATTGTGAAGTTATTTAGCTATTGCCCACAGAAGATAAGGTACTCCCTGCTCAAAAAGCTGCATTTTTATGTTTCAGACATTAACAAAACAATGCAAAATCAGAAGAGGGACTGCATGCTCAAAACTTCAGAGCAGACCACTAAAACTAGGACATTGGGTTGCCTGTTAATGTACTCCACAGCTGGGATTGTGCACATGGCACTTGGAAACATCCAGTATCAGAGCTGATACATCCCAACACAGCTGCCACTGTGCTCCCATCCACAATGAGGTGAGCAGGGTAAAGAAATCAAAGTAAAACAGAAGCTATAAATTTTTCTTTATAGAGTCCCTGAGAACACTGTACCTCTACTGTGCTGTTAAAAAAACCCAGAAAACAAAAAAAGAGAAAGAAGCAAGCAAATAACTTTGAACTCAGTTTAGAAAATAAAAACAAAGGGAAAATTACTCGTTATTATAGAGGTGATGCACCAGGTTATTATGCTTAGTCAATTTATTTTAAACTTTGCTGTATGTAAAAGCTCTTGCCTATTTCTCTTTTGGTTTGCTGTAAGGGTTTTTTTCATCAGAAAATAGTCATGTGCTATAAAAAAAATTGTAGAATATGAATCCCAGATGCCTTTACATACTCCTTTGACTGTTATCTGCTTCCCTCCACCTAAACATTACAGGTTTTTTTTTTACCCCAAGACAAGAACTTTTCCTAATCTTTCTTTTGGCCCCTAAACAAAGACAAAATTTGACTTGAACAATGGAGGATTTATCAATTGTTAGAACCATATAATCAATAATTTTCAAAGGGAAAATGTTGATAACTGGATACTTGCCAAGCACCACTCTCTGGGAAGGAAGAAATTTGTAGAGAATCTTTGAGGGGTGGAGTGCACATCTGTCTTTGCAATAAGGACAACTGGTGAATAATGATTCAACCCAGTATTTTTATTTTGCCATTAGTAAAAAAATTAAAATTTGCTGAGGATTAAGTTCTGATTCTTGTCATGCCAGTGATGAAATTTCTCTAAGCTCTGTTTGGATCAGAGTTTCACCTGCAGGGGTTTACCACAAGAGTGAATTACTTCTCAATCTGTTGTTTCATGCAAACTGCCCAGACAAAGGGACTTTATTAATGTAATGTATATTCTTAACATAGGGATGTCAGAGTCTGCAACTTATAGCCAGAGAATAAAAAGAGGAGGAAAACTTAACTTCGAATTAGACATAATGAGATTCAGTTTTGTGGCAGTGAAATAATCCTACTGAATGTGAAGATATTGTTAATGCCTGTGCAGCTTTGTTTCAACAGGAGATGCATCAGAAAAAGAGCAAAGGTAAGTTGCCCAAGCACTGTCCATGTTAAATTTTGCAGTGGGTCATGGTGCACTGGTCACTATTATCTCTATACTCAGAATGCAAATGTACTTAGCAGAGTCTGATACCAGTTTTTCTTCAATTGAAGCAAAAAAAAGAAGACACCAGAAGCCTAGTTCCTGCAAACCTGTGGCCAGAAGAGGAACCAACACAGGAAAAAAATATATCATTTTCCCAGTTCCTTACCAACTGTGCAGTGTAATCTGTTCACAGAAGGATGAAAAAGTTTATATGATGTGTCATATCATCAGAGGAAGACATAATTTGCTTTGTGCAACAGAGATATTCCCTGACTCTATATAGCCACATGTGTTTTTTTCCCTGGGCACCACAAAGGGAGAGACATGACTGTCTAAAAAGGAGGCTAGCAGGGATAATGGGGTCAGTCAAAATTAAATTCCCAGAAAAATACTGGAGTTATTTACAAGCAGCTACAATAAAAAAGTGAGATAAATAATAGCTGACAGTGATTTGTTAAAGACCAATAGGACCAAAGCAACTAAATTTTTGGTGGAGAGTAAGCCATGTGAACAGGGAGAAGGGATATCTCATGCTGTAGAAAAATTCCCTAAAAGGGCCAGTTAAGTAAATAAAAACAAAACCACAGACAATACCAAAAAAAAAAAAAAAAAAAAAAAAAAAAAAAAAAAAAAAAAAAAAAAACAACAAAGCAAAACAGAGAAATTAAACCCACCAACTAAAGAAAAGACAATAAAAAAAACCTCGCCAAAGAGTGGAGACACAATCGGCCAGAAAACTACTCAGGAAGTATTCACTGGTTCTTCAGAGGTTTATTTGTGAGGTGGAAAACTGTGCATGCATTAATATTACAGATGCACACCTGGAAGGCTGGAAGGAAGGAGAAGAACTGTAAAGGATAGCAACAAACTAAAGAAATTACCTAGAAATAAAATGGAATCAAATTTACAAGATTTTGCAACTGCGAAGTGATTAACTGCATAAAGAAAGGATAAAGATTAACTGGGTAGGGAAGAATTCTGCAGAAAATTATCCGGGACTTGTAGATGACAAGTTGACTAGTGGTCAACAAGGACCCACTGTTAAGAAAAAGAGAAATATTACAGTGGGATGGATAAAGGGAATTATTGTCTGGAGAGCATGTATTCTGCTGTACTCAGCTTTAATAAAACCTCAGCAGGAGGTCTGTGTTCAGTTTGAGGAAATGCAATTCAAGAAAGGTGTACACCAATGGAGAAGAGTTGGGCTTGGAGATCTTAAAATTCGGGATGTTTCATCCAGAGAAAAAAAACCCCTGAGGAACAAAATTAACAATCATGAAGTATTTTATAGAATGCTACGAAAAGGAATGGGATGATCTGTTTCCCATGTTCATGTAGGACAGGACAAGGAATCATGGGGCTTAAAATGAAGAAAGAATTGAGCTAAACATTAGAAAAAACTTTCTAACTCTAAGGGTAGCTAAGTACGGAGCTGGAAGCTTTTAAGACTCATTTATGCAAACCACTGAGGCACAGGTATAAGAACTAGATGATGTTCACAGGTCCCTACAAGCCTCATTGTCTGTGACTGTGTTCATTTGGAAATGCCTGAGCTATTGAGGTAATAGATATTATCAATACCTTGTAAAAAAATTCAAATATTTCATATTCATATGAAAACAGTGTGTTCCAACATCTGGTTTTGTAATAGATGCCATAATAAATTTCACCTACCAGTGAAGAGATCACGCACATTTCCCTTTGCCATACAAAGCAACATTTTTTCAATATTATTTTCCAAGCCTTCATTTACAGCTGTATCTTCTGAAAAGAACTCACTTTCTAAAACATGCAGATGCTTTCATTTTTCTAACACTCATGAAGAGACACCATTGAAACCCATTTTAGTTTTATTTAGCTTTAGAAAAAGCTAGAGATCTTTGCCTTGCCTACTACTTAAATAAGGAAATGGCTCATTTTCTGAGGATAAATATACCATAATATTGTACATATAAAATACATATATATAATATTTACAGTAATATTGTATACTTACATATGCAATAATACTGCAGCAAGCAGTGAAGAGAAGGACCCTTATATTTTATATTATCTGTGCCATCCCTTGCTAAGGCAAGCCTATTTTTTACAAAGCATTTTATAGCAGTTTTTAATGATTGCTACATATAATGAATGGTTGCATATGGCTGGAGGGTAACATTAGCTCGACACACAGGGTGATGTGAGCAGCCCTTTCATGTTTTATGGGTTGCCTGTCATGCTGTTGCTCTTATACAGTTCTTTGAACACAGTATATAAAGTACATATGCCAAAAAGAAGCTATGTAGTCATTCCAAAAGAGCAAGGGGAAGGGCAGGAAGGAAATACCTACCTGTTAGATATATCAGATGAAAACCACTTCATTAACAGTGTATTCAAAGGCTAAAGGGGATGGATGTTTGCAGCCAGCTATCTCTAAACTCTTGAAAAGCAACACACAAATGCACCAGCAGAAGTGGAAGTGACGATCCCTTCTGCCGCACTCCTGGTCTTTCCTGTTACCCACATCAGTTTCGAACAGGTGTTAATCAGTGTCCAAAGCTACTCCTGATTTCTATCAGTGAGGAGGAACAATCCAGACATTCTTCTCTTCTAAGTCTTGCAGACCCATTGGTTGTCTATAAGTATTATGAGATACTCAGAAATGTGAGACTGTAGGGTTGCATAAGCAGTTAATTTGTTTTATGAATCACAAACTGCAGTGGAAGAAAAGGAGCACTAACAGCACAGGAGACTTTTTTTCTATGTGTCTGTACACACAGGTACTGAGCCATCCTCAGACCATTACAGCTACTAACACAGTCACCACCACTGCCACAGGAGCTGAATTCAGAGGGTGGTGAAAACCCTCAGTATAGTTCCCAGGCCTGCCTTCCCTGTCCAGGCTGGCTGAACATCATCTTATATCCTTGCCTTTGTCACCAGCTTGCCTGGTGCACTTTCTGCAGGAGCTGCAGGTCCTTTCTGCTTTGACAGCAGTGTGGAGTAACAGCAGCAGTGTCAGCTCCTACCTCTCCCTTCACTACTGCCACTCTCCGTGGGTCCCGTGCTGCACCCTCCCCTACAACACTGGACTGGGGAACTCAGCTGGGTTAAAAATAACCCTTTCTTTTGCTGAGTTATTTTTAACACGGATCAGTTCCCCAATCCGGGTCACCATGTAGCTGCACAAATAGTTGTGCCAAGATTTGCCAGCATATTTGCAGAGTGGGAAAAATTTGACAGGGAGGGAGAGAGTTTGATTGTGGGGAGAAACTACTAAGGGCCTTCTCAGAGCTTTTGAGCAGGTACACTATGTGTCCTCACCCAGGGTCTGCAGTGAGAATGAGGCCCAAAAGGCTTTGTGCTGTATGAAGAAGACAATGTCCATGGTGCAGTGTTCTGTGTTGCTGTTGTGGTTTGGGGAAGCTGGATGGCAGGACCACTAAGACCATCAGGAATTTGGGCAAAGTACCTTTGTCACCAGCTTTATCAGCTGCTTTGCTCATGTAGTACATATGGGCTTCATAAAGAGCTGGTTCTATGCCAGTTTAAAGCATGATTTTGTGAACTTTACAGAGCATGTGTATAAGTGATATCCTCTACAGTATCAAATATCACATGTTAGAAGCTGCAACTCAAGTTTAAACATATAAGGTAACAGTTTAGATTAGGTGAAAATGGAATCACCCCACAGGTGGGTTAGGTATGAGCTGAGCACAGGAGAGTTTGCTCTTCAGTTTTGCAGGCTGAAACAAGGCTGCGATGGGTATTTGCCTGTGTAGTCCAGAGCAGGGCATGTGAACTAGCCCACGTGGCAAGTGGAATATTTTGAGATTGTGCCAGTAGTAAATATGAACCAGGAAGCAACATGCAAAGTAAAGGAGGGAGACAGAAAGAAAAATCAGCTGCTGGTGCACATGTGGGAGTTGGTAGATGTAAGAGTGGCCATTCAGCTTTGGTACAGCAGCAGGGAAATTACTGCCCAGGAGGGGAGAGTCCAAGACAGAGCAGCAACACAAGTGACCGTTCCCAGACCACCCTTCCACAAACCCTCAGAAGTCAGGGTGCTGCTGGGAGACAGCAGTCCCAGTTCTGACAGAAAAAATACCTCAAGTCTCCCAAGTAAACTGGAATAAGCAGTTGCCAGTTTTTACACTTTGGAATCATATTTCATACCTGCCCTACCTGCAGCCTTTTGTTTCTGATCTCATAACTAGAACTTTTGCTGTAATTCTTGCTGAATAAACCATTTCCTTCTTCTGCCATTAAGGTTGCTTGTGTTGCAAAAGGAGACAAAATAAAGATGCTGCTACAGACAAACCAGAGTCATCTAAAGTTGATATAGCATCACCCCAAGGGGACTGCTTCTCAAGGCATGTTCAGAGCCAGGCACTTCCTACCACATGCTATGTTTTGGAAAGAAGTTCTTGCTGCCAAGTATGTCCTTTACCCCACCCCATTTCTTTCTGCTGCAGAAAAATGAAATACCAAACATAACTGCAGGCAAATCCCCAAACTTCCAATAAGCAAACACTGAAATATGTGATCTCAACAGAAATTGGAAATCAGAATGGTATTCGAATGAGGTCATATTGGAAATTTGTCTTCTTGGAAGTGGTTCTGTGGAAGTATTGTAAAACAAACTTTGTAAGCTCCCCACCTTTTTGAAAGGTGGCTTGCAAGGACACAGTAAAGAGAGGCATTTTTCATTGATTACAAATTTTGAAGTAAAATTTTAAATGTTTAAATGGTGTTGCCAGGTGCTCATAAGGAAAAGCCATCTGAAGATTTAAATAGGATTTAGATGCAATGAGGTGTGCTTCAGACAGGTCTTGGAAGCCCATGGTTAAGCATGTCTCAAAATGTCACTGCTCAAGGGTGCCAGAATGAGCCTTTAGCAAGGTCAGCTGTGTTCCTGACTTCTTTTGCTCCAGAAGCCACTCCAGCATATCAGGACACTGTGATCAGCACGATGGCAGTTCACACAGTGGGGACCATATTGCTAATCTCCCCATTTTGCAGAATACATGTGTTCTGGGGAGTGTTTTTTGCTCTGAATCAGGATGTTTGGGAGTTCAGATCAAATGTTCTTACTGAGAGAGTCAGCCAGCTAATCTCCATGCCAGGAAATGAAGCCATCTGATGTCCTGAGGTGAAGCTATAGGAGGCTGTATGAATCCAGAACAACTTGAGATCTGTTTTATAAATAAATCCTCATTGGTTTAGAGTGTCTATTTTCTACCACAATCAGTATTGCCTCCTTTTTATTTTAAGGCCTTATCAAGGGGACAAATGCAAAATCTGCTACTTACAGGTACGATTTTACAGATTTTACAAATCTGTAAACAGCCTTTCTAATGCTGCTTGCAAGAAATCCAAATGCTGTCTGAAAGAGAGGGAGTAACATTTTGTACTAGCAAGTGTAACTTGCTATTCTGCCTCTGAATCTTGTGCATTGCAATACTCAAATAAAGATCCTGGAGACTGAGAGAAGCATGTACTGTTTGTTTGGCTCTACTGGCAATGACATGAACCTCAAATAAATAAAAAGTTCCAGCTAAAGAAGTCTTCTAAAATTTTATTTGTGTCATTAGCACAATAGGTCTCTGTCCTCCAATCTTTTGGACAATGAAGAAAGTTCAAAAGTAAAAATCCTCTATTTTAATGATGTTCTGAAAATAATATCTTCATAAGAAGAGCACAGGACACGCTGGCATAGACAATTTGTGCTTCCTAGTCACTGTTCAAAGGACTTATATTCCCCCACTGACTACAGAAAGCCCCAGATCTTAGTGTGAAGACACACAACATGATTGGATCAAATATGATTACTGCTGGTGCCAAAATGGGAAGAAGATCATTTTCCCTTTTCTCAGTTCTGCTGCTGGCTCCAGTTTCCTTGTCCATTTATCTTTGTGTCAGGTTTGGCATCCAGCAGGATCAGCCATAGATCTTCTCAACTCAGGAGCCCAGGAGAGAATTAAAGCCATCAGAATACTGTTCATAGCTGTCTGACAGCTTTGTGAGTTGAACTGGTCCAGCCCAGTGAGTTCCAGAGTAAGCCCTGTGACATTACACCAAGATGGTACAGATGTATAAGAACAGTAAGGTCACCTGCTTGCAGTTTTTCATATGAAGCTTGAAAAATCTGGGGGGCATTTGGACAATTTAAAGTAGCAGGATGTAATTCCCTCCCACCATGTGTAGCTGCCCAGAGCCCAATAGGGTTGGGAAATTCCCCAACAGGGAATTTCTGTGCTGAGGAGCCAATTGCTCAGGGTAAAGATGCCAAGGAAAGATGCTGAATTCCCAAGCCATGGTTTGTAGAAGGGCTCTGCAAACATGACTTGCACTGGCACAGAGACCAAAAGAGCTAAATTTGTTAAAAGCAGAGCACAAAGCAGGGACTTCAGTGGTACCAGAATACTGACTCAGCAATTAAGAGTTCCAGTCAAGCACCAAAGAAACAGCAGATGTTTTGCTGACTGGGCAGTCCCCACTATCCAACCTGCAGGATGAGGCAAGAAGCATCTCAGCAGTGGGGGGCACTGACAGTAAGGTCAGGTCACCTCTGCCCCCTTCCATACACAGCTCATGGGATTGTGTTCAAAGACTACATGAGTGACAGCAGCACCATTTTAGGGTCTCAACCAGCTTTGTCTGGAGAAACTAGGAGGATTTATAGACTATATACTAAAAGGCCTGGAAAGGAAGACCTCTGTCTCTTTTGTCTTTGAAGTTAACACTCTTTCTTCCCCTTATCACTAGAAGTTTTACCAGGGCAGAGAATGAATTTCACCATCAAAACATTAGACAGCTGTGTAAAATAAGAAGTATTTTTCCAAAGAGGAAGCTCAAATGTTTCTGCCCAAGGCAATTCAGGATCAAAAGAAGGACACATTGATTTCTCAAATAAAAGCATTTTCAAATGAGAGTCCCTTACTCTTTGGAGTTTTTTAGAAAATGATTTGCAGATGGCACATCTCTCCCCGGTGTGACTTTTTCCAGACACATGGAGCATTTAGCACATCCGCAGTTTGGAGGCAATGCAGCTTGAACATTTATGTGCCGACTTAGTAAATGAACATATTACTGCGAGTGCCTCCTAGGTAAATAACAGAAGTTTCCTTATGAAACGATCAAAGGAAATGCTAACAAAACCCTTCCACAGGCACAATACAAAGTACCCGTTTATCAGCTATCTGCAATTATTTACACAAGAAGGTCCCGCAGAGCCCAAGGAGGCACATGGTGCCAGCTGTGACGCATGGCCACATGCACCTGGAGCTAAGGGCAAGGAGAGGAGCCCAGCCTTTGGACACAAACCTGCATGAATGGTATTGGTGTTGTTCTGGGAATGCAGCTCAATGGCAAAGTCTGTTTCAAGTGCACTGGTCCGTATAGATCAATAGCAAAATGTGCAGAATTGGCAAAATATTCAAAGAAGCATGCCTTTAAAAAATACAGGCAACATCTTTACATCCAAACTACAGCTTCCAGATGTTTACCAGAACACCTAGAAATTATTACCATGGTGAAAATCATATTTCTTCACTTGGCTCCATGTGCTGTCTTTGTCAGCTGTGTTCTCACCAAGAATTATGTCCATATCTTCTGCTCAGTTTAACCAGCGAAAGATACATGTGAAAAGATGAGATACATAATTCTTGAAGTTAACCATTACCAAATCCTGTTAAGTGTACAATTTAGGTTTGCTTTAGTAAGAATTTTTAAATAATAATGCTGTCTCCAAGATGTATCTTTGCCTTAAAAAATTACTTATGAAAAGGTACTCTAAATTTTTTTATTTTTTGTGCATGCATATTAAATGGAAACCAATAACACACACACACATACACATGCAGTGCTTGGAGGAGTTCTGTAAATGACTGTGACATAAGGAGACATTTAAAAGCAGCAAGTTGAAGATGGCATATCTTAAAAAGTGCATCTTCCCATTTTGGGAAGCTGGTGCAGTACTAATGCAACAGGAGAAGGGGTGCCTGCTGAACCAACAGCAAGACCTTCTCTGCTCAGAAACTTAGGGTTTCATTTGGGGATCTTCCCTCTTTGTGTTAACTTTCTGCAGTGCATTTCTCAGAAACAAGGTCACAGTCTCAAGGGCATCCTGACATTCGTGTGTATGTGCTTCAGACTGCTCCAGCAAGAACATATGCCGGCTCTTTTGGGAAAGGATGTGTTTTTCATTTCAGTGTGAAAGCCCTTATCAATGTGCTAGCATGTGGGGAAGCTCATGAGACTGTTTGGCAGGAGAATTATACAGAAAAAACTTATACCACAGCCTCTCAAGAAGGGAAATCTATGACAGGTGGGTTAGGTACAAATACCTGAACAGTACATCACTAAATGATTATGAAAGCCCTAGCAGTGCTGTCTCAATGCATGGAATTAGTAGGAACCCAATTAAAAGCCCACTATTGTTAGCAGTAAAGTGCTAACTGAGTTTGTGAATCCTGAATCAGGACGTCTTTTGGAATGAAAGAGGAGATGTAGCTGGATAAGCCAGAAAAAAACGTGTTGGCAGAAAATTCTTTTCACCAGTAATGAATTTGTTGACAGATATTATGTAGAACCGGATACAGGCACTGCCTGTGCAGGAACGATTTAACCAAAAATTACAACATACACCCTTTCAGAAGATTATATGACAAAAATAAACAACCCAGTAAGAATGTGTGTAAGCTCCACAATTTATCATGTTTCAAAGGAGTCCTATACTAAGAAAATTTACAGCTGAAAATTTCATGGTTGTGCTCTCATAGGCTTAGTCTTAACCAAAAGTAACATAAGCTTTGTTATATCTAAAAAAACCAGCTTTCAGTAGCAAACTAAAATAATTATCAGGCTAGTTTCTCCACCATGTAAGACAGTTGCAAGGATTTATAGACCAGTCCTGCAGGGTAGTTTCTTTTTAATTTAAACAACAGCTACCAATGAAGGGGAAGTGTTTCAACAAAAGAGAAAGTAATTTGAGATTATATTTGAAAAAACAATTTGGAGTTTACAGAAAGAAATAACTTTGAAAAATGACCTGGGGGTTGTAACGATACACGATTGTTCTTATAGGAGCTTGCAGTTGGAAAGTGTCCTGCCTAACCTGTTTCTCCTGAATGCAAATTCTTCACTGACACAGTGGAACAGCATCGTACAGTGTCTGTGCTGGAAGGGGATGGGCAGCAGCAACCTCAGAGCTGGCTGTGCATGCTAAAGGAACAGGAGCCTAGCAGTTGTAAGCAAAGTTAAAATTCCTGACTGGTCAAATGCCCCCTTCGTATCCAAGGGAGGGATACGAAATGCAGAGATCAGGAAAAACAGAAATTGTAGTTTCAGCACTAAAGTAACTCTACATCTGGGGAAATGGGCTGGTCTCTTGTCACTCTTGTCTAATTCTGCTGGGTTTGCCACTTCTGTGGACAAAGTGCAGTGAAAGAACAGGAAAGAGGAAGACAATATATCACTTTACCATTTTTGCTTCTGTTGCTTGTTTAATCTTTTCCTATTTAACACACCAAGTGCATAAAAGTTGTCCTTCTTGCTACACTTTGAACCATCTTCTATTTCATCTGACGGGCATCTGGTTTCAGAAGAGTTTGTTCTTCCAATCCTACTCTTGCGATGGGTAGGAGCTCCCATGCATAGTCTTGCACTCACAGTGTCTGCTTTGGAGAGTCAGTTCTGAAATGAAGAACATCTTTAGACCTGCTTTCCTGATCTCTGTGTAATCAGTGGTAACTCCCCAATAAAGGTATGTTTGTTTGTCATTGCAAATGTAAACATCACAATTCAGGGACACCTTGTTATAAAGCCTGTAGCTTCTGAGGATGTTCAGTTTACCATAAGTAAGATTTTTGCCTGACAGTGCTGAAGTTAATTTTAGCCACTTGCTGTTTCCATAAAGCTGCAGTTTAGGTTCTAAATCACGGGCTCTGTCTCAGCAGTGAAAATCTCAATGAAAATCAAGAAGTGTTTTATTTCTAGAGTTGAAGTTATTCTACCACAATAGAATTCCATGCTGCAACTTTGTAGTCTATTATCATCTTTCTTACTCAGAGTGAAGTTAGACATTCCCAGCCTGTATTTATGATCAAGGATGTTTCAGAATAATGTATATAAATTGAGTTTTATTGATCATTGAACATCTGCTGGCACTTAAGTATGTGAAAACCTAAGCATGAACAAAAGCTGTGCAAGTTTGCATTTTTTGATGCTTATAAAATTATAATTTATAATCAAGTACACTATGTTATGTTTTCTTTATCACCTTCATAAAGATAAAGTAATGTAAGCAGGGGCTTGGATTACAAGACCATTACAAGATTGCAAAGACTCAGGGTTTTATGATTTATGGAAGAAAAATTCCATTATTTTTCCCTTAAATCTGACACAATTTAATAGCATTTTGCCTGCTGTGGTAGAGGGTCTGTGCCCAACTATGATTACTGCAAACAGAATTGTAAGTGTTATATTTTTTCTTTTTATTTTTTTAAATTTTGCATCCATTGCCAAAGGTGGTGAGCAAATGTCTTTGTCCAGCTTCCTGATCATACAGTTTTGCTCACCCTTTCCAACACTGACTAATATAGAACACATGCCAGTGCTGATGCAGACCCTTCTTGAAGTACTTGCACTTTACACCCAACTCTGTGGATGCTCAGATCATTCCTGGTAAGTACAGCTTGAGAAAGGAGGGGGGAAATGGAGAGAAAAAAACCAAAAGGGCATGCAACTATTAAAGGTGAGGGTTCAAGAAAAGCCTCTGCACATCAGGTGTGTGTTGGGAAATTACATTCTTTTATGAAAATGTGGGTCATAGGAACTGAAAGCAACTCAGAAGAAAGAGCCTTTGTCTCATTTCCCAGAGTTACCACGCCTCTTTCATGTGGCCCGACCTTTTCTCTTTATTTCCAAAGTCAAACGTGAGCTAAGCCAAACATGTCCAGACGTGGAAGCAGTAAAGTTGGCCCCTCTTGAGTTTACAGACCTGCTCCTCTGCTGAGCATAGGCCTGACCAGCTCCAGGTTTGAGCAAAAGGACCCCCAAAGTCCCTGCTGAACTCAGGTTTTGCTAGATAAGGATTACCTAGGAATTCAGGGCATGCGGGAATTCAGGAAGGTGTGGCTGCAAAGGCTCTGAGAATATCACAGATTCATAGGTACCTGAAATGAAGAAGGGACAGCCTTATCTTCAAGACAGTTTTTGTAAGAAATGGTAGCCTATAATGAGTATCACACTTAGCTATCTAAACCAGGCTTTGAAACACTTGCATAAAATGATCTTTCATGGACAACAATTAAAAATCATCCATCCTTAGATCTTAAAATGTAAAATAACTGTGGAAACCTACTACATGCTGTTGCTCATCTTTTTAATGAGAAAATCACCCTTTAATTGTCCTTATGACAATGCCAAAAAATTCCCAGGATAGAACCTCTCTCTTTCCTGCCTCCACATGTGCCCAGTGCCTAATCACTACTGCTTAGGAGGGAAATGCTGCAGATCTAAATACTACAAAGACAAGGAGGTGAAACACAGCACCTTGACTCCTCCCCAGCCAATCCCTACACCAGGGTTAGGGACCGTGCCACTGAGAGGTCTCAATAGAGGGCAACCAATAAAACCCCGAGAAGTAAAACTGCACGAGCTGAATGATGCTTATTTTTGTTGTTTTCTTAGACCCTGGAGTGTGATGGGATATGAAATTTAGCCCCTTGAAATTGCTGCCAGTAGCTGTTTGTGCTGTGTTTGGTTTTTTTCCATGTAGAGCTGTAGAGGAGGATCTGCTCACTGCTTTGTCTCCTCAGACCCGATGGATGTGGAACATCTTTGTGAAGCTTTGAGAAATCATGAAGGTGAGAAAGTACTTGATGCAGAGCAGGGTGATTGTGACTATCCCTGCCCTTGTTTCTTTCCCTTGACTCCTTAAGGGAAACATGACAACATACAACAAAATATGCATATTGTGACATGTAGCATACTCTGAGTTGCTTGCCATAAAATTGCTGCTGAAATAGTTATTGAGGTTCAAATGTACCTTGCCATTTTTTTAACTTCTGTAGTCCTTGTAATAAACTGCAATCCTCAGTGCCTCAAGGTCTTCTCTCACCTCCGTTTTCATAAATGCTTCCCAGTACCTGTCCTATCCTGTAGCAGCAAAAATAAAAAAGAAGTATGCTATATACTTTCCAGAGAAACACAAGAACAAGATTTCAAGAGCTTCCAGGATAAATACATTCTCTGAATTCCATACATTCATCAAGTAGTTTTTATTAGGCCAAAAATTTTTTACAAGATTTTGTGTGGTTCTGAGCTGAGATACATTTTCTATCCCTATAGAAACATCTTTGTTTACTTGATCATATATTGCACTGCTACAAAAAAAAAAAAATTAAGCACATTTTCTCTAGTTTTCATGTACCAGGAACAATGACTATCAAAAATAGCCCTTTAAAGCATAAACTGTCTCTGAAATAAATACCACTTGATGTTAATAAAATGCATTCCTCTGGCTGTGACTACGAAGAACTCTGTTCTATGCAGGAGTTCATATTTTAAATAATTCTTATTTCCCTTAAGGTGACCAAATGTATATCAGAATCTACTGTAATGTCCTAAATCTGATCCTGTTTTATGCTACATACTCAAACCCTCCATTTTCTTCAAATGAAAAGATGGACAAAAAAAATCTAAGCTGCAGTTCGATAAGTAAAGTTTCATCAGAAAAATCTTGTTGATGAAATTGAATTCATTGCAGAAGTTTCCATTTTCCATGAACAGAGTAGACAGTATTTGTTTTTCAGTACCAATTAATAATTCTGAGTGAGCAGTTAAACACAAATCTTCTGCTTTTCATGGTTGTGTAACAGCTGCACTTAGTTTGAAACTTCACCAGATATCTTAATTACCCAAACACAGTTAACATTTTTTGTACATGAGGGTAGCAACTTGGGTCTTTGTTTCTTAATCAATTAGAATGCTCAGTTTTTTGTTGTGCATGTGTGTGTCGCACACACAATTCATTCAAAATTGATTTTGCCCATGATTACAAGGGTCTTCTAACACTGGTTCTGCTCCCTGTTTGGCTGATCGTATCTCATCCATCAGGAGAATAGCCTGAAGATACTATCAATCCAGTAGCTTATGAAGTAGAAAGAAATAATACATGATCAGAGATTTCATAAAATGTTATATTGTTTTCCTCTTTCTCTGCACCCCACAGACTTTTCACAAACCATCCCTCTTAGACCAGAAAATGGTAAGATATATTGGCTAGGAGGGGAGTTTAATTCAATTCTTATTCATTGCGTTCACACAAAATAATTGAATGCACATGCAGAGTCTGGTTTTAAGGGATCCAGTCAGGCCTTTATCTGATTCACCTAAAGGTCTCCTTGATAGTGAATTGGCAATGAATTTCAAAAGTCGTTTCACTACCTCACACCATGCACTTTTCCACTCAGACGATGGACTGGGAGAGGCACAGTTAAGACGGTTTATGTGATACTTTGGGCACTTTTAAAAGATCTTGAAAAGCTGAGATCAATAACGTGCGGATTTTTAATATGTATTTGCCAATATTAAGGTTCTTTATCAGCTGCATTATCACATGGTATATGTGAGACTCTACCATATGTTTAGTAGAAAGCAGAATGCCCAGAACTGCTGCTTCGCATTTGATTGCTTTTGTTCTTTAACAGGCAAGGGTAGTGCAGAGCCTACCAAAGTGTCTCCAGCTGTGGCTGTGGCAGTAGCCAGGGGGGGCACCACTATGGAGTTTAAAATCCCAGCTGTCTTCCTGGCTCCATCCCTCAGCTGCCCAGCCATGCGCAAGTGTACGGCTTGCTTTCAGGATCAGCTGTACCTACAAATTTGGGGATTTTTTTTACAAATAATTACTGCCATAATAACATTGCGCTCTGCGACCGTAGCAATAACAGTTGCAATTCATCATGTCCAGTTCCTCCTTCTCCCCTTTGCTTGACCTCGCCTCGCTGAGGCATGAAACTCCTATGGGGAATGGCACTCCAGGCCAAGGGAATCCTCCCCAAAGTCCGAGGGCTGGAGTTAAAAATCAAATACAGTAGCCTTGACTACACAGCTCCACATCTGGAAACACTGGTATGTGATCTCAGAGGAAGGGCCTTCCTGGCTTGCCTGGAGCTCCAGGTGATGCTACCTCCCAGCTCCCCTGCAGGAGGAGGAATGGCTCTCTGCTAAGCGTGTGTCATTAACTCGGAACATGCGCTTCCTTTTATTTAAACCACATGGATGCATTTCATATTCTTATTATTTTTCATAGGGCTGAGACCACCGTAAGTGCTTGCTCTGCATCTTTGCGTGTTTTAGTTTCCTGCAGCAATTTTCTCTTATGTTTCAGTTAAGTACAGGCTCCACCAAACACATTATTAATTACAGACGTGGGTTGCCTTATGCGGTATGATGTGTTCCCTCTGCACATTCACTTAAATGTCTGTTGTGAAACAGTCACACAGATACTGGCATTTTTTCTATAAACTGCCTGAAATAGAAGCCCTTATAATTAAACATTGATTAAAGCTTAAATTCTGTGATGCAAATGCTCAGTTTTAGGAACAATGTTTTCCACACCCAGTAGGTGCTTTGTAACATACTAAAGACCTGTTCATTTCATTGGGAATATTCACAAGCCTTTAGCTAGACTTGCACTAAAGTACTTTGCTATGGCATGGTAAACACATAACTTCTTGAAGAGCAATGGTGTGTGGTAAAATCCCAGTGACTAGGGTCCATCTTTATGTTTATGGAGTAGCCTGCTGCGACTGACCAACAACACTGACATTTGGATAGGCACTACCAACTCACTGGTGCAGAAACCTTCGAAGCCCTAAAGAATGCTTATTTTCAGCAAGTTCACCTTCCTGTTGGCTTTTAACAAATAATATATAGATGAAAGGGTGTGCAATTTGTTACTCATTTATTTATTGCAAGTTTTCAACAGTGGTCTGTATTACTTTTCAAATATCTGTTCTCATCTGAATTGGGAAAGTGATGGAAGAGTGACAATGCAGAATACACTCATAATAAGAGTAGTAATCAAACTCAAAGGTGTAATGTTACTTTCAGGGGTGCCTAAAACTTTTCCTTTCTGCCAGTCTGACAGAATTACTCACTTACAATTAAGACAGAGTGTGTGTCAGTTGTTAATAATATTATTAACCAGTAATTCTTGAAGAGACAGTGAAAAAAGATGTAAGCTGGTGAAGAATTAAGTTGAGGGAGGACTAAAGGCAGTTCAGTTCAGATTCCTGATCCCTTCTCACCATGCTAAGTCAGGTACATTGCACAGTGACTGCTCCCATCGCATTGATTTTTCCTCTGGTGGAATTAATGATATGAGGTGTAAAGAAGTAAAGAATTTGGCCCAAGAGACTCCTAAAAGCCTGCCAGTCTAAAGCAATATGGGAATCATCCTATACTATGACTACATCTTCACAGATCACTTAACTCTACTCTGACACAAATAGAGCTGCTGTCACAAATGCTGTCTGTAGCAAAATAGATGTTTATCATTGATACACATTTTGAAGTGATCCCAGATTATTGTTCACTTGCTAGCATTTGATTATTGTCACTAGGTTACAGAGCTGTGAGTGTCTCTGATGCAGAACAGCAAGCAAAATCTATGGAGCTGCCTCCCTCAAGTGCCAAAAATAAGTACCAAGTGTGAAGGTTTCTGCGATGTTCAGTGGAAACGGGAGGTGAAGCAACACATTAAAGCTAGGGTCCTGCACTTGGTCATCTTGACAGACAATTAAATCCATCAATAAAACAGTGACAAGCCTTTCTGCATCACTGCCCACACTGAGTGAGGAAGGTCCCTCACACACCCATCCTGAGCATCCAAAAGCAAGAGTGGGTGTGGACACAGTTGAACATCAAAGTGGTATCTGGCTTCTGCCGAGGTGGATTTTAGACTTCAAAGAGTGATCTAGACACTGCCTTAATGATTCTCCTCTCCACCAGTACTGTAATTGGCATTACACAGCTGATGCCATGGTCTGATCCATTCTTATACCAAGAAGAAAAGCAGGCCAGGATCTCCATGAGTGCCAGGCTCTATTAAAGTTGACCAGGTACCTGCAGTACCCAGCTCTGCCAAACACAGAAATCACGCCTGAAAGGCAACAGGAAGCCCCACCACAATAAAACACCAGCAGTGAGCAAGCACTGCCCGCTGCCCCAGCTCAGGGCTGTGCCAGCTCCTTCCCTGGCCCCACCTCATATCCCCTTCTCCCAAGGGACCCTTTCAGCCTCAGCAACCCCATGCTAGTGATGGCCATGCTGAGGGGAAGTGTCTTCCAGGAGCTGGGTTGTGCCTCCTGCCCCATGGTGCTACAGGGCTCCCCTGAACGCCACAGGGAACAGCTCGGTGAGAAGGGAAGTGCCAATGACTGTGAAAATAGAACGTGGATGCCATGCTCTGGTTTCATTGTTTCAAAGACAGGCGAACCATCTGCAGGTGCGTCCCCACTAGAGAGCACGTACCCACCTCGTTTCCTGCTCCTGTGCCCCTGCTGAAGAGCAAGAGAACTCATTCCTAATGAAAACCTGCGGCCAAAATCCTCTAGAAGTCCCATGATTTTAAGCAAGTCTTCTATGCTCATCACAAGGTCAAGGTGCTGCCTAGAGGACAGTGACTGCAGTGAGGTCACACAGGTTTGCACAGCAGCAGGCAAATCTCAGAGGTGGCTCTGGGCTGCAGGGACAGAATGGAGATGTAGAACGCTTTGTCTGGTTTACTTCTGCCACACATAGGAGGTGTCGTAGAAGATCTAGGCAGGGTTTTCCCACTGGCAGCCTCTCACAGTGCAGCTGGCATACCTACTCTTCTGCTGCCAGGTGAACACCTGGTTTTGTGGGAGCAAACTCCAGGAAAACCAGGAGAATTACCTTGTGAAATAAGAGGGTAAAACAACAGAGCCAGTGCTTGGCTCTTTTACCTGGTGGAACTTTGGTCATTGTAAGGTATGTTAAGTCAGAACCACAAAAATAGATGCACCTGGGTACTGGGTATGAATTTGCACCTCTCATTTCTTATCAGGAAAAAATAGCTTGTGGCTGTGCCAAGAAACGAACCAGTGCCCTTTAGGCAGTTCTCACCTCCCTCAGAAAAGTAGACAAACCAGCTTTGAGTGAAGCTGGGTATGCAACATAGCCCACAGCCACTGAAGCTAGAAGTAAGAGATCTCAGTGTTTTTGGTGCCTCTGCCATACAGGAAACAAAGCTTTGCATAACCATACTTAACCCAAGTGTTTCAGGGTTATTTTTGTTTCCAGAGTTAGACCCTGAGATAAGAAGCCGACGTGCTCTGAAGCATGTAAGTGTATTTTAATGGTTGATTAAAGCCTACCCGCATTCTAGTGACACCAGCAATTAAATAATGCAACAATTCACAAAACATTAAAATGGCCCTGATTGTCAGGATGGGGGCAGGGTAGTGGGAAGAGTACACTGACAGCTTTTAATATGTTCAAGGCAGATACCTGGAAGTGAGGTAGCAGAAGTCCAAAGCTAGGTAGTTGCTAATAGAGAAACCAGAGAAGCAAATTTTAAAGAATTGTTTAGTTTTTCAAGGTGGATTGCAATAAAGGAAATGAAGATGAAACAAACGCAAATTTTGACAAGTTATTTGTCCTAAGGTTTCCCCACCTGGTATACAGCAATAAAGCCGTCAGAATTTAACATACTTCTTTTCAGAGCAGATAGACTTTTCAGGGGTTTGCTTTATGTTTTAGTTTTGCTTACAAAACAATCTAAAGAAATTAACCTGCTGGAGGACCAAAACATTTCAGTATTGGATACAGGAGGCTTCAGTGATGCATTAGGATCATTGCTATAGTTTAGAGAGTCGGAGGTTTGCCACTTCTCTTTTGCTCTTGCCCTTTTAGAGTTTAACAATACTTTAAACTTTGCCTGAAGTTTGTTTGTTGTTTTCTATTGCATTAGAAACAAGAGTGGTGGGTCCAGTGAGGAGCTTGCAGCAGCAATGGACTACTTCCCTTGTTTTGTGCATACATCTTGCAGGCTCTCTAGGCCTCCATAGAATGACACTGCTGTGAACACTACTCTCTTCTGCTCTGAATCATAAACACTTTAAAATGAACTTAAACTCTGTATCTTTCCTCTTTTTAGAGATTGGCTTGGCCATGCTGTTTCCTTCCAATTTAATTTCTTTATTTTAGTCACCTATTATTTGAAGCAAAAAGTCCTGAACATAAGCATGTTTTACTATCCAGTCTCTCCCGGATAGTCAAAAACACTACTGTGTTTTCCATGTATTTCTTGCAAGAGTAAAAGATTGCAGGATCCTAGTAGGATCCAAGGGGTAATTTTTTCCACAAAGCCACACTGATGTTAAGAAAATGTAACATCACAAGAGAGATTTCTGATATGATCTCTTTGATAGACTAAGACGTGAAGTGTCAGAAGTCTTTAAAGTATTTTTTTGGACACAGTGATTTCCTGCTAGAATAGCAAGAAGCCTGTTTCCATTCCATGTACACATGATTGTGTTGGCATATCCAGCATTCTGCAGAGGCTGAACCTGCAGTTAAGGGAGTTATTCCAGGCTGGCAGAGAACAACAAGGATAGCTTCCAAGGATACAGCCTACCTGAGGATCTTCTAAGTCTGTTGGTACCAAGTGGTAAGAACCATTATATCCAAATTCAACGTCCAGCATTGCCATTGGACTTGGAATTTCTGTGAACAAGTGAAAGATCCTCCATGCTCAGGGGTAACACCACCTAAATGTGTCTCAGAAAGGTGGAATAGGGTGGGAAATTATAAAACATTTGACTATTGGAATGTCAGAGCTCAGTAATATACAAACTACCATTTCTGCACCTGAAAGAAATACAAATGAGTTACTACTATTGCTGAGTTGTCACTGCTCTTCCTTCTCAGGCAAATATCTGGCTTTAGAGAAACGGTAGTTTTACTAAATACAAAGGAAAAAAATTAGGGAACTGGGAAAAAAGACTGATATGACAAGACAAAAAAAAAATTAAGCAAAATGTAGCAACTTTAGCAAAATCATTACATCACCTTAGTAGCTAAGCATGAAAGAATAAGATGAACCACAATGGACTGAGAGGGGTTTTTTATTTCCTCACACCTACACATGTATTTATGAGTGTATAATCTGAGTACAAAAGAAGCAGAAAAAATTCCCCTTCTGAGCTGGCACCATTTTACATCCATTTTCCCAGGGTTGGATGACTCCACAGTTTTAGGAGAACAAATAGGTAGAGCAGAGTCTGACTGAAATGCAGTGATAGGTAGGATGTATAAAGGTAGTTAGTGACACATATAGATCATGTGTGTTAAGAGTCCAGAGAAAAAAACACAAAAGAAAAATAGGATACTAAAAAAGGCAGAAACTGGTAAAAAAGTGGAAATAAATGAGGCCCAAGGAGCAGTTTCCAGTAGAAAAAATCAAGAAAACTGTGATCTCGTTGTTGACAATTT
The DNA here is from genome assembly GCA_018697195.1 of Certhia americana. Classification (NCBI taxonomy): domain Eukaryota; kingdom Metazoa; phylum Chordata; class Aves; order Passeriformes; family Certhiidae; genus Certhia; species Certhia americana. Next base: position 32,807,695 of record CM031858.1, read on the forward strand.
ACAAACAAAGAAGGTGAAAGACCTTGTATAAATTATTCATTATCCACCAAGCTTTAATTAGAACACACCCACATATGTGTGCAAGGGTTGAGAGAAGCTTTTTTAGCTAATATAAGTTGTTTTGATCTTCATCCTAAAATGCAGTAGTGGATTGTCTCAAGACTTGTTTCAAACAGGAACTTTCTTAGGATGTTTATCTCAACAAACAGTTTGAGGGTATCCCCATGTGTCAAAAAATGTGCAAATGAGAAGTGCTTCCCTAACAAAGGAACATGGCATCCCATAGATTGTATTGCAGATTGCAGCTATGTATTTCTTGATGATTGATTACAACATTAAAATAATTTTCTAGAGCCACACCTTAAAAAAAGAAAAGTAATTTTAAACCACACTTAAAGACTGCAGTTCTTTAGATCCTGACAGAAGAAATGGATGCTTTGGGATGCGTTCACACAGCATTGACAGTGTCAGTGAATAAAATCCATCTGTCCATAGACTCTATAAGATAGATTTATCATTCAAGTCCAGCATTTTGAAGATTATATTCAAAAAAACTACTGCTAGATTAATTGATAGTCCTATCTGGCAGCAGAGTTATAACAGTTAAAACAGACATTGAGTCAAACAATTACCATGAGATTTGGTCCTCTGTTGTGTTGATGCCTGGACTTTTTTTTTTTTTTTTTTTCCACAGAGTGAGGATGTCTTTGAGACCAGGAATCTGATATTTCTCAGTATTTTACCTGCACGTGGACAACCACATGCACAAATATTTTTTTAAAAAGGTGTTAAGCAGTTGTATTTACTTGATTAGTATAGGCAAGCAGAGCAGTTGCAATCAAAAACATGGCCTAAATTCTTGTAGAAAAACACCATCAACAAAAAAAATTGATTCTGGACCAAAAAATGGGATTATGAGACTTAAACATCTGTCATGCTCTTGTGATGATCAGGAATATGGATATGGTGGATACTCATGAAAAAATCATGGCTTAACCAAAACATAGTGTGTGTCACTGTCAGGGTGGGAGGTGCACTGGCTCTGACCCAGGGTGGAGCAGGACAAGGAGTGCTTGTTCAAGACCCAGGCTTGAACCTCACCCATTCACAAGGAGGTATGTGGTGATGGTGGAGCTACACAGCCAAAGGTGGCTGGGCATGGTTGTGGCAATGTTGTTCTTGTGCTTTAACTGTGTTAGTTAACAAGCTCAAAAACCCATTTGAGCCTGACCAGATTCATATTCATAAGGCTGCAGGTGAAAAGAAAGGATTTATGGCATTAGTAAAGGAAATATCAATGAAAAGCCTCCTGCAGGAGTGACGTGACACTTTGAGAAGCTTTGGAAAGGGACACTGAGCCTGTGAATGGTATTTTCAGGATTTAAATAATTTTTAAATAAAATTAAAATATGTTTTTACCAAAGACAAAGATTTCAGGCATGAGAATCTCTGCACCTACACAGCTGATTCTGGTGAGGGGAGGCTGTGCCATGGTACGAGGAGAGTTAAAGAAAGAGAAAAGCACCATGTAAGCAGGGGAGAGCAGCTCCACAGTTCCATTTTCCCTCAGATCCAATTGTGTGCATTCAGACCTTGCATTAAGAATAATCTATATACTTACTTTTCCTCAAGAATGAGAATGATCCTCAAAATCTGTAGCCTGAGGCTCTGCCGCCTTTGTTATGCAAGTGAGCTACCCCCGCCTTTTACTGTAAAAGCCACAAAAAGATGAAGATATATTTTTTTTTCTTTCATTGCATACCCATATGTTTGTATAGTGATTACCTTTGCAGCTAACAGATGCTCTTATTTTAGGGTTCTTAAACAGAAACCCAAAATCACCTTGTATCTGTGTTTTTCTGATACAGACAGATGTGAAAGGATTTTTTTTTTTTTTAAGTTACTGATGGAGAAAGTTTTTCTCTGCTTGCCTTCTACATTAACATTTTTTGAATAATTTATTCCCTTCTGGGTAACAGAAGCAGAGCATTTTCCTCTACCTGCTGATCACTTCTGAAGCAAGATGGAAGATCTGATGGACCAAAACTCCTTTTACGTTGGTATGACAAGGATGATCCCTTAAATTATTTAATTCCTAATAACAAATAATAGCCCTTCAGGCACAACATTTATTGAAATAAACCATTGTTTCATTTTGCCTTGTGGAGGAAGTGCAGAAACCACCTAAGAAGAAAAACCTAAGACATTGATAGAAGATTTTGAAAGATATGCATAATTTAAGGATTACAGTAATTGACATGTCTCCTATTCTTAGATTTCTTTCAAGTCAGGGGTGTGTTCAGTAGATTTGGCTCTTAAATAATAATATGTGTGAACTAGCTATTCATTCCAGTATCTAGATCTTTGCAAATCATAATAGATCTATGGAAAGCAATCTTCTTTCATTTTCTAATTGCTGAGCTCCAGGGGCTGGGGGGTTCTTTTGCTTCTGGAGATTACACTGGCAGATTTTAAATGGTGGTTTCAGTTTGCCTACCAAATAGCAAAACTTCAGTTGAAATTTCAGAATAAAATTTGAAAATATTTTTCTCTTGGCTTGTGTTCTCCTAGTTCTGCGTTCCCAGATATGAAAATATCCCTCCATAAGAGCATGGAAAGCAAGATCTCTGCCCCAAGAAGAATATAGAGGACAAGAACAAAAGGATCAAGTGAAGAAATGGTGGCAGATAGTGCTGGGGGGCACACTGAGTGAAGTCTAAATGGAAGGAGGACATCTGAAATGAGTTTTGAAAGCAAAGAAGGAATTATCTTAATGAAGGAGTGGCTGATCCAAATTCAAAGTGTTGCTTGAGAGTATGTAGGGCTCAAGGAGAGGAGGAAAGACTGAGAGAGCAGTAGGCAAGCACTAGGTGAGGGCTGTGCCTCATGCCTGTTAACAAAGGTTTGCTTGTGTAATTTACTCCAATAAAAAGCATGTGATGGAAAAAGTAATTTTTTCTTCATGAATATATCTGTTCATCAAGTGATGAACAAGCAGTTTTATACATACATACATGTACACACTCATATCTACAGAACCTTTCTGTCAAAGAAAGAAGATGACAAAGACAGCACGCAAACCTATTGCAGAATTAAAGATACTTCCAGCACAGACCTGGCCAAAATTATGCCAGAGGGCAGTAGAGAGGAGCAGAGACAGTGAGGAGACAGTCAGACCTCACACTACCCGAAAGACAATTCCTCCCATGCAAAAATGTAGGCAAAGAATAAGGCTGCTTTGAAAAGACAGAGAATTTATTTGAATCCAACATATAAAAGAAGAGAATCACAGATGGGGTGAAGTACATGGTCCTCAGAGGGGCAAGAAAGAAAAGGAATTAAGGTATGAAGCCTGTGATCCAAACCCTCATATATATCAAGTTCAAACTGTCATGAGTTGAATATGATGATTTAATTTATGCTGAAAAAATATTCTGATTCTGAACAGTGCACAGTTCCAAGTTAAAAATAGAAAAAGAAAGGAAAAAAAAAAAAGAAAGAAGAGATGTTTAACTTGAAAGAAGGCCATCAGCTCTTCCATTTGAAGAATGATGGCTTCAGCTCACTGGTGTTTACAAGACAAGTGTGCTAACTTTCATATTGAGTCTGGTGCTTTGCTTAATTTTTTGGTCTGTCCCAGTTATTCATATTTATTCCTGTCCTTACAAAATTCATATTTTTCAAGTCTTCTCTTCCATCACCTTCTTTACAGTAAAAACAATGTAAATTACTTCATTTATCTTCTGCTGATAATTAGAATAGTGCTATTTATTTGAACAAAAAACCCTCATCACCAACTAATAATACTGGCTAATAACACAGCCAACAATTTTGTTGGATAACAGGAAGCATAGATTTGTATTGCACTTTTTTCTACCAGTACTGATCAAGAACTGTAGCAGTCAGAACAGCTCAGGAATTAAGAGCATTGTAGAATTAGAAAGCAGACCTAATGTTTTAGACTAGACACTGTAGTGACCTAAATTCAAGAGCTAATCCCTGTCTCAAGTAGTTTGCACTATAGATTATACCATGACAGAGACTGTGAAATGGGAGATTATGACTCACCTTCGTGAAGCCACTTCTCTTCACAAATTACTCTTTTTGGAACACTGTCATCAAATAAGAGCTTTATTAATTTATATGGCTCCCAAAAGTGTGTTAAACATTTGAGGGCAGAAACAGGGAGGATACAGAAGAGAGATATTTTTTAATCTGACTAATCAAGATCTTGAATTTTGCACATGAACAGTTAATTTTTCTTGTGTGTGTGTGTTTCTTATGGTGTTTTTTGTGCATTTCTTAAAGCACAGAACACTGTGTCTTATCTCTTTGCTATGAAGATTGGCAGGCTCTGCTTGATAACATTTTAAAGGCACAGAGCATGATACGTCATGTCGATTCAAACATACTAACAGCTTCTTCCAGAGTGTTTTGAGAGACATCCAACTCCACAGCATTCTCTTTAATGCAAGAAAAAATCTAAGACATTATGTTCATAGATCTTGTTCTGTAAACCTGTCTACCAAAGCCTTTTTTTACTGGCAGACCATTTAGGCATTACCTTGACATGAATTTATTTACCTATTTGTAAATAAAAACAGAGCAATGGATATATTTAATTTTGAAATTGCATCACATGGTTCTATAATTAATTTGGCTCAACTGCTCTATGATTCCATTTGTTCCTATTAATGTGGAAGCATGTCAGAGCTTACAGAAAGTTAATCACTGACACTAAGACATAGATGTCACACAGTGCAGTGCATCTTTTCCCTATTTGTGCTGAATGTGAATTATTGTGCTAGGAGAAACTTGAATAATCAAGATCTCTCACACCTTCAAGCACAGGTGTGCATCAGTTTGAGTTGAACTAAAATGCATGAAATCATTTGTATGTGTTATCATTTGTATGAATTTGACCCATTCACCCTTTACAAGCTCCAAAGACAGGAAAGCCAGCTGGGCACGTATGCTGGATGGGACTTACCAGAGTATGGAGGCAAGTGTGGATTTTTCCTCAAGACCCTGAGCCCCCTCCTGGTAAGTCCTTGTAGAAGTGCCTGCACTCATGGCACAGTCTTAATAGGGATGAGATTTTTCAACTCCCTTCTAACACAACTTCACCCTGGTCTCTTTATCTAAGCCTCAACATCCAGATTCTAGAGACGGCTTAGGAAAACTGTGGACAGCAGAGACTAAAACTCTGCTCCAAAAAGCCATGAAGCTTCTGCAGAACTGTGGGAATGCCTGACTTGCCTACATCCATCCTTGTCAGTGCCTGTGGTCCTACTTCCAAAGGTGCAGAACAAGCTGGAGCTCCAGCTCTGCATCAGCTTGCAGGGTCACAGGCATCCAAAATCTCCCAACCTGACCTACCTTGTCCATGTACACAGATAGATAACAACAAGGCTGAACTAGAGTTGTAGCTCTCATCACTCTGCATGCAGCCTAAGTAACCTGGAGATTTCCCTTCCTGGCCCATAGGGGTTCAAATTCCCATCTTTTATGGTATCAGGCTTCTGGCTGGGCTGAGGGGCTTGTTCAGCCTTTCTTTGAGTGAAGCTGCACCACTAGGCAGCACAACAGACACAGTTTCCACGGTGGTCATGGATTTTCCATTGAATTGAAGTATTAATATGACCATCACCTACAGCCCAAACACAAAAGTCATCCCATGACAGCACCTGGATTCTCCATATACTTGTAATTTCTCTCTGCTCTTGCAGGGGTCATGAAGCTGCTCTCCAAGAGAAAGGAGATGAAACTTCTTTCTTATGTGGAAAAAGGCCCAAAATTCATGACTGTTCAGAGGGAGTGTTTTAACCAAGCAGATATTAAACAAAAGATAACACCTCCTCTGTGCTTTTATTAAAAGAAAAGATAAAAAGTAAATGGGAAAGGGAAAGGGAAAGGGAAAGAGAAAGGGGGAAAAAATCTTTATGGTTTCCCTAAAAAGCATCAATTATAAGGATATACTCTGTGGAGAAGATATCAGGCTCAGAGTGCCAAGTGGATGGCAGTGCATGACATAGATCTGAGACAGGCACTTAAGAAGTGACATCCCAGTGCTCAGCAGGGTTCTTTGGAGGAGGGGAGAATAGGCAACTAACCTGGAGTGAACCTTACTCCTAAGTTATGGTTTAAGTGAGCAAGAAAGGAAAGAAAAAAGTGGGGTTTATCCCTGGGGCATGGGTACAAGAGCAGCTCTGGGGTTTAGAGCCTGCTTGAGGAGAGGAGGCTCCAACCCATTTTGGGACAGGGATTTGCATTTTTAATTTCCTCCCATGTGCAGAGAAGATTCTGTATAAACCCTGTGCTCTTTCCAGCAGGGACTTTTGCCAGATTCCTGTGCTAAAGGCTGGCAAAATCTAGGACTGCAATTCCCATCATCCCCTGAGTTACTTTTTCCCCTCTGGCAGTTGGAAGAAAAGGGGAGGTTAAAGCACTCTGCTCGAGGATCTGTCACCACTGATCCTTACCAGCATATCTAGATGCAAAACAGGAATTTCCTTCCCCTGCTGCAACTTCCCCCATGCCTGCTCCCCAAAACCACCACTTTTTCCTCTGACTCCGTCATTTAAAAGCAGTTATTCGTGAAATTAAGAACATTTGTCCACAAAAGTTCCCTCCATTCTGTCATGGTTTAGTCCCAGCCCCATACTAGCTACTATGGAGAAAATTAACTCCATCCCAGCCAAACCCAGTACATTTCCCTAAAGGACAGGACCAGCCCAGAACAGTGGCAATGTGATGGATTTTTGAAAAAATCCTGTCTGCAGAGAGAAACAAGATCTGCCATCCCCAAAGTAGCATCCTTCGATGTGCAAGCATTGAATGTACTGAAACAATATGCAGGTGATGGGAGGGAGTCATAAAGACTTTTGTAATTAATCACTTGGAGATCCCTGGCAGTGAAAAGCAGCAACTCAGACATGCCCTATTTATTCTTGACAGCTGTTAGCCGTTGCAAAGTCACAGAAAATTTTTAAGTCACAGAAGAGGTAATGAAGGCACAAAGACTTAATATGATTTCCTTCGAGGTTGCCCATGAAGCCAGCACTGTGCCATTTGACAGAGAGCAGCAGATGTTTTGTATATCTTGTTGGTACATGCAGATGCTTATCAGGTACACTTGAAATCTAGAAGGACCTGGCACTCTCCACAAGGACTTGGTATGAAATATTTGCATGTCCTTCATTGATAATTTGAAGATGTGTATTCAAAATGTATGAAAATATAGTTATAATGATATGGCTATAAAGAACAAAATCATGGCAACAATTTCAAGCGGAATTAAAGTAGAGGCTTAGCAAATAATTTTATTTGCCTAACAGAAAAGTTGCTCTTTTCTACCTACTGGAAGGTCTCATGTCTTTGCTAAATACCAGATCTCACCAATCTATTCTCCAATAATCATAACTTCAATCACTGTCACTAGAAGATGAGAGATGACTTGTCTCCCAGTAAAATTATGACACTGGTTAATAGCATAGGGGCCTGTATTGCTAAAAATTAATTATTTTACAAAATATATTACAATGCACAGTGGTCAGCACAGAAGTGTCCTCTTGAAATGTGGTTCTGCCACATTTCAGGATTCCCCACACTGCTGTGCCACTGGTGAACTCTGCCATAGCCCTGGGGTCCCCCAGCTGTTCTCAGGGGGGTGCCTTTGGCAAGTGCTGGGGCTGCCCAGGCCTTTCCTGCTCCCCAGCCAGGGTGGTGAGACAGGTCCTACCTGTGAGGTCCTGGCCTGCTGCCCCTGGGATGCTCCCATGCTGCTGAATCCCAGGGAGCACCCAGCCCCCATAGTGTCCTGGCAATTGCTGCATGTCAGCTGTCAACTTTTATTGTTCTATTTGGTTTTATAAACAATAAAAAAATAATTACAGCTGGTAAAATAAATAATCCCAGAGTGTTTTCTAGTGCATTATCCTGACTTTACTTCTGTGTGTGTCTGTGTGTGTCTGCGTCTGTGTCTGCCTGTGTGTTTGCTTGCTGAATTTTCTGAATTACAGTTATTAAATAAAAAAATTCAGTAATTTTTTGCTGCTTGTGCCAATTAGTCTGTTTCTTGAAAATCCATGATAATAAAAACAGGATGTATAAAGGCAATCTGGCTTTGTCATAGTAAAGTGCACAGAATTGAAGGAATTGAAGCAATGCTTGCCTCAGGATGCTCAGGCTCAGCAGTGATGATGTGGCTGGTGCCAAGAGAGGCTGGGGAGCTGGGGATTTGCTTCTTCTCTCCTTGTCCCAGAACCTGCTAAGCCCAGGGATCTCCTAACCACCCTGTTAGTAACTGAAATGTTCTGCTGTCTTGGAAATCAAATGGGAGACAGAACATCTTTATACATAAAGCACCAATAAAGGTGTGCAGGTGGGCAGGAAGGCAGATTGGAAGTATGGACTAGCTCAGCTGAAGGTTTTGACTGAGAAAGGTCTGTAACATCCCTACAACAAAGGATGTTTGTTTTGCTTTGTTGCTGTTTCTCGTACGACAGATCATATGATAAAAGGCACAATTAATAAAATGACCAGACAACAGGTTACCCCAAGCAGCACATGAGGATATTGTGGAGACCTCCATGTGAAGATACTGTGGAAACATAAAATGCAAATGCTTTCAAAAGGGAATTGGATGAATTAAAATAGGGCCAGGGATGACTGAGAAATATGACGTTCCAAAGGCAACCTCTGGTGAGGGAAGGCTGCTGTGCATTGCCAGAACTGGAAGAGCTCAGCACAGGAAGGAAGGATCCTACCCTGGTCCTCACACTCTTTCCATCAGTGCTGGGAGCAAGTAGATGCAATGTGTGATCTTTATAGGCTGCAGTCATCCAAACACTAAATATCAATTCCACAGAAATAACAAGTTCACTTACTATTAAAAATAGCAGTGAGAATGTGAACAATGTGTTTTTTCTCTCTCCAGGCTCTGGGGCGAAACTTCCTTGCAGAAGCTGCAAGCTTTCTTTTAAAAGCAAGCACTGTGACACCCAGGTGACAGCTATAAGCAAAGCCTCTGAAATCCATGGACCTTGGGAGTAATGCTGAAGATTTTCCGACCCTCCTCTGTGACATATGTTTGCTTTACCACAACTCTTTCTTTTCCTTTTGTGTGTGAATTTTCATAGAAATTGAAAGTTGTTTCTCAGACAGATGGAATGCTTGAGTCAGTTATTTAATTTTCTTTAACAGTAAAATGGGATTTGTTGGGTTTTTCAGGAAGAGGGAGGAAAAATTTTGATAGCTCTTCCATAAGATCTTCTGTATTGCTGATTTAAAGGTTCAGAATCACACAATAAGAACCAGCAAAACTACCTGTTCTAAGCCAAGAAGTGCATTTCTGGCTCTAGATGTGAGGACAGTTGTTTAGAGTTTTTTTTATTGTGTTACAGTAAATCTGCATAATACCATATACAAATGCAGTTTATAAATAGACATGTTTGGGTCAGTGTCTTTACTCCTCATTTGTTCAGGGCATATGGACTAGTGTGATGATAAACTCAGTACATGCACATTCAGGATCTCTGCTTAGGCTAAATGTTTGCCTGATTCAGCATAGCATGCTTTAATAATATAATTCGATTTTTCCTCATTTTTAATGTTATTTCAGCCCTTTAACATAATTTGGTGAGCTATTATAGTTGTTACAGCTGCTAGTTTTGCCCTTAATACTGATTTCACTTATGACCTCAGTCAGAACCAGATTTAAAGTTTGAGATGATGTAAGTGAATAAGGATTATTAGATTTATTCACACGGCAATTTAAATAAGAAACTGCCTGGCTTAGAATAAACGGTAAATGAAAAATGCATGTGATTTATAGACCTGTCCACTTTAAAGATTTATACACAGAGTGGGAAGATTAAGTGAGAGACAGACCTGATTACATGAAATATGTAATTTTTGTAATGCAATATTGGAAGCAAGCTGCTAAACAGCAGCAGCATAACAATGATTGCCCCAACAGCTTTTATTACAATATTACTGTACAGCTGGTATGCAGTCATGTAAACACAAGCAGCAGGCTTATGACCATTTCTTTTCCTTGACAACTGGTAGATGTTGTTATGTTCCCACAAAAAGCATCTTCCCCTCTCAGGGACTGCAGTACCAGCTCCTGGAAGCAGGCTGTGGGACTGGAGCTGCCTCCAGGCTTTGTCTGTCCCTCCCATCTAAGAGCACCACTTTCCTGTGTGTCTCTGCTTTCCTCCAAATGTGTGTACAAGCACTCCCAAGGCTGCATGCCAAGATCACAATTAAACTCTTGATTAAATTCTTCTGTATCTGAAATAGGTGGAGATTTCTGAGGCTTGGCAGAAGTAATTGTGCCTCTCCATCAGAACCTGAGAAGGTCTGGATACATCATCACAGAAACAACAGGACTGGAAAAAAATCCTCTGATTTTTCTACTATTTACAGAAAGAAAAAGCTCTTCCTTTGCCCTCCATCAAGCTTGAAAAGCAAAATACTAAATGTATTTCCTTTCATAAGTTTTAAGGGTGAAAGGAAGGTTTTGTAATTATTTAGCCTTTCTATCACAAAATAACGCAAGCCATGGACCTCCATTCAGCAAGTCCAGCTGTCTCCCCCTTTAGCTGAGAACTTGGTGAAGCCCTCAATCTCATCACTGCTGCAGGAAAAGGCCTTTGTGAATAACACCAGTGAGTTCTGAGCATAGCTACAACCTGTTGTGCCTCCTAAGGCACTACCTTTGCACACAAGGATAAATGAACAGTATGATCTTTGGTTATTGTGGCATTTTTGTGCGTATGCATATTTTCTCCATGTGGAGAATCAAAGACTACAGGGGGAAAATGGATACATTGTGTACAGAGATATTAGGCAATGCTGTTCTATATGAATTAAGACACTTCTTAGGAGAAAGCTTAATAAGTGTGTTCCAAACCAGGGGGTCTTCCATAACATAATTTGCAGAGAGCGAATTGACCCAGAAAATTTTAATCTAAATCCCAATCTGATTTGTATAAAGTAATTTAATTTCCTCCCTAGTAGTTATATGGATTTTATCAATTATACCAATTAAATTGTCAAGCAGATTTATTGACCAGTCATCTACAAGACACTTGCTTTGATGTACTATTCTGGTGTCATCAACTGGTCATGAATGTCTAGCCTCAGTATTTTGGTGTCATTATGTGTAGCTCAAAGGAGAAGGTTCTATTAAATGAGTGATGTGAACCAAATATTGAAATGAGGACAGAAAGTTCCTTTTTTTGAACTGCAGACACAAAATTACAGGTAATGGCAGATCCAATCCATTTAGAAGCTTAGCCATCCCACATATTTGATTTCTGACCTCTGAGTTGCACCTATTTCATTGCTAATAGCTATTTTCTAAATGTAATAATTCTTACAAAAAAATGCATATCCAGTAAATTTCAAATATAAAAACTGAGGCATAAAATTAAAGCTTGGTTTTAAACTTGATAACTCATGCTTTCAGTATGTTGCATATTCTCTATTGCTTGTATTCTAGACTAGAGGCAAAACTTTGTTCCCATCTATCTTTAAAAACTGTGTTATTAAAATAAATTTTACTTTATTGGAACAGATTGCTAGAATCCAACATCTTGCTTCCATTGAGCGAGTCACAGTGCAACTTCTTTGTGACCTTTTCCTAACTTTCTTCTACACGTTTGCCAAACGAGAATACTACTAGAAAAAGAGTCAAGAAGTTAGAGGTCTTTGTAGTCAAGGCAAAACCAGAATTTGTAATCGATAGTCAAGGGAGCCTATTCAAAACTCTAGAGACAAAAGCAAATGCAAGTAATGAACCTCACACCCTCTGGAGTGCTTTGGTGCCTATTTGGTCACAAGACTTGGCACACAAACTCCCCTCCCATTAGGGGTTCAGAGTATATACACCATAGTCTGCAGCATGTTTGATCTCCTACAATATCCTTCTAGAACTGAGGAGTTTTTAGAAACTAGAGACACCCAGCACAAGTAAGAGAAGGCAGACTTGCCCTCCACCAGTGAAACTCAGTCCTGTGGTGTCAGTTGCAGGGAACCACAAATCTGGTGGTTGGTATTGTGTCCTATTATAATTAAACTTGAGCTTTTACTTTTCACTGTTGGCATAGGAAGGTCAAATTTTGGTTCATGTCACTGCTTGAACTCTAGTCTTAAAATATTTGGAGAAGTTTGCAAAAATCAGTGGATAGTGTGAGATGGCAAACAGAGCTGATGTGTGAAAGACATATTTTTTTTAAAGAAAATAACTTGTTGAAGCACTGAAGAGCTACTAGGAGTAATCAGAAACACTTGGCTACATGCCTAATCTTGTTTGGGTCTTTTTGTTAAGCCTGACTGTGAATACATACTTTAGCCAGCAGCTCTGTATCACTTCAGTAAATGATGTCATGAAAAATATTTCATTATGAATATAAAAGAAAAATAACAGCTATGTCATTGCCAAGCTTAGCCTTGAGGAGTAACCTTCAGGGCAGCACTCCAGGGAAGGATCTTCATGCACCTTAGGGAGGTATGCTAGATGTCCTCACCATGAAAATGTGGGACAGGCCTCTTATAGAATAAAATGTTTGACTGTCAGTCATATGCATTATTAGATCATGTGTTGTCAGGTTTATTTGGCAAAATATGCCTTGTTACTGGAAAGGTGTTATGGGCTCTTTGGTTTCTTCTGCTTGACACTTCTGACTCTCACTTCCGTATCAGGGCATGCACAGCCTCACTGATGCCAGCCTCAGTCAGGAAGCACCTGGCTTTCATATCCTCTAAAAACAGCAGACCCCTTGCTCAACCTTATCAGTGATCAGCAGACCCTCCTTGCTCAATCTATCACTGATAAGCTGTAAATGTGACAAAGTTCAAGCTGCTGTTTCTCTGCTTAGGCAGAGTACCTTGCTGCAGAATCTTAGGGAACTGTTTTCTCCTACAGCAATTTAATAGTTCGGGTTTGATTTTTGATCTCTAGTGCCTAGCCTAACTGTAATTACCCAGGATTGTGATTAAAGCAAACAGTATCTCATCCCTTGTTATTATTTTACATAATGCATAAAAATGTTTAACTTGCTGGTATCATCTGAGTGACTCAAGGAGCAGGTATGGCACAGAAGAAAGAATCATTATTAAATGAACTCATTCATCAGGCAGGTCAGCATCTGACACCACGGGGGGAGGAAAACAAGGTCAGGAGCAAGGTCCTTGTAAGACCCTACTCCAGAAAAAGACTGATGGATCTCATTTGGTCCTGAACAAAGTGATGGGAAGGATATGAGTTGGCAGCAATCCCCATCTCCTTCTCTGCCAGCTGCTGTTGGCCACTCACACCGGTGATGCTGCTCTGTGAGCTGTGCAGCCAGCAGCACCTCGGTGGGTTACCCAGCAGGTGGCTGTACTCCCTACTCCAACTCACAAACACACCAGAGATGGTTTCCTTTTTCATCGCCTTCTGTGAAGACCTGTGCCATTAGTGAATTTAAAAACATGCCCTACCAAATGACCAAATAAAAGCTCTGTGTTTGAAATCATGTTAAGTTTTCACTAACATTTCCTTTCTTTAAAGAAGGCAAAGGATTTTAGAGTCCTTGAGAAAGTGGTAGTTCTGATTTGATTATGGGGTTTAAAGTTGATTTTATACTTACGGTAAGTCTTAATTCTATTTATTCTATTAAGTCCATTTATTATATTCTATTAATTCTGTGTGTTCAATACATAACAAGAAAGAAGAGCATGGTTCAGCCAACACAGAATTTGTACATAAATGCAGCTGGCAGTTTCCACACTAGCAGAACTCGTCACTAAAATCTGTGTTCTTTGTTGGGTCTTCAAATATTATTGTTATTGCTGTTATCATCCCTCTTAGCATTTTTAGTAATAGCAACCACATTAAGGGATTTAAAATAAATATAAAATGCAGGATCCCAGCAAATAAAACAGATTTCAGCTTTTTATTTAGGCATGCATAACTGGTGCCTTCCAACATGCTCCTCACTTCGAGAATTGGTGCAAAAGATGTTTTGCAAAAGATTTTCAATCTAGCAATAATAAACTGTTCTATATAATTCATCCCAACTGTAAAGAATGCCATGGCAGAATACAAGCAGGTGCCTGAAAGAGACCTATACTGATGCTGAAAATGTAACTAAAAAAAACCCCCAAAAACAAACTAAAACAAAAGAATAAACAAAAATACACAGGGAAGGGGGGAAAAAACAAAAAAAACAAAGAGATGCTACTCAAATGGTGCCCAGGTAAACACAGTGTTAGCAATACTTCTGTTTGCAATCAGCTTCCAAGAGAAAAGGCATTATGAGACACACCCAGCTTCAACATGCATTTGATCTTGACATCTTCACCTTAACCAAGGTGAAGATGCAGTCTTTACAAAGGTAGAAGCTGTTGTAGTAACAGATAATATGACACTTTCTACCTTTTTCACTCTTTCTCTGAAAGCATCTTCAAGGCAAACAGGCTGTATAGAGTGCATTGTTGACACAAAGCAATCCAGTAGGAGAGAATCATAGAATCATACATATTTAAGATACCAAAAAGAAAAGACAGCAGAAAGAGAGTTAGGAATATTTAAATATTTTGAAGATAGATTTACAAAATATGTAAGCACCAATAGGCACTGAAGTGAGTTTCAAAAATTGCTCAGGCAACTTTTACCTATAATAATATTTTTTTTTTATCTATAGCACAAAGGCAGCTTGACTAAGAAAACTCAGAGTTCAAACATTTCCTTCCAGGCATAACAAAATATTTTCCAACAGGTGTGGATCCCTAAAACTTCCTAAATCCTAAGAATAAATCTTTTGACCTGCTGTAGGCCTCAGCTTAAGAGAAACTCCAATGTTCCTGTTGAAATCTCCAGCCTGACATAAACTCTTAAAATTGCTAAGTCTTTTAAGACTGAGGTAAACTGCAGAGCTGCTTCCCCGAACTCTTTATGTTCCAGCAAATCCTCATGAGTCAAAACTTTGCGGCATTTAGCCATGAACTCCATTGCTGGCTGGTTGCTATCATTCCAAATGCTGTGGCTGCAAAATGCATTGCAATCTCCCCTTTCTCCTTGCACTATCTTTCCTTTTATCCTAAGTTACCACAGTCTCAGTGACGAATTGTTCCTGGCATAAAACTGCATCAATTATGAAAAAGAAACCAAATATAAAAACATCTTGAAAGCACCAAGTGTTCTGTCTCTACTGTTTTTATCTGCTTTGGTAGTTAGTGGACAAAAGTAGAACAGTGCTTCAGGCTCTCAAGAGTTAAGACACTGACTGCCTCTGAAAAGTCAGGACCTCTTATCACACCATAAATCCTTGGATTCCACAGATGCCACTACAATGGAAGTGACAGCTTCAGCTGAAAATGAAATGAGAATGCATTTCTTTCTACTGACAAGTGCTAACTAAGTTTAGTACACGATGGCTTCTGTCTTCTTCCCAAACAAAGCCAACACATTTCTGCCACATACATCAAATTATTTTATTTTCTGCATTTCAGTATATTTTGTTGTTTGAGATAGTTTAAAGTATTTCCTTCTTGGATTTTTTTTTTTATTCCATCTTCTTTTCCTTAGCTTTCAGCTAGTGTCCCTACTGGGTTTTTTGTTGTCTTTCGGCTTTAGGTGTTTGGTTCCTTTTTAATATGGATCAATCACTTCCTACTTATCACTCTCTCCAGGAAGAAGTCAAGTGTTCCTCAGGTTACAACTGTCATTTCCACTAGCCTAGTACACTTCTGTACATGAGTGCTGTCTTCTCCTCTGTGCTGTCTTCTCTTCTGGCACATGCCGTTGTGATCATGTTGGTAGGAGGAATTCCTGCTGAGCTGTGGCCTCAGCTGGTCCCCAGCTACTGTCTGAAGAAGGAATAAAGCATTAAGGCACAAATTCACCAAAAGCCCATCCATACAGGGCTGCCACCAACTCTTCGGGTATTGAGATCAATTGATGTAGAAAAAGATGCCACAGAGGAATAAAGAGTGAATTTCCCAGAGCCAAGACTACCGGGACAGGACAAATGGCCTCCCTTGTGGAGCATGGAAAAGGAGCTGGATCATTCCCAGGCACACCTAAAAAAAGGCAATGTTCAGTGTTGGATGTCTGCTGTGTTTTGAACTGTATGTCAATGAGGGAAAATGATACCTCCCATGGTTTTGAAAGGAATTGACATTTATTTTATGTTCTCCAGATGGTATAGAGATAAAACACTAAGTAGGTGGAGAGTATAGGTCAAAAGAGAAAACCGGGACCCATCCCTTCCTATGGGAGACTGCTGTGCATAGGCAGAGTGCCAGCATGGGGGGCAGCTTGGGTAAGCATTTGGAGAAGGAGAGTTGGCGGCTTGAATCTAGGGGATGTGTTGTGAAAAGAAAGTGAGTTTCAGCTTCATACCACTTCTTGTCACACACTAAACTAGCTAAATCTGTGAATGAGTGGCTCAATGTCCAGGGAACAAAGCTTTTTACTTTCTACTCTTTCAATATCTAGAACTTCAGGTCTTTCTGTGTTAAGGCATAACTGGATCTCCCACCCTTGAGGATGGATAGATAGATAGATAGATAGATAGATAGATAGATAGATAGATAGATAGATAGATAGATAGATAGATAGATAGATAGATAGATAGACAGATTTAGATCTGTATCTGCTTATATCTCTTGCAAGGAGGTATAATGAAAGACAAGACATAAAAACATGTGTGTTACAGACCTGCTTAGGAGGACTTCACAAACCACTCTCCCATGATCTGTGTCCAGCTCTATAAGCCATGGCCTCAGCAGCACTAATGCAGCTACTTCAGAGCCCTTCCAAAGGATTTGTAGTAAGTACATAGCAAGATACATGATCCAGCCTGGTATTTATACAGTGATTTCACTGGCATTGTATCTGTGCATCTGACATCAAGGGAAGCTGGTTTGGGTGTGTGAAAGTGATAAAAGTGAGAAGTGTAGAAAATGGGTTTCAGGTCTGTACTCAGCTTGTGCCTTTTGACTCAGAAAATGCCAGACCTGGTCACTGCCAATTCATTCACTTTTTTTTCCTTATTGCCCATACAAACACCTGCAATGAATTACATTTTTGCAAGGCGCAGAGCAAAAATTTGACCAAAATTAACACAGGTTTGGTTTTTTTCTATTTGTTTTATAGCTGTTAACACTGTATAACACTGTTAGGACTGCTAACTGAAGCCCCTTATGCATAGATATCTGAGAGACTGGTTAAACCCAGTACCAGTTGTAGAATCTCCTGAGACACAGAAAGTATGAAAGTGAAAGTAGAACAGGGGCATCTGTTAGGGAAGTAACAAAACTGTTGCTGCTTGGTCACAGTCAGGGTGACAAACAATGTCATGGTGAGAAATCAGTCAGATAATAAAGTAGGAAAATTATTAGAGTCTAAAGCTAGGCAACAAATTCTTGCCATTTGTATGTTTGTGACTGACAGTACCTGCCTGCTCTAAGGGTCAAAACTTAACACTTGCATTAGCTGCCACTAGGATTTCTACTCCATCACTTGCCTTCTGTTGTAAATGCTGATGGTAAAGAGCCTGTCCCTCCTTATCAACGCTGACATGAAGCACAAAGGCAAGATGGGGACCAGTGCACTGGTCTAGCACAGCAGAATTAACACCAAGTAGTTGAGCAACATACTTATTAAAGCTGATGTTAATGCTTCCCTGAGAGAAGATTATCTAAATAGGTTACCTTGATTAAAAGCACATTTCACGAGAAGTAGGTTTATAAATTGAAAGAATCCAGAATTATGTATAAGCAACTTTGTTGATGTGTTATTAAACAAAATAAATTGTTATCAGAATTTAGCAGAGGAATTTAAAAAAACAGTAATTTTCTAGATCCACTGAATGTTAGACTGAGTACTTGAAACTACTGAAAGATTTCTCTGGAATTAATGACTACTTAGGAGGCTGGGATGTAATCACAGGCAGCTCCATACATGACCACATATACACTCTTTGTTCTCCAGGAACTCATACCAGGAGTCTTGTTTGGTTTGTTCAGCCTGGAGGAGAGGATACTGAGGGTGGTCTCGGTGAGAGGACCTCACTGTGGTCTTCAGCATCCTCAGGAGGGGAAGCAGAGGAGCAGACACTGATCTCTTCACTCTCATGACCAGTGACAGGACTCAAGGAAATTACATGAAGCTGAGCCATGGGAGATTTAGGTTGGATACCAGGTAAAAGCTGTTTACCCAAAGGGTGACTGGGCACTGGAACAAGCTCCCCAGGGAAATGGTAACTGCACCAAGCCCATCTGAGTTCAAGAAGCTTTTGGACATTGCTCTCAGGTACAAGGTGTGACTCTTGCAGGGCAGCAGCTGGACTTGATAATCCTGATGGGTCTCTTCCAGCTCAGTATTTTCTGATTCTATAATTTTTTACAGGCTCAGATCAAGTTTTCAATCTGACATAGAGAAGCCAATTGTCTCTCTTAGCAATGAGCTGCCAGAGCAGGCCAAACTGGTATAAATTGTCACATCTGCTGTTGTGGTGACCTTGACTAAGAGGTTTGGGGAGGTCTCTTGTTTAAGGGGTTCATTCTAAAAGGAGTGTTCATGCTATGACATTATCTGTGTAATGGTCTTTGATTTCTTAGTAAACATGCACAGAAAGAATACTGACTTTGCAAATCAGGAGGAAGGGTTGACTGTCTATGTAAACAGTGTCTGATGTGCAAAATAGTCACAGCACTGTTTGGGAGAGGGTGCATGAGGGCTCTCTGACACCAATGCCTTCTCTGTGGGACAGTGCTAACTGAGCACACTTGTTCATCATTATTTCAGGACAGGATTTTAAAGTTCTGGATACTGGGAGCCAGAGACCTGAACAGAATGCCTAAATCTGCCACCATGGAATCTCTTCTGAGTGAAGGTTATCCCCAGTTTAAGGCATCTGGGCCAGCCTGAGGTTTCAGTCCCTCTCTTGTGGCCTGTGAGTGTTGCTGAGGGTCTTAAGGACCCCAATTTAAAACTCTGTTGAGACAAAAACCTAGCAGCCAAAAGCAACCGTAACAGTTTGAAGCATCTATTGAACATTTTGAACACAACTTGTTGAAGACTAAACGACTGAACAGGCCTATATCATTTATATCCTTGCAGTGGCCTACAGTGGCCACAAAGAGGCTCCTGTCTCCCTTGGGGAGTGAGATGTGCCAAGCTCCTTCTCCGTCTCTTGCAAGAAATTCTACAGGCTATATTCAACTATCATATCTCTTCTTGTCATCAGAGGACTCGATCTACAAAAATAAAAATTATGTGCAAAGATTTTGACCATGCCAAACCCCCCCCCCCCAAAAAAAAATAAAAGGTTCAACATTAATACATAATGTGGAATATAAGGACTTGTGGTGGCTGTCTTGGCTTTTATGTGGTGAATCATAATTGTAAACATTTTTACCTTAACACACATACTATTCATATTTCCCACAGCCAGGGATCTCACTCTGGCACTAAAAAAAAAAAAAAAAAAAAAAAAAAAAAAAAAAAAAAAAAAGCAGTGGAAGATTGAAGATTGTATCCTATTCCACGACAATCTACAATTAGATTTTGAGAAGAAACTTGCTACTTCGTTAGAATTCAAGAAACAAGTTTTGCAATAAAACGTTAGGAATACTGTAATACACTCGTAGTGTGGTTTTACACTGGACCCCACAAAAAAAAGGGAAATGTCATCTGCGATAACAGTGAAATTGAGAAACTGCACCCGTTACACGCAGAGTTATCACTGGAGAAGTGACACTTTCAGGGTCTGCCCGAACAGCCTAACGCTGTGCAAATGCCAAAACGAGTCTGAAACACTCAGATAAGTAGAAGTGATGAGAAGTGATAAGAGACCTTTTCAGAGGACAGAGTGAACACAACTGGAAAATACATCTCTAGCATGTGCGAGGCTAAGTTCCTGTAGTGCTGAGATGTGCCGAGAAAAACGCAGTTCAAGAGGTAGGAAAGAAAAGGCACTGAAAAGATACTTAAGCAGCAGGTTGATTGTAGTTAAAACCTGTATCTGCCTCCTGAAATTCTCTTTGGAGATTCTATTGACCGGGGAGTGTGCAGAATCTCTTAATTTATTTTTTTTTAATAAATTTCCTGCTGGCTACTGCCCCTTGTAAGTCGTCTCCTTTATTCCCAGCTCGCTTCAGCACCCGCACGCAGAAGTCCCTAGCTCACAGGTGGGATGCCAGGCCCGGGGTGCCGGGGTGTCCCCGTCCCTGTCCCACCCCGGCGCCGCCTCCCGTCGGCGGGAAGGGCCGGCGAGAGGAGCGGCTTGTGGCTGCGGAGCTGCGGAGCTGTGGCTGCGGTCCGCGTCGCCCCGAGGGCCTGCCCCGGGCAGCCGTGGAGCACCGAGCCCCGGAGCCTGCGGGCCCGCTGCCCCGGCCCCGCCCGCCCCGCCCGGCCCGGGTGGAGCCGTGCCCCGCCCCGCCGCGGGAGGACGATGAGGCGGCCCCGGGCCCGGGCCCGGCGGCGGCTGCCCCATGGCGGAGGTAAGGGCGGAGCGGGCGGCCCCGGCCGGGCGGTCCCGCAGCCGCCGAGCGAGGAGGGGCGGGCGGGCGGTCTGGGGTGTCCGTGAGGGGCGAGCGGCGGGGACGCGAAGGAGAACGCTCTTCTGAGCCAGGCACCGTCTCACAGAGCAAAAAAAGAGGGAAAATTAAAAAAAAAAAAGGCCATGAGGGACACAGAGCTCCGGCGGTGTGCGGGGCTGGCCCGTGTCCCGAGCGGCGGGGCCGTGCTGCCGCGCAGCCTCTGCTGAGGGAGCGACCCGCCGAGCCTCCTGCAGCCAGCGGAGCGGGGTCAGCCCCGCAGAGCTGCCCTGGGCCGGGCACACCCCGGCCCCAGCGCCGCTGTCACCTGCCGGGCAGGGGTGTAGGGCCAGGACGGACAGTTCTGCTTGGCGTTTCCTCCTCTGTTTTCTTCCTGTGGGTACACGGGCTTCTCCGCAACATCACGCCGCTGCAGAAATGCAGCTTCTCCGACGCGTTTCACCCCTCACCTGTACTTGCGAGTCGTAGTGCGGTAACTGCACTTGTCAGGAACATTTCTTACACGTACAGGGTCTTGCTGTGGCAGGGCAAACCTCCTTTTCTCTGCCCTCCGTTATCAGCGCGGCAGTTTCAAAAGTGCCGGTGTGGCAATAAGCGCCCTGCAGCCCGGAGCGGTTTCCCGGTCTGTCCCTGCTGCTCTTCCCTGGCATTGCTCCATCCCAGGCCCCCGTCCTGCACAGAGCCGAAGGGTTGTGCACAGCTGGAGCGCCAAGATAAGCCAAACCGCTCCGTGGGGCCGGATCCTCACGGTTGAATTGCTGTTGGGAAGAGAGTTTCATTGTTTCCTGCGTAGTTTATGGTCTGGGACTTTGCTGGTGCGCTTCGTGGATACAAAAGGTACAGGAATGCCGAGGCGGTGGGCTTGTGACTCTGATGTTTTTGCATCATATTTTGAGATACAAAGTTGAACTACCGGCATTTTTCAAGTTGGTTTTGAACAGTTGTGAATAGCTGGTTCTTATTGTGAATTAATGGACCAGCATCAGCTGGTCATTGTTTAATTTGTTAGGCGTGCTAGATTTTATTTTTTTTTTTTCCCTATTTCCCCATGTGTTAACTTAGTTATTTTTATAAAGTAGTTGCAAAACTAGTTTCAGCACCCTGATTGTAAGGGATGACTCTTTTATGTGGAGAGAAGATGATTCATTTCTTTGCTAAATGTCGGTCTGGGCCTCTCTCTTTAACACAATGCATTTAAGTGAAATAATGATTGGAGCAAGATAAAGTATTTTTCAGTTCTTGAAATAAAGTGTAAAGGGACATCTATCTGGAAACCCCAATGTCTCTTCCACCAGACATCTTTTGAAGCACACAGAAGGTCTAAAATATGAAACATCAAAGATCAAAAAGTAGATCTTTGTTTTTAAGGTGACCTTTGGTAGCTTTGACTGAGTCTACTTACGCTGTCAAAATGTTATTGTAATAATATAATGGATTCCAGAGTGGTTCAGCTGATTTATAAGCTTCAATACGCCTTTTGTAAAAATAGATTTGAGCTATTTTTAGCATTTCTCTTACCCGCACTAGATCAGGGTGAAAAGTCTATGTAAACAGATGGAAGTATTTGGTTTTTTCTGCTTAGTACTGTGTGGCATAATGAAAAGTTTGCAGCTGGATTTAGCCATCCCTGGATTGATTTTATTCATCAAACTCCAGCCCCTGCTGAGAACATTGCTGGCAACACAATGCAAGCTATTGGTCCTTGTCCTTTGAGATGTGGTACTTAAAACTACTCCTGAAGACAACTTCAGATGAAAATTAATTCAGTGGCCAAAGCATGCTGTTGGAGCATACTGAACTGCAGGGGTTTGCCTGTTTTTCTGTCCTGTGCTAAGATGAGGTGCAGTGTTAGAACTTTAATTTTGACAAGGAGTAAAGTGAACAGGTGGGTGCTACATTCAGTTTGCTGCCCAGCAGTCTGGGATCAGCCATAACCTTCATATTCACTATATTCCCAGCAAACTATTTCATTCTGTTTGTTTCTGTAATCAAACGCAGGCTTGCTGATGAAATTTAAACCCCAATGTTTTATCGCCTTAGTAATAAAAATAGCAAAATATATTTCCTCTGAAATACACCCTTTAATGGAGAAAATAATCATACTATCTTCAGTGTCTTGCTAGTCGTTTTCTTAGGTGGACGAGTGTAACAGGACCAGGGATAGAAGCATACCACTGCAGAGACTACATTAAAAAAAGGTTTTTGTTCCAAGTTCTGTGGTGTCCATCATGCCTGCATCCCCTACAGCAGGTCAGAGCAAGTGTTGGTAATGTGCCCTGTGGCTTAGGGTATTAGTTCAATGCCTCTTCACTGTTCTGATCTGGGTCAGCTACAGAATCAAAGCTTGTAGGTTTTGTTCTCAGGGATGTTTAAGATTGAGACTAAGCTCCCTGAGAACTATGAGTTTAGAGGAAAAGAAATCAAAAAGCAATAAACATTTTTGCTTTGGATAACTGGAAAAACATGCATCAGTTCATGCAAGGAAATGAATTAATTTCTATAGTAATGAAGGGTGGTGATTCATGCCCTACCTCTTTGCAGAACACCTGAGACCAAGAGTTCAGGCTCCAGTGGGCATGTTTGCTAAGGAAGCAGATAAGGAGCCTAAGAGTGAGCCAGGTCTTTCCTTTGAGGTGATTTTTTCTCATGCTACTTTTTTTTCCTCACATCCAACAGTGTTTGTGCTGCACTTAGTCTTTCTCATCACAGTTTGCTGGAAAAAAAATCACAGTCCTGATTGGTTTTGTTTGCATTTTTTTAAAGAAAGGGTTTATAATGGGAGCACCACTTGCTTCTTAGTATTCAGCACCTATTTGAATGCTGACATCCCTATTGAAAACAGGGTGCCTAACTATTTTTGTCCTACTCAAACCTACTCACACAAGTAAGTCACATTGAGTAGGCCATGTGTGACTACACCACATTGAATTTTTCGCACAGGTAAAGTTGGGCATATTTACCCCAGTGTGCTTGTAAAGTATGGCTGGATTGCTCAAGGAAATAGTTTATTCTAAGGAAAACTAAAACTGAAATTTAGAGGCACTCTGTGGCTGTGTACATTTTTAAGTTTTAAGCTCAGAAGGAGCAAAAAAAAAAAAAAAAAGCGGGGGAAAGATATGTAGCTGACACTGGGTATAGGTCTTACATTGGTGGGGAAAAGAGAGAAGCAATTCAGCAAGCACATTACTGGGGTTCATTCCATGCCCCACTCTGCCAGCTTCATTTTCCTTAGGCTTCTCAATGTAACACTGCCTCAACAACATTTCTGAAAGTTCTTACGCTAAGCCCTAAGTCCATATGAAAAATGAATGAGACACTTTTTCCAAAGCACCTTAAAAACTGCGTGTGGGGAAACGGGAGGCCTCGGGGCTGCAGGATGTGGCATCAGTCCTGTGTGTATGGTAATAGTATTCCCAAGCAGAGTCTCAAGAAGCTTGTTGCACAGCAGTGTCTTAGCTGAATGTCTTACAAGGGATCAGAACTGCTCTGCTTGATTCAGTGATTTTCTTTTCCCTTTCTTTTTTGCATATCAATATTTCTAAGTGTGCAAGTACGTGTTTACGTAAGTATGTAGACATTTGGAAAAAGGGAGTTTAAAAACTCAGTGGTTTCTTTATCTTTTACAGAATGTACATGGGAAAATACTTAGATTAGCAAGAATGGACTGTGTAGCTCTTCAGCCTTTTCTCTGTGTTAGTCTTACAGTAAAAATGTTCATTCCAAATCACGTTCACCCCAGGCACTGATGCTGCCCCTGCCAGCAGAAGAGGCAGTGTCTGAATGAGAGCAGGAGTTGCTGTGCTGGGTGGTTGCACTCCATGTGGAACAAGCTCCAGCTTGGGGTGGGACAGAGAAGGAAGGTTTGCTCCCACACAAGTCAAGTAGGTTTGTTCTGTCTGAATGTATTGCATTCTTTAAACAGATCTTTGAGGCCCTTTCCCAAGGGCTGAATTCCTGCACTCAATTAAACAACACCTGTTTTAATTAATAATTAACAGCATAACATTGCTGTTGTTTATGAATTAGAAAATTTGAGGCAGAAGGTGCACAGTGGATAATTTGTATTGTTTGTACTATTGTCTCTGTGTTAACATTTCAAAAGGGCAGTTTGAGTCAGGTTATGTAAAACCTCATACAAGGACAGTTCTTTGAATGCTGTCAGAGGCAGAGTTTATGGTTTTAAAGCACTGGAATGGGGAAATCCATCCCAGACTTTGAACACCATTTGAAGCATTTTTATTGAGAGAGAATAATTTGAGTTATGGGGTTTTATTTTTTTTTTCTTGGCAAGTGTCAAAGTTTGGTAAAGTGAAAGTTAAGTAGGAACCAGTTAGGCTTTTCTCTTAAGGTTTTTGTCCAAAGGCTTTTCTCTAGTCCTTTTGAGAGCCTCCCACTGAAACTGAGTGCTTAACTCGCAGAAAACATTTCAAATTATACTTTCCTTTTTTTCTTTTGAATTCGTGGAGCAGTAGGACATGGCAATATCGGTGTGGAGAGACATCTGGAAATAGATAAATGGGCTGGGTTGCTGCTTGTGAATGGCCCTTACCTGTTAGCCAGAACTCAAGGAGGTGAGGGAAGGACTTCGTGGTGTTTCAGAAAGAGGTGGCATAAGAGAAGAACCTCAAACTTAGTCTTGCAAGGGTTTTTGAAAAAGTCTAGCCAAAGGAGTGTTCAGGGGGGATGTTAGATGCAGGTGGAAGGGGCTTCTGGACATGAACTAATATGATTATGTAGAAGCTATTTATTGCTTACATTACTACTCCACTTACACATTTTTAACACTATTATTTACATTATTACTCAATACATAATTGGTTAATTGATCTCTTTTATTTATACTTCACAAGGATTTTTGGAGAAGTGGTTAGTTAAAGTTTAGGTGGTTTTTTATCAAGTGCTTTTATTCTTTGCTGCCAACTTCTTAGCATCTCTGCTCTTGATTTAGCCTAACTGTTGTTTCGATGACTTTGAAGATTTTTCAGTTTAGCACTATTGTTTGCAGTGACTTTGACGAATTTTAGAGAATCTGACAACACAGTTAAAGTAATTTGGCTGGGGCACCCCCAGAACCAAGTTGTTCAGATACATTGCAACAGTTAGAGGAAGTTGGAGTTGTGGTGTAGGGCTGACTTCCACCAGCGTTTTCCTGCTCTCTGGAGAGTGGCAAATGTAGTCTCATTGCAGGGGGTGTGTGAAAAGTGCAGTGAGAGCGGATGAGGGGAATATCAGGCATAAAGAAAGAAGAACTATAGTGTGGCAGATGTGGAAAATAGAAGAGGAATTACAGGTGAGGGTCAGAAGGAAGGTGAAGATACTCAAATCCTAGAGGAGCTGAAGTGTCAGACTGTGACTTAACAGTGCTCACTATTCAGAGCTGTGAGTTGGCAGGCATTTGGTGTTGCAAAGAGGCTGGTAGCTTGGAAAAGCTGGGAGTTGGATAAGTAGGATACCTGAGAAAGTATGTTTGCCTGGGAGGACTTAAAAGGATGACATCTGGAACTGAATTGTGGACAAAATTTTATCTTAAAGGGTGGTCCCTGGGTAATTTTGTCTTATATTCAGTACTGACTACATCATACCAATGAGGGCATACAACCCTGGGTAAAGGTTGAGCAGGAAGGGAGAGAAGTGTCTTAACCTGATGTGAAGTATTTCACTGACCACAAAAGAAAGCATCTTGGGGCACTAGAGGCATAGAAAGAGGGTTTGGGTTTGGTTTGGGGTTTTTTTTTGAGGGGGAGAGAGGGAGTGCATTGGGTTTGTTTGGGTTTGTTTTTTTTTTACTATGCCTTGTGTGAAAGAGTGACTGAATAAATTTAATTACCCTCATCACATTTACTCTCAGGGATATTGCATACTTTACTGATACCAAAATTGGCTAGAAAACGAACTTTCAAACACAATTTAAAATGTTAGAAAGCAGATATTCTTTATTCTCAGTGTGCTGAACACACCCAGAGGATATCTCCTCTGATCGGGTGTATTGTGAAACCTTACGACAAGGTATTTATTCCATCAAGACCGTACATATTCATTACAGTGTACTTCCTAGCTAATACATAAACATCATTTTTCCTAGAACTAATTTGCATGCTTGTGCCTCTTACTGGAAGCCCTTTTATGGTCCAGAGGGTTGTCTGAAGGGGTCTCTGGTGGTTGTATGCTCTGAGTGCTCCCAGTGTGACAGATGACCTTGCCTTGAACTTGCCTTAGGGCATGCAGTGTTGCTTCTTGTTCCATAGCTTTGCCACAAAAGCCACTATATTCCTCATTATCTGTTTATCCACTGATTCCAGCTGTATTTAGCATCCTGTGTGTCTGTTTCTGCATTTTTTTATGTATTTTGCTAGTTAGTCTTTAAGCTCTATTTAGCAGCTTCGAGGGGAACTGAAAATTTCTATTCTCTATGTGGTCTGTCATTACAACGAAATAAGTTTCTGGTGAAAAACATCTGCACAGTACCAAATGGCTGGAATGTGCACCTGTTTGGTGCATATGTTAGGAGTGGTTTTAAAAACTCATTTTGAAGAGGATATTGAGCTATTTTCAGCATGAAAACTGATGTTTTAATTGAAATAAATGACAACACTGTCGGTCTCTGTGTCTTCCACGTCTCTTCCTCCATCTGGGACATAGGTTGGTGTTCATTTTGTGTTGGAACAGAGTGCACAAGGTATGTGTGTTTTGTAATAGCTTTACACAGCTGGCCCATGCTATGTAAAGCCCTGAAGTGCACGTGGTTGGAGAGGTGCTATCATCTCACTGCAGCACACAGGAGGGCTCTGCAGCCCAGATGGCATTATTAGGATTTAGAGTAGATACGTCATAAATGTTTGACAGGTGCCACATTTGGAGTCACATCTATGAGCCATTTGATTTATTCAATTGCATTGTTTAGCTAGCAAGGTTTAATGTCATTTTTAAGCCTAGCCATACATAACATGGAAGTTTTTTTGATACTTGGTGTTTCCATCCCCCACTCCACTCTCCACACATCCTAAACCCTGGCTACATTTCAAAAATAAAGTACTCTTCTGTTCTGGTGTTTTCAGGATATTTTAGGGCTTATTACAAAAATAAGAAATATTTTTCTTTATTTTTTTCTTATCTATTAAGTAGATATCAGTTTGTAAGATTATTATCACATCTTTATTTATTACACAGACAAAGTGCAAGATCACTAGAGTTAGAGTTGAATGATATCAGATACATATCATTATATTTAATTATTAATTGTATTTAGTCCTACCAAGTAGCAAAGTGAAACTACTGGTTATGTTACTAGAAGCTGGTTTGCTTAACTTCTGCTGGTATTGTGCAAACTTAAAGGATCGTTCCGACACAAACCGTTCTATGATTCTGTTCTGGAAATGCTACTTAATTATTCAAAATGTGGCAAAGAGCTCCAGGCCTCTGTCACATCTTTTCAGCTAATAACAAGGAGAGGGCTAGTACTACAGGGAAGTGCAGTTAGTAATGGAGAAGGGACAAAAGTTTGTAGAAAACCATCTCAAAGGTTAATGACATCAATGCAGCAGTTTAAAACTTAACAACTAAAATAAAGAGAGCATAACGTAAAGTAATTAGAAGATAGCACATAAACAGGATACATGAGTAATCAGCACCAAAAAAAAATGTTCTTTTGCAAATAACTGTGGTCATGTACCTTTGCTCCAGCACTGGGATATTGGT
This sequence comes from Certhia americana, assembly GCA_018697195.1. Lineage (NCBI taxonomy): Eukaryota > Metazoa > Chordata > Aves > Passeriformes > Certhiidae > Certhia > Certhia americana. The sequence goes on from CM031858.1 coordinate 32,835,949, forward strand.
AGTGGTAACTCTGAGCCTGACTGCAGTGAAACAGCTCTCCAGGGGCAAGTACCCTCTGACTCTCAGTCCTGTCTGTGCACTCAGGCAAGCCACCCTGTCTGCTCTGCTCTCTTCCAGCAAGACCTTTCTGTTACTCCAGAGCTAGTTTTTCTGTATGCTTGTAGCCCTGGGTTGTGTAGTTCTAGTCCTGTGTGCCAACTGCACACAGATCAATAGCTGAAAACAGATTGATTATGCTTTCTGCAGCTCCTTCAGAGGGATCTTCTTCACCCATCCAACACACTGCAGTAGACCTTTCTGTATTTTGGGGTCATTGCAGGTTCTCCTCCCTGTACATTCTTTTAAGGACAGCAGATAAGACATGGGGGTGTAGGAAGCAAGGGGAGGAGATATGTGGATGGATAGTTTGATGTACAGTACACCCAGTTCATGCTGAGATCAGTACTATGATTTACTTAATTGGAAACTGAAGGGTCTATTTTTAACATAGAGTAAGAAAGTCTGGAAACCTGCCGGAGCAGGCAGCGTGCTTGCAATTAAGTGTAGGCCAGGCCACCCACAAAACCATACTTTCTCTCACTTCCACGTTGATTCTTGGCTGTCCTTAAGTAGCAGATTTGACATTAACCACTATTTTTCATATTCCAAAGACTGACAGACTGAAGTCTGTAGCTGACCTGTGGCAAGCTGTACCTTAGGGAAAGGGGAGGTGCACAGTTAGAGCCCACCCTGCACAGAAAAGGCTGGTGGATAATTTGGTAAATCATACTCAGTCTCAGACTGTGTTCTTTAATACAACTGCAGCTACTAAGTGGCAGAAACAAGATGAAAATTTCAGATACTTGGAATTTTATTTTTTTTATTATCGTACGATGAGAAATTTAGTGTTACTCTGTGGTTTTGTGCTTGCACAGAAGTCCTTCCAAATGCAAATCGAAGGTTGCCCTCAGATAGTGTTGCAGTTTACCATTTGGAAACAGCCTACTGTTGAAGGCATGAACTTCCACACCCTCCAGTGGTAGAAATGGAAAGGCTCCTGCAGTAGACGGGTTTGGTGGTATTATTAAGTCTTCCACAGTCAGCAAAAGTGAAGTCTTTTTCTCTGTACAGAGACAACCACATTCTGTCCGATTTCTTGGGCTCAGTGGTATTACTGTAACTCAGTTACTGTTCCTTCTGTTACCCTTGTTGCAAAATAAGGATGGGAAGGACAGAAACACTGAGTGTGGCAGCACAGTGCTGAGTAAATAGTATCTACACCTAATCCTTTGTGTCATTAAATTAATATCCAGACTCCGCAATAAAGCTTTTGTCAATCGATGTACATCCAGTCTAGAATTAAGGCATCTTTAATGAAATGCCTTATTCAAAAACAGTGTTTCCTGGGGAGACACCCCTCTTATTCTCCCCATAGCAGCAGTCAGTCCCGAGTGATACAACAGGCATGGAAGGAAGCATTCTATTGTTGAGCTGTTCTGTTCAGTCATTCTTCATTACTGAGAAAAGCTAACAAGCTGGTTAAGCAAAGTAATAAAGAGCATAAACTTTTATCAGCATAATCCAGGGGATTTTTGTGAAAAGTCAAAACAGAGAAGCAAAAGTGAACAGGTTCTGGTTGATTGCTATATAGAGGATTTCGCTGAAATGATCCCATAAGTGAAAATTTGTGATGTGAAATATCTTGCAAGTGCTGTATCTATACCACCACTGTTGTGAAAACCTGGCTACAGGGCCAGCATCCTTCAGCAAGTGCTCTGATAGTGATGAAAACAAGTTCTTTCAAAGGATGAAAGACATATTGCAGTAATAATCACTGTGAGCAGCCGAGAGTGTATTTTAATATCTGCTGGAGGAAGAAATGGTGTTAGTAAGACTAATCCTCAGAAGCACACAGTGCAGCATTATTAAGCTCTCTCAGAAGAGATGACACATTCCCTTTGGTAAGCTACAGGGAATGGGCATGACTGCAAATGTGAGACCCTGCTTCCCTCCCTTCCCCACTGGCACCTCTGTTCCATTCACATCAGCAGGAGCTCTCTGCAAAGATCAGAGGGAGATTCTGACCCCCATTCTGTGCTTAAGGCCAAGTGTCCTTTAGGCAAAATGCTTTGTGATCCTGTAGTGCAGTTGGTGGCTCTCAGCCTGGAAACCATCACACCATCTATGGCTGAGTAGAGAAAATAGATATATTTTTTCCTTAAAAGTACATAAAAATGAATGCAGAGTCCAGATAAATTCCAAAATTTGTAGTCAGAAATACTCTCCATTTCCTTAGCAGTCAACAGTTTTATATATTGATAAGAAAAGACCTGAAAATTCAGTTATCTTTGACATCTTGGGGAAATTAATACAAAACAGTTTCCACAAGTTTCTGTGAGCTTCAGGAGCATTTAGTTTCCTTTCAGAAAGGAGATATCCTATCAGGTACATCAGAAATTTAGTTTTCCTCATAGTGGTTTGGCGAAGGGACATCTCCATTGTAGATCTTAGCAGACCAGCATCATGTGCAGTCAGATTTCCACCATAAGAAAGTTGAACTGCGAGGATTTTCAATCATCTCTAGGACACACTGTGGGCTCTTCCCAAAGCTACCCCAAGCTTTTCTTTTCCCTCATAGGGGAATAGGCTTGTACCCCTGGAAATTTTAGAAGGAACAAGCAAGTTGTGACTCCTAGACCTCCTATATACAAACCCAGTGCTTGCAGTTGTTTTTTTGAGGCATCGCATTATAGATATCAGATTTCTAACTATTTCCTGCATTTGCCTCTTCTGCAGCCAGTAGAGTAATGAATTTGCTGTGTGATCCAGGAGCTGAATGCTCTGCCACAGCAGCAGCTTTCCAGGCCACTTGGTTCCAGTGGAGCTGCTCAAGGTCTTTAATACAGGTCATCCTTGACTTCTTATTCACTTTTGATGATCATGAATTTTATTAATTAGAATATTAACAGGTCAGATTAATTTGACAATTATTAGGTTGTTCTCTGTAAAATTAAAGCCTAGCCCTGATCTTGCAATCACATCAGTATGGGACTAACTTCATGCCTGTGATCTGCTCCATTGGACTCAAATGAGTGTTTGCAAGTAGCTACTTGTCTTGTTCCCAGTGTCTTGTGTAGTAAATGCCCTCTCTTGTTTAACTGCATAGAGAAAGCTTTTTTTTTGGTTAGGAAGTTTGTTTTGCTGTTATTGTTGTTTTGTATGTGTGTATGTCTGGTTTGGGGCAAGTAAATTTGATTTCTTGTATTTGGCAATAAAAAAATCATCTGGTCATTTCCAGATGCAGCTGACAAAGAAGACATAATGCATTGGAATATAATTTCTAATGAATAAGAACTGTGTTAGGCATCATTGAAGGAAACTCTTCACTCTTACATCAGAGTGACAGATGATCTATTTGTTTTTACAAATGGCTGTTTATACAGCTAAAGTTCTATTCCAGTCTTGAAAAGAGAGCACAGAAAAATTTAAAGCCAACAAACAAAGCCAGTTTTTGAATTTCTAAATATTTAAACAGAATGTACAAAATTGAAAATAACATTCATTTGTTTAAGGTTATATTTAATTTTACTCCAGAGTCCTGTTTCTAAACTTATTTATATTTATGTTTAATGTGTTTCGTATGAAGGAACAATTTAAAAACTTTCATATGTTTTGATGACTGTTAAAACTGGAGGTTTTATGTAGTTTATGCTTTCATAACAAACCTGTAGAGTAAATTTTTTGCTGAGATTTCTAGAACTAAACACTATCTTATTATGTTTGCTGATGTTGGAAACTTGTCTTTTCTGCTCCTGCCATAGCATTTTGCTGGGAATACCTGGAACTAATGCAATGTGGCCACTTGGTTTCCTGGCTGCCGTTCCACTGAGTTTCACATTTTAATAACATAGACTTGCCCTGTAAAACCTGAAATATCAAAGTATTTTTAAACATAAATACACACTTTTTCAAAATAGGAATTAGATTTCTGATAATCTAGATTACTACTTGTTACTGGAGATTAAAAAACTGTATCATTTGGATAAATGAAAATGGATAATATCTACAGGGAATTGATGGGAAACAGAATTGTTATTATAATACAGGTAAGCAAGGGATTTTGCTAACTGGCCATGTATAATTGCCTGTTTTAAGATTCCATCACTGAGTATCTATCTGGCTTGGATATATTGTGACATGACCTCCAAAAGACACTGATAGTCCAAACTTTTCATGAAATCACTTCATGGCTCTTTGTCTGGTTAAGAAGAGTTTGTTTCTGGTGTCCATTTCTACTGCAGATGGGTTCAGTGCCTGGGCACCAAAACAGGAGGTGGTGGCTGCCTCCCTGAACTGACACTGCTCTTACTCTGCCTCCAAAGTCTACACGCTCATTTCATCCATATGACCTGTTCAGTGCATATTTTATTTGGAATGCTGTGACTGGAGAAAAAAAAAGTGCATTTGAAAGATTAATTTCGACAGCATGTTGTGTAATAGAAACGTTTTATTTGTGTCTTCAGGATGTTGACCTGAAAGTATGTCAGGGAGCTTTGGATGACTGCTGTCCACCTCGAGGAGAGGATCAGCTGGAACTGCAAGAAGAGAAAGACATAAATCAAGTAAGTGATGAAAAAAAGGGAAGAAGGGAAAGCTGAAGAGGAAGTGAGGGAGGATATAGAACTTGTCACTAAGATAAATAGTAGTGAAAGGTTTTGAAAGGAATAATTTATTTCCTCTTTTTATCTGAAGTGTTCCTTGCCAGGGCAGGAAAGGAATGCTCACTTCAGACAATACTTTGTGAATGATGCCCTTGAACACCTTTTTGAAAATTGCCTCCTTCCCTTAATCCCCCACTATTTTTTGAGTAGTCAAAATGTTCACAGGTTTACAGAAAACACTTGCAGATAATCATTTCTTAATTTGGGTTTATTTTCTCCATTGTGAAGGTGTGCTGGTGGGCAAGGATGTTTTTGCCTACAAACAGTAGAGATGTGGATGCTAAATTATACTACTCTCACCGTTTATGTAAAGCTTGATGCTCAGATGTAGAATTACAATTTGGGACATTGGACTCTTCAGTTTTGTTCTCTATAAGAGCTACAATGAAAAGTTCACTCAATTTTCTCGAGACCTTCTGAGAGCTGAGAACATCTAATCCAGGTTTCTTACCAGCCTCTCTGTTTGCCACTCCCCTGAGAGCTTGGCTTTGAAAAAATACCTGATTTTTCCACACTGGTGGGGAGGTACACCGTCAGAGGAAAGCCCAGTTCTGCTGTTGAGGGCACAGTAGGGATGGTCAGGCCATGGAGCTGTTCTGCTCATTCTAGAAACATGTCATCTCCCATCAGAATGAAGACTTGATGGTGGGGTTAGCAGCAGTATTTCACTGTGCTGTTTCCTCTCAGAGTTTGATTTTTGCCTCCTTTTATGCAAAATAACTGTTCTTTACACCATGTTTCTCTTTCTTTTGTCACAGAGCAACAGCAACCATGTAGATTCCCTTCACTCCTTAGAGGGCTATTTACAGCTTCTGTCATCGCAGGCGGAAAACATGCTAGAGGTAAATGAGAAAATACAGGTATTGCCAATAGATTGGAATACAGTCAGCAATTACTCTATTTTATCAAATAACCACAGTCTACCTCACCCACTCTGGGAATATATTAGCAAATCAATGTAGTAAAACTTACCTGAAACTGCTAAAGATGTTACTATCCACCTTTTACAGCAGCTCTCATTGGCTCTACGTGAAAAATTGTCCCCAGCAACTTGTATTTACTGTGATCTGGTGTTCAAAGTTGGATGGAGCCACTGGACAACTCAATTAGTTCAACTAATAGTTGCCTTTCTGAAACCTAGTACCAGTTTGTATTTATGCAGCAGCTCTTGGTGTGTTTCTCTAGAGCAACACTGATTTATTACACAGTAGCAGCTATCTGGCACTTGTGGTGAAAGATTGCATTTGTGATTTGTGATTGATTTGGGTCAAGTGCTTACAGGGTTACTACTCTCAAGAACAGATCATCTTTACTGCAAATCAGGTCAGTCAGCATTAGCAGTAAAACCATTTAGTGTTTTGGTTTTTTGGGCTTTTTTTAAAATCTTGTGGCCCTCTGATACTATATTTTACTTCCTGTGTGCCAGTCTTAACAAAAAAGGGTTATCTTAATTGAAGTCTCCCTCTTCTCTCACAGCTCATAGCTGCAACCATTGGCCATGAAGCTACTCCCTACATTCCTTTTTTGCAATACTTCAAGGGCATCTTACATACACTTCCCATCATAGGATCCTCTTCCAGGGTCATTAGCTTTTTCCATATGACTTCATGGCTTATCTGGTTATGGGAATCTCTACCTTGGATAGTACCTTCTAGCCCACAAATTAGCTTCCTCTTCTGTTCAGCTCTGGAAATGGATTGCACACTAACAAGATGTAGAGATTCATTAGTTTCGTTTTCTCTGTTCTCAAAAATTTGAAAGGAATTTAGCCATAGCTTTTATGCAGCTATTACAATACACAGCAACATATTGCATATTTTACTTAACATTATAAATGCACTGACATCTTGTTACAATCTGTGTTGGATGTGGATTGATTGTTTCTGCCAAGTATCAAGTCTTCACAGTGAGTGGAATTTTTTCATAGCTGACTTACTAAGAATCATTTCAAGGGATTAGTTGAAAATAGCATCTCTGTCTCAGAATGCAGGTGGTCTAGTACAAGGTAGCACCCTAGGAGAAATCAGGCAAGACCTTATTCTTACGGAGCTCCCAGTAAGCATAATAGAGAAATTTAGATATTCTGATCCTTCCAGTACATCACTCCTTCCCTGTGGAAAATGCTTTTTACATAGTCTGTTCCCTGAATGGCAATCAGAAAGTCCTTTCCTGAAACACAGTAAGGACATTCCAACTGGAGGAATTCTGCATACTTCCTACTTGATATATTTACATTCTCAAGTACTTTGTATCCATCTATTTTATAACTACTCTGCTTGTCAGCAAGCACCTGATATAATCTTGGACAGTGGCTTTGTGCTTCTAAGACCCAGCAACTATAACTCAGGTCCACAAAAGGTGGGCCTTAGTGCTACTACAGCACTACCAGTCCGGTTTATTGTTTGAACATCAGGACTGAGACACATATATCAGCTTTAGTTTTGTGAAAAAAACCCAAGTAGTAATTTCAAGTCAAGACATCCACAAAAGATGTGACTTGGTTGGGGGGATGTTACCTCCAAACTGATCAGTAAAACAGTTCAGCTGAGTTTTGGATGCAATAGACCTCAGTTAAATGGAATTAATGTGGCACCTCACAGCCCTGAAAACTGTATGAACTGTGAAATAAGTAGTGAGACTGCAACAGCACAGACTTAATGCTTCCACTCCTCTTTCCTTCACCACTGTCCTTACTGGTTAACTTCCACAGATGAGCTGTTTATCTTCTTTAAAAAGTTCATTTTCTAACAGTTTAGCACCTTGAACCAGCTCACCCTTGAATCATCAATAGCACTACCAGGGAAGGGTCATTACCACTCCTCCTAGAAGGACTTTTTTCTTAGACCACATCAGACATAACACATAGGCTATAGTTTGTACACTTGGCAATAGTCCCATTTTAACCTCTCAATCCTCGTAAGTCCCACACTGTCCTTTGCAAGCCCTTCTCCCATTCCTTCAGTCACTTCTGCACCCTTCCTGCTTCTTTTTACCATATACTAATACAGATTATGCTTTGTACAGATGGGTAGCAGTATTCCAAATAGCTAGAAGTATTTAACACACAAAAATTTGGCTTTAACAGAATCAAGTAGTGGAATATTAAAACCCAAATTGATTGTGACTGTGTAGGCGAGGGATTATAGAAGCAGTCATTTTATGAAAGATCCCATTTTTCTCCCCCTTCATCTTTTAGGTGAACTTACTGGAAGATACACAAGTTGCTACTTCTAGTAGAGGCCAAGACCCATCATCTTTACACCCCAGTATAAATTTGACCCAGACGCTTCAGAACAGTTTCAGTCTTCCTGATGCCATGCTACTAAGAACAGACTACCACACGCAATTAAATGCAAAACCAAGATACTTACAAAGGCAAGAGTTTTTCCCTCAAACAAGCTCTGATACCACAAATCCAGAATCACTGTTTCACGGGTCAAATTTGACAGGGCTGTTTTCAGCTGCTGACCTTAGAAATCTAACAGCCCATGATAGTAATTTTGATGAAATTAAGCTCATGTCATTGGCTTTGGAGGAAGGCTTTAGTCCTGTAGAAGTTTCTCAGCTCTTTGAAGAGCCTGGCTCAGATTCGGGACTATCTTTGAATTCAAATCACAGCACCACCTCTTACTCAGTCTGCTGTGAAGATTCTGTTGGGTACAGCAGTGGTGTTAAGTCTGCTCCTTCACACAGCTTAGGAGCTGTTGGTGGCCACTGCCAAGAAAACATTAAGCACAGCCTTGTGGAATATCCAGGTGATGCCGAGTGTTCTACAGAAGCCACACTTCAGCAGTTTCTTCATAATCACACTTACAATCAGCTGCCAAGTCAAGCAGCATCCACTCCAGAGCATCATCAACAGATGTGGATGAAGATATCAAACGAAGTAAAGGATATGTGCCATAATTCTACTGCTACAAACCGGAGCAGAGATGAATGTCGTGCGAAAGCTCTGAGAATACCATTTTCAGTTGATGAAATTGTGAGCATGTCCGTGGACTCTTTCAACACCATGCTTGCAAAGAACCAGCTGACAGAAACTCAGGTATCACTTCTACGTGACATCAGGCGAAGGGGAAAAAACAAGGTAGCTGCCCAAAAATGTCGTAAACGCAAACTGAATGCAATTCTTAACCTAGAAGAAGATGTGTGTAATCTCCAAACACGAAAGGAGAGCCTAAAAAAGGAGCACTCCCAGTGTAGCAAATCAATCAACCAGATAAAGCAAAAATTAAACAACTTGTACCATGACATTTTCAGTAAACTGAGGGATGATCAGGGTAGACCTGTTAGCCCACGCCAGTATGTTATTCATTGCAGTAGCAATGGTAATGTTTTCATATTACCTAAGCACTTGGCCAATTCTGAACAGAAACAAGATAACAGAAAAGAGCAGAAACAAAAGTAAGATGACTAGAGATGACCTAAATCACTTTTATTTTACCTGAAAGGATGATAAGAATGCTTGTGTGAAGACTAAAGGTCAGTGATTACAACAGTTGAAACGGAAAGAACTACACTTGAGGAGAAACTGTTCAAGGGTCTGGGAAACCCAGCCAACTGTGATCTGTTAGGAAGTCCATGAGCTGAGGCTTCTGGATGAGAAAATCTGTTTAGTTTTAGTTAGAAGAGCTAGACCATCAGTGTAGTGTAGCTTTATACACCTATGTTAAAACTAGGAATTTTGTTACTGGTAATGGGGGCAGAGGAGAGAACATCAATGGGGGATAAAAGCCAACTTTAGATCAATGTTACACATGCAAGAAAATGTTTTAGTCTTGAAAACTTGACTCTTTATATAGAAAATGACCTTATTTTATTCTCTAGCACTGAAAGGAAAAATTAAGAGTTCTAGTGCATCTTCAGTTTAAGTTCACTGTGGATTTACATAGGCTCAAGAGATAACTGCATGCTTTGCATTTATTCAGAACGGCTCTGCTTTCTCCTAGTTTTCCTTTGAGGAGAGCGGCCCAGGAGGCTAATGCATTTTTCCTCACTACTTTCACCTTCATAACTCCAAGCAAATATAATCTGCCTCTTAGTTTTATAACTCATGCTCTCAGAAACAGATGCTGAAAAAGTGTCGGATTCAATAGTCTTACCTTCATCCTCTGCAACTGAATCATTCTCAATTTTCTTCCACAAAAATGATCAATGGTGAAGAAGTTCCTGTTCTGTTTTCTAGTGACTGTCATATTTACTTGTGTACCTTCTCTTTTCCTCCCATTTTGACACCTTCCTGAAGAAGTACTTGAGTTTTTCTCCGTGGCTTTTCTAACTCATATTTTTTAAGTGTCTTTACTGTTCCAGATTTAATTTTTTAGAACACGGATTTTACCTAGTCTTTAAATTAAACTGAACCTAATTACTATTTATCTATACTTGTAATTATGATGCTACACTCCGATAGTGCTCCAAATGAAGAGTTTTTTGGTTTGACATTTATTTGTGCTATTAAAAAGTTTTATTCTCTCACATACTGAAATATCCTATCCTTTACTGTTTTACAGGCTTAAAGAGGTCTGCAAAAGAGATGGCCTAAAAGGCCTGTAATGAATGATAAGGAAGGAATGTTGAGGAATATTATTATGGAAGTAGCTACTAACATTAATGTCTAGATAAAAAATACTTCTCGTTCATTTTATAACTAAACCACATAAAACTTACTTAAAAAGTTCTCATTGGTCATGGTATGATGATAATGGAGCAAATTTACACTCAGGTTATGTTAAAAATCACTTGTATCAAACATGTAAGAACTACACATAAGCTTAAATGCCAAATTATACCTACTGCCACTAGCATGGAAGTCACATTGGCTGCTTGCACTTACTTATCTGTAACAAAACTGATACTATCAAGTGGCATTTTCTAAAAAGGGAGCTGTAAGATGATGCCAAGTCACTGAATTACCAATAATCAGCAGGTTTGAACAGTTTTCTCAGCATTTTCTATTAAAATACTTCTTTAAACGAATGTGTGCATGTAATCTTTATTGATTTCACCACAGCCTCAAACTGGTATGTGTAAATTCACAGCAGAAAGTCTCATTACTGAGACCATGCAGTTTCTTACTGTTGGTTAAGCATCAGTGTGAGACACATCCATTCAGATGGGATTTGTCTACTGGCTAGATCACAGACTTCAACCAAAACTTGCAATACGTATCAGATACATATGAAGAATTGTGAACTTTATTTCTAGTTGCAGGGGAAAAAAGTACATATTGAAGTTCAGCACAATCATAATTGATTAAGTAACATAATAAACACTTTAAAATCTATGCACTTACCCTTTACTGGCTTGTAACTGAGAAATACAGAAAGACAAATGTTTCTGCTTTAGGGCCTCACAAGAGGAGGAAATAAAAAATCTGACCTTTTTGGTGCCCTCTCCTTCAGTAGCAGTGGCAGGTGAGCTCTGTGGATTTTTGCAAGGCCAGCTGCTAATGGAGTACTGCATATACACAACTGGGAAACTGCTACATGGTTAAATTTTGGTACATGCCAAAAATAAAGCATACTCAACTCTTTCAAAACACAATCCTAATGGAAAGCAGCTTACTCCAGCTGATCTATTTAAGACATCAGCCCAAATCCCATTCCATTACCTGTAGATTTGCAGATTTTAAAGGATTATGAACTGCCCTCAAGTAATTCAACTGTCATTATTGCCCAGTAACTGTATTTTTTTAACAAGTTAATGTATGAATCACATTTCCACAGAGCCAAACTCTACCCCTACAAAAGCTCTGAGCTGAAATATTAAATTCTGGGTGGACTACAACAGTACTGATGATACAATGAGTGTTATGCCTGCATGTGTTTTTTTTCAAACCTTCAGCTACCTGCCCACAGGACAAAACCATATGCATAGTTTTTAATTGGAGTAGACACTCATGCTTCACCTAAAGGCTGCTAAAGTGTCTTCCCTTTCTGCAACTACCTTGTGTTTAAAGAAAAATACCACACACATATACATACACAAAAAAAAAAAAAAAATCCACACCTAACAAAAATCCCCGAACAGTACCTGGTCTTGGCTATGCTTTAGTTTATGTACTAAATGTACTTTATGTACTGGCCTTAGACCATATTTGCAACCTCTGCAATACAATAAAGACACTAGACTTGAACTTTTCAGGTAAACAGGAGTGATCAAAGAAAGCTGTTATAGGGTTGTAAAATGCAGGTAACACCTGATTCAAGTCCGTCTTGGCTTTCGTATTGATAGATCAAGATTTTCACAAAATCAAAATCCGTAAGTGTACAAATCAGGAGCTTTATTACATGTAAAGACACAATATGGTATCAAACCTACCCTGGAGCCAGATGTGACAAAGCCATTATAGCTGCATCCTGCCTTATTACTGCTCTGTTGAAACACAAGTCTCTGAAGTTAAGACTGAAAACTAAATATAGCTAGGAAACCACTAAGCTAATGTCTGTAAACATAGCTGTTGACAACAGCAACAAATCCCAGAAATACCAAAGCAAGGGTGATCATTAAAATACCGTTCCCATGGCAAAGCTTCTAAGTAGTCTTTAACACCTCAGTGGTAAATTGCATTTTTGTTGTAAGAGCTTATCTACTAGAGGTTTGCAAAGGTCAGATGAACTAAAGGAACACTGGACAGTGGGGCCACCACTCTGCACACATACTGTATTCCTATTTCTGATGGCAGCAACATGTACTACAGAGCATTACCTGCCGGCTGCTCTAAGATTCACACCTCTTCAGGAGAAACATCCACCAGCAACAAAGGAAAGCAAAGTACTCCATCAACCTTCAACTCCCATTGCATGTTTCTTGACCTGTAAGGCTGGATGCTCCCAGAAGGATCCTGCAAACAAGCACTCCCAGAAGAGACACAGCATTCTGCTGAAACACTACACACTTTGAATGACCACTACAGTACTGCACTGAAGTGCAGCTTTAACTTCCATGTTTTAGGTTTTATTCAATAGATTTGGCTTTTTACAATGCCAAATTTTACAAGCCGAGGATGTTCCTGCTCAAGAGCTTACAATCTAGTTTTAGATGGGGGAGCCAGAACAAACTTCCACAAGGAAAGAAAGGACAAAGCACTTCATGAGTATCAACTTGTCAATCTTTGTCCTGAAACACATACACACATGACCTTTTCATCCTCTGAGTCAGAAGTACAGTTCTAAAAACAATCTTGAGGACAGAGACCTATAAATGAGGCAACAGGACACTCAACACCAGGGTGTAATGAAAAACTTTATTAAACCAAAGAGATGGCAGATGTAACCAGGTGATGTCTTTTTCTGTAATGTACCTCCTCAAGTACTGCAACCTGCTGCACAGCTACTAGAACTCTATAAAGTCCATCAGACACCCATTTTCATACAAGAATGCCCCAAAATGAACCAAACAGGGGGTGAGGGAAGAGTGCTGGGTAACAGCTATTTTCTACGACTTTCACCCAGTGCAGTTTTTCGTACAGTGAAGCAGCACAGGAGGTCACACAAGGCAGTTTGTGACTACGAAGTGCCCAAACACTGTTGACCTAGTATGGTCGTAACAATCTGACAGGCAAGTCACACAGCTATTTTATACACTGTTAATTTTACTGCTGGTAAACAAACCAGTTCTTTCTCCATTAACTAGAGTAACTCCTGACAACATTTTTGTGCAACACAAACCAATAGCAGCTGCAAAGCAAAAACATGACTGTTAAAAGAGACAGTACTTCTGGCAAAACAGATCATTATTACCCAGGCAAACCCTCCCATGTAACACTCCTATATGCATTCCTAAACACACTGAATGGCATGGCTGAATAAATGTGGCTGAAGAGAAGAGCCATCTCCCTTAGGTGGAAAAGAAGTAACAGCACTACCTACTGTGGGGTTTCACTTGCATCACACACACTGCTTCAAAAACCAACTGAAACGCTAAACCTACAGGGAATGTAGAGTCCCAGTAATGTTCCCAGCAAATTATCCTCTACCAGTGAGGTCAAGCTGCCAAAATAAACTCAGCTAACAACTGTCTGAAAATTCAGATCCATTTCTGAGGCTTGGGTTTTCTTCCCCAGAAATGATGTCATCACCAAGAGATCATGTAAATTTATCATCAAACTAGAAGAATACAGTCTTTCCTACACATAACAAAGTTCAAGTCCTGTCCATTTTACGGTATTAACAGAAATTGTTCACATTTTCTTGGAATGTTTTTTAGCACCTGCAGCACAGTAAGTGAATAAAATTCAATTTTCATTGTAAATAACGAAAGTCTGAGTGGCCAGAAACCCACTACTGACCCCTTTTCACCATCACTTTATAAATACAAGTAATACTCCATTTTTGGGTTCTTTGGCTCACATACCAGTTATTATCAACAAGTTACGTTGTTTTTCTTTTTTCACTCACTTTGCTGCACAGAATGTTCACTGGGGGAAAGCTGGACCTAGTGCTGATAACCTGATCCTCAGCTGTTAGTACCTGGAAACGCTGTAGTGTTACACTTACATGGAAGACAGTCTGTAGTGACAAAATCCCACTTCATAGAAACCAAGAATCCACTGTCTACCAATTGATGACCAGTAACTGACCACACAATACTGCTTTAATTTGAAGTTACTGACTTCCAGTATCCGGTTGACTCAAAACTGAGTTCTCTCATCACATTCATTGGTGAACGTTGTTGACTGTCACATGCCTTAACACCATACCAAGAGTAAAATCATGGAAGTTTAACAGTAAGACATCAGGAAACTCAAACAGACCAGGTTTTCAAGACTTGAAATATCCAGCAACTTCGTTCTTGCAGTGCTGTCCCCGTATACACTCCCTTCCCCCACTGCCAACAGATCGAAATGAGAACATCCTCATTATGGAAAACATACTCAATTCAAGTTTTAAACCTTGTTGCTAAACTATTGAAATAGTACTTCAAACAGAAAAATAATTACTGCCCTTTGAAGTGGTTTTGTTAGGTTTTTAAAATGGTGTATGAATGTTGACTTGGCAACTGCAAAGAGAAAATTTCCATCAACTACATCTAAGTTATAGGAAAGAAGGCAAATTCCTTATGATCTGGTCATTCTGTTGGAAAGAAGAAAGTAAAGCAGATTTGTGCGTCTTCATTTTCTGCTTCCATTGCAGCCCACCGGTTACCTATGCAAGTATTTCAAAGTTTAACTTAAGAAACAGAAAAAAATTGTATGTGAATCCTTAAACAGTACTATAAAGGTTAGAGACGATGATTCTGCCAAAGCATAAAAATTTCAAGTTTTGAAAAACCATGCATGAAGTGGTTAAAACAGTGTAACCTCAAGATACCTTCCTTTAAATACACTCCCAATTGAAGCTTTCCCAAGCTCACGCTTGGTATTTTAGTGGCTTTCTTTGGTTTGGCTTTTTCATTTTTTGTTTTGGTATTTTCTTCCGCCCCCAGATGCAGCTATGGGTAATAGAGTTTTGTACAGCAGAAACTCTATATTCCAGGCAGTCTGTCTGTCTTCACACTAAAAGCTAAGAAGTTTGAAGTTTCACATTTTAAGTGAAAAGGATAAAAGCTCTTGTCCTACTGCAATCTGACAAACTGATTTAGGTCATAGTTTCATTAACAGGAAAGTATGAGGTAATATAAAACACAGCCAAAAAAAGCTACTTTTAAGCACTTGTGTCCAACAGCAAAGATGTCAGCGCTTTAAATTTGCAGCATTGTTTCTCCCAAAAGAGAACAGATGCCCATGGTCAGAGAAACAAGTTCCATGAACACACTTGTCAAACTGATTGTTTTAAATTCACCTCAAAATGGAATGTTTCAAATCATGAAAGGGTCTAAACATAAACATTATTTAATGTTAGATACACACTAAGTTTTTATATTAAGCATTACACTAGAACTACTTTGGTATAAAAATACTTTATTTTAAAGCTATGAAAGTTATAAATATATGTAGTTAAACTTTCTAGTCACAGAATGTTTGCTATTTTAACATTAGTGATTTGTTTCTCCTAACGAATCTGAATTTTATTCGAAATGTTTACAAGACATTATTACTATAATTTAAAAATACCCATCATTACAGGGAGCTGTACTAATTGTGATGTTTTATCAGTATTCATTTAACCTCTAGATTTTTAATGAAGGCAGCAAAAACAACTATTTTCTGATGATACAGAATTTCTTATTTCTTGAAGCGTTTCTGTGGTTGACCACTTCTTCATTAGTTACCTGCAGCATGGCACCTTCCTGCCAAAGAAAAAAAAAGTGTATCTGAAGATGTTTATCACATATGTCTAAACCAAATTACCAATAGGGGAACTTCAGCCATTTTTAAAAAAAAGTATAAGCAGTTCACTGGTGTGTCTAACACAAAAGGAACAGGACTTTTGTTAGCTGAGTCCACGTTCTCCAATGGATAGGCTTTTAGAGGCAATGAACTTTGAAATTAAGGCTTTTTTTGTTGCCTTTTTTTGATAACGTTTTGTTGATTTTTATTTAAAAACCAAATCTAGTCAAGTATGCCACCCTTACTCCAAGTGACTCAATTACTTGATATTTATCAATTTCCATCAATTTGAGGTGCAAGCATTCAATGCAGTGAGAGTAAGGCTGACTGAATTTGGCACTAAGGTTTGTTAGCTGCAAGAACTATAAAAAATGGTGGAAACCTCAACATTCTAGCCAAATTCCAATTTACATAAATACATTGTACACTTAAGAAATACCACCTGCAGTTCAGTTTCATTTGAAGGTTTGACTTCCCCTCCTAAAGAACTGCTTATGCAGTTGTTAAAAGAATGGACGACACATTCCTTCACAGAGGCAGATGTATTCTGTGGTGCAATTTTTCCTTACACGTAAACAGTCTACAGTTACTTGGGAACCTTCAGGATGAAATGTGTTATATAGAATAGATTACAGCAGACAAGACACGTAACAACATAGTTCATTTCCAACAGCACAGAACTACCTTCATTGCATTACCTTGCAACCACCATAATGCATAGACTCCCAAGAAAAAAGAAAATGTTGCAGGATGCAAAAATAAAGTTGTATGATTTAATTAACTTGTGACCTACCATTTTAACTACCAACACCAGGGATGGAACCCTTGCAAAGCTTTACTAATGGACACTTGCAGGTCTCATTTGTTCAACTGTAGCAGTGTACAGTGGCAGCAGTCTATGCTTGTCCAGGGTTCATATCAATGCTAGATTCCAGTAGGAAAAAAATATGTTAAGTAGCTGAAATTAACAATTTTTTTTGTAAAAAATTTTATAATACAAGAAAACAGGATTCACAAGTTTCTTTTCAATTTGTAATTGTTAATTCATTGCTATGTTAAACTACATAACAATAATCACTATACTGAAAGAATACTGTCATACATTATTAGTTTCTCGGGTTTGAAACATTAAGAAAGGAAAAGTAAATAAGATCTTACCTAAAGAAGTTTAACTGAAGCTTAGAACTATTTTGCTCTACACCCTCAGCCTTCGTTGCCATCCTTATAAACAATCTACCGTAGTTAAAAGCTTTGCAGAGATACAGCACAGCTTTTTAAGACTGGCTGAACTTTTAGTGACGTTTTCAAGAGTTCTCTTGTACTAGACCTGCGTCCCTGGAAGAGTACCTTGCTGGGGTTTTTTCCTTTCCTTGCCATTGAAGAAGCAGCATCTAAAAAATCTAGAAAGGTGTTTCTCCTTGCAGAGATACCCCTTAAGTTACCTAGATATTTTAAACCTGGTAATTTACAGACAACATTCTTTTCTCACCAGCATTAAATTTTACACGTACAACAATAGCTTTGTATTATTTGTGGGACCTTATACTACCCACTCCTTGCCTTATTTTACAGTATTAAAAAAAAAATCTAAAATTACACAATATTTCCTTTAGAATTATTTTATTAAAATCATAAATGTACAACAGCTTCTTAACTCTACACACGCACTTAAATTTTTAAAAGGAAAACGTTATGTCTTATTACACCATGATCCTGGCTAAAAGCTTTTCAAAACTTTGAGAAAAATCTTAAAAAAGGTTTCACATGTCACCTGAAACTTACAAATTTAACATTATCAAAGGAATGCTTCTACACTTACAAAGACCACTAGAAAGAAACAACAATTAAAAAGCTAAGAAACTGTCTCAAAGGCATTTTTACAATCCTTCCTCCACAGTAAGGTAATGTTATTAAATAATCCAAATCCATTCACAAAATGGCTCTCTGCATCTGCTCTGGTGTCTTCTGCCATATCACTGCATATTTATGCATGACTGAGATAAGTGTTTCCTTAACATTGTTATTTCGATAACCTGAAGCTGTTCTGTTACCTCTGGGCTCTCATCCTCTCCTATTTATACAGTGAAGCCTGTTTCAACAGAAGTAAAGAGTAAAAAAATAGGTTATGAAATTATTCATCTAACCATTTTTTAAAGGAAAGATAATATCCTAAAAAGCTTTTAACTCCTGCAGCTACTCTCAAGAATCACTGCAATTTTAATACTTAAAAACATACTTACCCATGGCATGCTTGAAGAAACTCAATAACGGCTCCTCCCTCCATATCCACCACTTCCTCCACTGCCCCCTGGACCATAGTTTCCTGGAGTTTTAGAACAAGAAACAGAAAGGTCCCATCAGTACATTTTTTAATCTAGGCAAGTTTTTGACTGAAACAATTAATCAAAGCTTGACTGAATGAAGAGTAACAGCTCTTGCTCCAGTGACAGCATATACAACAAGGACTTCTAACATTTCACTGTCTTCCTCTCAAGAACCTCCAGAGACTGCCACAGGAAGCAACTACATACTGAAATCTTAGAAGACTCAACAGTGCCACATGTCATTTGATGCACTGTGCTGTCTTGAGGCTGTGAAGGCTGAATTTGCTTCCAGGCTAAACCTCCAAAGAAAGGGTTTCATGTTTCTATTTCACAAGCCTGATATTCCATATTAAGTAACATTTGGACACCAAAAAGCAGGAAGCATCAGAAAAGAAAGATACAAGAGGAGGATAGAAATAAATCACAGCAAATATGCTGGAAATTAAGTAACTAGACTCTCCTTAAATAGCATGAGCTGACAGCAAACAAAATTAAGCCGAATCTCTAAACTCAAAATTGCAAAATACTGTGGAAAATATTAGTGTATTTTTTCTGTTTCAAAGTAATAAAAGTAACTTTCCCTGAGACAACTTTACAATCTCAAGATGAGACACTGAAGCCAACTTGGAAAAAGAACACAGGCACTGCACTCCATCTATTGCAGAAGTTATCCAGTTTCTACATATCCATCTTTGAATCATATAGAATGACCTGGGTTGGAAGGGACCTTTCAAGGTCATCTTGTTCCAAACCCTCTGCCATGGGCAGGGTTATCTGTCACTAGACCAGGATGCTCAAAGCCCCATCTAACCCTGCCTTCAACACTGCCAGCAATAGGGCACTTAGACCACCTCTCAGCAACCTGTTCCTGTGCCTCACAACCCTCACAGTTAATTTTTTCCTAATATCTAATCTCAGTCTTATCTTTTTCTTAGTTCAAAACAGTTATCCCATGTCTTCTCTTCTATTTCCCCCAAAGTCCTAGAAGCCCACCCACTCCAGCCACAAGGAAATATACAGGACATATACAATACCTCCACCATATGGTCCCCCCATGTTCCTGCTGCCACCAAAATTTCCACTCTTCATCGGACCGTAATTTGAAGGTTGTTGGTTATAGTTGCCAAAATCATTATAGTTGCCACTTCCATAATTGCCTGCATTATCAACACAAAGTGGAGAAATACCTAGATGAGCTAAAATGGATACAACACTCAAAAAATACCCCATTATAAAAATTCTAAATAAAATACAAAATCACACACGTATTCCAGCAGTGCATGCACCAAACCATGTTTTCGTTCTGTTTCACACTACTTGATAAACAACAGCTTCCTTACACAACATTTACAAACACCCCTCCCCCCAGCCTCAAACGACTTGCAGTAATTTGCAACTGAAATGCTTGAGAACGTTTTAAGCCTAAATGTTACCTCCTCCATAGTTGTCATAACCACCTCCATAGCCCCCACCCTGGTTGCCATATCCAGGTCCTCCTCCACCATAGCCACCTCTTCCTCCTCCATAACCAGGACTGCCACCAAAGTTGCCACCTGTGAGAACGAAATACTTTTAAAATTAGTTTTTCAATATAGAATGCACTCTAATTAAACACAAATTTTTTTTCTGTTTAGAAGAACTAAGAGAAAGACAGTTTTGTAAAGAAATTTCTATGAAGAGAAAGCACGTACCAATTCCCACCCTAACTGAGCTATGACCAAACCCCACCAGTCAGACCGCCTAAAGACCTCAACTGAAAAGTTAATTAAATTGTCATTTTCCAGGAAATTTAAGACCTACTCCTATCCTAAAGAAAAGAATGACTGTCCAAGAAATAACCACAGAATTTGCCATATAGAAATTTGACATAAGCCAACAATCATGAATACTTCTTTAAGCAAACAAAATGGCTCAGGTAATTCAGGTAAGTTTTATACATATGGAATAAATAAGAAAGTGTTTCTTAATGAGACAAAAATAAACCACCACAACAGCAAACTTACCTCCAGGTCCTCCGCCATATCCGTTATATCCATCACCAAATCCACGGCCACTTCCATATCCATCTATCAGGAGAAAAAAAACCCCAAAGGATTTCAATTTACCTCTAGTAAAGTGGTCAAATTCTCAAACCCTTATGAAATCTCAGAAATTATCCATTAAGAACATGTACAATTAACTTCAGAGAAACAGAAGTGAAACATCCAATCATTGCTCTACATTTTTCTTTTTCTTGCATTTGTATGGTGCCCAGTTTTAAAAGGTCAGAATAGCTGCACAGAATCAGAAACCTCTCACCTTCTTAGCAAGTAATTAATTTAGGTTACTGTTGGCTTTCAATAAAAGCTAAAAAAAACCCCAAACAATCACCAAAAATTTTTAAAAACCCAAAACACCCCCACAACCAAAACAAAAAGACACAACTCCACTTGCAAACTACTTTTCCCAAAAATTCTTTCAACTGCTACAGCTGCATCTAAGTTAAACAGCGCCCCAGCATATAAAGTTATCCAGAATCAGAAAGCCAGTATTAATAAGACAAAAGATGTAAATACCACAAACATGCCTGTCTTACCAGCTCCCCCTCTGAAATTGCTGCCAGGTCCTGGACCAAAGTTGCCACCACCTCCACGAGCATCACCAAAACCGAAGTTCCCTGTACCAGTTTAACATTTATAAGTAGTGAGATTGTGGAAAGTGAAGATGAAAATCAACCACAAACCATTAACCATTACTTGTACATACCTCCTCTCCCACTCC
Source organism: Certhia americana (assembly GCA_018697195.1). Classification (NCBI taxonomy): domain Eukaryota; kingdom Metazoa; phylum Chordata; class Aves; order Passeriformes; family Certhiidae; genus Certhia; species Certhia americana. The sequence goes on from CM031858.1 coordinate 32,857,002, forward strand.
TAGAATTTTGAACCTCCTGCATTTCCTGTCTAGAGAGAGCTTTTCTTACTTCTGCATTATGGCCATTGATGGTGTGGTACTTCTGCACTGTAAACCATATCAAATAAGAGGCTATCAGCATTTAACAGCAACAAGTCAGAATATCAGACTTCCAATCCAAACACATTCTGAACCATATAAAAGAACACAAAAAACAGTTTTTAAACAAGGATGACAGTACTTATTTGAAATATATTTGAAATAGACATTCCCACACAATTCAGCAACCTATGATATAGCATATACACAGGCACATAACTAATCCCATTATCTGTAAGTTTAGTTTTACACAACCACCCACTGAGGCTACAAGAATTAATACTACCCAAGGAAAGAGTGAAATTACTTACATACAATTTTATCCACAGGATCATGGTCATCAAATGTAACAAATCCAAACCCTCTCTTTTTACCAGACTGTCTGTCAGTAATGATTTCAATAGTGTCGATTTTTCCATACTCCTCAAAGTAGTCACGAAGGTGGTGCTCTTCAGTGTCCTCTTTAATACCACCAACAAATAATTTTTTCACAGTAACATGAGCACCAGGTTTTCCAGATTCCTGTTAAAAGAAATTCTTTAATTAGCATTAAGAAAAACAACTGCACAAAGCACTATTCTACCAGGATTTCAGGAATAGAATTCAGATAAACTACAATTTTTTAAGCACGAAGGTACAGCCCTTTTATGAGGCTTGACCTTGCAAGCTCACTTAGAGGCTCTTCTGAGAGGAAATGTAACACAGGGTTACTTGGAGATTTTTCTTCCCCCTTTGTGTCAAAGCTGTAAAAGCACTGGAAAACAGTACAGATCAACTGTTTGAAAGAACTACAAGTATTTAATGACTTAAGTTAGTCATGCATTTTAACCCCACTGAACAGTATACACACATGCTGCTGGTAACTACCTTTTTCCAAACTTTAATCAACCCTGCATTCTGCAGAGAATGGAAAGAAAACTGGGATAGCTAAACAGGGGTACCAGTGATCATGATTTCGATTTCCCCATACCTTTGGGACAGCTCATTCATTTGGACAGTTCATCAGTCTAAATGTATTTAACACCTCAGTCCAACCTTAATCTGGGTAAACTCTCCCAGAGCTTCTCTGTGGTGAACAGAACTTGCCTTATAATCCACCCCTGCTCCTCAAGTACCTCTGTGTCACAGTAACCTGGCTTACAGGTTCACCTCATTCCTGTACACATACTCCTAATTTGCACCCTGAAGTAGAAAACAAGTATGCCTGGGGCTAAAACCAGTGTAAGTCCACAGATAATGCTGTACATCGCCACTGGAAAAGTTTCCCCATGACATTCTGTTTTTATGTACCTTTTAGAAATACTCCAACAAAAAGATCTTGGAATAGTCAGAAAGACTAACGGGATAATTTGAAGCTTGTAACAGGAACTGTTCCAGAGAACAGTTACTTTGGAACTTGCATAATTACAAACATAACGTGTTTGCTAGAACAGTTTTCAGACCTCAGACATGTCCCTTGCAGACATGATTCCACAACCAGAATAACATAATAATTCACTGTAATAACAGACATTTATACAGGAGACCAAAGGTGTAGGAAACAGTGCACCAACTATGGGCTTTTAACCAGGTAATTTAAACCCAGGCAATTTCAAACAGGAACAAAGCCTGTCTGACCAAAACAGGTATTTTCTGACGCATGGGAAGCATCTGCTTTCAAAGCCATACTTACCTCTCTAGCCACAGCTCTCTTAGGCTCAACCACCCTTCCATCAATTGTGTGAGGTCTTGCAGCCATAGCTGCATCAACTTCAGCCATGGAGGAGAATGTTACAAAACCAAACCCCCTTGATCTTTTGCTTGCAGGATCCCTCATTACCTAAAACAATAAAGACATTTAAACTATTTAATACCTGTCTCATGTTAAGCTTTTTGCTAACAGCATTTAGAGTAAGCATGTAAGCTTAATTTACGTTTTCCTTGATTTGATTTCAAGACACAATTATAGTAAAGCACCAGACTGTTGATTTAATACACAAGTGACACTGGGATCAAAGAAATTCAAACCACTGTTGTCCTCCAAGACTCAGTTAACTCTGAAATGCTACTAGATCAGCAAGGTGCATTTGTATTTATGTTTGCTTTTGAAAAAAAGTAACAAAAACCCCAGGTAATTTCTTCTAAGCTTCATGACAACCAGAGACTTTAAATCTGTGTTATGATTCACTACTCCCAATTGAGACAATTCAGCAGAGAACTTCTACCAGAGCCACCATCCCTGTTGGTATTTAAAAATCACGGACAAACGCGTGTTTATGGACATGGTTTAGTGATTTAGTGGGTTAACAGTCAATGACCTAAATGGTTTCTTCCAACCTTAATGACTATATGAAAACATTACAGAGAAAGATTGCATCTTCCAGCTTTACTGAGGCTGCTTACTGCTTACCACACTGCCAGCTTTTTGCCAAATGTTACCAACCACACAGATGCAATAGTGCTTTGCATAAGCACTTCCGAATGCACTTCAGCCAATGATATTGAAGTTGAACTGCTGAAATCAGTGGTTAGAGATAATCTGGGAGAGTTTTACAGAAGACAGATTGTGAATGCTCCCTAACTATCAAGTTTGCAAGAGAAAAATGCATGCATTGCTACAATGGACTGAACTGTGTATAAACCAACCAACTGTACCATTAAAATCTAATATTCCATCTTCTCTAAGCTATCCAGAAAACAAACTCCCCATTTAAAATTCCTACACATTCCATCCCATTGCTATCTGCTGTATGCTGAACTTACCACACAGTCTGTAAGCTTTCCCCATTGCTCATAGTAACTCCTCAAGCTCTCTTCTGTGGTTTCAAAGCTTAAGCCGCCAATGAACAGTTTGCGGAACTGCTCCTTTTCCCTCTGCCACAGAAAAAAAAGATCACATTAATGATTTAAAACGCCTCTTCTGCATTAGCAAATCAGACACTAACCAAGATTTTCGTAAGTGTCAAAAACTTTCTGTAGGACTTATTTTCAGAATGAGACCTGGCTCTTCTAGAGGTTCTACCCCTAATAAAGAAATGAAGCAATTTATGCAATTTTACAGGCCCACTTTTACAACACAATTTTTTTTAGTCCTTGTTGCTGTCTCTCCCTCTAGGTATCAAGAACAAGGGACCATACTTAAAAGACTTCCAGAACATTCCACTCAAAAACCTATAAAATGCTTTTTAAAGAAAATGAGAATTTTGGGATTTGTTTTTATTACAGAAAATATGAATTAATTTATACTGTCTGATTCTATCCCAGGTAAAATTTAATTTCTAAAAATCATTCTGGCTTAAATTGTTTTACATGAATACTACCAAGGCATCGTAAGTACAAATAAATTAAATACATCAAAGTATGTTCTGTTACAGGTCAACAATTCGTATTTTCTCTATAATTTCTGAAACAAATGAAAGTCAAGCATCAGTAAAATTAATCTGGGATCCCACACCACTGGAATCAGCAACAAACTTATACACCCTAAACAAGAGCAGTATTAAAATAATACCCTTTAAAACAGAAACATGAATACATGCATTTTCATATCAAGCCTTCAGTAAGACCATTTCTTTGTGGAGAAACTATCACTGCACTTGTGCAGCAGAGATCTCTTATGCAATTGCAAGCGCATCATAAAAACCCCCAAACAAACCCAACAAAAAACAGGGCCATTAATAAGGCATTGCATTTACTTTCTTGCATTTAGTGGTAAACTAAAGCAGAAAGGACAACCTTCCAACCTCTACCCGTTCAAAACACTTTTATAGTAACCTTTTTAACACAGCAGGCCTTTTAATTGCCAGTTTCTACATACAAAAATATCACTAGTTCATACATGTGAAAATTTCATGCCTAACAAATTTAAAAAATGAACTGAAAAGTAGTCCCTTTCCACAAATTTATTGGTTTAGAATGTTGTTTTGAAGAGAACTGTTTTGCTAGGGACAAAACAACTCAAACCAAATCACTTCAACTTTATACTGTTAACTAACTTTAAAAATCAAGAAAACCTGCTCGGGTGTTTAGTTGTGTGCTCTCTTTAGTGTGGTGGTTGTTTTTTATACAACTCAAACATTGCAGCAGTAGGTGTAATTGACAAACGCAGCATATTTAACTGTGCAATGGACATTAAGATAAATTCCAAAAGGAAACTAGAAAAACAATGAGACTAAGAAAACAAGCAAAATACTTCAGTGCACATATGCTTTTAGAAATATTAAGCCAATTGGATGCAGACCAACATGTTTTCTGAGGTTGTCCAAGGCAGGGCAGGATCAAGATGCATGTAACAGAAAACAATTACAGTAGGCAGTAACAAACCAGGGTTTTTCTCAAAAGACATCTCTGTATTACCAACTTGAAATACTGCACCCTAACAAGCAGTCAACTTTCTCTCCTCCTTCTTCCAAATACATATTCTATTTAAGACTGCTCAGTTCAAATTTCTCTTGAAAATACTCGGAATCTGCTGTTGGATCTGTTTTTTTTTCTTCCAGGAACACAAAGAAAGGTAGTACTGTCTCCTCCTTGCACAGACAGGCAAAGTAAGACAAGAGTTCAAAAGCAGCAGACATGTTTTAAGTAATTTCCTTTCACCTCACTGCATACAAGTAACAAACAAAAGAACGCTGCATACTAGACCAGTATTAAAAAACCTCACATTCATCACGTGTCATATTGTTCTTTGAGTAAGATGACAAAAAAATTTAAGCAACTCAAAAATTAAAATCCTCTCTTCAGTTCTCCTGCTTGAGAGTTGGGGACCACTTGCTTACAGTTTAATAGAGCTACAAGACACTTTTTCCTACAAAACCAGTTGCCATGCATTTAATAATGGACATTATGATGAAAATATGATAATCAAGAAAACTTAGTAGGCAGGTAGGATATTTCCAGTGTTACCTTTACCCCTGGAAAACAGCTATAAACCCGTAAATGGAATTCAAGGAAAAAATGCAATCCATCAGCTGTAACAATGATAAAAACATACTACACGTAACTAGCAGACATTGAATAGTATTGCATTTTCACAGCTGTATTTAGGGTCATGCCCTACCCAGAATAACATCTAGGCACCACACGTCAGGAAACAGAATAACGAAATTAATTAATTTCTTTAATGAAAACCACTGTGCAAAACCAGCACGCACATGCTGCTCCACTGACACGCAGAAAACCTCTAAATGCAGAGAAGCTATTTAACTTAGATGAGCCAGTTTCAAGAAGCTCTGGTCAGCCTAACTAACACTGATCTCCAGCCAAAGAGCTCTGCCCATGTGAAGTTTGTGCTCAAGGTGTAAAATGCACAACAATAACTATCATCATACCAGCACCTTGTAGAATCCTGAGGAAAATAGTCCTTTGGTAAAGACACAAGACACCGCATGCCTACGAAGGGCCACAAGTAAAAGCTGGAGGTAACACCTCTTTCAACATTTCCATCCACCCCGTGGCAGGAACCAAGCGCCAGAGGCAATTTTTACAACCTCTGGAGTATCTTCAACCATGTGTATTTTAAGCTTTCTTCCACAGGCTTAAAGCAACTTGTAAGAGCTGGAAAACGCATAGCCTTTACTGAAAAATTAACCACCAAAGCAAGGCAAGACGTTTTACATGGCAGTAACGTGCGCACGCACAATCCACGCTGACTGAGGAACTAAGAATTCGGGTCCCAAGAATGTTTATCGCAGACAAGCGCGGGGGATCCCCGAACTCCAGGGCTCTGCGATCCCTCAGCGGCTCCTCCGGGTGGGACGCAGAGGCCGCGCCGGCTCCGCCATGTGGCGGCAGCGGGAACACCGCGGCCCGGAGCCGGGCGGGGAAAATGGCGCCCGGGAGCAGCCGCCGCCGCCTCCAAGGGTGAGCGCTGCCAAATGCTTCCAGCGTGCACCTACACACACGGTACTAAGACCTCTCCGGCGCTCCGTCTCGCCCCCGTGAATACCAGCCGACTACAGCTTGCCCCCGCCCTGCCAGCTCTGCCGGAGCGATCCCCAGTGCCCCTCGCAGCCGCCAGTCTGGGCCAGGCCGCCATTTTACCCCTCCCCCTCGCCACCGCCATTACCCGCAGCGCCGCCTCGGCCGCTCCGCGCCTCGCGGGGCCGAGACGGCCCCCGGCCCGCGGAACTCCGACTCCCCCTCCTCCTACGACACCTCAGCAGCAGCGCAGCTAATAGCCATGGCCACGGGCTCAAGAACGCGCTGTCCGCCATGCGCGGTTACCGCAGCTTTTGCCGCCTCGCCCGGCTGCGCACCAGCCCCAGTCGCCACTTCCAGAACCTTCCTCTGCGCAAACACATCCAGCATCCGCCCCGCGTTGCGACCCAGCAGCAGCGCCCGGACTTGCGCAGACGACTCAAGCTTGCTTGTAATTCCCAGCCCCGAAAAACTTCACTCCGTCTGCACAAGCAAACGCGACTCCCTCCTTAAAAGCAAACTCTAAATCCTCCCATTCCACGTACCATGTTCTTCATGGTTTACGTATTCCTGCTCGAGAGTACCGTACAACCGGTCGGTAATGGCTGCCTGAGCTGTTACGTAATTTGAAATTCAGCTCCGCGTAGTGTTAGCGCCCTCCTACTCCAGCCCGGGCTCGCTTCCGAGGTTTAATTAATTAAAAAA
>CM031858.1:32863782-32908666 GCA_018697195.1 Certhia americana
GTGTAATGAAAAGTCATCGACTCCGTTAGTAATGGCCGTCTCCGAAATGAGCCGAAGGAGCTGTCGTCGTCGAGCTTATCCGCTTCGACAACCGCCGGAAAAAGCCGAACCAGGAATGGAAGCCCATTCGGCTCGCTTCGGTAATTTCCGGAATCTGCCGCAGCACGCGAAAATGGCGCTCGGCGCCAGCTCGGCAATTTCCGGACAGAAAGACGCAGCAAGTCATCCACTACTTCAGCCAGCTCGGCAGTTTCCGACAACCGACAGGCTCGCGAGACGTGCCCGAGCACAGCCGAAGCGGCCTCGAACGCTGCTGGCACCTTGTCACTTGCTTTCGTTTGTTTTTTCCGGAAATTGACAAAAGGCCCGGAGGGCTCAAACCTCGGCATTAATATTAGTCGGGGTCGGCCGGGCATCGCCCCCTCCTCCCCAAACTTCGCCCTGGCCCCCTTCCCCCTCCGCCCGGGCAGGAGGAAGTGAGAACTACACAGATTTTGGCACGAGCGCGACACACCGCGGGGCCCCGGCGGAGGGAGCGCGGACTTGGCCGCAGCCCGTTCCTCTCTACCCCGCACCGTCGGCATCGGGCGTGCCGCTCGCTCCGCCGCTCTGTTCTCCTCCCCTCCTTCATCCTCTCCCTCCCTCCCTCCCTTTTTCTCTCTCCGGGCGGCCCTGCACGCACCGCGACAAAGGGTGAGTGCTGCCGCCCCGCACGCCAAAGAAATGGCGCTGGAGCGGATTCTTTCTTCCCGCCCCCTCTGCTCCCGCTCCCCCTCCCTTTCAGCTTCACCGCGGATCCACCCGCAGATCTCCCGCCCGCAGCGAAGCCTCCCCAGCCGATTCCCCCAACCCTTTTCCCCTTTCATTTTTTATGAATGAGTTCTCGGACCCTAGAGCCCCGCTGCTTATCGGGCCCGCTTCCCTCCCCCCTCCCCTCGCTCACGCCCGGGCCTCCCCGCCGCAACGCGGGAAATGGCCGCGCTCCAAGGGGCGCCCCTCGGAGCGAGTTTCAAACCCCTCCCAGCGCTGCTCGCCCGCTCTGCCCGCGCCCGGGGCCCGCCCGGCCGCACCGACCGAGGGCCTCGCTGCGCGGCGGCTGGCAGCATCGGCCCGGCGCGCACGGGCAGCGGCGGCCATGATGGCGGCCGCGGCTCTCGGGGTTCTCCAACCCCGTCCGCTCCCCCAGGCTTACCCAGTCGCTTTCCCTGTCGCCGCGAGGCATCTTCCTTCTTTTGGACGCCTGGCGCGGTCCTGCGCTCGCCCCGCGTTGGAGAGACGTCTTGGCCCCCCTCCTGTGCCGGCGGCGACGACGGTCGGAGGTTGTAGCGGCTCGCGCGTAGGCGGCGGCGGCGTCGTGCGCTCTGCCCCGTCACAGCCGCCGGCGCGCAGTGCTCGCCCAGCCCAGCCCAGCCCAGCCACCGCCGCTCCGCTCCCCGCCCTCCGCCTCCCGCCCTCCCTCTCTCCCTCCCTCCCTGCCCCCACCCCCCGCCTCAGCCCCCCGCGGATGTCGCTGTTGCTGCCGCCGCCGCTCACTGCGCGCAGGGCGGGAGCCAGGAGGAGACGGGAGACCCAAGCGGCTGGGCACCATTGAAGTCTGTATCCTTCTCTCTCTCTCTCTCCCTCTTTTCTCTCGCTGCAGCCGCCTCCTCTCACCCCGCTCACCCTCGAGTCCCTTTCCCTGACTCCCCTTTCCTCTGCGGCTCGCTGTGGGCCGCCGCGGGGAGATGCGGAGCGCAGCCCGCCCGCCTCCCCCCCACCGCCGCTTCTTCCCCACCCCCGCTTCCTTGGCGGTGGCGGGCGGGCGGGCGGAGCGGGGCTGTCAGGGGATCGGGGCCTCGGCACCCGCATGGTGGAGGGAGGGAGGCAGGGAGGGAGGGAGGGAAGGAGGGAAGCCCGCGGCCCCGCGGGCGCTGTCGCCCTGGGGAAGGAGAGCAGAGCTGGGGGCGGGGGCAGCGGCACCCGCGCGGCAGACAAAGCCGGCCCGCCGTCGGTCCCTGCGTGTGCCCGGCCCGGGGGAAACGTGAAGGGGCGGGGGGAAGACGGCGTGGAAGGGGCCCTGTCAGCGGCGGCGGAAGCGGCCCGTGGCCTGCGTCCCCGTTCCCTCGCCCGGGGCGGCCCCGCCGGCCTCATGTGCGCCCGCCGCAGGCCCCAGGCGCAGCCGCCCCCGGCAGGCCTCCGCAGGGCTGCCTCTGTTTTCTGGTGGGGGGGTTGCTACTGGGTTTTGGGGGGGGTTTTTTACCCTTTTCTGCTACCTGTCAAGCGAGGGGACACAAGGCAAGACCAAGACCTTCGGCACTGGCGCCCTGGCCCTTCTCCCGCCTCGCCTACCCCACCGCCCATGGGATTGCCAAAATCTATCTCCCGTGTCAGGGGAGGATTGGGCAGGATTCCTGAGTCCGGGAGGCTTTCTGGCCTTAAAGGACTTGTATGCCTTACCCAGGCATATGGGGAATTTTAGCACTTCTATAGCTCGCTGCGGGGCGGGGACAATACATGCCTATGGAGCTGGTCGGTATGAGAAATTACATGGAAAAGGGGATGGATTGTGTTCAACGTAATTTCTGTAGGTTAAATATGTAGTATGTACATTTTAGATGAGTTAATATTGTTCCAGGACCTTAACTCTTTCAAACTTGAGAATCAGATGGCAACGTTATAGTTGCATTAAGATACATATATTTGCTGTTTATAAGAATTTGCTACCGTGTAAGAATAATGGGTGATTCATTACACCACAAATATGTATCTGTTCCCCATCAGATTTGCAGTTAATATACCTTAGGTATATCTTCAACTGCTAGAATCTGAACTATTATTCTATTTGGTTTAAGGAAATAAGCATCCCTGATGGTCCTCCCCCTTTTCCCTAGAAACATGTCTATGCTTTTGAAGGCCTTGGGAAAAATCGTTTTTCAACCCTTTATACCACCTTGTCAATATCATTTATCCTGGCTAGCCTAATGGTGCATTACTGGGTTATGCCGGACAAAGTAGTAACCTACTTTTTGTTCTGGATTTAATCCGTATAAGAAATGTTGTATGTAATGAATACATGGGGGTTGGAACAAGGACCATGTTTGTCTTGGGATGCCTTTCTTTGAGTAATGCAAACTTCCTTTTAATTGTCATGCATTTTTCTAGTAAAAGCTCTGCAAGTCTGCAATAAAAATGGCCTCCAATAAAACTACATTGGTAAGTTCATGCACACCTAAAGTATATAAGGATTTAATCAACATATTTTTCTTCAAACTTATAACTTGGCATCTCCATTTAAAAGATACATCCACATCTCCCCTCCCCAGCATTATTCTGACCAAAATTTCAGATCCAGAAAGTAAGGCTACTAGAAAGGACATTGTGTTTGGTTTTAATAAATCTGCCATTTCTAAAGAGAAACTTGTTGGGAAAAAAGTATGAAAGGACTCTGCACTATTTCATCTATCCTACAATAGAAAACACTAAGGATTTTTTTTTAGCCTCCTGTCAGCGTACCATGTAATTCATCATACATGTAAAAAATAAAGTCCAAATCATGCACTCATTTAATTCTCCCAGTGTATTTGCAGAAAACTATTTGCCTGACAAAAGGCAGTCTTTACAGATGAAAAGTAACATTATTGAGAAATGATGTGGCATAATTAAGATGCCTTTTGAAATGATTTTTAACAAATAACAGTTTCTTTGAATTTCATAGGAGCAGAGATTATCAGATGTCAACCCCTCCTGGACCATTTTAATGATGCATTCATGGATCTCAAGTCCTCTAAAGCTTTGCTTGACATTAAAATATGGACTCCTAAGGGCAGTTGGTTGCTGGTTACAATTCAACTAATAATGATACATAGTTTCATGAAAGACAGACCTGTAGAAGTATAATGTGAGATATATCTGACATTGAGATGGGGAAGTAAGCAAAAAATACATGTGAACAATTCAAAATTTCAATAGCAGAACAGCTGGTTTATAATACACTCAAAAGGCCTTTTCTTAAATTTACGGAAATGATTACTCAGCTCAAAATATATTCAAAACTTGTATCAGCTCCTGGCTTAGAAGTGCAATGGAGTGCTTCCTCTGTGTTGTACTGTTTTAAAATATTTCACCAAGGTGAATGTCTAAACTTTCTGTTGGTAATCAATTGCCCACTTATCCCTAATTTGAAGAAAAGAAGGAGTTAGCCAGCCTGGGGAGGGGTGCTCTGGATAGAGGAAAAAAATCTTACAAATGCAGTATTTTTAATCTTTTGATGTTGTTGAGAATTTTGCTGCACAGGTCAGGAAAATCAGTTATGGTTCCCATGGGAACCATAACTAATTCTGCTTCATTATATATTTGCATGAAAAACCTAAATATGTTAAGGGGTAGGGTAGCTGTAGAGCTTTAATTCCGATTTTATTACATCTTGTATGTTAAAATTCTACACCACTGTGTCACATCAGTGTGTTAACCTTGCCCGTGAAAGAGTGATTATCCATAGATCTGCGTTTGTCATATGACTTCTGAGTGCAGAAAGAGAAACGAGCTATACGTGAGCCTTCAGTGGTCAAATGCCCAAGTTGCAGCTTACAATATGCAACCCTAGAGAAGAGAGCTTCTGGGGTCAAGTGGACATTTAGTATGCCTTAAGTTCAGTCAGGTGTCACAATTCACTTGTGGGCTGAGATTTGCATGGGCTTGTATAATCCCAGAATGTACAGGTTTTTAACATGTTCAGTATTTCTGCAGGCTCTGCAATCAAGTGTTATTTTAATAGGTTCAAGAGTTTGAAGAGCAGTGCTGATGCACAAGACCTAATAAATCTCTAATACTTAAAACAGAAGCAGCATACTCTTTATTTTGCTATTTCTTACTGTGCTTCAAGAAAAAAAAAAACAGACCCCCATGACATTCATTTTCCTCTGTGGAAGATACTTAAGATACTTAAGTCTTAGAAAGTAAAAAAACAAATTGTTGCTTTGATACAGAAATCCAAAACTTTGATCTTTAAGTGACAAGAATTAGTGAAGCCGAAAAGAGTACCAGAAAACAGTCTTCCATTGAATCAAAGAATTTTAGTCCAACGGAGAATACAGATGGAGATGTTCCCCACTTGTAGCCTGCTTGCCTCATCACCAGTAATTATAATGTTATTACTATGGTATAGTGAGTCTGTCTTTTTCTGTGTTGTTGTTTTTCCCTCTGCTACTTTTATTGTTTGTTTATTTTCCTCATATCTACCCCTTTCTATTTCACACTTCCATTTTTTGAAAGAAGCTGCCCTCATAGAAGCCTTGGACATCTTCATGTTGTATTTCCCTTCAATATCAGTCTTGCATTCTTTTTCCTGTGGAGGCAAAAAAAGCCAATATGCTTAAGTTAACACTTTTCAGACATGAATGCTGTGGTCAAAATACACCTGGGATATGCAGGCACTTAAAATCTAATTGGAAATACATGCTCTGTTCTCTCTTCTATGCTCTCAAATCAAAACAATTGCCATGTAAGATATATACAGAAACTTGCTGTTTAAATGAGAAACTAGAAACTTTTTCTCCTCTTTGTTGTTTGAACCTTCAATTTATGGGTTGCTAACCATAAAGAGTAAAGTATTTTGGGGAGAGAGGGATAAATTAATTATGAAAAACGAGGGGTACAAAGACAGGGCTTTGGCAAGAGAATCATCTTCCAGTCTTCACTAAAAGAAGACAGTTTTTGTTCTAACATACTTTTTTTTTTTTACCTTTCACCACATCAAGAACAAAATTCTGCTAAGTCTAAAAGTTTCAAAATCTCAAAATTGCAGTATTGTCAAACTAACCCACATTAGAAAGGACTAGAGAGTGGCTATCAAGCAAATAGAGGGGTTTTGTGATATTTGCTTGTCTGTGTTCTGTTGTATAGGAAGTGCTTTAGTGAGGAATTAGTTCTGTTCACTTTGATTTAGGGTGCTGCATAACTCTGTTTTAGGAGCTTAATATTTAGTTTATGGCTGCCACTTGATAATTTCCTTATGAAGTGCAGTCCAAAATGGCAAACAAACTGCTTTTGATCTGCAGTTGTGATACAACATGATAGGCTTCTTCCAGCTTTTTTAAGATTACAAATAAGGAAATTCTGAAATGTGTCCTTCTACTGCTATTTAATTGTGCCTTATTAAACTGGGAATGCCTTGAGGATGATGTGGATGTAATATTTGTTTTAAGAACTTAAAGACTATTACCTGAACTATCAAATGTAAACTTTAAAACACTTAAAATTTTTGTAAGTTAGCAAAATTCCATTTATGTGTTAAGTGCTGTACTTAAGTGCAACAGTCTTAAATTTATGCACCTTTGTGACATCTCTTTGTAAGTTACATGGGTGCATGGCTAAGAATGAGAAGGGACTGCAGTAATGGAATGCTCCTAGCATGTGTCTGGTTCAATAGTTGCGGTTTATTGTTGAGTATTTTGCTTATTGTAGCAATCCATCATAAACTTTGCTGCCATCAGTTTCTCCTTGGTTTTTTTTTTTTTTTTTTGGAAAAGGTAGAAACCACCTTTTTTCCGTACCATCCCTTTTCTATTTTATGCATTTTCACAGTTCCCTTATTACTTCTCTTTACTTCTGCCTTGCCCTCTGCCTTTTCACAGGCATAGAGTTAACTTTTAGAAACTTCCTGATGTTTTGAGCATGTAGCACTGAGAATTAAATTTCTAAGGGGAGTATAGTCACTGAGTATGTGGACAGAAAAAATTTCACCTTTTTAAAAACTGGTGTTGGGTATCTCATTAAGCAACTGAACAAAACCCAAAAGATTAACATGTCTTGCTCAGGTTACCTGACCACATGCACTAACATGAAAGGAGTCTGAGCTGAGCTTCTGGCTTTAGTGTTAATAAGCCAGTGAAGTAACTGTGTTAAGCAAAAAAAAAAAAAAACCAAAAAAAACCAATAATGTCATCCTGAATTTCTTTTGTAGCACAAAATGGGAAAGAAACAGAATGGCAAAGGTAAAAAGGTTGAAGAGGCAGAGCCTGAAGAATTTGTTGTGGAGAAAGTCCTGGACAGACGTGTTGTAAATGGAAAGGTGGAATACTACTTGAAGTGGAAAGGATTTACAGAGTAAGGCATTCCCTTTTCTTTTTTTCTTTTTCTGACAAACACCATTGATTTGAAACAACTGTGCAAAGACGATGGGCATCCAATTGAAAGAACCTTGAGGGAAGGACATCCATAAATGCATAATCAAGTGGGACATTTGAGTATGAAAATAAAACAGAAAATAATGTAGTTCATTGTATGTGCTATATAAAACATTTGAGGACTTTTACCAAGTTCTTAGTCATTGTTCTTTTACCACCCTGATAGAGCTTGTGTCCACAGTTATCAAGGTAGGATAGACTTAGAGTTACCTGTAAGTTACTACAGTTACAGATAGACTACAGTTATGTATGTAGCAGAATGAATGGTACTTCTGAGTAACAAATCATGCAGGAATGTAAACTGCAGGCAGCTCTGAAGCAGATAGTTAGCTTATTATTAATTTTCCTGAACTGCTCTCAAATCAACTGAATTTGCCTGTGGAATGATTGCCTTCGTTAGGTGTGCTTGAAAGGAATTTTTGAGTGTCTTTCCCAGGACTTACATATGTACGTGAAAACTGAACTGTAGACTTAAAAAGCTGATTGTTTAAGAAGGAATGTAGTTGTGCCTCCTTCCAGTGACATTCTGTGGCAGCTTGCTTTACCAGCTGAAAGAAGATTATGCACCTTGAATTTGTGCATAAATAGTTGTGTATGCAGTGATATTATTGTTGCATATCTCCCAAAGTGAGTGCATTGCAACATCATGCACTCTGGCAGCCTGAAATATGTGTAGTGATAGATGTATAAAGATAAAGCACAATGTGTTTAGCATTTGAGGGCCTGATTTGATTCTGTAATGATAAGTTACTGTAATGGAAAATAATTTGTAGGTATCCTGCTGGTGCAGTAGTGCTGTGCCAGTATTTGCAGGTGAGATGCATAGTAGTTGTGGGGACCATTCATGGGCTTCTTAAAATTTTAGTTAACAAAATGCATACTCACCCTGCTCACTCACCCTGCTCTGCTCACCTTCAGTCAACTGAAGGAAGCAGATAGTTCTAAGTATAGTTGTGTTCAGTGCTTGGATAAAACTTTATAGTGTTCCTCCTCTCTGAAAGCTTATATAGATATATAGATAGATATAGATATATGTATATATTTATACTTAGGCTGTTAGTAATGACTGCTGTGTACACTGTTCTCTTAGTAAGTCTTAGTGCTCATATCATATTGTTTATATTAATGGATAGCCTTTAGAGGAACCAGGGAAGTGAGTCAGTTTAAGTGGACAGGTAAGTTTTGGTAGGGTGCAGATTGCTTGTTTCAACTCTCATACCCCACTGAGAACAGAGGGCTTTTAATAGAGTTGCTTTTTGTGTTATCTTCAGGTTAAGAACATTGTTTTTCCATACTAGTGGAGCATCCTTTCAATCCTCAAATGCAATACATGAAGGCTGCTAAAGGTGGCAAGATAAACATCCATAGGGTTTAACAAACCTGCCTTACATAGTGAAACAAAAATAAGTTGCTTATTTAAGGGGAGACATGGGGCTAGTTTTACATTTTTCTTCTTTACCTAGTTTTACATAAATGTGCATATGTTTCAGTGCTGACAACACATGGGAACCTGAAGAGAACTTAGATTGTCCAGAGCTAATTGAAGCTTTTCTGAACTCTCAGAAAGCTGGTAAAGAAAAAACAGATGGTGCCAAAAGAAAATCTTTGTCAGATAGTGAATCTGATGATAGTAAATCAAAGAAAAAGCGTGATTCTGTAAGTATATGTTAAGCTTTTGTTTCCGTGCATCTCTCCCCGACCACTCCATCCCCTAAAAATCATATTGTGACTTTGAGAATGAGACTTAACACTGATTTAAAACCGTAAAAATTTCATAGCATCTGGATCTGTGGTTTGAAAAGGATATACATTCATTGTGGTTAATGAGATTGTCCAAATGGTTAGTAAAGGATGATTTACTGATGTGATTTAAAGTTCTTACATTGTCCCATAACACTGAATAATTGAAAGTAAGACTGGTTAAGAGTTATTAATTAATGGTATTAAGTGATAGGTTTATATTAGAGCAAAAGGTCCATGAATGGAACACAGATGAAATTCTGGTTTGCTGCCATATTTAGTATATGATTTTGAATAGGTGAGTGGCAAGGTGGCAAAATGTGAAAACCAATCACTTAGACTAGGACCAGACATGATAGGAAGGAGTAGAAAGGGTGAATAAAAAAGCTTACCTTTCCTGAGAGATCTGGATATCTCCTTCAGTTTAAATGAGTAAACAACTTGACACGTTTAGTGCCGATAAGTATAGAATAATGCACACATAGTAATGTGTTCAATAGTTCACATTTTCTTCCGTAAACTTTTTGGACTAGTGGTTTGAAACCTCTGACACTGCCAGTCATTTTCATGTACTGAAGACAGCAAGCGGTTGGATATGTGGTTACTGTCAAAAAGGTTGGAAGGCATCACAAAGAATAGTTCATGAATAATACAAAGAATATTTTGCTTTATGTACAGAGTCAGCTGTTCAGCTTTATCTGGGTACAATAGTGGCCAGTGTCTCTGAAAGGATATTGTGAACCTATAAAGGAGCTAATACAGGAAATAGTTGTGATATTTTTTGTCACCAGTGTGATTTCAGTGAGCCAAGAAGAGTTGAGGTGTTCACCAAGGGTGCAGTTTCATTGTTGGTTTAGCCAACCCAAGCCTGTTGTTTTGCTGAAAAGGATGGGTTTTTTCCACTTCCAGGCGTGCATTTTTACTTTGCTGCTTTTGTTATTTTTATTGACCATGCTTGTTTATCTACAGAAATTATTTTAGACCATTTGTTTAATCTATTGTGTTTTGAGAAATAAATGCTGGAAACATTGATATAAAATCCTTTATTATTACCCTACCTCTAAATCTTAGCCTGAAGATTGGTCATGAAAAAATAATATGTAATTAGAGATTTGATGGGTTTTTAAGGCTATATTTTCTCATTCTGATACACAAATGCACACATACATGTATTTACAAAGATTTGTGTATCTAGTACCAAAACAGAATTTTGTCTTAAACTAGATAACCATCTTCTGACTTACTAGGTTGATAAACCAAGAGGGTTTGCAAGGGGTCTTGATCCTGAGCGGATAATTGGGGCCACGGATAGCAGTGGAGAGCTTATGTTCCTCATGAAATGGTAAGTCTTCCATCCACAGTTCTTGTCCCTCAAGGGAGGGCAGGCAGCTGCACATAGGCTAAAGAGACAACTTTATCTCAGGAGTAAGACACAGAAGCTGGTGGTCTCAGTAGGACTTAATCCCTCTTCCTTCAAAACCCAAAATACCTTTCATTTCTGTTGGTTCAGTTTTTCTTCGAAAGGCAGTTTCTAATAAAACGGGGAGAAATTGGCATTTATATGGAAAAACTGGATCTTGGTAATGCTCTTGCAGAGGGGAATGGCAGGCAGAAATCCAGCTTTACATGTTTCAATAAGCAGAAGCCAGCTGCTGGATAGCCAAGCATAGTGCCAGCTGTTCTGCATGCATTGAAGAGGAATTGGAAGCAACAAGGGGAGAAAGCAGAGGTGGAGATGAAGAATAAACAATATGGAGAGGCTTGACATTATGGGCTAGTAAGAAAAGAGAGTGATTTGGGGAGTTTGTGTTGTTGGGAGGGTAGGTGGGGACCAGCTTCACTAGCTACAGTGTTGGGAGAGGGATTTCTTGCTTTGTGAATAAATGGGTTAAAATTAGTGCTTCTTCCCAGTGTTGAGAAATCAAGAGATTGAACTGAAAATTGCTGAGATTTCTTAGGGTGATGGGATAAGAAGAATGATGGCTTTCCACAGCCTCTGAGAAGGGCAGATTTTCAGAATGGAATCAAACTGAGCGATCTCCTGAGATAAAATTTGTCTTGGAAAGTGCCTAGACTGCTGAAGATAAGTGATGTGGGAGATTGTATTCCTTCTGACTTCTCAAATTCTCTATAAATTGTATTTTATGTGAAACTTCGAAAAGTTGCAGAACAAAGATCATGAGTGTTTGAATTTCTTTAGTGATAATTGGTAAAATCAAACACAGAAAACTTGTTTGTTTCATTCAGTTGCAGTCGATTAGTTTTTCATAGTTGGTCTTAGGTAACAAACATAGATAAGCGTTCATATGCACAAAGCTGACTTTTAAGGGCAGCATACACTTTAAAATGGAATCTGAAGCATGTCAGACTGGCGAGCTTGGTTTGTTACTCCGAGACAGCATCAAGAATAACAGTATGAAATACAGGAAGTTACTTGCATAAACAGTAAATGTAATTTGCATGTAACTACCAGCTCTTAAGATTGGTCCTATTGATTTTTAAGTCTTACTTTGCAGCTTTGATTAGTCTTTAAAAGACAAAATTAACCAAGTTTTTTGTCTTTCATTACATACTGCTGTATGTAACCTTGTAACTGATTGCCTTTGAATAGCATTTTCCTTCCAAACAGAAAAAAACATGGGAAGGACAATGGAGCAGTGAAACCTCGTCATTTCCATTAGCATGGAAAGTCTTGGTAGCTTAAGTGAAAGGTATACTGGAAACTGATTTCTTGATGACATTCTTTTCAGAACTTAGGACTTATCAAGAGCTGCTAAATGTTTTGAAATACTGATTATTAAATATTTTCTTAAATCCTGCTCTCTTCTACCTCAGGAAAGACTCTGATGAGGCAGATCTGGTGCTGGCCAAAGAAGCTAATGTGAAGTGTCCTCAGATCGTAATCGCTTTTTATGAAGAACGGCTAACTTGGCATTCATGCCCAGAAGATGAAGCACAATAATTGTTTGCATTGCTTTTTTTTATATATAAGAATATTAAAACCTGAAATTTGATTTATTAGCAATGTGAGAAGCATACATTCTAACAAGTTTCAAATTTGATATTTTTGAAGTAGTATGTTTTGCATCAACAGCAAGTAAATAAAAGCTTTCTGCAATTTGTTTCATTTATCACGAGAGAGCATTTGATACTACTACTTCCTCCATATTAGGTAAAAGCTTTTATAAAACATTGATAAACTTCCATAGTTATTACAGAATCATAATGAATGTCTAAACAAACTCACAGATGTTTTGTAGTCTTCTATACTATTGATGTGCATGTATCTTCTTTACCCAAACCTAGCCCTTTAAACCTGTAGGGTCATTCTTTTTAGTATTTGGGATCACTTGGTCTTAAGAAGACCAAGTGAAAACTAACTTTGTAGTAATTTGAATGTTATCAGACTGTATATTGTTTACTTTATTGTAAATACTGGTGAGCAGTGGTCAATAAAATAGTTTTATATTCTTCCTTTATACTGATAGGCTGTGACTCTTTTGAAGCGGGGTATTTCTCAACTTTTGATATGTTAAACTCAGTTTGTAATATATTTAACTGTAAGTTGTTTTCTTGGGGGGTAGGTTGATTATTAATATTACCCCACTGCTACTCTTACCACAATACCAGACAAGTAGCAGCCTTTGATTATTAGTTGGGGGTTTTTGTGAATACTGCCTGAGACACGGGTTTTTCTCAGTCAGGAAGGGCCTGTAACATTAATGTGCTTTGGGTACTCCTGTAAGTCACAGACAGCAACCACAAGACTTAGGTACAGCTGTTGGTCACAAGGCCAAGTAGCTTCTGCAGGCACACTAGGAATATTTGACATGTATTGACAGTATTTGCCCTTGCTTTAATTTCAGGTCATAATATAAGAGGCTATGGTGTACTCTAGGCGGGTTCAGATGGAATTATTCTTCAGGCCATCACCTGAAGAATATTTACATAGCTCAGCTTTTAAAGTGGAATATTTAAATGAAATGAAGATACTTAAGTCATATACTTGGAACAAAAGGCTTTTCTATTTCAGATTTAATTTTAAAATTAGTCCTATAATCAGCTGCTTAGAGAATACCTTCAGAAGGGCAGAAGTAAAGGGTGGGGAGCTCAGGAAGAGTGAAGCTGCCATTCATCTTTTCACTTGCTTTTATCTACACACCATCTTTTCTTTGTGTTTTGACTACCATAGTATGGTTTGCCTTAAGCTGTGCTTATTTGTCAATGGCCAAGATTATTTCAGAATTATCCTTAATTTAGAGTTTTGACAAAAAAATATAACCTTGTAGTATACTGTCAGTGTCAGTAGACTCATAGAATGGTTTGGGTTGAAAGGGACCTTGAAGATCACCTAGTTCCAACCTGCCTGCTGCAGGGAGGGACATTTTTCACTAGACCAGGCTACTCAGAGCCCCATGAAACCTGGCCTTGAATACTTCCTGGGATGGGTTGTGAACAACTTCTCTGGGCAACCTGTTCAAGTGCCTCACCACCCTCAGAGTAAAATATTTCTTCCTGTAATATCTAAACTAACCCTACTCTCAGTTTGAAGCCATTTCCCCTGCTGTTGCTACATGCCTTTGTAATTCCTCTCCAGCCTTGTTGTAAGCCTCCTTTAGGTCCTGGAAGGTTCTCTAAGGTCTCACTGGGGCCTTCTCCAGGCTTAACAATCCCAACTTTCTCAGCCTGTCTTCACAGGAGAGGTGCCACAGCCCCCTGATCATCTTTGTGGCCCTTCTCAAAGGTGAGACAGTTGGGATTGCCTGGGTATGTTTTTTTAGAAGATTAAAAAAAGATGGATATGTCTGGAAACCCTCATATAGTGTTCATAGCCTGAAGAGTGAAGGAAGGAATCCAGTTTTTGCTTGATGATCTTTTGACACTGTTTCACAAATCATTACTATAATTATTTGTCCTTTCAATAGTTTCAAAAACCATTTATATTGTGAAACAAAGCCTGTCACTGTAGAATGCCTCCTTATAGTTAAAGAGCAGTAGCTAAACTTGCCATGTGAACTTTTTCCTAAAGATATTACTGGTTCTGGGCAGAATTCTAGAATTCTCTATTTATGGCTCTAGGAAAAATCTGATATCCCTGTTAACATGGGGGTCCCTTGCACCAGATAATGTTAATTCCAGCATTTAACTAACCTCTCTTGCTGTTCCTTAGACAAATCATACCGACCTTACCACATTTTTAATCCTACAGAGTTTCATGGCTTAATTTTTGGGAGGCCTGTAATAGGAATATTTATACACCTAGTATGTAAGATTTTGAAATCCTTGCTTTTTTATCCAGTAGCTTGATAAACATATGGGCTATAGAGGAATTCCAAAGCAGCTTGTGTTCTCCTACCAGTTTCTTCAGTATGGAGTGCTTTGTAAAGAGTCTTAAAACTGTTACTGTACAAGTTGAATTTTACTGTCTGAAACTGCAGTTTCTGTTACACATTTCAAGTGTGGATATCAAGTCTGTGTGAAGTTGCTGATTTGAAGCAATACAGGTTAAACAGTTGTTTTTAATTATTGGTTATTGTTAATGCTAGACTAAAGATTTTTGTTGAGAGATTGGTTCTCCTCAATTTGTAACCCTTAAAATACAGATTTGTAACTAGATGCAGCTTTACATTATATTTGGTTCTTCCTTTTGACTTAATAAAAATACACTGTATTCACATTTAAACAACTTTGCAGCTTGTTAGACAGTTCTTTAGATTGATGATTTTTTTATGTTATGATGGTAAATATGCTGACTGGTATTTGTTTCCTTTCTTATCTCTTCACTTTGTGTCAGACAGTTTCGCTAGTAATGAAATGCACCACTTTAAAGTTATAATTTATGTAAAGTTATGCTGAATGTGCTGCATACATAGGCAAAAAGTTAACAAATGTAATTAATTTAAAACTAACTGATTAAATAAATGAGATATCTTCTGTAGTTAGTTGAGTTGTGCAGAGGTTTCTCGTCATTGTCTCCTTTCTTACACCAAACCAAATGGGTTTCAGGCTGTCATTTTGTGATTCCTCTGTGTTAATGCTGTTGTCCTGAAAAAAAAAAAACCACACAAACCACAAAAATCCCAGTTGTGCTTGCTCCAATGCTTCTCAATCTGGCTGAAGAAAATATTCAGGTTAAGCGTAACTGGTTAGTGCTACATTATGTAAAATTGAGATTATGATCAGTTATTACATCATCCTCTTATAGCCTGGCCCCTGCTTCTTTGCTAGGAAAAAATAAAACTCATACTTTGTTAATTAGTATTGTATTAATTGCAAATTAATCAGAGCAATTGCTGTTAAATTGAATAAAACAAATACAACACCTGCAAAAAAACTATCAGCATTGCAAGTGATTTTTATCAGCACAAATGGATTCTGTACGCTTTGTGGTAATTCTTCTAGATTTATGGTGCAGTTCTCCTTAAAACATTTTGACAGTTTCTTAGCAATAGATTATAGTGTATTTAGGACTTAACATATGTTGTCATAACTTGAAATGTAACTAGAACTACATTTTTACTTTAACTGCAAATTATCTTATTTGCTTACCTGAACTGGGCTCTTGCAGCATAAAAGATTGTACTCCTTTCCTATTCTAAGACCTTTCTCCAATATTCTCGGCATTCTCCTTGCCATTGGTGTCCTTCTCTGTAATATCTTCTCAAAATGCTTTTAATTCAACTCTTGAATTTAGCTGCTTATGTTAAGACATGTCTATTGTGCTGACAGAGGCTTCTGAACTTGGGCTAGTAGCCAAGCCAGATGCCCCCAGATTTGTTTCTAAGGTGCCTCTCCTGAAATGAAAAGTTGCCGCACAGACCTACTGCACCTTAGAGGATGAAGTGCAATACCATGGAAATAGGGCTGTGTGGTTCCTGGAACAAAATGTCACAGGATCAAACAGAACCATGCTTTTCCCCTCTAGGTTTATAAAGCTATGTCTTTACCAGCTCAAGGAGTTGTGCTTTGTTTTGCAGAGCGAATATCCAGCCTAGCTCTTGCAGGGTTTGCCTGATTGATGCATACTTTCACAGGCAGTTTCCACATGACAGTGTTTTCCTAGTCTCCTAGCCTTTAGTTGTGACAACACTTGAGGGCATGCAGCAGTGGAGCTGAAAGTGTTTAGTAGTACCTTCATCTCAGCCGGACTAGGGAAGAGTTGCAGAGGCTTTGTGCTTCATCCCTGCTGCCTCTCGTTGGCGCAGTCCCAGCCATCAGTTTGGGTAACTCCATACTCTTTTGAAGTTTAAATGGAAAGCTTTCATGTCCCAAAATGCCTGTCAGGGTCTCCTATGAAAGCATTCTGGGTTCCTATTTCAAATAAATGATACACGGTTTAAGCTAGAAAAACTAGTAAGTTAGGCCAAACAAAATTGAAACACTTGCCCCCAAAAAAGAGCCTGCAATTGTTCCAGTCTGATGCAAGTAGAAATGGTGCTTTTCTTCCTTGTAGAGTGCTGTAGCAGTATTTAACTTGGTGAGAGAATTGGAAATGATTCCCAGGGCTCCAGATGGCACCTGCCAGATGGAAGCTCATATTGTCTTAAGATGATGGCGTTGATGGCATGGTGTTTGAGACTGCAATAACCTTTTGTGATGGATTTTCTTACTAGGTAAAGTAAGTGGTCAAGTATTTGCATGCATTGCAGCGTCTGCCAAAATATTTTAATCTGGTGAAAAGGTCAACCTTCTGGAGATGGGATGGCAGAGTTTGGTTTTGTTTTTTCCTTGACTGAATGTGCAAATCCCTCCAATTTGCTTAGACCAGAGGAGGTATCATTGGCTTCTATATACAATTTCTCCTTCACAGAAATGTTACCCAGGTGCATTGCTCTGCACAGAGTTACAATTTGAAATGTGTATGTAGTTTTGCTCCAGAATCTCTTGTTGAAAAGCACTGGGCTTTGTTGCCTGAGTTTCTATAAGCAGGACCGACAATCCTGTCGTATAAAGTTTTGTCTTTATAAAGAAAAGGCATGTTAAAGAAACTTAGAATGAAAGGATCATTTAGATTGGAAAAGACCTTTAAGGTCATTGAGTTCAAACATTAACCCAGCACTGCCAAGTCCATTGCTAAACTATGCCCCTAAGTGTCACATATACACATCTTTTAAATACCTCTAGGGATGGTGAATCTACTACTTCCCATGGACAGCCTGTTCCAATGACTGCCAAGTCTTTCAGCAAAAAAAAAAAATTCCTAATATTCAATCTAAACCTCCTTGGGTGCAACTTGAGGCCATTTCCTCTTGTTCTGTAGCTTGTTTGGGAAAAGAGACTGACCTCAACCTAGCTACAACCTCCTTTCAGGGAGCTGCAGAGAGTGACAAGACCCTTCCGAGCCTCCTCTTCTCAAGGTTAAGCAACCCGAGCTCCCCCAGACACTCCACACAGGACTCACTCTCCAGACCCTTCCCCAGCTCCCTTGCCCTTCTCTGGACACGCTCCAGCACCTCAACATCTTTCTTGTCATGAGGAGCCCAAAACTGGACACAAGATTCAAGGTGTGGCCTCACCAGTACCCAGTACAGAGTGACAATCACTGTCCTGGTTTTTCTGGCCACACTACTCTTGATCCAAGCCAGGCTACCATTGGCCTTCTTGACCACCTGGGCACACTCTGGGCCCATGTTTAGCTGCTGTCAACCAGCATTGCCAGGTCCTTTTCTGCTGGCCACTTTCCAGCCACTCTGCCCCACCCTGTAATGCTGCCTGGGGCTGATGTGACCCAACCAAAGGACCCAACATTTTGCCTCTTTGAACCTTAGACCATGGGCCTTGACACATTGATCCAGCCTGTCCCGATCCCCCTGCAGAGCCTTCCTACCCTCCAGCAGTTCAACACTCCTGCTCACTTTAGTGTTGTCCATGAACTGACTGATGATGCACTTGACCCCCTCATCTGCATCATCAATAAAGATCTGGAACAGACCAGGCCCAAGTGCTGAGCCCTCTGGAACCTCTTGTGACTGACCAACACCTGGATGTAGCACCATTCAACACCACTCTCTGGGATCAGCCATCCAACCAGTTTTTCACCCAGTGAACAGTGCATCTGTCCAAGCCATGAGCTGCCAGTTTCTCCAGGAGAACGCTGTGAGAAGGGTGTCAAAGACTTTGCTGAAGTGCAAGTGACAAAATCCACAGCTTTTCCTTCTTCACACAGTGGGTCACAAGGTCAGCTTGGTCAACTCATGCAAGTTTTCCCTGCAAAACTCAGGAAAAGCAAGATTTTAAAAAACCTCAGCTAAGGAACACTTAAGGGTACTGTCCAGAAGGCAGCTATTTAGAGACTGGTAACAAATCACTCTGGCAATGCTGTTCACAAGCTTGAAATGCAGAATGACTGCTATCTCTCCCCCAATATGGCTTATTTCTTGAGCGGTCTTCAGGGAAAAAGGGAGAGTCACTGTGTTTGTTGTTTGTTGGAGATGTTGCTGTAGGCTGCAGAAGACAGCCCCAGCTGGACTCCTATCTGAAATGAGAAAATTTTTGTGCTTGTTTGAACAAACTGTTCTTTTAAGCACAACACTGTTATTGACATTCAAAACAACAGTAGAAAATGCTACTGTCTCTGCCCACTCCTAGAACAAAACGAACAAAATCACCTCTCAGAAACCACCGGAAAAAACCCAAACCCATACACACATATTTCTGTATCTATATCTATATCTGTATCTATCTACATATCTATATCTGTATATACATATATAAATATATGTATATACCCATCTGCTGTGTAAGTGCAAATAAACCCTGACATTACATCAGTAGAGGTAAATCCAGTTGAAGGTGTGTGCTGAGGACACAAGTTCAACACACCAGCACTGCAGCCAAGGCAGAGGGAGATGAGCTGGATGGAACTGCAGCAGCAATGCTATTGCAAGAAAGGAACATAATTAAAAGCAGGAAACAGGAGAAGCCGTGAAAGGACACAATGCTGATTCATGCTATATCTTGAGTTGGTTCTCAGGGAAAAGGCATGACCTTCTCCATAATTTTTGCAGGCACTGAATCAGTTTTGCCCATAGAGCTGCACACCAGTTCTACATTGCCATAGGAAAGGAGCTGTTACAGAAAATTGGGTGAGGTCTAATGATTCTACCAGACCCTACTGTAATTCAAGACTTTGTGTTCAGTGGATTGCTTACTATCATTTGAAATTATTCACCTGAAACCAAAAAACTCTGCAAAAAAGCATGTCTTAATATTTCAGAAAAGCTTGCATTGCTGAAATCATAGACACATAAAGGAATCTTCTTCATATAACAAAGAAACTACAGGTTTATTAATTAATTTTTAATCATATGAACAGAGTTGCAGTTTGGGGTTACAGTTAATTTTCATTTATTTGATTAATTGAAAAAAAAAAAAAAACAAAACAAAAAACAAACCCAGACATACACCTGTAAAACTAAAAACGAGAAATTTTTCACCAGGGCAAGGCAATTACCTTATATGCTGAATCTTTAAACTTGATACTCCAACAGTTGCACTAAAATATACATCCTGTGAAGGCAGTAAAATCAGAGATTCAAGGGAGAAACACCATCTCACATTGCTGTCACAGACATTCTGCAGTTGTAGGAATATCACTGTCTGTTACTGAGCAGCATTTCTGATTATTCTCTATGATTCCATCTACTGCAGCTGATTAGTCTGCAGTTTTGAATGTTGTTGCTAAATATTTCTTGATTTGGACAAGTCACAGAGTGGTTGATTTTTAGTAAATGCATTTCTCTGAATTCAGGATTTTATATTTGGCAACTCTCCCATTTCTCTCACTGCAGTGTAAAATCCGACAAAGAAACAGGTTAGTGCAACTCTCTGGACGAGGAAATTTAAGGTAAGAGATACTACAAACATACATCTGAGATGTATGTAAAGGTGAATTTAAGAAAAGTAATTGCTTTCTCAAGAAATTAGGAATTACAAATTTTGATTTTCAGTAAAATTCTCAGTGATGTCAGCCCTAATAGACTAAGTTGCAAATTTTCAAGTATTCTGTAAATGATGTTAGAAAGTCAGATCTCTTCTTTTTATGACAATCAAAAGCTAGTTTAAACTAGATAACTACAGTTAAACACAGATAAAACATGAAAATACTGAGAAATACATAAAAGCAGTTCTCAGCTACATGGAATAATAACACTTACTACTACAATATTGATTTCTATTGTCTTTTGCTGTCCCATAGGCAATAACAATTTCTCCTTAGTGTGCACATGCAATAGTCAGCAAGCTAAAAATATCTCTCATTTTTGTGGACAATCTGTTTCAAAAGAAGCCAAGACAATGTCACCAATCAAGACAAATACAGTTATGGAGGCTACTATACACAAGCCAATATGTTCACACAAGTTGGACAACAGAAGGCTGCTAAATGCATTTTATTCTTCCACTGTCTGCAATTCAAAGACAGCTTGAACTTCTTTACTCCACCTTTCAAATTACTGATCAAAAGGCAGGCAAAGAATTGTGACTTTGGTTTTCCCAGAACCACCAGAAGCTCTCTGTACTAAATGCATTGGGAAGGTGAAGAACTGAAAACCGATTTATTCTTGCAAACACCACAAGAAACCTGGACAGGACACAGCATTTCTGTTGAACAAAAACCAGGTCAAACAGTGTTCAGGCAGCATGCTTCCAGTCACCTCAGAAATGCTTGTGTCCTGACAGTATTAATAATAATAACCATTGTATTAATGACCCAGGTGGAGGTGCTTAAAATGCTTGCTCTTACAGAATAATACCTGGTAGTTCTTAGATAAATAGTAGAATTTGTGTGCTTCCCATTGAAATTTTGCTGTTTCTCTGAACTGTCACAGATGTACAGGTAGAATGTCTCAGTATTCTGCACATCACTGCTTAGAAAATGCATGCTATCCCCTCAATTTAGGACAGAACCTAGTTAAATCTATCTTTTTCAATGGGTTGTTGACTTACAGCTGATTTTACTCCTTCAGGGGCAACGGAGGACTTAATTGCTAGGTTTAAGCATTTAAACATATGGGCTACACGTTTAGATTATTTAAATTTAAATTACAAGACATAATTTAAATACCTCAGGCGTTGCCGCTGTTACTTCAACTTCTGTGGCTAGATCTCGGAATTGCCATGGGCAGCAGTGGTGGTGACTCAGTAGGTGGCACTCCAGCCTGGGAATCATGTCACTGCCTGCACCCAGCCGGGTGGGTCAGTGCCCAGCAGGTGGAGTGGCCGTGCCCACACTGCCTGGGCGAGCACCTACGAGCAGAGGATGGGGAAACACCTGGGGGTTGTTCGTGGTGTGAACGCAGGCGTCGTGGTCTTGCAAGGGTCATCCTTGCTGTTGACTCCCCGAGTTTCATGGCTAAAGCAACCCTAAGCAGTTGTGTTCTAACAGCAGATTGCTGCAGTCTGTTCCTCCCCTTTCAGAAAGGTGCTGCTGGGGGGTGATGTTTGGGTTTCCCCACGTAACTGCAAAGAATTTATAGCCTGTGTGCTATTCTGCAATGAAATGCCTTTTGTCTGCCATGCAACGTGTTTACAACCTATCAAAATACTAAGGATTGGGGTCAAACTAAGAGTGTGCCCCTTTTTCCACGTTCAGTGCTCCAGAGTAAATTTGCTGCTGATGTTCTGGGTGCCATATTCAAAATACCATGCACCATCTTTCTGACAGACACGAACACTGACCAGTTCTTCAGTCATATTGGCCCTTATCTTGGTCGATGACTTCACAGAGTTGGAATATGGGGCTTTGAGCAACATGGTCTAATGGGAACTGTCCCTGCCCACGGCAGGGGGGGTGAATTAGGTGATCTTTAAAGTCCCTTCCAGACCAAACCATTCTGTGATTGTATGATTCTATGCCCCTGTGACATAACATATGGAGAAGGGGGACCATGAAAGCAGCAGTTTTTGTATGGCCATCTCCTTGTGAAGGCACACTCAGGATGTGCTAGTCCCAAGAATGGAATGGCAAGCAGTGGCAAAGCATTTCAGAGATGAATGGTGACTTCCCTCTAGATGGTTCCAGATATTGACAACTCCTCCAGGAATCTAATTATGCTCATTGCTTTCTAGTGACTGATCTATTTGCTGCCAGTAGATCATCAGTCAGAGCTCCTGTCATGAAGATTAGTGCCTCCATTAAGAGGATGTTGTGATCATTTAGAGGGAAGTAAGTGAACCAGGGGAATAAAGATAGTAACGTAAGTCTTCGATATTAACTACTTAAGTATGGGTCAAGGCTTAAATAATGAGATTTTGATTTTATCTCATGGCAGATATGTAAGATCCATGCTGAAGTTTGCAAATGCATTTTTAGAATGAATGACAACTAAATATTAAATTCAACAGATATGTAAAATGACATGCATTTGAACATTAAAATCCCTCACCAAAGACATTGTAAAGGACTGTTTTAAACTACCAACAATTATGATTAAAAAGAACAGCTTCTCAAGCTGATTTTGGGGGAGTCATGGTTGCCTTCCTGCTTGTGATTTCATGCCTGCATGTCACACTGGTGGTGGTGTGATGTCCTAAGTATATGACTTACTACTTGCTTCATTGGCTTACAAATGGCCTTATTGAACATTTGGGCAGGAAGCAGAAATTATTTAACTTCATCCAGGACAGGTGTGGAGTAGCAGGAGAGAGCAGATATGGAGGAATGCAGACCAGCTGTACACAGTGATGTGCAGTCTGCCTGCTGTGCATATGTGCAAGAGCAACAGAAGAACCAGAGCAAATGGGGATCGACAGAGATTTGAGAAACTTCCCAACAGGTGGAAGTGTTGCCTCTGCAAAATGGGAATATTTCAAACTGGTTAAAAGACTATGCATTGATAAATCACTCTCTTTCCAGGAAAGCTCTAGTGCTAAAACAGCCCTTGAAGCAGCACGTACTGAAACATTCCTGTTCCTTTTGTAGTAACACCACTGATCTGACAATGCAAGGCTGAGGATGCAGCAAAGCACCTGAAGAAGAACAGTGAAAAAAAATGAGAGCACTTTACCCATATAGATACAATGATTGAGTATATAGTGGGCATGTTATGTTATTGGGAATTTTATAAATTAGAGATGGGACTTTTGAGTTGCTTTAGATGGTGTGATTTTTTTTTTTTTAATTTTTTAAATTTTTTATATAGGCAGGAAGGATGAGTTTGGCCTGTATTTTTGCTGCATGGTTTAGAAGGTCACAAGACGTTTAGTTACAAGACTTTTAAAGGATTTATTAACTAATAAAATATTGCGACAAAGCTTATTTATGTTTTTAACTTAATAGTTATTTTGTTTTATGCATTTTGTTGCACTGCGGGCTTTCTTAACCCATCATTTAATGACACACAGACTTATAATACTATACTTTAAAACTTTTTTATTACTTTTATAACTACTTTTATTTTTTCTATATTTTAAACTTTGAAGCTTTTTCTACTTAGCTCAACATGTTTTTACTTTAACAATAAATCTACATTCTTGCTTTTAGTATTTAAGTTTGGCAGGTTTTTTTACAGTCTCAGATTAAACCTTGTATTTCATTTTAAGCTTTGGCCTGCAGGCTTAATGTTTTGAGAGCTCTCAGCATTTTGGATTCCAACATTATGTGAAAGTAAAAGACATGGAGCTTTTATCTTTACAAAATTGCAAAAAACCTGTAACAGCAATGCCATCACAGGCTTGATTCCTAGTCCTTCACTCTTTCCCATGATGGATATAAACTTCTCTCAAAATAAGCAATGCTGTTTTTTTTAAAAAGAGGCAAATTTATTTGATAGTGCTTTGAAAAAGCAAAATTGAAGTTTAAGGCAATACTAAAGCTTGAATTAGCAGAGGACGTTGTATGTACCTAAAGACACCAGCACTGAAGTAGATTTCAAAGACAGTTACAATCTTAAGAGATACTCTCTCTTAGTGGAGAAATGAAGTTCAAATATTTGAACCAAAATGGAGGTTCAAACAGCCTTCTCTTGCTTATCACCCTGCATATTCCTTTCCATCTGAGGCTGCTCAGTTAGAAGGGCTACAGACAGCCCACTACTTGTGTCCATTTTGAATAAGCACAAAACCAGATCCTACCTCACCTTTTTGTGTCTGCCCCAGCCACATGCCATTATTAAGACAATTTGGCAGGGTCTCACTCTTTCCTGTACTTAGTAAGAAATTAATTTTGTAGTTGCTAAGGCTGGTCTGAGTGGAGATCAGTATATCAAGGCCTGGACATTGCAGATATGAATGAATACATGCTCTGCAAAGGCAGGTGAGTGCTACAGGTAAAGAAGAGTTGCTTATGTAGTCCCTTGAAAGCTCAGTTCTCCCTGCTCCCCAGGTATTACACAATCTTTCTCCAATCAAAGTATAATTGCTGTAACAGCAACAGCAAGCCCAACTACCAGGCTCTCCATTCACAAAGGCAAATTGCTCCTTTATTATTTCGTTTTGGGTTGGTTTAACAATAGAAAAAAATTCTGGGAAAAGAAATAAATAATTGCAAAAATGTTTCTGGTTTCTTGCTTAACTGTGCTAATGAAGTGAGAGAACGCAGCACAGTACAGCATGGAAATAATTACATGAAATCACAGCAAGTGCATAGTAGAGTCCCACATCCCAAGATCTCATCCTGAGATGAGACAGGAGGCATTACAGATCTCCCTAGGAATATTGCAATGCCAACAAACCTGAAGGTCATACCAATGAGTTTTGTAAAAATTTAACTAAGAAATTCTTACCCCTCTTCCCACATTATGTTATTATCCAACATTGGTAATTTCCAAGGTAATTAAAAAACAAATACAAATGTTTTAAAATTTGGAGTCAGAAAGAGGAAATCAAGCCACAGGTGGAAACTAGAGTCAATCAAATGCCTAAAGCTGTTTCTAATTAAGTAACACATTTCAGATAGATCTTGGCATTAGCTTTTTTTGGCCATGCAATATAACTTAAAAACCTCACACAAGGACATTAAGGGTAGACAAAGCAACGATCTATATCACAGGACCTGTCTACACAACAGGAAAGAGCTAAGAATAATCACTGCAGAGTATCTGTTCTGCAACAGCTTTCCATGGGGACAATTTTTTTTTTTTTTTTTGCACTAAGTATGCATTTGTGTGGTTTAGCTGACCATGAGAAGTGAGCTGTGTTAAAAGCAAACAAAAGCATCCATCATGGAAAATAAGAGCATCCTTGTTTAGGAACTGGTACACCACAGCTTCTGGGCTCTCAATTCTGCACTCCAGATTGTTTCCCAGTAACCACCTTACATGGATCAATCCAAAGTGCACTACTCCTTCACTGTAAATGGACAAAATGAAGGAAATGGAACAATACACCACGAGGATTCATGATGAGGTAATAGTTAGTCAGAAGCTGCTAGTGGTGCTGAGCTGCTGCTGCAACTCACACATGTTGTTTCACAAAGCCCAGGCTGCCAACTGCAAAGAAGCAACAATAGTTCAGCATCACTCACACCCTATAACATGTTTCTTTGGCTGTAGATGGCATTGCAGATGTTTCTCAGACAATCAAGAAGCCGTTTCAAATATACTAGTGTGTACAGTGTAATTCATATTGTAAGTTCAAATATGACACAGATGTGACATTCCATGTAGATTTTAGACTGAGTCTGTAAAAAGTAGCAGCTTTTCTTCACTGTAATAACTTTAAGACAATACACTTTTCTGAAAGGAACAGAATATGTGGGAAACAGGGAAGGCAAAACCTCTCTGATGTGGCTCTGCCAGGCAGCAGGAGGCATCTGATGCATCTGACTTATTATTAACAGAACTAAGCAAAACATCCTAAAATACATGATTCTGGACAACTGATAGTTTTGCTTGTCCATCTTCATTGCTGAACAAACCCGTTGGTTCAGCAGATTTCAACTGCACGTACTTGTAAAATTTATTTGCAGCAATGAGGGATTGATATAACTAAAAGTGACAGCCATTGACATGTTAAATGCTGTAAGTACAGGCTGCTTATGGGAATCTTATCACCATACGAGAGTAGTCTCAGTCTAATTATGCAGGTTTGCCTAAAATAATAAAGCCTGTTGAAGAGTTAACCAAACTGGCATTCAGAGGGTATATGCTTATGCCTGGGCTGAGGAAGAGACTAAGTTACACTGAGGTAACGTAGCTTTAAATCAACTTAACACATTAATGCTAGGAATTGTACCAGTATATTTATTCTGGCATAAAAATTCCACCCTATATGGCTCCTACACCATCACAAGCCCTGCCTGTAACCAGGCCACGTGGCCAAGGTGGGGGGAATGGCAGGAGGAGTCCACCATGGGAGCAAGCTCCCACCGTTCCTTGGGCTGGTGAGATCCATCCACACGCAGCATCTCAGAGCACTGGGAAAGCAAGGTGACAGCCTTTAGCTTAAACCTCTCTCGTTTCCCACTAAATGAGATTGTATGATGTGGCATTTACATGAATCAACAGCAGAGTCATTGAAACTCAGCTGGTGTACAGTAACTTGCTCGGCTGCCACATCTTCAGCAGAGGTGTAAGTCCTTTGCTGTAAAAGTACTGGTGGAAGAGGCTTGTTCTGGGTGTGACTAGGATGTTAGGGGGTGTCTTTGGATTTTAGGAAAAGAGGCCCATTCCCCAATAGCCTAACCACTGTCAGTGATGCCCTGTAAACCTTTTTGTTTCCAAGCCTGCTTCTCCTAATTGCATCTCTGCTGTTCTGGATCTTCTAACTCCATTGGTGGCCACCTGGCTGCAGCTTGCCTTAAAATATTCCCCACTAACTTGATCCCTCCCATCTGTGCTCATCTCAGACTAAAACCATCAATCCAATACCTTTCAAAATTACTAATTCCTCCTAGCCTCTTTATTGTCACACGTGGTTCCCATTTCTGGTAGTCCAACTTCCTTCTATCTAAGGGGAACAAAAAGTTACCTTATCAAGCCATCACACAGACACTGTCTGGAAGTTAACTGCAGAAGTCTCTCCCACCTCTCCAGGTGAGACCCACCTGCCCCTCAGGTTTGGGGTCCCCTCAGCAGAAGAAGCAAGTTTCCAAGGATTCGGGAGTGTGGTAAGAACTGTGGGGTAATCTGCCAAAGGAAAGAGATGCTCATTTGGAAATAAACATGTGCAACCTGCTTAAAGCAGGGCTCCATCTAAAGTTTATGAAGAATGGCTAATTTTTTAAGTTATATTTTATTCTTTCCAGATGCGGAGTAAATGGCACATGACAGTTTATTTCTGGTTTCTTCTTGTCAAAAGAAAAACCAGAAAAGTTTGTACCAACTGAGAGTATTTGGACTGAAAATATTACAAGCATCTTCTTATTCTACCTCTTTTTATGAACGTATCAGAACAGCAGCAGGCAGTACACAGTAATCCACACAGGCACTGCCTTTCATATGACATGAACATTTTCTGTGCTAACCAAATGGCAGCTCTCGGCCAAGTCTCTGGGAACTTAAAGAAAAAGCTACCCTTTTATAGCCAGTCTGACCCAGACATCTCCCACTTGAGGTATAGAATTGCCACTGGTTGCTACTCTGGACCCTGGGGGCACAGGTGTTTTCAGAGGACCAATTAAATCCTGGGCAATCTGAATTGTCTGAAGGAGATGTTTGTATCTGCCTTGACTAGAAACATCTAATTAGGTTGTATAAGCAGGGCAGCCAGCTGCTTGGCTTTTGTGCCTTGCATCCCAGTAGAAAGGGCTACAAATAAAAAGGAAAGATGGCAAAGATGGAAAAAACCCACTTATCTGGAACCCCCTTCAAGAACAAGATTGTTTTGGTCTCACATTCTGCAAGAAACCAACATTGAAAACCAGTGTGAAGCTCTTCCAGTCAACTACTGCTTTATACTATTAAAACCTTCTCTGAAATAGTCATTAAAATCAAGATAAATTTTAGGTCTGTAGCTTTTGTTACTTTAGAATTTGCCCTGGAAGTTGATTTTAATTGGTGAGTCTGGTGTATTCATGCAAATAAACTGTGGCTCTATCCTATTTTATTAAACCTGACTTTGAGAAACAAAAATAAGCAGAATAAAAATTGCCTAGGAATAAAAGAGAGGAAACAATAAAAACTTTGTGAGAAGCAAATTTAGGGGAGAAAAAGGAAAAGAAAATGTGTATTACTTTGCTTCTATCAAACATGTAAAGGAGGAGCCCTCTTTAAAAATATTCATGTTTCTTTCATCCCCTTGTTTATTTTTTTCTTGCAGAGTGTCATGCAAATCCAGCAGGTTGACTAGACAACGCTATGCAAAACCAAATGTGTGGCAATGAACCATAGCTCTTTCTGATGGTTTTCAGTTTTTAATAAGGCTCTTGGCTTCAGCTCAAGTTGAAAAGATGGAAAAGGAATTGCATTAATAACAATTATCTTGTCAGCTGATGATCTTCTTCACACTAAAAACATCAAGGCCTTCCATTTGACCTTGCCTTCAGATCAGATATAATATGGAAAACTGGAATTGCTTATTGGTAAAAAAAAAAAAAAAAAGAAAAAAAGAAAAACAAAATAAACAGTCTTTTTTCATATTACATGCAAATCCAAATAATCCTCTCTGTCCCACAGTCTGACCCAATTTTGCTTGGGCAGACTTTGTGCTTCTAAGCTCGGCACTTTTGAGACTGCAATTTAGCAGATACTACTAAATGTGAGGGCACAGCACTTGCAAAACCAAGTCTAAAGCTACTGCACTCACTGCACTAAAATGTCCAGGGTCCTTGCTCTAACCAAAAGTCCTCCCTTAGCCACATCACCCAAATGGACAAGCTAAAGCCAAGAGTTCCATTCTTTCAGCAGTTCCAGACAGGAGAACATTTGCCCAAACTGCATGAGGGGACATCCTATTTGCAGGTGGGAATATTTAAGTATGTTCATCTGCTTATTGCCATACATACTTGGAAAATGGATACAAATTAGTAGCAGGACAGTGGAAAATGTGTTTGATTTCATGCTTTATTGCAAATTAGCTGCAAAGAAATCTCTCCTTGCCAAACACCATACCATAGTTGAGGGACAATTGTTTTCTGCCACAGGATACAAACCAGTAAGAGGAAACATTTGCATAGTTCCTTGTTTTGTTCATCTCACTCTTTTCTTAATCCATACACCATCCACAAGATGAAAACACTGAGTATTTTTACTAAGCATTTTTCAGAACGGCAATCACTAACCCAACTCCTCTCATTTTTCATTAATGCTTTCTAAGAGTAATGCCGAAGAATCCCACTGCAGCCTAAATTTTTCTAATTTCCTTCTTCAGCCATGAAAAGGAAATTATGGGAAAGTCTTAAAAATAACATTTTGTGTTCATAATATCCCTCATTTCTTTGTTCTTTGACTCTAGTTATTTAGTTCGAAGCAGTGTATTTTGCAAATTTAAGGATCTTCCTTTTTAATCTGGAGTTTTTCATTATATGATCAAGCAATTAGGATCCAATCCTGTAACATTCTCTGGATGCAGAAATTTATTCCACTCAAATGAAAATAATTGAAGGATTATAAACATGGGGTAACAAAACCAGCATGGTAATCACTCTGTGACTTAGGCTAGGTCTATGTTAGCAAGCAGCAGGATTCCAGCAGGAGAAGCTCTGCAGTGCAAACCAGCCTGTGTGGAGGATGTAACCTCCCTCTGTGTGCTCTGGAAGATTTGTTCCAGGCTGGCTCCATCAGTGGTTGGAATGCAGCTCTTTGTTATGCTTCAGGTGGAACAGTTCTTACTTCATCGTTTGGAGCTGCTCCACAAAATGAACCAAAGAGCAGGAAGCGGGGGGGGAACCAGAAATTTGCTTCAAAAAATACATACCTCACCTAAATCAAAATGCCAGGGTAGATGAATGCACACTTAAGTTTACCCTTATGAATAAATGGGTGGTCATATCTGTGGCAGATTTAATCTGAAATAAATCAAACTGATGGAAAGATAGCAGAATAAAATCTTTTTTTCTGTAGAAATTTTAAGAAAGAGCTGTTGTGGAATAAAGTTCCCTCTTCTTTTTGTTGTTGAAACATGGAAAAAAATACTTTACATAGATTCCATAATCCCCCTGAAGCATAATTAATTTATCACAGCATTGAGAAGCAAGTTCTTGGCCTCAGTAGGGAAAGAAGTCCCCTGAGACCAGCAGGTCAGCCAGTGCCAGCAGCAGGCCCCATCAACCTTTCCATAACTCAGCTGCACCCTGAGAAACACTTGGACATAATGTCAGGACACAGTGCCACTGGCAGAAGAAAACTGGACAAAAATACCATGAGGACTGCACAGAAAATGCACAGAAACTTCCTTGATGCAAATATTCATCAGAATATTTGACAGAACTAAACAGAACTAAACTGGCAACACCAGTTTTCTAAAACTTCCCCCTTGCCCTGATTTCTATCCTTTTCCTCAAAAAATCAATCAATCTCCTTTTCCCAGTTCTTTTGTCTTTTTCTCCTTCATCTTTCCTGTTTTTTTGTTTTTGTTTTTGTTTTTTTTCCTGAGGACGTTACACTTTTTACTTATTTATCAGCTGTAATAATCTTGAAGTTTGTTGAGCTGAAAGCTGTTTCCACTTCAGTAGGTCTGGTGGTAGATTCTCTGAGCAGTAACCAACTGGTTCCTCTGAATCTTTCACCAGACAGCTTTATATAGATCAAGGCAAACTGAGAGCCTGTTTTGC
The DNA here is from genome assembly GCA_018697195.1 of Certhia americana. Taxonomy (NCBI): domain Eukaryota; kingdom Metazoa; phylum Chordata; class Aves; order Passeriformes; family Certhiidae; genus Certhia; species Certhia americana. The sequence continues at coordinate 32,894,335 of CM031858.1, forward strand.
TGGCAAAAGCAAGGAGGAAAAGTACTTGGGAGTATACAGCCCTCATCATCCATGAATAAATGGAGAAAAGAACATAAAATAAGAAGCATCGTGAAGGTGACTTAGATTAGGAAAATTTTGTCCACGCTAACAAAAACTGTGTACCTTGACCAAACTAGGTTAATGGAAAGAGACGCCCACCTCTGTGAGGAAATCCATCAAGGCTTGGACAGATCTTCCACATCAGAACCAGAAAATGTGACTGTTATGATGATTTGCATCTGGTCCTCCTGATGCAAGCTTTCCTAGAAAAACAGGAAGGAAGAAAAATTCTGTAGGGGCATCATTCACATCTTCATTCTACTGCTTGACACAGTCATCCTAGTAAGAGCTTTCATTTTCCATTCTTTCCTGGAATCTGCACACCATAGCTTCATGAAAGGTGATTATTCAGTACAGCACTGAAGTTGGAGAGAACAAAAAAAAGTCTGGAAAATGAATGAATGAAGGATTGAAATCCTACAAATAAGCAGTTTGGAAATTTGAACAGGACTTTCTCCAAAAGAAAAAAACTGCTCCCTGTCATAATTGTCTTTTATTCCATTAAGAACACTTGCCTGCATAGTCACCTTTTGCTAAATTGAACTATAGCTAATTATGATTTTTTTTTTTTTTTGTGACAATATTGTGTGACTTACTGGTAGCAATATTACATATTTATGCAGAGAAAACCAAGGTTTATAAATTTCACTGATATTCATTTTTGAATGCTAGAATATAAGAAAAAATTGATTTTTGAAAATAAGTTTATACTGGCAATCCCACAGAGAGCTATTTAATTATGTTAGTCTCATTTTTTTCCTTTAATTTCAGCCTTTTCCTATTCTGGCCATCCTTTTGGAATCCTTGGACATCATGGTGGTTGCTCAGAGCACAACAGCTGACAGCAACAGCAAAAAAGGTGATGTTCAGCCCTTTAGGTGCTTTCACCATCCATCACTAACATAAAATTTGCCACCACAGGGGAAGTGACACTTGGAGCCCTGTCTACACCCATGTAGGGTCTCCACTGCCAGAATGGTGGAAAAGATTTTGTGGATAAAAGTTTTGGAGTACTCAAGACAAATTAATAATTATATTCTTTGAGAATTTTTATCCTAGAGCTTCCTTCATATTTTGATGTATTATGGGAAAAATTAGTCCACACATTACAGGAAAAAAAAAGCTAAGAAAAGAAAATATTATAGCCTTTTCAGTATTTAGAAATTAAGTAAATATGTATAATGGTACTAAAATATTTCTCTTTTTCAAAATAGAAGAAGTTGCTCAGATCCTCTGAGGATTCTTATCAGTAGTGAGATAAGTAAAGATCATTCAAGCTCTTCAGAAGCAGAAACCCTTACCCCTTCTTATTGCAACAGAAAATTAACTCTTTTCCTTCCACTCTCATCAGTGGATATTTTCAAGGTGCTTTCATTTATTACTCTGAAACACATTTCAGCAAAAAAGTAAAGCCTCAACAGTAAGAGACAAGCACTGTCACAGATAAATGACTTCCCCCAGCTTGCCAAGCTCTTTTTCAGAAGACATATTCCAAAGCCCAGGAATCCAAGGTTTCAGAGTTGTGGCATAAACACAAAGAAAATCTCCAAGTGATGGTACACAACATTAATCACGTGTTTGAAATTCCTCTTGGAATTTTAACACCTAGCCAGTGAGGAAACAAAATTACTAGAACTTTGATTTCCTGAGAAACCAGCTGGAAATAAACCTTCAGGAGATGTTTTATTCACCTTTCAAAAATTAGCTAATTGGATTTATCAATCACAGAACAACAGAATCATTTGGGTTGGAAAATACCACGGAGATAATCAAAATTTGACCTATCGGCACCTCGTCAACTAGACCGTAGCATTAACTCCGGCGTCCAGCCGTTTCTTGTGAAACTGCAGGGGTAATTTTACTCTTTTTTTTAAAATGTTTTTTTATTCCCCTTCTTAACTAAAAGGCTTCTGAAAAAAAAAAAAAAAAAAAAGGCCAGTCAAGCCGTACTTTTTCAGTCTGAGCTAGATGCGTTCTCAGGTGCGATCCCGTAAAGCACAGGCGGTGCCTACTGAAGGCTGAGGTGTTAGACGCTGTAAACACCAAAGAGCCCAGCTCACTCAAGGTGACTCAATCACGGGACGCAGATCTGATCAGGACGCGGGTCACAGGACACCTCCATCCCCGCTACGCGGTGACCGGGACTGCCAAACCCTTTTATTTCCAGCACAGCCGCCCTCGGCACCCCGGTGTCTTTCTCCAGGGCCCGGGCGGGGCGGGCAGCGCGGCCCCGCCCGCTGTCGGTGACGCGAGTTCTCCCGGCTCAGGGCGGCGGCGGCAGCGGCGGCGGCGGCGGGTGAGCCGTGTGGGAAGGGGATGGGGAGCAGGATGGGGATGAGGGGCTGTCAGTCCCTCCGGACAGCTGGCTGTCCCCGGAGCGGCCGCGGCTGTGTGTGTGGAGCGGGGAGCGCTGGTGCGGGCCGTGCTGCGGTGTCGGAGGGCGCTGCGGGGCTCGGGGGCACCGGCCGCGCTTCAGGGCGGCTCGGGAAGCCCTGGCCCTGCAGCCAGCCCTGGCGCCCGGCTCCTCCCGGCCCTTAGGAACGTGTTTGCCCCCCGATCTTTGCCGGAGGGCTCCGCCGCGGCTTGCGGCGCGGTAAATGACTGCCCTTAGCAATGATTAGCGCCGGGCAGGGAGAAGATTTGGTTTAAGCAACTGCTAATCTTGTTTTGGTCCGCTCCTCTTTGTTTCGCTATCGCAAGTCCATCGCCTTCGGCATCTGTGATCTGAAGATCACAGGGATGTGCAAAAGCTCTCTGTGTTTGTATATACACATATTGTTATTGTTGTATGTATACATTATATAACATGCAATATACATATGCTATACAAATACGTAGTGTATATCACAGCATGCTTTTGTATGAAATGTATTATATTCGATGTACTGTTCGGGTAGTCAGGAGACTGCCTTATGCTATTTTTAAATTCTGTGTTATCTAAGTTAAGCAGCATGAGAAATGTTTGGGTAGGTATGAAGACAGCCTGTGAAAACACAGTATGCAATTAGAAGGAACTGATTTATAAAGCAAAGGAAGTTCCCGTGACTGAGGGTTGCTGGGTTTGCCTTGGGTCGTGTTCTGGAGCTGGGCACAAAGGCACAGGGGCAGTCCGTGTCCCTAGGGACAGTCACCATCAGCTCAGGAGGACTGGCTGGGGGTTCTCACAGCCCTTCAAGGACATGGCAGTCCTAAATAAATGCTGCCTAATTCTGCTAGTAGTGTCCAGGGGACAAAGGCAGGCGGAACTGTGGAGCCAAACTCTTGAGGATCAGGGTCTGGCCCACTCAGGTGTGTTTGAGGCACCCACCTGGCATGTGCCCACATCACCCATGACCCAAGGGAAACTGCAGCTGGAGTTTTCACTGCCCACCCTGCTTCTCACATCGACAGAAATAGCTCAAGTGAAGGGAAAGGTTTTCCTATTTGTGTTAGGCACAACTGAAACTGAAAGTAATGCAAGGCAGGGCTTTCCTGAATGACACAATACTGGACTTCCTTTAGAAAAGTGGAAATGCCAATGTTTTCTTTGTGTAGAAGATGCAAATAATATTTATGCCTGACTCAGCCTAGGGTATTATTTATGATGCTTGACTTGAAATCCAGAAATCTCTTGTTTATAATGTATATTTCGTGTTGAATCTAAGGAGTATTTGCCTTGTAATCAGTTTAAAGATCTTGCATTGGAACACTATGGTTGTATTCATAGAAATACTTGCACCTTTATTGTAGATGATAATAATGATTATTATTTTAAATTTTATTAGGAAAATAATTATATATAATTCTTTTTTTTAAAAGGAGAGAAATATTTTGAAAATATTCAACTAAGGATTTGTGCTCTTCTACCATTGCAAAGCAGCTGCACTTTTCCAGATTAAAACCTGAAGAGCAGCTGTTCTGGAGGTTAGCCAGCCCTGGTGTAGCTGCCTGAGGTAATTGTGTGATCTCTGCATGCCCACAGTGATGAGATGCTTTTAGCATAGGTGCAGTGTACAGGTCACACGTGAGCTGTGCCGAGGCTCCAAGTGTCCTGAGATTTCCCTTCCCCAGCACTATGCCATACTGAGCAAAAACTGCTGAAGATTTGGGTCAAACTGAACAATCCTCAGGCATAAGAACAAGTGGGGCATTGACTCAAACCATCAGTTGGCAAATGTGAAGCGACCTCTTGGTGGACTGTCATGACTGAGCCAGGACTGGTGACGTGACTGATGCAAGGCAGCTCAGTGCTACCACTGAACAGATCAGGAACAGAGCACAATAAGGGTGAAGGCTCTGTTCACAGAAATTTTAGATCCATTGTGCTGCTACACAGCTTACAGAACAGCTTTTGCAACCCAGACACAGGCCATGGCCGTCATCAGTTTGAACATACCTAGCTAAGCAAACCTAGAGCACCTTTCCTTGATTCTTCTCTCCTTCCTTTCCCTGGCAGCTTATTGTCCCTGCCACAGAGCAGCGCTGCCTTTGGCTTCCTGGGCTGAACCTGCAGATCAGGCACTTCTTTCAGTGTGGTGTTCCACTCTGCCCACCCTTCTCCTGGCAATGAGAGATACTGTCAAGGGTACCAATGCAGAATTTGGGGCCTTTCTGACCATAAAGGGCTGAATCAGTCTTGTGGCCTCATTTTAGTCAATTTTTGCTCAGTATGTTTCCTAATTGCCATCCTTTCAGGCAACTGCAACCTTCCCTGCTTTTATCAGGCAATTTTGTAACTTCTCGTTGCAAAAGAAGGAAGCACTTCTCTTGCCGGTTGATTTTAAAAGAAAATGCAAACAAAAAAACCAAACAACCCAAAAGAACAAAACCCACACTGTTGATAAAACACAAAGCAAAAAAGTTGTGAACATTTACTCAGCAGCATGGATTGCTGGGGCTGTTTCTTGCTTCCTGGGAGTCAGTAGGTAGTATAAGACAGGTGACAACTTTGGTGTATCATATCTCTGCAATGTGTCACACAGATCTTATTTCCATGCATGTGGTGTGTAGTATACATAAGGTTTTGGCTTTTGTAAACAGAGAAGTAAAAGAGATCTCAATAATTTAGAGTATTTTGTTTTTTCTTTCTTCTTATTAAACATTTTGCATATTTTTATTACCTAAAGAAAACGAAACCCTCAGCAACTTTTTTGTTCTTCCGATAAAAATACAAAGAGAAAAGCACAGCTCTGTGTCCTACAGTAATTTCCCAACTTCTTGGCAAGATAAGTCTTGGAAAAGAGAAGCAAATCATGCTTCATGTCTACAGGGAGTTACATGCACAAGTTTGCTGCGTAGTGCTTGGCTCTGGATCTTTGTATCAATGCTTGCTAAATCTCTACAGAGAGCTTAAGAATAGAAACATTTCATAAGCATTCTTCTTCCCCAGTTTGCAGGGGAAAAAAAGAAACCCAGAAGAATCCTTGATTAGTATGTTTACAAAACATTCATGTTTTGCATGCAGACATTGAAAGACAGAAAGGTAAAAATAAAAAGCTGGTCATGCCACTTCATTGGTGGCTGCAGGTGTGACCTCTCCGCCCACAGAAAGCGGACTGCCATCACGATTTCCTTGTTGGCAGAAGCTCCAGCTGAATCACACACTTGGTCATCAGCTCTCTGTGCTGTTAAAATCCAGCATCTGTGGGAGGGAAAGAAGCAGAGAGACTGCAAAGACAGCTTGGAGCTGAAACCACTTGCAGCAGCCCTGGCACAGACAAACCCTCGTGGTGGAAGATGTTGCAGAAGGAGCAGGGTCTCCTGAGGAATCCATCTACACTGCACATAGCACCAAAGTGCTGCCTGTGCAGCATCCAGCAATTTGGGCACGGGTCAGTGGCCTGATGTAGGTGACTGGTGCCTTTCAAGGTGACTGTCCAGAGGGATCCAAAATGCTGGCACGTGACCTACAGCTGATCCACCCTCTTCTTGAGCAGCAGCTGAAGAGTAAGTAGGACACCTTGTGAGCATTCACAAAGACACCAAACATCTAAGTTTAGCTGTCTGAATCCTGCTTGTCCAGATTTCTGTAGACCAGGCAGAACAGTAGGAGTTTTAATGGGACATAATCCAGTGATGAACTCACCAATGGTTCTGTGATTCCCACAGTGTTCCTCTGGGGATCCTCTTTCAATCTGGAGAAATTCAAACCAGTCTTTTTCTTCTTGAGGCCTAATTAGTGGAATGTCTTCACAGAACCCTTAAATGTCCTTAGGCTCCTGGTTTTAGTTTTCTTTCTGATTTTGTTGGACCTGTTCTTCACAGAGAAAGGAGCCCACACTGTCTGCCAGCCTTTGTGCTGGCCCTTGGCTTGCTCTCTGGTGCACTTACTCCTTCAATACTTAGGAGACAGACATAAATAACATACATACTATGTTCTTGCTTATTTTCTTCTGCTTGGCTGAAAGTCTGCAGTTAAACAGGGTATGTCTCTGGATTGATGCTGTGCAGGTGTTGCTCAAGGTGTCCAGTGTACACCAGCACTGCAGGTTGTCCCACTGGCACCTCAGTAAGACTTCAGCAAAAGTAGCTGTAGTAGTAGTAGTAGTAGTATGTAGCAGTATGGCAGGTGAATTCATCAATAGATATGAACATTGAAAACGCTATTACAAAAAGCATTGCCGTGTGGGTGCACCTGAAAGGAAGTACTTGAAGGATTGAAGGGAGTTCCTCTTTGCTCCAGCATCTTCACGTGCCTGGTGTTACAGATTGTCACAGAGCTGAGGGGCAGGATGCACACCAGTGAGTTCCATTTGTTTGAGAACAGGTAATCCAGCAATGATTTCATTATGGATCTTCTCTCTTGTGCATTAAAAGAGGAAGCAATTTACCCCCCATGCTTGCTTTTTTGTGGTGTGAAGGAATTCCTAGGAGTTTCCTGATATTGAAAAATTCGTGACTTAAGAAAATTACTTCTTCCTTTCCCTTCCTTCTCTACCAGAGATACACTCACTTATAGCTAAAACTACATTTCAAAGCCAAACGTTCTACTCCTGTAATAAAGCATCTATTTTACTGTAGAATTGGCAATGAGTAATTTACTCTGACCTCTGTTTGTGTGCTGCCCACACATCCTTCAGGTTCCTTCTCCTCCTTTCCCTCAGGGAGGCCCTAGCTGCTCACCTACCTTACTTCTTGAGTACAGCAGCAGTCACCAGGTTATAAGTTTTGACTTCTAATAGTGTCATTGTTTTGATTGTGTAATGGTGATGTGTGGTTTTAAATTAGTCATAACTTTAGCTTCTGTTTTAGTGAGATCTTCAGTTGTCTTCCCAGAGGGGAAGGCTCTGTTTTCTCGAGAGCAGTGTGTCTTTTCCCAGAAGAAATTAATTTCTGCTAATGACACATGAAGAGGTGAGGTGGCAGTGGAGGTGTTGGGGAGTGATTATGGGGAGAAGGGACATATCTGCATGTACCAGGCACTGAAGAACATCTTGATAATGCCAGAGCCTATGACGTGCCAGGCACTCGTGTATAAATAGTCACGTTGGCACGTAGTGTCATTGCAATCATGCTTTGAGAACAGCTGAGTCTAACAGCCTTGTCTCTTACACAGCCCAAAGACACCCTCACATGTCTTCAGACATGTGAAATAATAAGACTGGTGTTTAATGACTGAGACACAAGTTGTTGTTCTCCCCAGGGATTTAGGACTACCTGGCATTTGTTAGATCTGTCCAGCCACTGGTTGCAGGTGTGACAGTTGGGAGTTGGGAAGGCAGGAATGCAAATCACTCATTCCTGTTGAGAGAAAGCCCCTTGTCTCCTGCTTTCTGGATGGATGAAGATGAATCACAGAATATGCCGAGTTGGAAGATCTGTTTAACCTGCTGGCTGGGAAAAAGATGTCAGCAGTAGGTATGTAATCCAGTGCTAAACCTTAGAGTAGAAATGCAAGATCCTCTCCCATCTGAGGTCCTTTTTTTGTGCGCTTTCCACAGCTGAATCACAGGGGTTTAATGCAAACCTTGGTAGGTTGGTGTTAATAGTCCAGGTCAGCTTGCAAAGAAAGCATCTTGATTTCTCAGGAAAACTATCCGTCAGTATTTGCACCAAACCTTGTAACTAATACAAGATAATGGTAAAGATAATTTGGAGTCTTGTGGACTATCTTTAAGAAAACATAGGGCAATCTTTAGGCTTCAGTCAGACTGGGAAAATAATATCCTGTACTATGGCATATGTGTATAAGGAATTATTTTCTTTCAAAAAAGGATTCTTTCATTTTCTCCAGGGTTTCCAGACTCACAGATCTTTTGGACCAAAGCGAGTTGTACACATTAAATATCTTTTCTTAGAGTAATAGGTTTACTTGAAAAAATAAGGCTTTGGGACTTAAAGCATCTGAACAACACTGTGTAAGTACTAGTTGACACTCCAGAATTATTTTGACCACCGGAGGATCACTAGAGCTTCTGTCATTCCAGCCTTGGGTGGTAATTAACTTGTCCTAGACATCTGAAATACAAGTTGTTAGCAGTGTGGAAAAATCATAAGTGGGTTCATGTATATGATTGCCTTTTCACTGGATTTCTAGCAAAGCTTAATTCTAAGGAGTGCTTTTCTCCATAAGCTTGGCTAAGCTAATAACTTTCCAGCCTTGAATAGCTTTATTCTCTCTTTAATGTATATGAAATTCTGGATTTCAGCAGTCAGTTAATAACTAGTTTTACAGTTGCAAAAGTTGTGTTGTTTTTTAGTCTAGATGACTAAAACATCTAACCATTCTCCTTCCTGTTCTCCTGCTAGAACAGTAGTACAGACCCTGTCAAGGACAGTACTATCTTTACAGAGTGCTTTCTGAGTATGTAAAACACTTGCTGTGTATAAATGTGGTGCAGGATTTGAAACTCATCTATAGAGGGGAAGAAATGCGTCCTCAACAATGGTTGTTTCCACCTCCGGTGGCACTAAGTGACCTAATCAGTTCTGCAGGAAAGTTACCTGCAGTGAGGAGTAGGCTGGGTACCTGCACTGGGGCTCTCCTCCATGGGCTTCCAGCTGCAGGGGGTGTGTGGTAACTGGTACCTTCTGCTCCTCCTTGGTCTGGGCCCTTGGTTTTGTTGAGGTGCCATGATTGCGGTTCCATTCTGAGATTTGGATGTAGCCCTGGACCTAAAAGCCATTGTCCCTGCAGCATCACCGTGTTTCTACAAACCAGTGGAGCTGGAAAGGGTTTCTTAGTGGTGATCAGATCCTGCCAGCCATGTGATGGACATTGAGTATGGGTTTAACTGTGGGACCACAAAGTAGTACTTCTAATACATCCATACATAACGTGTAAGTTTCAGGTGGTTTGGTTAAAGGTGTGGTTATATGTGGTTATATCAACACTTTTTCTAAGACTGGGTTGTGCTTTTTTTGGCCTGAAGTAAATATATTTTAGTGAACTTGGAATAAGTGTTATTAAACACAAACCAGTTTCCTCTTGATCTACTGTTTTCCTTTAGGCTTGCCATACAGATCTGTGCATTCTGCTCATTTCAGCAGCACCAAAATGAGTGTGAAATCTTTCTCCTGCTGAAGGCAGAAGTTGTTGGTCAGACCACTTAGTGGCCTACTTAAATTCATTGTTGGAAAAACATCACATGGGTTTGGGCACTGTGAAAGCAAGTTGTGAGCTGTACTTGTCCTGCAAGTACTGTTTTCTACCTTTACTTCTCTTACCACTTTATCTTGAACAGTGTTTGTCCCAGGCTGACTAGCAGCTTCGTTGACTTGGCTGTGATGGCAGAGCAGTCAAACCTAAGTGCTACTTTTCTTCTCTCCTTCTCTTTTTTGTGTATTTGCTGTGCCTGCTGTTGTTGTCTCACAACTTCGTAAAGAAGTTTGCCACATCACAGATGAGCCTCCTGTGCCAGGAGTTGGCCAAAAGCTGATATCAGTCTTATAAATCAGGGTGCAGCAGTGGAGTGAAAGCAACTAAAATCATATCTTAATGTTCAGCAGGCACAAAATAAACAAGAAGTAGAAAATGCAGGTATATGGATGAATAACTGATTTTCGGCTTGTTTTTCTTACTGGTCAATCTCATGAAAAGTTTCTCCTGCCAAATGCTGTTTGTTTCTCAGATTTGCCTGCTTTAGTAATAAGTAACACTATTTAGAAGCTATTTCCTTCCAAAATACTGTTTTCATGCCACTGACACAGTCTAGTATCTAGAAAGATAACAAAGCCTGTTGAACAATTGAACTGCCCAGTCAAATTCACTGTTAATACATTCCTAAAATGGTTAATTGGATGGTTGATAGATCCAGCTCACAAACTAGTGCAATATATGGATGCAGCCACACAAATGTGACAACAGTAAGAGTTTGTGTCAGTGATGGGCCATCTGATTCATGCTTCAGGGGAAGGGAGCCCAAAGAGTGAATTGCCATAGTGTGAAAAACTGGATGTCTGATCCAGCTGACCTGTTGTAATGATCTGTCGTGGGCTTGGTCAACTTAAAATACACTAGAGACACAACGGTTTGAAGAGAGTTGATCCAAATGCTTTGTGGGCATACTGTATTGACTGCAATATTTCCTACCTTACCCACTGTTTCAAGCTGCAGTTATGCAGACTACTTAGGATCAGTGTGTCTCAGGATGTTACTGCTTAGCTGTTCATTTTATTTTTTACTATATCTGTGCTGGGTCTTTCCCAGCCATCTCCCCAGACACGTGTCATGAAACTGGGACTTCTAATTCTGTGATTGTGGCCAAAACTGTAACTTTTGCTTTACTTTCCTCTCTGGGCACAAGACCAAACACTAACACTTCCTGGATTGGAGCAGGTAGCACATCACAAAAATAGGTGTTTTGATAGCATAAGGAAATCCGCAACAGGGAAAAAAGCCAAGCTAAAACATGTAGTGCTAAGTAACAGCAATTCAAGCAGCAGACAAAAATCGTGTCATAAATTAAAATATTTTGAAATAAGCAAAAAGTGAGAAATTTCTGGCACATGAGATTCAAAGTGTTCCAGTGGGTGAGTCCAGAAGGAAAGGGTCAGGTGATGGCAGCCTCTGCATCTGAGAGTCAGAGAAGGACATGTAGCAATAAGACTGCATAGTATTTGCTGACTTTTGCTCTGCTTACTCATTAGCAAAAATACAGCTTCCATCAGGCTGCCTTTTCCTGCGATATTTAAAAACAGTGATACCTTGAGAAAGATACTATTTTTAAGGCAACTTAATTTGATTTAATGCAATGAAGCACTTAATTTCTGAGAAAAACATTAATTTTTTGAAAGAAAGACATATACGTTCTCTTAAACTTCCTTCAGAAGCAACATTTAATGTTTTCCTTAGAAATTCAATATGTGTTCTGAAATGCTGAGACATTAGTCTCCCTTCACAACCCCCACCTTGTTGGTTTCTAAAAGTAACAGCTGTCTGATGTGTTGTTAGTAACCTGCATCTTGTAAAAAATACCTAGGGATGACTTATCTGTCTGTGTTGGTGTACCTTGTGAGATCTGTGTATGGTTTATGAGTGCACAGTGTGTACACCCTCACTCATCACTTCTGCCACTGAACGGAACTGTCACTTGCAAAGTACACAGCAAGTGGTTTAGCCTGGAGATTACTTGCTTCTTTCCCTTCTCAGAGGTAGTTTCAGTGCCAGTGGTGGGCCTGTTCTGCATAACCATCAGTAAGAAGCCTAGTGCCTGTCCAGTGTTCTCAATGTTGAGTACAGCTGAAAAGATGGCTGAATTTGCTGGCTTGCCAAAGTTGCCTTTTCTTCTGAAATTGATTTCTCCTAGCTCAGCGGATCTCAAAATCTCTCTGGACACAAGCACACTTCCTGAAACTTTACCTTGAAGGCCATCAATACTTCCTTCGAAGACTTTGTCTTTCTTTGTCAGCTTTCTGAAAGTGTCCTAGCAATAAAACCTGTGGTTATATATGCCACAAAATCATTTTGCATAATCTAAGCTACTTCTTATGCAGCATGAAAATTGGAAAGAGTAGCAAAGGCAGGCTCACATGGCAGACCAGCTTGACAAGCTGCCTGGAAAACACAGGAGCTGGAGCTGCAGGAAAGTTTTGAGTGGTCCCCTGGCTGTCTGCAGAAGCAGTGACAAGCATTAGCTCTGAGTTACCCTGACCAGCTCTGGCATATACTGTTCTTTCAGTGATTTGACCCATAATTACTGTTTTTTTATTTGTAGTCTGAAATCCCAGGATGCTAGTGTTAGCCTTACCAGTAGTTTCTATTATGAGAAAAACAAAGAAGTCGTTGCTCTGAGATCAGCAACTCACTGAAACTGCAGAATATCCATGAAGTCCTTTGGTTGTGTGAATGTCTGCAATTTGAGCCTGAAAAACAAAAAAACAAAACAAGCAAAAGCCTCTTCCCCCAAAAACCCAAACTAACCCAACAACAACAACAAAAATAATAGAATGGGGAAACATCTGATCCTCTCTCCTACTCTGAACAGATTTCTTAGTACTTCTTTTTTATCTTTAGGCTTTTAGGGGTTTCAGAGGGGCTTGACATGTAAATCATGCTGCTGTCCAGCAATATGGTATTAACTTGAAGCAATTCAAAGCATGGTATAATACCACTGTAATTGGAAATCTGTGACCCACACCTGACACTGTAATCCTTGTATTTATTTTGGAGAGTAGAGGGAAATTAGTATTTTTCATTAACTCTTTGATTCTCAAGTTCCTCTGAAACAAATGATAATTTCTTATATATTTTCTTTTTTTGTTTGTTTGTTTTTCTTTTTTTAATGATTCAGATTCAGTCTTCTGGTTAAAAACCATCTTAACAGCCAGGAAGACTGCAGGCCAAGGGAAAGGCTGACTGGGGAGAAATGCTAATGTAATGGTTAAGGAGAAGCTGTCTTATACCTCGTGGCCATAAACAAGTGTTTAGAAACCAAATGGAGTAAAATTTCATAAGGAAGGAGTAGTTAACTAAGCATCTTGGCAACAGTGCTGGGAATTTCAAGTGGAGCCACAAAGGCATGGTATTTGGCAGTGTTTTTCTGCATTGCCTTGTGATGGGAGGGACGGTGTGTGAATTCTGCCAGTGGTTTGAAAAGCTCTTATTCTTTTAAAAGCAGTTTAGACAGTGTGCTTTTTTGTGCTTTGTTTTTTGCTCAGAAGTGAAGTAATTCTGTGATACAACACTGATGAAACAAGTACCTTGATCCTGGGAAGTGAAAAGGATTTGCTCAAGGGGTGCTTCATGTTGTTGACTTCACTAAGTAGGCTGTGGGCTCCTGACTCCTAAACCTATGTAGAGTTTAGATGAAAATGCCAGTGTCTTTCATACTCTTTTCACTTCTGACCAAGAGATCCTTATAGTGATTTGCTGAGGGAGGGCGAGGCAAATAATCATCAGGATAGATGAAAGGAGGAACATGCTCTGTGACCTGCACAGTCTGGAGTTTCAGTCCTCACCATCAGGTTCATGGACAGTGAGGAGCAGAAGTGAACTCATGACTGATCAGTACAGCTAGGTTGACCCCAGGTGTTAAAGTGGAACAGGTGGAGTAGAAGGCATTAATTTACGCTGAGTTTGAGTTATTCTGGATTGACTGAAAGTCCCTGCTTGAGGAACAGCATTTGAGTAAGATTTTTCCCATCAACATGCTTCCATGATAACCATGTTACCCAATTGCTGTAAATGCCAAGCTGTGTTAGGATGTGGTCAGTTTGGCAACACAGAAAGGTGTGGTTTTATAGGTTTAGGTTTTTTGTGAACTCTCCAGAGCTTCTCTTATTTCCTGTTCCTCCCCCTTCCACCATCACCCCTGCATGTGTATTTTCCTTACAAATCCATGTAGACCACTTGCCTTTTGGGAACATGCCAGGTGCACATGGGCATGTTCTTTGATAGTGAACTCCATGTATGGATGCAGCTGACCTTTCTACAGGCTGTAAATGAAAATTAAGACTTTGCTTGAGTCTTAAGGTGTGCAAAACATAAAATGCAGGAAAGACTTGTAAGCATTTAGAGATTCAGTTTCTCTCTCTCTCCCTCTCTCCCTCCATCATATTGAAGCCTTGAATGAAAGTTTCATTTGGTACTGATGGTGGGAACAACCTTGAAAGCACAGCTGAGGGCTTTGCTTGTCACTGGGTAGTACTTTCAATCATCGCCAAGGCTTAAAACTAAATCACATTTCCCCATTAAAGTCTGAAGGTGGTCATTTAATTCTATGATTAGAAACAAGTAGGGATGGATGGAGGGATGGATGGAGGGATGGATGGAGGGATGGATGGAGGGATGGATGGATGGATGGATGGATGGATGGATGGATGGATGGATGGA
>CM031858.1:32917080-32975474 GCA_018697195.1 Certhia americana
TCTCTCTCTCTCTCTCTCTCTCTCTCTCTCTCTCTCTCTCTCTCTCTTTTTTTTAGGATCCCTCTAAATTATTATATAAATGGAGAAATTACAAGGAAGTAAGCTTGATAGGACAATTTCTGCAACAAATGCTCTATATGGTTGTCCCCTCAAAATGGTTGATGGGCAGATTGGAACAGAAATGCCCTGGTTCCGCATCTACAGCTGTACTCTTTGTCAGTGTATTACAAATGTAGGAAAAGTCTAAAATACCTGCCTCGTTCTCCTTTACATGTGTGACTTTGAATGCTAGATTTTTAGTTTGTCACGACTAAGATCTCACCTCCCATGTGTGAAACGTGTATGACTTTTCACAGTGTTACTTAATCTGAAATACTCCTTTTCAGCTAGTAGTTTGGCAGGGACTTTCCCAGACATGTGGTGCAGCTCAGATGATTCATTGCTTTATGCTTCTCCATTTATAGGGTTGCAAAATTCAATAAAACAGCAGTTCAGCTTTTAATCTGACTCAGTAGTTTCTGGAACAGCAGAACAATCAAGAGAGTCTTTAAGGCTGCCTTTGTCTTCTGAAATTAATTGCTTGATTTTTATTATGCACTTGCAGGAATTTGTAACTGTCTTGGTGCGAGACCCCAGGATACAGAAAGAAGACTCATGGCATTCTTACATAGACTATGAGATATTTATTCATGTAAGTATAAAAATATGAGAACAGATTCTTCGGGCTCTTATAGCTGTTCTGTCCAAGCCAGGGTTGTCTTTGGGATATAAATGGAATTTCTGCTTCTGGAATGCTGGAAGCTATTATTCTCTTTTTAACAATTGGGATGCAGTGAAACAGGTAAGGTTTGCCAATGGCCAAGTCTAGGTCTGGCAGAGCTGGGGTTGAACCTAATGTATTCACATGTGCATTCCACAATGTCGTGCCACAGACAATTCTTAGCTTTACTTATCAAATAGAAGACTGTTACAGTCAGTGATATCTTGCTGTTGTAAAAGAATGTTGATGTTCAGGTATTCATGGGAAAACAACTTCCTTTTCAAGTAATTATCTGATTATTTGTACTTTAAATTCTCCTCAGTTCTTCTTGACAGGTTATTTGGTTGCTGCAATGTGGTCGTTTTCAGTGTACCTTGACATTCATATTATGCTAATGTAGTGGTGGTTGGATGTGTGAACTAGTTGCATTTGGGTTTGTGATTGTAGTCCACCATATGTTAATGGGAGTGCACTTGGCATTATGGTGCTTTTGTGCCTTAAATCTGTCCTATACATAATTTTGTTTTCTTGATTGTTCTTTGGTGGATGACATATGGACGGTGTTATCCTAATTTGCCAAATCTAGATCCCAGGATTTTAATTGCAGTGTAAAATAAAGGTATTTGAGAGCACCAAGTTACATGATTAATGCTTGGCACAAGACCAAAAGTATTTCCTTCCTGTGTGGAAGAGTTAAGCAGTGTATGACAGCAAGCAGTCAAATGATGACTTACTAAATGTCTGTGCAACAAGTACTTCTCTCCTGTGTGTCAATCAGAGTTGTGAAACTTGAAACAATGAGCTTCAAGTAGTGCTTCCAAAGCAATTATATTTTTCATTTCTGGTAAATAGAAATTCTGTAGAATAGGCACTGTGGGTGCTGTATTACTGTTTCACAGACATCAGTGCCTCTGAATAAAAGTGTATTAAGGCTTTCTCAGTGACTACTTAGTTGGGGAGATGTTGTTTAGACTCAATATGTTCTTCATTTGATTCCAGCTAGCATCTAAGCACCACAGCTGCTTGCTCACATCCCTTCTGCCCCACCAGCAGGATGGAGGGAAGAGAATTGAGGGGGTGAAAGAGAGAAAACTTGTGGGTTGAGATAAGAACAGTTTAATAATCAAGATGTAGTAATAACATTAAAAAATAATATTAAATAGCAATAATAACAATACTAATAAAAAAAGAAAAATAGATAAAACTGTAGAAAGATAAGTGATGCAAATGAAAACATGTTCAGTACCAAGTAACTAATGCCCAGCCAGTCTCTCAGTGGCAGCTCCCAGCCAACCTCCACCCTAGTTTATTGCTGAGCATGATGCCATATGGTATGGAATATCCCTTTGGTCAGTTGGGATCAGCTGTCCCAGCTGTGTTTCCTCCCAGTTTCCCATGCACCCCCAGCCTGCTCACTGGTGGTGTGGGGTGAGGAGCAGAAAAGGCCTTGGCTCTGTGCAGGCACTGCTCAGCAGTAACTAAAACATCCCTGTGTTACCAGCATTGTTTTCAGCACAGATCCAAAACATAGCTCTAGCTACTGTGAAGAAACTGAACTCTCCCCCAGCCAAACCCAGCATACAGTGATACATGATCTGTCACTGGGCATATCTGAAGCTATTAAGCATCAACTCAGCTTCCCGCTGCCACAATGCCAGGGCTTTTGGAGACTGGGTGCCTAGGTCAGTCCTACCATCCAGACTTCTCAGTGGACTCAAAGTATTGTGTCTGCCTGGCTTTTTGACCAGCTGAGTTCCCCTTCCACCCAGCTCTTACAGCATTTATCTTCTTAAACTGTGCAGTATCCTGGGCGTGCTCCTTTGTTCCAGAGGGCTGTCATCTTTGTGCTCTCTACAGTCTGCATCTTGTGGCTGTCTGGAGTTATGGCTCCTGGCAGGCAGGGAGGATGGGCTTGACTGCAGGCAGTTTTCTAATGGAGTCCTGTGCAGAATGTGGGATTTCATCTAAGTGTATGCTCCAAGGGAAAATTTAGCAAAAGTATTTAATTTCCACAATTTTTTTCTCCTTCAATGAATTGGTATTTTCCTAGTGTTTTCCTAATAGTGTTCTGTGGGAGAATTTCCAAATGCTGCTACTTGCAGAGAGCAGTCACATTGGTTTCTTTGGTTTGATTTAAGTGGGACTGCTCACTGAAAAAACTGTTTATCTGTTTGCAGGATTGTAACTAGAATAGCTAAAGATCTTTTTCCCCTGCAAAGATTTTCAATATCTACTGCCACCTTTTTCTGAGGTCTATTTTTCCTGTTACTTTAAGTTGTACTGTAATCCAAATCTCTTGCTTTTAAAAAGAAATCAATGAAAAATATTTCCCTGAGAAGCAGTAGAAAAGTATTTCCCTGCCACCAGTCCTGCCTGAGGTAAAGCACAGTCATTAACATAAACTGAATTAATGTCAAGCTTTCCATTGGTGTCTTGAGCATTAGTATAACATCTTGGATGTGTTGTTAATACCATGCCTGCACTTAAGCTGATTTGCAAAGTAAATGTTTTTTATTTCCCAACAGACAAACAGTATATGCTTTACAAGGAAAACATCCTGTGTTAGGCGACGCTATCGAGAATTTGTTTGGCTCCGTCAGAGGCTTCAGAGCAATGCAGTGCTTATGTGAGCAATTTTATATATGGCTGTTTAATAATCTGTCAGTCATGGAGGGAAGGGTTGTTTCATCTTAATTCAGAGAACTACAGAAATCAGATCTGGAAAGTATCCCATGTTTCTTATTACCACAAGTTTATTCTGTAGAACACATTTTATATGCTTTAAAGCCAGAAGAATGTGTTTTGTACTTAAAGCTTTTTTTTGGTGAACCCTCCCTCTTAATTTGTAAGAGATTTGACTTGTATTTTCTTCTGCTATGCACAGGTAGCAAAAATGACAATCTAGTGTAGGTGTTTGTACTTCCTCTTTGTTCTTATCCAGTGTGTTTAGGTCTTGCAAGCACCATAAGAGACCCAGCAAGACATGGATGCTGGCTTAACAACTGGACCAGAAAAATCAGATTAATTTATTTTCCCCTTTGAGGTGTGTGAGAAGCCCTTCAGTTTCTCAATCTTGTGTTCCCAAATCGATTTCAAGAGCTTCTGGAACATAACCCATTATTTTCACATGCTTTGGGTTGGCATTTGCTTACTGCATTTTTCTCTGCTGTTTCACATTTGGTTTTAACTGTGTATTTTTTTCCTGATTATAAAGACAGCTACCTGAACTGCCATCCAAAACTCCATTTTTCAATATGAACAATCCTAATCACGTGGATCATCGTCGTCAGGGTCTGCAAGAATTCCTGGAAAAGTGAGTACAGCCTATCCAGAGGTGTTGGAATTTTTATGAGGTCATCAATTTCTGGTTTAAAATAGCTCATCTCTGGTACTTGAGAGCCACCGTGTGGTCATCTGTACTGCTACACATTTAGTTATATTTTTTTACTTGCACTGTCATAATTCATACACGTGACTTCAGCTCTGTTGGTTATAAGGAGACTTCAGCTGGGGCTTTTCCATTGTTTCATGGCACTGATTATAGATAATAGGCTTAGATTTAAATTACTTTGCTATTGCATACTTAGTTTGGGAGATCTTTCTCTGTGTTGTACATTTCTAGCTTTCAGTAGGGAATTGGATATTCTTGTACAAAGAAAAAAGGCTCTCCCCTTTATGTTCATGGAAAATCACTGTCTTTGTGGGCTAAGCCCCTGAGAGCCTGGGAAAATTCTCTAGTGAGATCTCCTAACACAGAGCTTTCCTATAATGCAAATTACTTTGTTTACCAGTCCCACTAACATAACCAAGCTCTAGCAGCTGTGACCATTTTCAGTGTAGCTGCAATCTGTATAAAATCATTCATCAGGTTTAGCTAGACCCTGACCTGCATTACAAGGGAGTAGTGTATGAGTTTCAATATGAAATCCCTCAGTCTCGCTGCTGTGACCACTTCACCTTCTGCAGTGGCTGAGCCCCTGTTGGTGTAATTTTCTGCTTCTTCTCTGCCATTCTTGTCGTGCTCTGGCACTGCTGGTGTGAGAGCAGGCTGCTCACAGCTGCTGGGGCAGGAGCTGTGTGTACCTCTGCCAGCTGCCTTTAGCTGCTGCTCAGCGTAAGGGCGTGGTGAAACACTGCAAGTAGAGACTATTCATCTTCTTTTCAGTCAGTGTATTATAAGCCTTCTTAACAGATAACAAATCATTGGTCCCGAGGTATATTTGTTAGGCTTAGCAGCTGAAGGCAGGGACAGCTAACTGCTGCAGGAATAATATTCTGCATGCAGTTATATGGGATATGTGGCCAAAAGGTCAGCCAATAAATACTGGCTGAAGGCATGTGAGACAGGGAAGAGAAAGCAGAAAAGGATTAGAGGGTATTTTTACACCTCAGTAAAGAAAAGCAGTGAAATGGAAGGGCTGTGCTCCTAGAAGCATGTCAGTGATGATATGAAGAGTGTGGTAGCTAGGGTTCCTGGGTCTGAGCAGTTCTGTCTTAGCTGTGCTGCCCCATGGAGAAGTGCATTACAAAAAGCATTCTCATTTTAAAATGGCAAAGAGGCCAGTCTGGTAACAAGGTATATTAGCATCAGAAATGTTTACAACTGCTGTCTGCACTTCAAAAGGCAAAACAGAAAGGTAGATTAGCTTAAAAGACATCCTCATACTCCAATTTTGTGGATGACTGTAGCTTAAATGAGTACTGACAGCAGAAAATGACAGCGTGTGGAGCATTTCACCATGCTGCTGTTAGTCCAGGAGTGGTAAAAGAGGCAACTCAATTGTAAGGTAATGATTTAAATGTTTGAACCTGAGTGCAAGGAAAGTGTCAGCTTTCTCTCAGCCCTGGGGAGCAATTGGAAGAAATTTTCAGAGGTGGTGTTGAGATGCACTGGCCTGGCATCTTATGTGCTGTACCATTGCCCTCTGCTGGTTGGCCGCGCTGTGCTGCTTCTGCTGCTCCTCACAGAAAAAAGCATCTTGCTATTGGCTCAGCCGCCGTGATGCTCCCACACACCCCCCTCCCATTTTATGACTCTGAACCAAGGGTTATGATTCTTTTTCTGAAATTGAATTTGTGGAACTCCCTAACCAG
This sequence comes from Certhia americana, assembly GCA_018697195.1. NCBI lineage: Eukaryota > Metazoa > Chordata > Aves > Passeriformes > Certhiidae > Certhia > Certhia americana. The sequence goes on from CM031858.1 coordinate 32,922,935, forward strand.
AGTTAGTATTAAAAAAATATATATATACACCTATGTATAATAAATATATATACATATGTATGAAAAATATACACATATATTCTGTATATATGTGTGTTCTATATGTACAATATATATATCTTACATAGATACTGTGTACAATATACACGCTTGACTTTACTGAAGCTCTGGGTCTGGATGCTGCATATTCTGTGTGGTGGCAATGCCAGGTGAAGCAGTCATACATTAGAAACGGGGGACCCTAACCATGAACTGCTAAAGCTGAGAGCTCCATTCACCCAGAAATGGCAGCAGTCACTGTGCACAAACTCACCATCCTACTGGTGTTTCTTTGTGGCAGTGGGAAAAAATGGGATTCGAGCTTGTGTGGTACTGTCTGGGGAGAGGTTTGCAGGTAACATTTTTAAATGCCTTCCTGCAGGAATCCCAGGTGCTCTCAGGAGCCAAGACATCTCTGAAGAGGGGATTTAGATCTTTTAAAGTCTTGGTTTGTGCCCTGTGCTGTATGACCAGATTGCTGTAGTGCCTGCCTGTGCAGGAGCCACGTGCCTGAGGAACCAGGATTAAGCAGCTGGAGGTTCTCTACTGCTCTGCTTCTGGCCCTGGGAACACTTCCATATTGCCTGTATGTGGATGGCTACAGAGTTCTGTTGTCCTTCCTCACTTCCCACTCCAGGACAAGTTAGCACAGGGCAGAATGTGTACTTAGAGCCTTTGTGAAGCCTCTCTGTGCTGAGCACAGTAGCATAAGAATTAGGCCAACAGCTGGGAAGTTAAGCACTAGACTTTGGTGAAATCTGGGAACAGGTGTCCCATTTTGATTTGGTTTTACTGCACAAATGCAGGGTAAGATCTACTTGTCTTACAGGTTATTATCTCTGAGTGATAAAGAGCTGTAAAGCTCACTTCTTGTCTGGGCATAATTTAATATTTCAAGAGGCCATTTGCATTAACGGAAGTCAGCTAGCCCCTTTTCAATTATTAATTACTTTGTGAGAATAAGGAAAATTATGTGTTTTTCCTGCTAAGTATCTTAATCCTTTGAGGATGCCTGTAAATTCACAGGGAAAGTTTTTTCTTAAACTAGAGGTCAAAATTAAAACACTTATCTTATGATTTTAGCTTCTGTAAGATCCTCTTTACTTTCATCCCTTTGTAGCTATATAGGTCTAACTTTGGGATTTAGATTCCCCTCAGAGAAGATCAGTTGGGTTTGCTCATGGGAAAACTAATTAACAAAGCCATTTTGAATGAAGTTGAATTCAACTGATGACTTTTTTTTTAATTATTGAATATAGTCAGATCCCATAAAATTGCATTTTTTAGAGAGAGGGATTACTCTTCAATTACTTTTCAGACATGCAGTTTATGGTGGGGTGAAAGGCACTGGGAGTTTTGAGAAACAAAACACTTGGATCCACAAGGAACAGAGGGCAATCCACAGTGTTGCTGCTGCAGAGGGCCATGCATTGGGCTTGCTGGAGGAAGCCACCCAAAATCCATCTGCCTCAGGCAGAGCCATTTTCTGAAGGTGTCTGGTGTTTTGCTCTTTTCCTCCCACCTCCTTGCCTTTTCCACTGCTGTTCCACAAGCTGCAGCTGATGCAGGGTCAGAGGTGTCGCAGAGAAGTGTCTCCACTGGGTGCTGTCTCAGGGATGTTGGAAGAGACTGGCTCCAAAAGGGATGCATGCCAGCTTCCCCCTTCCAGGGGCTCAGGCAGGAGCATTGGCAGTTGAGGGGTCGGTGGAACCACCTTGGGCAAGCTGCCTCTCTCCAGTGGAGGCTTGCTGGTATTTCCTATCTGGTGGGGGAATAATGTGTAGCAGGCACATGTGGCTTAATCTTTTCCTAACCACACGCATTATCACGTACCCAACAGTTGCTTCACAGTTGGTTGATATCAGTAACATTTCCTCCCTTATAAAAAGTGAAGGAGGAAACACAAGTCAGCTTTTTTAAAGAGGAAACTGGGCTTTGTTTGGTGTGGGCTGGGGCTGAGGGGCTGGATGCTCAATAGAGGGCACCACAGCACAGGCTGTCATCCCCCGCCTCTCAGCTCCTTGGGCTTTTCTTTTGCTCTCGTGATCCCATGTAAATGGGCAGAGTAAATTTGTCGAAAACAAAATCGGAGTGTTAACCTTCCACACATATTCAAGTGTGCATCTGTCATTGTATTAGGTTACAGTAGATACAGGAAATCTTTAGTTAGGATTAAGCTGTACTGTTCAGCCATATGTTGTTTTTCTCCAGCAGAACAGTGTATAATATACCTAATAAAATCATGTTGAAGAAAACCAGATTTTGGACCTTGTCCAAATAAGAAAAAACACGTGTTTTTTTCTTTTATAAATATTTTTACCATAACACAGGAAAAGAGAAATATTCCTCACATAGTAGCCAGCATTTCCTCAAAAATGACATTATTTCTTCTGCTTGTGATGTTTTTCAGTCTTGCTTCTTCGAAGGTCTAGAGATCATGAGCCTTTACTGAAAGCTTACAAACAAAGATTCACATGGCTGTGAATAAAAAATTATTTTATTATCTCTAATTCTAATGTAGAGCCTTATCCTGCAGCCCCCTTAATCACATAAGTAGTCATTATGCATGTGAGCAATCTGGCCAAGAGGAGTGAAATCTCTGACAAGTAATGACTACTGATGGGATCAGGACTCGCAGGGTTTAGCCTTTCGTTCTTCTTTGCAGGCGTGCATAGAAGGTCTGTTGTTCTCTCCAATGTGCTCAGTCGGTTTATAGGAATTATTACCGTGAGCCGTGTCTCTTCCAGTAGCGCCACGGCAGCGAGTGCTGATTTACATCCCTGGAAGCACAGCCCTGCCTGGCACTGGCTGCAGGCAAAGCGCTGAAGGAGCACTGGGAGCGCTCCCGGTTGTGCCGAGCCTGCGCGCTTGTCCAGCCTCCACCAAAGCATCCGAGCATTGCCTTTGTGACACTCCTCCCTTCCTATTGCCTTTTCAATTTATTAGGTGGGTTTTTTAAGTCCTTGAAGCCAAGTCTACTTTTTAAATGTAAAGTCCTCCACGCGGTGAGCCCCCAGGACAGCAAAAACCCCAGAGAGCAACTGCTATACCAGCCCTTAATACTACTTAGTACCATCTGGTGACAAATGTATGCGTACTCCTTGAAGAAGGAGTATTTTGAACAGGAAAGCATAACACTTATGGGTAGTGCAGAGTTTATTTTTCATTTTGATTGCTTGAAGCATGCAATTAAAAAGCAGTCTAACCTGTTGGTTCTGAGGGGGTGGGAAAAGCAGCAGTTATTTTTTAATTAGGACAAAACAGAGATTCTTCAAGGGTGCAACCAGCTAAAAGGTGTTTGTATATCTGCTTTCTGGCTGGTTTTAAATGACTTGCAAAATGCATTGAGTGTTTGGTCTCAACGTGAACACATAGTGAACACACTCATACACATATAAATGAGTGTGGGCGTGATTAGCTTTATGAACATCTTTTCATTTCTGCACCTTGGTTTCTCTTCACTCCCTTCACCTCCAGATGGCACTATGAAGCAGAAAAGAAAATTACTGCGAAATAATGAGTCCAATGTAAAGTAAAATTGGAAATTGAATTATAGCTGCAGAAAAAGGACAGTAGCCTTGAGGTCCTGATCAGTCTGTACTCTTATCACTTTTGTTTGCTGTTCCATGTGTTAGGTTACTGCTGAGTTAATAACAGTGCTTTAGCAGTTCAAGGCTTAGCAGAATTGTACTGGACATGAAATAAAGCTAAAATGAATTTGTGTCCAATATCATTGACATTAGTGCTCATTACTTCTCTGGTGTAATGCCTCAAACCATCTAAAATCAATTTTAAAGATTACCCCTTATTTTATAAAGAAAATAAAATACATTTCAAACAGCAACAGAGCTGTAAGTGTAGTGTAATCTCATGAACAGTTAGTTACTTGTGTTTTCACTGGTTGGCAGGAAACTTTTGAAGGTACAGCAAGAGGAAAATTTGTGAAACTAAATGCCATTCACAGAATTTAATGACTTGGCTTTTTGCTTTGTTACTTGGCATTAGACACGCAAATGTTAGAATTGCAGAAATGTGCATCCTCTCACTGTGCCTGTGCCTGGGAAAAACAGTAACTGTAGTTACTCTACAGGAAACTCCAGCACATTATTTTTCTTCTGTTTTCTTCTTTTGTTTTTTTCTTTTTAAGAGAAGTAGAAGGAGAATATTTACTCTCCCGATTGCATAAACTATAAAAGTGGATTTATTGTCTGGAGTGATACCTCTACTTTTTGTTGCAATGTTTGTCTTTGTTTGGAATGTGGGTTTATTGAGAGTCAAGGCTGAAATCCTCTTTTAGTGGCTGCTGAATTATGGCTTATCAAACTGTAATCATGAAGCTGTTGCTGTCAAGGTGTGTGGACCTGTAAGTTCTGTTTTGAATCATTTTTACAGAGCCTTTGCTGGAATTTAGATTACAAAAAAGTTTTTCTATTAATTGTCTATTTTTTCCTATTAATTGTCTACTAATACCTTACACACATTGATATTACAGATGTCTATTTGCTATTAAAATTGCAAGAATTCGGATTGGATTAAAAAGGCTTTCTCTATGTATGAAAATGTGCTTATTTTGAACTTCAGCAAAACCTGGTCTTTCTGAGACTCAACTTTACCAGCACCTGATAGATCATTAGGAGAGGTTGGAGACATTTCCTCATTGGAAAGTGTCAGAGTTGGAGTTGGTTGAGACTGCCTGTTCACCTAGGCAAGTGAAATGTGCATGCACACAAGTATCTCGAGGTTTCATATAGATACCTCTTACTACTTACTTTAATTTGACAGATTTTTATGGGCTTGAATGAAGCCAGAAATCCTTTTGTGTGTTTATTAAATGTTATTGTAATCTTGGCTGCTTTAGAGAACAGTTTTCAGAATGTATTTGTGTTTAAAACGTTACAGTCCAAACACACCATTAATCTTACTCAAGAGAAGGAACTAATCAGTTACACTTTTCATTTTAGTCAGAGTACCTTTAAAATGCAGTATTTCTTTCTGCTCTTACTAGTTCTTACATTAATGTCATCTCTTGTTTCCTGCTGCACAGCAATGACTTTTTTTGATAAAAATTGTAGCCTAAACGGGTATAAATAGGTAAGTATTGACTCTGAGCAGCTTTGAGTTGTTTAAAGACATTTTAATAATTTTCTGTAGAGCATTCTTTGACATGGTCATAGCTTCTGATGTCTTTATTACATGAGTAAAACTACACACACAAATTGAAGAAGTTTCTTGTTAGTCATTCTAGGATTTGTATAGTAAAAAATTCCTTCTTTAAAGAAATGTTGAAGAAAAGTTGCGTATCTTCTTTGAAAATAGTGATAATGATCCTCAATTCTCAGGCCTTGAAAAAGTATCTCTACAACTTTCTATGTTACTGGAATGTATTGTATTTTGTTTACTGTCTGTAAGTACATACCCTCTGCTAAATTTATTTGGAGACTTAATTTAAAATATATATGAACCAAATTTTAAAACTGATTTTTGAAAATAATAGCTGGAATTAAATAAAATTTAAGAGTCCCTGAAAACTATCTGCAAGTAAATTAAAAACAGCATTCTGTTATTAGCATTTTCATTCTAGCTTAAATATACACATATTTGTAACAGTGTAAATAATTTTGGCTAGTGTTGGCTCAGTTGTGGACAGGTATTCCAAAGTCCTGATGTTGCATGTGTATGAAGTCTGTTCTGCCTACACGCTTCTTTACTCCACCAAATGAATTGGTGACTTGTAATTTTTATAAAGGCTTGGCCATTAAAAAAAAGAGAGAGACCAAATTTTTGTAAGAGTATTTGCTTCCAACTGCCTAAAAATCATTAATTGATCCATGTGGTAATAGCAGATGGTTAAACGGAAGAAATGCCCTTGAAGTTATTCTAATAGCAGATGTGCCTAACTATTAGCTTCATGTTTTTACTCACCTAAAATTCCAAATAATGTAATAAGAAAGTAACACGCACCTAATCATTTTAGTATGTTCATTGCCTTCTGTTATTGATTTAGGATTCATCTGAAAACTGTAAAAGCAGGACATCATTTAGAATTTGTTCTGGGAAAACACTTTAGAATATATACGTGTGCGTGTGTGTGCGTGCAGGTTCTTTGTAAATATTTGCCTTTTTCTCCTTTTCCAGGATCCTCCAAGATGCATTGCTGCTCTCAGATAGTAGGCTTCACCTCTTCTTACAGACTCAGCTAAGCCCAGAAGATATGGAAGCCTGTGTCTCTGGACAGACCAAATACTCTGTTGCTGATGCAATTCTCAGTTTCGCCTCTCTGAACAGACGTTTTCCTATCGAAGATGAAGAGAGAAAAAAAGGAAAAAACGATGCAGACTCGGATTCAGAGAGGTGATTTCCGTATATCCTTACTTTCTGAGATTATATACCCATACATACACGCGCACATGCTTCACTTTTTTGTTGATGTAATACTAAGATAATGAAAAAATTAATTGACTGAGATTTTATTGAGCTGTGACAGCTCATCATAGAAGTCTTCACACACACCTCCACACTGAATTAATGAATGCAGTAGAAATTCAATTATCTGCATTCTGATTATGTGAATTTCATTTAGTCAGACTTGAATTATTCGCGTTTAAATTATCTTGCTAAAAAAATATCCAACTGCACTCCAAATGGCTAATTAAAAGTCCAAATTTCCTGTCTCTCTTTGTGACTGGAGATAATTAAAGTTCTCCTCTGTTACTCAGGCTTTGAGTGTGTTGTGAAAACCAATTTCCTCCTTTTATTTTTTTTTTTTCTTCTCCCCCCCTCTCCCCTTTTCTGCAGTTCATCCTCCGGGCTCGGACCTAGTGATGACAGCATTTCATGTGGATGTAAAGCAAGCCCAGCTTCTGAAGAACCATGAAAAATCATTCCTGGATTGCTACCTTAAGGACAGTGCAGAGCAGTTTCTGCTTTGTTTATGGTTATGTGTACCACACAAACAGGGCTGTCTGGTAATATGTACCTAAAAGACCCATTGTGAATGCAACCATATGTCCTTACAAAATACTCAGAACAGACCTTGATACTATCCTTCTGGTGATTTTTTTTTTTTTTTTTAATGTATCTTGGTGCAGCTCTACAAGCTACCTATTTATGTTTTTGTGGCTATTAAAATCTCAGTATTGGGTAAGTCGTGCTCTTCTGACATTCATGGCAGTTAAAATAATTCCCTCAGTGAGTGTATGTCTCAGATTTGAAAAATAAAGATAACTCCTCATCTTAAAAGTTGGTATATCATATCAAACATATTCAAAGCATCTTTTAGTCATTTGCATCAGAGAAGTTTCATCTGTAGAAGTCATTTGACATTGGTGATGAAATTACACACCCCACCAAGGTACTCACTTTTTAAAGTAGCTCAGCAACATCAGCAAAACAACATTCATACAAACTACATGCTGCTGACAATTTGAGATATAAATACATCTTCCTCTGGTCCTTCTGTAATGTTTATGGAAAGACTGGTTTTATCATGCGTAAGTACTGAAGGCAAAAATTCTTGAGCATGGTTGCTTAGAAGTTTAGAAATATAAATAAAAATTACATCATTTCTAGGCTTGCTGGAGATTCTCAGCTCCCAGGGAATTATGGATACTCATTCCCAGTGAAAATCCTGGATGAGGTCCATTGAAACCAATGGCTGAATTTTGCACTGGCCTCGCTAGGGCTGGGATTTCACCCAACATGTTTAACTTTAGGCATCTCTGTTTGAAGGTGCTGGTAGAGGTGTCTTTAGTTCAGCAGCTGAAATGGGGAGTATCTCCCTCTGTGAGGTGATGATAATCACATAGCTGTAACACCCTGCATGGATGTGGCCCTCTCCACGCTCCATGAGTAACAGGAGCTGCTGATTTCGTTGTGGCTGTAGTTGCCACGTTGGAGTATTGACTTCTTCACAAACAAAAGGCAGGCTTGAACACAACTTCTTAACCACCAACACTTATTTTGATTAAATGTCAGTTTTGCTCTTTATTGTTCACAGCAGCTGCATAGTGTCTTGTCCCAGATTCTGTCAAAGGAGTATGTTTCACTCTGGTGTTGTATTTATATTTGACATTTAACTGCTATTAAAAAGAGCTAGGGGGTCTGATCACCCTAGCAAAGCTCCCATTAACTTCGGTGCGGTAGTTACCAGCCTAGAAATGGATATAAATACTTTTTCTTTTTTTTTTTTTTTTTAAATTATTATTCTTTTTAAAGTAATCTATGGTTACTTTCAAAGAAGGAGCATTTTAAACCTGTGAATTACAGAAACAAAAGATTATTAAATAGACAGCTAGTAAGGGGTAGCATAAACATGTGTGGGCATGCTTTTTTAAAGCATCCAGCTGGGAATCTGTGTAATTTTAGAAACAGGTTTTAATAGCCTGAGAATAACATCTCTTAGGTAACTACTTTAAGCCACTGTATTTTGTTGATGGTAGCACTTTGTAAGATAAATATCAGTGTTTCTTTTTGCTCAGTCTCACTGAATTGCACAAATCTATCTATTCACCGTCTCAGCTTGTATGTAAGTTAGCAGCAATACTGTTTTTAATGTAAAAGTGATAACATTTAATTAAAGCAACAAGTTATCGCTAAAAGTAGCTTAAAAGTAGCTGTTACTGCCAGTCAGAGATTTTGATTACTTGATTTTTTTTTCTATTTTTTTTTTTAAGATTGCACATTACCAAAAAAAAAATTGTTCAGCAAATTTATTTAAAAGATGGGAAGGATTTAAAAGCAAAAACCAGAATAATGTTGAGAAGGATATTACCATTTTTATTTAAGACAGTGTAGGTTTTTCTTTTGTTTTAAAAGATTGAGCTAAACTCTTGAAGCACTTTACAGTTCTGGCTTACTAACACATCCTCAGTACCTACAAAAATTACAGAAACACAAGGTTTGGAGAGCCTTTGTGGCTGATTTTATTTTTTAATTGTAGGAGTTTATCAGTATGCTAGAAAATGTTTTCCAAATTAAGATGTTCCTGAAATAAATATTTTGCTTTCTAATAGCTCTATTGTTATTCTCTTATTTTCTTCATCATTCCATAAAAAAAAAAAAAAATCCAAGACTACTATAACTTTCTTCTTAGCTTTGACAGAAATTTGTTCAGATATTTATCTTTTGGATGTTTTTTGTGTAGGTAGTGTTACTGGAATTTTTCTTAGCAATGGAAGAGGGAAAGTATTCCCTGCTCTCTAGTATGTCTCCTTCATGTATCAGCTGTATATAATCACATACAAAGGCTTGAAGGCATTTTGTTTCATTGGAACATTAAATGTAACTTTTACAAATGTAAATGTTAAACAAAAAATAATTTTAATGTCTTTTGTTACTTTAATGATTTGGTAATTTTTCAACACTATGACATACAGTTTGATCAGTTGATCACTGGTATTTTGAGTCTCATGTTTTAGTTTTGAATAATGCTGACATTTCCTGCTGGCTTTTTTTGAAAAAACAGGATAGTACCTAATTTATAAATTAGAAGTAGTAATCAGATTACATTATATCTAATTGCAATAATTCTGCATTCAAAAGCTTTTCTTCATCTTTTGCTTATAGCTTTACATCCTTATTTTTATGATGATTTCTTAAAAGCTTTTAAGTAATTAAATAAAACAAGTTACTACTTTCTAGCTCATGTTTAAACCTGACAGTGAGGTTTCCTTTATTTCAATATCAATATCCTAATCACTTTATGACTTACCACGTGTAATTTATTCTTCAGTTATTTTTGTAATATGTGTATATATACATAAATATATGTATACATATATATAGTATATATATGTGTAGATATATATACACACTGTGTATACACACACATAACTCTATTGTGTTTGGGGTCTCACTTCTTTACATTTTCTACGAAAAGAATAGCAAACAAACTCCACAAAGATGGTGTATTTGGAGTGAAAATTGTTGTTTACATCGCAGTGTACTTCTATAAGCACTGAGGGAAATTTATACTCTAAATCCCACACTGTAAAACAGTGCAAACTTCGGTGTCCACGTCTTTTTTTGACAGGTGACGTACTGAATTTGTTTTCCAGATGAATATTTAAATTTGATATAATTACTATAAATTATTAAAACAAAGAATGTTTTGTGACTTGCTCTGTTATACACGGTATGGAGAAGAAGAATAAACCCTGTATGGTCCTGTGTCGTTTCCCTATAAATGCAGGATTGAGCTCGGGGCTAAGGACTGAGGGCTTTACTTTTCTTCCCTAGCTTTTACAAGGTGGCAAAAACATAAATAATAATTTCCAGTCGCAGGCTGATTCTTTTCACAAAAGGCCCAAACGCTTTAGGAAATTATTACACAATTATTCTCTGCTTCGCTGTATAAAATGCGCCGCAACGGGTTAAGTCGCTGTTCGCCTTCTGGAACAAAATCTCCTTAGCAATTAATTCAAGTGGCCTCGTAAAACAGAAATCGAACTGTGGCCTTCGGGCTGGCTTTCGGCCCGTGGATGCTCGGCGGGTGTGGGTGCGTGTGCGCCCTCCGGAGCGCTCCGGCAGCGCCGGCTGCCCGCGGGGCTGCGCCGCCGCCACGGGCGGCGAGAGGGCTTCAAAAAACAGGCAAAAAAGGGGAAAAAAGAACAAACCAGCCGACGGGGAGAAAAAAAGGGGAAAGGACGGCAGCATCCCAGATCGCGCTCCCCGCTGCGCCCCGGCCCTTCTTCGCACCCTGCCCTGCCCTGCCCTGCCTTGCCCCGGGGCCGCGGAGCGGAGCGGGGGAGAGCCTTACCTGGGGCCGCCGCGCTCTCCGCCCCGCTCCGCCCCGTGCCCGCTGCTCAGGGAGCGGGGCCGCCCAGCCGTCATCCGGTAACTCGGGGCAACCGCAGCCCATGGCAACGGCGGAGGGGGAGCCGGGGCGGGGGCGGCCGCCCGCGCTGCCGCAGCGCTCCCTCCTTTCATCCCTCCCTTTCTCCCTCCTTTCCTCCCTCCCTCCCTTTCTCCCTCCTTTCCTCCCTCCCTTTCTCCCTCCTTTCCTCCCTCCCTCCTTTCCTCCCTCCTTTCCTCCCTCCTTTCCTCCCTTTCCTCCCTCCCTCCTTTCCTCCCTCCCTCCCTTTCCTCCCTCCCTCCTTTCCTCCCTCCCTTTCTCCCTCTTTTCCTCCCTCCCTCCTTTCCTCCCTCCCTTTCCTCCCTCCTTTCCTCCCTCCTTTCCTCCCTCCCTTTCTTCCTCCTTTCCTCCCTCCTTTCCTCCCTCCCTCCCTTTCTCCCTCCTTTCCTCCCTCCTTTCCTCCCTCCCCGCGCCAGGCGGGGCCGCTCCCGCCTCGCTCCGTGCCCGCCGCCAGGGGGCGCTGTGCGCCAGCGTGAGGCACCGCCGGCCGGGGCGGGGCCGGGGCGGAGCGGGCGCGGCCCCGTGCCGGGAGCGCGCTCCGCGGGCGCGGCTCTCCGCGGGCGCGGCCCAGCGTTTTTGGGGTTATTTCAGGGGTTTCCTGCTCCTCACCGGTTCCCCCCATCCCTGGGCCCCTCCCGCAGCCGCCGCAGCTCCTCAACCGGGTGGAACAGGGAGGCGCCCATGGCGCTGGGAATGGGCGCAGGCGGGGCTGCACCTGCCGCCCCACGGGGAATCCCCGCTGCACCCCCCGCACAGACCCCCACGGCTCCGCCGTATTTTGAAAGCACGCGTTACTATTTATTAATGAATTTATTTGTATTTTTATACAAAAGCAGTTAGGGCCCAGCGCAGACCTAGGCATGACATTTGCCAGCCTCGGTGGCAGGCAGGCTGCTCTTAAATGGAGGCCTTTCTGCAGAACAGCAAGAGCCAAAAGGCCTTGTGTCACCCAGTTATGTAAGACACAATCTCGCCTGAAAATGCACAATGAATCGGGAAGGATTTATGTAATTAATTGACCAGTCTTAACCTGTTATCGTGATGTAAGGAATTTGGAACTCATTAATTTGGGCCCTGACAGATTTCATATTAGAGCTGGCAAATATGGATTGAGCCTCTTATTCTTGTAGCAGCTGGAATTTCCATGACAGTGAGGATTAGTGAAGAAGACCTATTGCTCAAGTCAAACTGCCTCTTTTGTAATCAGCAGCCCTGCTCTGCATTAAAGGGGTAATAGGAAAGGGAAAAAAAAATACGGAGAAAAAAAGGAGAAATGTATTCATGTATGGAGCAGAGCAAGGCAGGGAGAAAAGAGATGTAGCCTGAACAGCACAGGCACCAGAGCGGGGTTTTCCCAGCCCCATGGCAATGAAAATGCCACAAAGGCAGCCCTGAGGTGATGGAAAGGGTAAGTCCCTGGAGGACACCTCTGTGCCATCACCATGGGCCTTCCTGCCCTCGGCCAACCTTCAGATGGACCCTCCCAGGAGCCACCAAGCACTTGGGGCTGCAGTGTCAGAGGTTCTGGGAACAGGGTCTGGGCTGCCAAGACCTGGAGGGACTTAGGAAAAGAAGGATTTGGGTCATGATCCTGGGGAAGGCAAGACTGGGAGGTACGTGTCTTTCAGCCTGGACTGACACCCTCCCGCAAGGGGGAAAGGATGCTCAGCGTGGATAAGGACTAGATCCGAGGACAGGGATGGGCCTCCATGCAGCCATGGCAAGGGTGGCTGCACGTGATATGCCTCAACTTCCCCAGTACAAAAACAAGAGAGAGTAGGAAAAGTCCCCGTGTCTGCTGCTTGTCTTGTGACAACCTCTCAGTTTGGTTTTTCATGGTGCCTGGCTGGGGAGTGCCCTCATCCCATTATCATTTCTTGGCATTAATGTGGTAGTAATAACATTGAGTGCAGTCTGTATGGAAACAGTCTAGGAGCTTATATTTTCTGTCCTGGCAACCTGTTAATGACTGCCCTGCTAGTGAATACAGTTGTTAGCAATGACATTAAAAGGTTTTCATGAAGTCTCATCATATTTCTACATGCTAAGTGTTTACCTACTCTTGTGATAAATGCCATGCAGAAATGGAGGAGTGTTTTTCCTTTTCTCATTTTTATCTTGCTTTAAAATGCCATTTGGCAGTTGAACATTTCCCCTTCACAATTGCTTAGATCCACCATTTGCTGCTGTGAGGAGAAGGGAAAAGTCATAAAACAGGGGTATGGACAGTAAAACCACAATTGTTTACAAAGACTGTAAAGTGAAATGCAGATTAAAAATAAAACACTAAGCTGATAAGGCATACGTGGCTCTTATCCTCTGGACATCTTTGACGATATACATATTTGCCTCAATGTCCATCACTGAAGGATAATTAGTGGGGATAATTACTGAAACTTGGCACTAAAATGTATTCAGTCCTAAATTTGGGGCAATAATCTGGATCATAGCTTTGATCTTTTTGATGTTAAAAAAAAAAAATCAGACCAATAGATTGCAATTTGATTGTTCTCCTTCCAAGAATGTATTTTGTCTTCCTGTCTCCTGATACATTAAAAAATCTTCACACATGTCAACTATCTCATATTTTCCCAATGGTAGGGAATAATTTATGACAGTACACCAAACTCAACCATTGTCTCACTTAGTTTGTCTTTGCTTTTCTGATGATTAGGAGCAGCAAACCACCCAGGTACTGCTGCAGCTGTAGGTTTCGTCCAAATGCTCCTCTTGTTAAAATGTTGATCAGGCACATCTAATTTCCATGTTAAATGTGCCAGCATATGTCTGAGTTTAGAATTATTTCAAACAGCAATAAAAACATTTTAAAGTTAAAATGGATACTGTAATTACAAGTATTTGCATGTTCTCTGATTTCTTCCCATGGTTATATTTAAAATATGTGTGAGTGGTAGAAATTTCCTGAAATACCTATGATTTTGAGTGCTTGCAAAATTACTTCTAGTGTCTGCTCCTTTTTTTTCTTTTTTTTTTTTTCTTGTAGATAAGAAAACAGACATCAGATCAGATGAAAATTTTGTCAGATTCTTAAGCTATTTTTATTCTTTGATGGTTAGTCATAAAGCAAGGAAAAAATTATACAGAAAAAAGTCCCCCAGTTAAGCTTTCTGAACAAAAATATATTTGCTTCAGATATTTTGTTACTTAGAACAATACCAGAGGACTGGTTTAGTTTTTGTGCAAATACTAAATGCCAATTTCACAATAAAAGTGGTTAAGATGAATCAAGTACTGAATCAGTTAAAGGTAATGGTAACAACTTTGTGCTGCTTGTGTGGGGGTTAAAAAATTCTGTTTTCTTAATGATGCTGAGATTAAAAATTACATTCTTGTTGGAACCAATAGGTGGCCTTTTTGAATGTGGTGTAGTAAATTTTTCCCTGAAAACAGAAAAATCTTTGCTTTGAAATAGAGAACATCTTAAACCAGTCATTTTCAAATACAGTGATTTTTTTTTGTTTGTTTCTGAAAGATAATATATACATGAACTTCTGGATTTATTTCCTATTTTTGGTGTACTTATGTTAAGTCATGGGTCTTCATAGGCTGATAGAATGGGTTGGATTGGAAGGGACATTAAAGTTCCAAACCCCCTGCCATGGGTAGGGACACCTCCCACTAGACCAGGTTGCTTAAAGCCCCTTCCAGAGATAGGTTGTCAACAACTTCTCTGGGCAACTTGTTCCAGTGTTTCACCAACCTCACAGTAAAGAATATCTTCCTAATGTCTGATCATAACCCACCCTCTTTCACTTTAAAACCATTTCCTTTGTCCTACGGGATCAATAATAGTGATGATAAAGTGGACTACAAAGTCTATCCTTTCCTTTTTCATGTTCATGCTTTCAAAATGCCATATATTTCCACTTTCTAAGACTTCTCATAAGTTCCTATTTCCTGTTATTTCACAGTTAATGAAAACGGTTTCAAAAGAACAGTATCTCCTTGTGCTTCAGAAAGAGAGTACTTGTGATTTTTCTGAAGTCACTCCTCTGAGCCAAGTGTCAGAAATCTTGATTCTGTTTCATTTCCTATATAAACAATACATTCTTAAAAGGTTTCTGCAGGGAAAAGGCAGTCAGCAGCCATAGGTGGCCAAGACTCTTAAAAGCCTGGGTCAGATGTGGGTGTTAAAAATATGAAAATGAAGCCCTGAGTTACTCATAACACTCCTCACACCTGGATGAGGTATTTTAGCAGCTCATTCTTTGACCTATGCATTTCTGGACACATGAATGGGGTTTTTTTGAGTTGGTTGGTTTTTGATAAATTTTGGGCTTGTGCTTTTTCCCTGTGTGTGGATAAGAACAGACAGTATAGGGCTGAGAGCCGGGTATCCGGCAGGTATCCTAGGAGAAAGGCATCACCCTATTCCTGTGTTGCTCCTGCAGTCTACTTTCAGCATTTGCTGGTAGCCGCTGTCCAAGAGCAGATTCTGAGTCCCAGGACCTGCTGGTTTGACCCAGTTCTTACTTTTCTTGAAGGCAATGGCTGTCAGGCAGTAACACAGAAGTTGGTGTGGACTTAGCACTCATCCCATGATGTTGGGCTTTAATTAGAATTCTGAGTGTGGGACAGGAGTTCACCCACAACGTTCAGGGTTCATTTGTGTCTGCACAACACATTTTACTTTCAATGGTCGTTTGAGGGCTTTGTTTGTTGAATTATGAGACTGAGGCACTAAAAGTACAAGGAGAGCTTCTCTAAGAAGCTAATAGTGACCTAGGGAATTCGGTTCCTAAGCAAATTTAGTTACTCTGACTCACTCCCTGAAGAAGCCCTCAAGGCCCACATCACTCTCCTGATGTGCAAGTGTCTTCAGAGACCTGGTTCTAGGACAGAAAAGTAACCGTATGAATGCCCACCTTAGAACATTCTTGTAGCCCCAAGAAATAAATTTGTTGGAAGAGTAACCTCTTTATGTAATATAGCTTCTTAATTTTTGGCAAGAACTGCCCTCCAAGTGCTCTTTACATGAATCTTCTCCTTTATTACTATTTCCTGCTCTCTAGAAGGCTCAAGACTCTTGCTGGTTCTTATGATCTAAGACTTTAGGAGAGGTGGTGGGATATGAGTGTCTGTCCATAAAAATGCTGCCAATTTGGGCACACACAAAAAGAAGTCTGAAAGCATGTTTGGCTCCTGGGTGGTTTGAGTTTTGCTGGGAAATCAACATCTACCTTGGCACCAGAGTCCACACATCAGGGGTTGGATATAGGAAGTTAATAATTTGTCTGTGTTTATGATAAAGCTTTCCTGTCCAGAGTCTCAAAATCTTTTGTGATGAGGAATTAATTCAGCCTTACAATAAACAGGATCTACTTTTTTACAGCTGAGGAAACTGAGCAACAGTGAGGTGACCACACTGATATACAGGGCATCTCTCTCAGATGAAGGAGGAACAGTGTTCCTCCTGCTAATGGGCTCCACTTCATTACCCGCTGGGAGGGACGAAATGCCACGCTCCTTGTGAAAATCTCATCCCAGCTATCAGCACAAAGCACTCCAAAGAGGTAGCAGATGGGTCCCAGTTTTTCATGTTTGACTTGAAACACCTGAAAGGGATTTGCTTTCTGCTTCCTAGCACCGTGCACTCTGGCACTTGGAAACCAAGTGGCATCTATTGCATTTGTAAATTTTGGGCTAATTATCTTTTGGGTTGCAGCATTCATAACAGAGATTTATGTCTATTTTGGAAAAAGAGAGTTACTCTTCTCAGTAATTAAAAAAACGGGAATTGAAAAGAGAGAGGTAATTAGGGTACCTTGTTTAGCTTGGTTAAATAAGCAGGACTGACAGGATTTTCTCTGAGGGACACTTGCAGAAGTGCTGCAGTCTTGTTGATATTAGATGGTGTTATCATTGGAGCTGGACTGAAGGAAGCAGAGATGATGCTGACTAAAAAGTATAGGAAAGGTTCATTTTGGCCAGATCTTTCGATCTCTACTCATCCATCCATGAAACTAGTAATTAAAACAATTTGGGACTGTTAGCATGAGGAAAGACCACTGGTGTAAGTGAGCACTGAAAACTTCCTTTTCCAAAATTGTGTTGCCTGTACAGCTGATTTCAGCAGACCTCCTCTCCATGTGAGTTTATTTTGCTGGTAGGATGTATGACCTGGCCTTTCATAGGTAAAAACAATTCTCAAAACTTGACATAAAAAACAAGCACTATAGGTGAATATAATTTTCTAGATTACAACAACAAATTTAATTAAATCCAAGCAGAATCTTTTAAGGTTCATATTTTGCTTTTTGACCAGATTTTTTTCATGCTGTAGTGACAGAGACACTTCACCAGAAAGTTCTGCAAGCTTATTCTTAATTCTGTATTGTTTGTAAAAAGTGGCAATGACTTCTGAGCAGGAGATGAAGACTGTGCCAAGGACAGGGCATTGTGCTGTTCCTGGAGCTTGACTGGCTCTTCCCTCCCACTTTGTTCCTTACTAATCACAGTGGCTTCCTACAACACATTTATCAGGGCAGGCCACTGCCTGTAAATAAGAGAGGTTTTGTTCTTTCCAAAAGCCAGAAATACAATGTTATCTTTCCTCTTTCCCACAGAAGAGAGCCATTAGGAAATTCCTTGGTTTAGTTTGTCCCTCTTTGTTCCTGGATGATGTTGGAGCCATTGTAAAAAGATGAGGCTTATGTTTCCTTGTGAAGATGGCCAACTCATTGATGCTTTGGATTGATGAGCTGAACGTTCCCTGATGAATTGCATCCTGTAAGAAGAGTATTCTGGGCTACTTCAGGGCTTAGGGGTCCAAAAGGAATTTTGCTGGTCTAAGAACTGAGTACCTGGCATTTTTCTGGGTGCAACACAAGGAAGCAGAGATTTGAATGTTAAATTTAGTGAAACATGATTTGGGGAGACAGATCATTGCAGTGGTGGTGATGCGCTTGCACTAATTCATAACCATCAACCTCAGCACTCCCTGAAATTTCTTAGAAGACAGGACCTAAATTCCCCTGTGGGAACAACTCAAGAAGGAGACATTAAAGATTTGCCTTTGTGAAGTGAATTGCTGTTCCTACAGAAGGTTCTTCTGGCAGTTCTCAGTTTCTCTGTCTGCCGTAGTGGGGAGGACATGAAGGGGCCTCTGGCTAAAATTCTCCTGACCCAACAAGGGTTGTGGATAATGTCAGGGATGTCAGCAGCAGGAGACTCATCTCTATCGCTCTATTCCCTGTTTTTTTATGGGGTTTTGCCCTGCCTAAATCTCCCTCCAGAAAACAGTGCTTTGGAGTCCGCTGAGAGATGTATGCTGAACTCTGCCACTTGAATGCATGGTGGTTTGCAGCTCCCCTGATAGATCTGAGAAGTTCAAGCTTCCCTCTCAGTTATGCAGGTATTAAATACTGTACACATGCAGAAACTCTACAGACAGATAAAAGATTTTACTTCTTGCGAGTCACAGATTAAAAACCAAACCATCCTCACTTACAGAAGTCATCGCCTGGGGTCAGAAGAACCAATTGTGTTAGCAAGAGAGGTGAGCCCTCCCAAGATGTGCCAAAATCATCCTGAGATGAAATTGCTCCGCTCTTCCCGGGAGGGCCCACAGCATCTTGCAGGGTCAGCTCCATAAATTGTATGTTCTTCAGGGCAAGGACCTTGCCCTCCGATTTGTCTGGGAAGAATGTGTTCGGTGTGCCATACCACAAATAATAAATAACTGCTTTGGCTGCCAGCTAGGCTTGGGATTATGAGTCAATTCTCCCTCCTGATTCATTTCTTGTTCTGAGATACCAGCAACGCAATTTTACTGGAGTATGTCAGTGCTAGTGTTAGTCCCCTGCTCTTCCCTTGCTCATGGTAAGGCAACTGTCATCTCCTGTCTGCAGCATACTTCACAGCACTGAGAAAGAATATTAATAAGATTTCCAAAAGGCTTGCTGCCACTTTGGGTGGAAAGGTTTCCTGCAAAGAATGTGCAGCAAAACTCCCAGGAGACAGACAGAGAAAACCTTCCCACCAAGAAGAGCTGGTGTCATCCAATTTCATTGTCTCTGTGTCACTGCAACACCCCTGTGACTCTGACACACTGCTCTGTGCTGCCCTAGCTTGTGCAGTTCAGTGTAATTTCCTTGGTTGAACATCTTTATTTTAAAATTAACAAGGGATTAACTAGTTTCCCTATGCCTAACTGTTGGCTCTTTGCTATTTAAATAACAGTCTTTTTCTGTTCAGGTCAGCTAGATTTTTGCATTTACCATTTGATTTTGCATCACATTTTTTAAAAAATAAGCAACCTTATATGTCATATTTCCATGCAGGTTAAGGGTTCAGGATCTCAAGAGTTCATGTGACAAGGAAACCAGAAATACCCCTTGTGAGTGAGTTACAAACACATGTAGCCCAGCAGTCAAGAAAAGAAGGACATAGACATAGAGAAGCCAAATATTAGCTGATGAGGCCTGAGGTTTACTAGAAGTGTTTCTTCTGGGGGAGCTGGCAGAAATAGGTGTTACTATGAAATGTCTAGGAGTGCCCTCTGAAAAGCAGCAAGCAGCCCTGTTGTGGTTTCTTAGCTGTGTCTCACCTGCTGCCATTGCATCTAAGCTGGTGCTGAGAGGTGCTGAGTGTGGCTGCTCCTGTCCTGCTCTGGCAGGACACTCTGTGGTCCCGCTGCCCCTTGTCAAAGGACACCTCCCTGTCCATGAGCAGCTACAGCAGAGGCACCTTGTCAGGGTGTGCCTGCTTTCAGCACTCAGGGGACTCAGGCCTTTTCCAGGCCAGCTCCTGAGAGCACCCCTTAAATGCAATCTGGGCATCCTCAGTAAGTCTGTGGACATAAGCAGGGCTGCTTTCTAAATTAAGGGAGAAAGTGCAAAGAAAGGAGGCTTTTAATGTAGGAAACCCCATAATGTTAGTCTTTGAAGAGATCCCATTAGATGCTGGCAACCTCAAGCCAATCCAGCAGCTGCATTTGCAGGTCTTGACCTTTGTTATTTTTATCTTCTTTGGATTCAGGGAGACAACTCTTAAATGGAATTAGGAGTCTGTGAGCTGACTCTGTATTTTTAAGCAGATGTTCATCAGCTTGACCAACAGATTGCCATACTTTGTATTGCTCATTTCTGCATCATGTAGATATATTTATATAGTTGAACAAGTGTAATACTTTAGAAAGTTTGACTAATATATCAATTGCATCATCCAGACATAAATTTTAACATGGAGCAGTGATATTGCTTTATGTATTCAAATAATATATCCCTAACTACTGTGTTAGGCACACTGAGGTTTTGTTTCATTTTGTTTTCAGATTGAAACCAGGAAGCTAAGGTACGTGAGTTGGCCTATTCTGAATCTTTGTCATCTTAGACAGCCCTGCTTATTGCCAGCTCATTTCACAGAGATCTATTTCAAATCAACTCATAAATTATTAATAGTACATGTGTAGGTCAGAGAGACGCTAACCCTGACAATCATGCCCTAATATTCTCTCTTTAGCATCAGAAATAAGAAAGGAGATGTGAATAATCAATATTCAACAACCACGGTACATCTCATACAGATATGGTATATGCACTTAGGGAAAAAAACCCCACATCTTTGCAAAACCTGTCAGGCTGGCATTAATCTTGCATGATGAATAATGTGGCAATCTATGAATTTTTAACACCTTTAAAATGATAAAATTGTGAAATGTGATATCCAAAAGTAAATTTGTTCAAATTGGAGAATATTTTTGATCAAATGGAGATATTGAATAATGTGTAGAGAAATATTTAAACATCAATTTAAATTGCACAGCAGGCAAGACAGTTTGTACGGGTTTGTGACTGGGAGCAGCTTTCCGTCACAAATAATTTGCCTGCAGATTTAATTATAACTCAGAGCTAAAGCAGTAACTCTTCTGAGAAGAACCCTAACTCTGGAGGACCTAAGCAGTTCCCAGGGCTGTCTGGCAGCACAGGAGAGGCCACATAGTTCCTTGCCTTGCCTGGTTCCTGCTGTGCAATGCCCTCTACAGAAAACCTCATCAAACCCGGAGCGGGATGCTTCCAGAGAGGATGTAACACAGCAGCAGAAAAGGCCAGGAGCAGAATTTCACCTTTTATTTGCAGTAGGGCTCCCTAGTGAACAGGATCGGGCCCTTGCTCAGCTGATTGTGCTTGGTGGGAGAGGGCAAGCTTGGGTTTTCAGTCTGGAAAAAAATGCGCTACTAATATATAGGAAATAATGGGATGGATGCTGTCCTGCTTGAAGTTCAGTACAAATTTGTTGTTGACATTCATGGGGGCAGGATCAGACTTTGCATTTGGAATCACCTCCCTCTGACAAACTGCCTGACAAACACTAAACCAAAATGCTTCATTTAGAAACTGTCAAAAGGGAATTACTAACCTTTTATACTTATTAAAATTGCTATATGTGTTCCTGTAAAGGGACTAGAGAGCAGCTGGACATTTTAATTTTCACTTTATGCAAAATAAAAATGACACTCAAGAACTTACCTATTTTTTTGTAATCCTTCTAAAGAAAGCATTTTATTTTATTCCATTTTTATTGAAGAGAAAATAAAATGTGTTTGTTTCCCCAGATTTGAGGAGAATTAACATATATCTGATTGTTAATATTTGATCCTTCTTTAATTATTTATGGTATCAAGGAATGAATCTGTCAAGTAAATAATGAAATGCGTACATGCAGCATATGTAATTAGGTTAGGTGCATAAATCCAAAGTGTTCACTTTATAGTTGTCAGTGCAAAATTTATTAATAATGAGAAATGCTAAGTGAAGAAAATTCCTAACAGTCTACTCATTAGTGTAGGTTAGAGCAGTTGCTGAAAAGGAAAGTTATCATTCCTCTCCTACAGTATTTCATAATTTCAGAATGTTAGTAAATCATTATATATTTTCCTCATCTCTGTTTTAAATGCGTAATAGGAGCAGTCCTTAAGTTGTGCTGGGAAGGTGCACTTTGTCATCACTCTGCAAACAGACAGCTATCAAAGTAGAGGGGGTTTGCATCCTTGTGTAGTTTAAAGCCAGTATTACACTCCTCTCTTGCTTTCCATAGGACACAGGAGTTCCCAAGCTTTTAAAAGGGATGAACTGCTCTGTATTATCCCCTGGCATTTTAGGTCTGAAGGTGATGAATGAATGCTTACGCACAAGCACAAATCTGGCCGTACATTTGTTGGGGGTGTAAGACACAGGCAGCTCAAAATGGTGGGTGATGCAGTCTGTGTTTGCTCGTGCTGTGTGTCATGTCCTGCCTTAGCTGAAGTCACACAGACACAGTCTTCACACAACGCATGCATGCATTAGAAAAGCTCAACTTTTAGAGTTCCAAGTTTACAGCCAGGTGTAACAACCACAAGACAAGTATTTTGGGTGGAGTGGTGCATCTGAGTACTTCTTGGGCCATGGGTGAGCTGGTCCACGTGAACACAAACCCGAAGGTATTGCCAAGGGCGGTGACCTGAGCCAGGAGTTGTGTGGCTGTGCCTGGACCCAGGAGTACATGAGCCAGACTAACAGGCTTTGAAAGTGGGGCTATGTGCCATGTCACACTTACCACTCCTTCACCTTAGCTTGCTATCAAGTTGTTTCTGCATTTTGCAAATTAAGGGAAAAATGGTTCTAGTTAATAAAAAACAAAACAAAATTACTCTGTGAGTTTACGCCTTCTGGGGTCTGAGAAGAATGTGTGAGAGAGATGAAACACCTGTTTGAGACAGAAAAGTGTTGTTGTGGGACCACAAAAAATCTTTCTCAATCCCAAAAGGTATTTTTCAAAGCTCCCTCTCTGAAAGAAGATTTGATTGCTAAAAGCATATTTAAAACAATATTTCAATATCATTTTGAAGCTTATCATTATCACAAGCACTTCATGGGCTAATTCTCTACATCCAAGGATAGGCATTCACCCCAGCTCACTTCTGCTGTGGAAAATTAGATATCTAGTATGAATTAGTCATCTGGGTTCCATTTACAGTCATTGAGATTCATCCCAGCCTGAAACTGGTGCTTGAGGCTAAGCCTAAGTTACCGGAGGTGAATCACTCTCTGGAGATGCTGGCTGTCTTCTTGGGATGCAGAAAGCTGATACTGGAAGCCTGACTTTTAGTCTGCTAAATTAGATGAGCTGAATCCCACACTATGCATCTGAATCTGACTTCTACTGAGGATCTTTAAGGGGAAGTCATCAAATGATGACCCCTAAGGTAGCTGAAGCTCTGGGAGACTGACCACACTACCATAGCAAAGTGCTTATGCTGGCTGTGCCTTGTTTTTCCAAAACATTAAAATAAAAAAGACTGGATTTGCTGATCAGCAGAGGCTGACCTAAGCCTGGGCTGTCACTGAGAGCCCCCAGCCTGAAGCTGCATAGCTATATCCATATCCCTCACTTCTGCTGGCCTCAGCATCCACACAGCACAGCAGGCAGCTGCTTTGAGAGCTGATTTGGCTGAGCAAAAGTCTTTGGGGGGTGTCATAGTGTAACTTTTCATTTTTAGAGATCTAGCTGACCATGCAGCCCCACAGTCACTAGTGCTGGCACCAGGGAGAAAGATGGGAAGGCAGTGATTGCCGATGTTGTGAGGTGGCAGGGTTGCTGCTGCTGGTGGTTGGTGCAAAATTAAACAGATTGTGAAATTGAACCCGGAGCAAAAGGATGCTGACACCCATTCATTAAATTTTGTATCCTGCTGTTAGATTTTAATCACAACATTTTGGATCAGAATCACAAATCCTCTTATTTGCCATAAGAACTTCTTTCAAGCTTAACATTTTTATGCTCCATGTAGGATGCAACAATATTCATCTCTGCTAGCCAAGCTTAGAAATGCATTAAACTGTCCAACCAGAAAATCAGGAACAGGCATTTAGTGATGCAAAATGGTCATTCTGCAACCTAATGCCTAAGGGACAGATCAGTCATCACAGACTCCCACTTCTGCCTGAAAAGACCAATTAGGTGACTCTGTCTATTCAACTATCAATACAGGATTGTTCCCAACAGTATATTCCCTTGTGCTTTACCCACTCTAATTTTAAATTACTCAAGTGCCAAGACTTCTATCACTTCCCTGGGGTGACCATTGCACAATTGAAAGCCTCATTGTGAGGAAATCTTTCCTGATATTCTGCCACAATTTTCCTATGCTTAGACTCATGCCTTTGTTACACAGTTACATGTTCTTGAACAGCTCTACCTTCATTTATAGCCACATCATTGCAAAACGTAATGACAGTTACCATCCCCCTTGCTGCATTTTTTTTTTTTTTTTTTTTTAAATAATGATTCCTAGGCAGTAAACACATAAAGGAAAAATCAATTATTTAAGCCACTGATTATCATTATTGGTGGTGTGCCAGTGCTGATGTGCCCTGATCATTCTGCATTGACCAAAGTTGCTCCAAGAGGAAAAGTTTTCTGCACACATCCTTTGAGGAAGGATGATAGAGGCTGAACAAAAGAAAGTCTAGAAAAAAACAAAACAAAACACCAACTTTTCAGGTGTTATGTACTACTGTGGAAAGATGAGTTTGCTACTCACACATGAGAGTCCCCTAACAACAAATAATTACGATAAGGCTCCTTACAAGAGCTTAAGCCTTACTCTGTATTTCCAGGTTTTGGTACGTAGGTAAATACTAGAGCCCAGGGGCTGTGACTGATTCAGGCAAGAGGCAAGAGAACTGTGTCTCAAACCAATGCTCTCAGGAACTCTCAGGCATCCTTGCTTCAGGAAATAAGGCTTGGATGCATCTTGTACAGCAGCAAAATACTTATCTCCAAATATCTTGGGCATGTGAATGGCAGTCCTCCTCCTAAATAGTCTCTTCAAGCTCAATAAAGGGGCAATAATATTATGTTCCTGCCCCTTTCATCTGAACCAACACCACCCTGAATTTTTGGGTCAGGTGCATTCAGAATGAGCTTTCCCAAAGTTGTTGCAGGACCTTTTGGCCTCCTTTAAGTAGGATTTCTTTTAGATTTTTTCCCCCACACAGTGAGTGTCATATAGTCAAACTGTTCATCTGTTTTATCAGACAAGCAGAACTGGTAGTCTGATATCTTTAAAAAAAAGATACAGTTCTCTGATTAACTGAAGAGTAATAGCATGAAATTCTAGTCTCCAATAAGTAACATATTGATGCTTATGTCTAATTTAATCAGCATCAGGGGGGACGGGGGTGCCCATTCCTTCACCATCAGTTATACAGCAGTTCAAGGTGATAAATCCTATCTGCAGAATGATATTCCGTCGACATTTCTATAATATTAATTAGATCACCGTGTCAGGCTGTAGGAAATTTGCTTAACATTCATTAGAAATTTCTTATAGACAGATAGGCATCCCTCCCTCCTTCTCCCCTCGCTTTCTTTCTTCTGTGATTGACAGATGAGGTCAAGCCGGAGACAGCCCCCCCCTCTCTCCCCGTGCCTGAAGAGCCAGGTCACCGGACTCCATAATGCATGGGGAGTGGGAGGGGAGGATTATGCCTTGAAGAGATATCCTATTAAATTGGACAAAAGCTCGTCTGCCTCCAGGCTCCATTGCCAGGTCTTTTCAGCCTGCAGCCAGCACGCAGAACGCAGGCGAGTGTACAACGCAAAAGCCATTTGCATTACCCTGCAGTCATTTTTATATGTGGAGGTAATGAAGTTGTCAGCGGAGCCTCGAGTGTGGCAGAGCCTGATATTCAAATAGACCTGCCAGCTCTCCCCTCTCCTCGCCACCGCCCTCTGCTCCCCGCTCTCCCCCCATCCCCACAGCTGATCTACTGACTCCTTGGATTACTGCTTCGCTGATTCCCCGGCTCCGACTGTGCTCTCACGCTGGCCCCTGTCAAGCGCTTTTGTTTCCCAGTCAGGGAGGAGGCAGCCTCAGCCTGGCCGCACGCCGCTGCCCACCCTGCCACACTGCCCACGCAGCCTCGGTGACCTGGGCTCGCTGCAGTGCCTGCACAGGCACGCCGTGACCCTGCCCGCAGCGAGCCTGCGGCAGCACTCCTGACAAACTGGCAGGGAAGGCTCCGGAGACACCACATTAATCCCAGGTGGAACGTCTGGAGCACTTTGTTGTGGTCAAACAGAAGAGAAGGGTTTCGCATTTCTGTCGATTTTCCAAGTGAGGCAGCTTGGTGTGCCCACCATGCCCTTTTGCTTCGGAGCAGCAGAATGTGGTGCAAATTGTGCCTCCAGCTGGGAGAAAGGCAGCAACCAAGTGGTACCCAGCACTCGTGTTCACCAATATCCAGGGGATGCTGGCAAAGGGCATTGCAGAAATACTTTGTCCCTCATAAAGGGAACCACAGGATCATAAATTACAAGGCAGTCAGAACTGGCCTTTGGTAAATTTTACATCCATTTTAGGAGGAAAAGAATTTTAAAATTCCCTGTGGCAAAGCTGCCTGGTAAGCAAAAGGTCTGAATCAACCCCATTAGCCTTGGAAACTAGCTTTTACTAAATATGGGGCTAGGCTGTCAGCTGGTGTTAATTGGCACAAACCTACTGAAGTCAATGGAATGACAGTGATTTATACCAGGATGAAGACTTGGGGGATGGATATTTAACAGGAAGGCTGTCTTTTCTCTGTTTTCAGTAACTGGACCGACTTGT
Source organism: Certhia americana (assembly GCA_018697195.1). Lineage (NCBI taxonomy): Eukaryota > Metazoa > Chordata > Aves > Passeriformes > Certhiidae > Certhia > Certhia americana. The sequence goes on from CM031858.1 coordinate 32,949,442, forward strand.
GGTCACAAATCATAGCTTCTAGGCTTGATGGGCAGATGTCACTAGGTAGATAGGCATCTGCAGGTTGTCAAATACACATTGCAAAACGGAAAACCATTAAAAAAATTCGTCATCCTGGTAGATATTTAGCTGCCTCAATAGTCTCATTTTTGGATCAGCAACTCATTCATTATTTGCAGAAAAGGATACTTTCAGTGCTCTTATGAAAATGATCAATGATCCTTTAGCACAGAAGGCCCCTGGGATTAATTTATTTTGTAAGCAGCGTGCTAAAAAGACTGGTTCAAGCATTTTTTAAAAACTTACAGGAGGGTCAAAACCACAAAGGTTTCAGCAGCAGCATTTTTTGGCCTTTGTTCTTACACTGAGATTTTGAAAGATTCCCTAGAACCCCAGCAAGCTACAGATTTTCATGGCATGATACATCATTGTGCCACTGGAATTCATATGCCTTCAGGAGCTCCTTTTGGAGAACACAGAATTTATTTAAGAAAGCGTACTTTATGTTTACAGTACAACAGTTCACCCACAAGAATTTCCAGTATACAGGCTACTCTAAATGCACCAACCTGCAGATTAAAGGCTCTCTGAGTATAAATTGGCGTGGTGCACTGTAAATGATTCACAAATGGAGGAGTCCCTAGGTGTGCATTGACTCGCTACACCATAACATCTCCTACAGAGATTTTACAGCATCGTATGCCAATGATCCATGGATTAAGGGCTCCCTAAGTGCACATTGACACGATAGACTGGAGCTGTTTTGGTCTATCGTGTCAATGATCCAGTGATAATGACAGTGTCTTGTGCAGACCCACTGAGACCAGAGTTGTTGTGGTTCCTAAAGGAAAAGCTAAAACTGTCCCACTTAAGTCATATTGACTATTTTGGGTGCTAGAGGAACATGGGCAAAGTTTTCACAATGTTCTCCTTCATATCAGTTGAGGAATGTCTTCAGTGGTTCAGATTTGTAGTCTGGGTGGCTTCTGCTTGTGTGTATGTACATGCATATGCAGGTTCATATAAGAAAATGTGGACAAGTGCACTCTTGTGCATTTTACATGAAGAACTCTTCCTAGAGAGGCAGACTGTCACTAAAATTTTGTTGCTGTCATTGGGGGGTATCAAGACTCAAACTGAGGGAGATTCATTCTAGATACAGATTGACTTCCTCTGCAAAAGAGTGTAGTTCTCCCTACTACAGAGCAGGATAGGGAGGGGAAATGAGAACCCAAACCATAATAATGACTAATTATGCTGTTTACTTGGATCTCAGAAAATGCCTCTCCAACAGCTGTAAACCTTCCCTTGCACAAATAGGAATATTGGTGAATATCAAGTTTAATGTGGTAAACCTGTGACTACAGTGCAATTATGACCAAAACACAGCCTTTTCTAATGTGCCTCAACCCCAACAGCAGTGGTTTAACACGTTGAAAATTATATTGTCTAGTCCTTGTACTGTTTCTGTGGAGACAGGAGAGAAGAAGTCAGGAAGAAAGAGACAGGTAAGAAAAGAGTGTTAGCAAATGTTTGTCATCCAGAAATTGTTTGGCATTTGCAGCATCCTGGGTCAGGATTTTCACTTTCAGCTACTCAAGTTTTAGAATTGCTATGGTGGAGGAAAAGTGAAGATGTCAAAAAATCAGGTTGCACATGAAACAGCAGGAGAGGCAGAGTCAAAAACATTAAAAAAAAACAATTTTGGAGGATTGAAACAAAAATATAAAATTTTAAACATACAATTAAAACTGGAGTTTCATCAACCTCCAAGAGCTATCTCAGAAGAAACTCATATTATTCTGAATACATTTAATTGAAAAAAAGGAGAAAGTCTTTGACTGTGATTACAATACAAACAAATACATTATACATTGACAACTGGATCCTTTGATGAAATGCTGCTTATAGATGCATTATATTGGCTTTTCAGGTCCACTGACATTCATTATATAAATTTCCATTATAATATACCATTTTATGAAATGTTTAAATTCCTTGGCTCCTGACAGTCAGGAGAAAAGGTATATTAAGAATTTTAAGAGTATTTCCATCTTCTGCATAATTTTACCTTCACAGAAAGTGAAGTCTGACCTCCATTTTATCTTTAGAGATAAAATATGTGCTACTGAGAAAACTGAGAAAAAACACCTTAAGAAAACTGAGAAAAGTCCAGGAATCATCACTGATTTTTGGTAGCTTAAATTCCAAATAGCTTTCACTATTTATATTCCTGAAATTACAAATTTCATTATATTTACCATTTAATGGATGATACCACTTTATTTACAGCATACATACAACTACTTTAATCATGTTTAAGAGAAAAAATGGCTTTATTTCATAATGTATGAAGTTAAAGTTTCCCTTCCCAGGATTTTTTTCCCAGGATTTCCCTTCCCTAGCTGATTTTCAGCAGTAAACTGCTCCAATCTCCCCATTCTTAGAAGTTCCCTTTCTGTGAAGGTCCGACACTTTTTGATGACAGGTGTGGAGATTTTGAAAAACAGAAATCAGCGCAGACATTCAGCTTGCTAACGGTTCATTTCAAGAAACACAAAACAGAAAATGTTATAAGCAGTTGTTCAACCAGCCTCTCTCTCTGCCATAGAAAGTGTCAACTGGTAGATGTTACTTAGTGCTAATTTAGTGACAACTGGGACCCCAGCTTGGACAGCAAAGTCAGGGTGCAGTAGGAAGTCAGGGTATTGGGTGATCTGTTTTGAGCTGCAGGCTGGCACTCCCCATGGTTTGCAGAAGGCAGAAGTAAAGGGGACAATTCCTAAGGAAGTACTGGGAATACAGAAGGATCATGTAGTCTTCAAAAATGGAAATTTATCTTTGGAAATGCTCTTTGTAACACCTATCTTTGATTTCTTCACAATCTACCTCCACACAGAGGCTTAAGAAGCCCATCTCAGCTGGCAGTTGATGATTATGCTGATGTTCAGGGATCCCAGATACTGGGGTAATGTCTTTCTGCATTTAAGGAGAAACCATGGGACTTGATTCCAGGTGAGACAAACCATGACTTTCTTTATTACTAGCAAACACCCCTAGCACACTCTGTATATATATATACTGTGGACTCACCCATTTATGGTAATTATAAAGACTTTTTCTTCTCAAGAACATTATTTCCACAAATCTTGCTCATTTTTTTTTCAGCCAATCTTCCTCTATACTCCTTTGCTTGTAAATATGTGCACTGTGAAACTGCAGTGTCACAGAAAAGAAAAAAAAAAATACACTGCCCAAAGTATTTACTGCTTAAAAAGTAATTGTGTAATTGTTTTGATAAGCTAACCAGAATGAGCCTTCCACACCAATCTGCCATGGCCCTAACTTCCTGCCAGAGTCCAAAGAGTTTATTCCCAGAAATAAAACAGTAGTAAGATCTATGAATGCACACACACACGATTTTAACAGAAAATTCCTATTTTTCTGAAAATTTTCCATGCAAAGATGCTTGGTATACTTTCAGCAGCACCATATAATGTCTGAACAGGGCTGAATCTGTCCTCATCAGTAGCAGCAGGATACCCTGGGGACAGCCACTATCTATCTCCTGCTGAGGTTGCTCCTAGATATACTGCACACTTCAGCCAATTTGAGAGAGAATACTGCTTTTCTTTGCAATATTAATGGGAAATGATGCAAAAGTGTAAAACCTAACAGGGATCTGATGCATTCAGAAGTTGAAAGGCTGGAATAATAATTATATTCTCTCTTCTTCTTGATAAAACTAACCAATGCCACTTACTACTGTGCTCAAAATCATGCTGCAGATTAGACCCCCGACTCTCAAGTTGTTAAAGAATAAAAGAATATGGTCACAGTCCTGATAGATGTGGAGGAATGGAAAGACCAAGTAGGAAATAGACAGAAAAATGAAGGGAAAAGGAAAAGTTCTTGGTTATTTTCGGCTTTAGGCAATCAGGATATGAGTGATCTGAGAAAGTCAGGTCAGGGAAGGATCTGAGGCCCATTTTTCTACAGAAGAACTCCTTGGGGTCTGGGGACACCTTCTGACACACTCTGGGATAAAGGTGCCTGAGATTTGTGTGAAGATGGAGGGGTGAAACTCAGTTATCTATACATGATTGCCTCCTCCCATTGGAGATGTCCTTAGCCACTTCAGGGGTCTGTTCAGGCTGGTTGGGGTGACACAGGATCTATGGGAGACAAAGTGGCAGCCAAAGCCTATCCCAGCTGTCCAAGGGCATCTCAGGTGACATCAGCCCCCTTGTCTAGGTAGCAGATTCAGTCCCATAAAAGATGTAGATCTTATTGCAAAAGTGGTGCTTTGCATGTGCACTTTATAGCTGTCCTGAGAACCTTTAAGTCCTGTGCATGTGCCTGAGATAAATATACCCTGAAAAATACCCTTCTTCTTTAAAAAAAAAAAAAAAAAACAAACCAAAACTTCCAGATTTTGTACCTAAGTGTTTAATTTTAAGATGAAATGAACCTGGCTTCTCTATACAGATGAAAAGTACACTAAACTTTTCCTTTATGAAAGAGCTGTCAAACATTAGCTGAATAATATTTTCCCATTTGACCATCTGAGTAATTACTTTAGAATGTCCTCTCCTGTACTGGTTTGCTAGTAGTCAGGCTTCTGTAATAAAATATTATGTTCAAAATATATTTTAGAAGAAAGGTATATAATCCTATTAATGGATTTCTTTAAATTCTCTATATGTGTTTTGCAATGAAATAAGCATCTCTATAGCAGTATCTAAAGTTCTGTTTCAGGATTTATGCACTCTTAATGGATGGAGATTATTTCTTTGAATAATATAAATATCCCAAAGATTTAATGAAGCCATAAAAACATTCATTAGACTTCTGTAATTAGAATTATAGCTACAAAGGCTTCAGTGTGCTAAATATACATGCAGTATTTACTTGTTTCAAGCTTTCAGTAAACAGCTTTTATCCAGGGGAAGAACTCACAGCTGTGGAGGAGGAATTCACCTCCAAACTGGTGAGAGGGCTCTGAGTGTCAAACTGGGCAAATAATTAACCCATGAAACTACATTTTTGGAGACCAGCTCCTCTAGACTCCCTGCAACCTTCCAAGGTCCTCTCTTTGGGGGCTGCTGTTGAGCACACCTCAACTAAATGTCACCTCCAGCTTGCAACAAAGGCTCAGACAGATCCCTCATTTCTCAATCTGATGTTTTCTTCATGTCAGATGAGGATCACAGATGTGCTTTGGAAATTGCTTGGAGGCCTTACACAACCATGTGCACAAATGTTGGGGCTGAATATGGCCCTGACTTCTCACTGTCAGTGGAGAAAGGTAACACTTTTTAATGTCACAAATCCAGTAATTTCTCCAATTCCGGGTTTGCTCAGGCCACTTCACTCTCATGCAAATGTTTTCTCTGTTTTCTATGCAAAGAACAGCAAGACACAGAGCCCAGTGATGATGTCTCAGAATCCAATCAGAAAACCTGCATAAAGATGAAAGGTCTTACCAACGAGAAGTGAGCTTGCTAAACTACACCTTTCAATGAATTCAGACAAAACTGAAAAATGTTGTTGATATCAGATCCTTAGGCTGATTACTGAAGCGTTCGATTTTTCAGCATGTCAATTCATCACTGTCTACCTGGTTATATTTAACACTTTCTCCTGTTTCCATCCTGCCTGCTGAGATAGGCAATCTCTGTCACACGGTATCTGCTTCACCAGAAGGTCAATAGACCATTGTGGAGACCCATGAGTCCTGTTCCCAAGTCACCTTGATTGTCTTCACGATATTGCTGACAGCAGGTGGAGCTTCCATGTCTTGTGGCATCTAAAATATTAATGAGATTAGAGCTTGCATCCTTCAAACAGTTCAGTGCTTCCTTTTCAGTGCTTTGCAGTTATGCATCCAGTCCATGGAATGCAAAACCTCTGCACAGATGGTTGCCTGCCTGTGCTGGCATTGCCAAAATTGGTTACACCAGTGTTCATTTTCTTTGAGAAACTGACACTTTGAATTTTAAGCTAGCCATAAGTTCAACATTTCTGTGGAAGATAGTAAGCTTTGGGTAACTCAGCCTGGAGCTGAGAGGTTTGGATGTACATACAGAGTTAATGTTTGGTTACAGCTTATTAGTCCTTGCCAAATTATGCAAAATATACATAAGGAAATTGTGGCTCACAACTTTCATGTATATCAGTCTGCTTTTGGGGTTATTTGGGAAGAGTTCTTAGGCTTCTGCAACTCAAGCCTGACAGAGGCTACCTGTGGTACCAGAACTGTGGTGTGGGACTGATGAGGATTAAACAACCTTCTCTTCTGCTATTCCATTGTCAACGAGGGGACAGAACAGCTGCACAACCCATTAGGTTGCCTTCCTGTTTCTGTCAGACTATCCCTCATTATGTACCTGGATCCTGGGTATATATATAATGTATATACAGCATGTATAATGAATGTACAGCTCTTAAGATCATCTTATAAATCAATTGTTGACTGATTAAAAGGCATTTATTAGAACTTGCTGATAGTTTAGCACAAAATGGCTTTCCTGGTTTCTTGAACAGGGATTGCTTTTCCAGTGTGAGTCCTAAACCAAACTCTGGATCTGGAACATTCTACATGTCAGGCAAATCCCTTTTTGATATTAGGCTTCTCCCCTTTGTAAAATGATAATCACACAACTTGCATAGCTTTGTAAAGAGCTTTGAGATCTATGGGAGAGACACAGTATAGGCATTCTAAGCATGATTTATTTCCTTGCTGGGCCTATCCCTAAGTGGCTCATTGAAGAAACAACATTTATAAATATGCATAGCTTCCTGGTATAGAATTTTTCCTATTCTTTTCAGAATATACAGGCTAAGATGTTATTATTCACTTTTCCATTTTTAGAATCAACTATTAAATTCACCACACTGCTGTGTTGTAGCAATTAAAATAACTACTGTCTATTTGGCAGTCCTTTAATGGGAAATGAAATTCACTTTTAGGCATATATCATGGTAATACATATATCATATGGTATACAATTTAGATCATTTTCAAGCACAGTAGCAGGATTAGTTCTTTTTCCCTACCTAACCATCATTACAAGCATCAATTTTGTTAATTAAGAATTTTAAGCCCTGTGAATTTATAGTACAATTATGTTTTACTTCATAAGTAGGTCTTTACCCCTCTACAACTATTAACAAAATGTCCACTTAATATTATTTGCTGGTGGTTTCAAAGGCTTATGAAATTTCTGATGAAGATTTACCCTTTTGTCTAAGCTTTGCTCACTGTTTGTCAGCTGTTTGTCAGCAAAACATAACAGTGAAGACTTTTGACTTAAATTCTTTTTTTTTTTTTTTAAAGAAAAGCCAATTCATCAGGTAAGAAAGACTGCTGCTCGCACTCTCAAGTCCTGCCAAAGACAAATGGCTGTAAAAATTTAAAATCAATCATTAACAGATTAGCTGTTGGTCCAAAGTAAATAGCAATCAGCTTATTAGGCATCAGGCAGAGTGAGATAAAGGGGAAGAGTTATTGAAAATGAGGATGTTTGCTGGGGCTGTGCTGATGGAGCAGAACAGGGAAGGGCTGTTTCTTTGTTGCTCTAATTACAAATGGAAAATAACCTACAGTGCTGAACAAGTTGAGCTCCCTAGCTGAATTGAATGGAGCATAGCGCTTATGTTCTACGTCATGGCTTGATTTATCTTGATTATCAGTAGTTTGCACTTCTTCTTCCCTCCCCAAAAGGCTCTGTTTGGCATTCTCTTATATCAAAGTAGATCAATTTTTGGCTCTGCAAAGAATGGGATGTTGTGAGGAGAGCTGCCACAAGAGAAATGCCCTTCTCATCCAAAAATATGATTTTCATACAGGAAATTCCTCTCATATGATGGAATTTTGTTTGTGACAGAGTCTCATTATGGTTGAGTGACAGATTGCTGGTGACTAAATCACAGCAGGCTCTGTGCCATGGTTGTATTTGGACACCGTGAAATTCTGCAGAGCAGATAAATTCAGAAAAAGGCGGATGTTGTAAGAGGAAGCAGAGAGAGAGAAGGAATGGAGTGTCCAAAAGGCTGAAAACAGAAACAATAGAAGGTAGGTAGGAAGCAAAGCTGACGGGAAAGAACACAAACAATAGTTGAGAGTAAAATGACATGAGGAAGCAGAAAACTCAAAGTAGGAAGGAGAAGGAAATGGCTACAAGTTAAAGTCAATGACAAAGGCTCCCTTTCATCATATAAACACTGAAGTGTTTACATAGGGAGAAATTGACCATTAGAATGATTTACCGGGAGTAGGGGCCATTTCCCCATGGCTGAGTATGTGAAATCCAGACTAAGATGTTTTTGTAACAAAATAGGACACCTGAGAATTGCGCGTTCAATGTTTTGAGCACAGTGAATTGAAAGGTCTGTTTGGGAAAAATCTGGAAACAGCACCTTTCTATTAATGATGTGATTCCACATGTTACACTTGTGAACCCTCAGACAGTGCTTGATTGAAGGTAACCTCAGACAAATTGCTGCTCACCAGCCTGGTGTAAGCTGTAGTCCCTTGCACCCTGGGCATGAGGTTACATGCTGCTGCCTCCTCACTGGCACCCACGCTGTGTGACTGACCTCTCTGCCTCTTGACTGCATGGATGCAATGCAGTGCCAGTGCCAGCTTCAGTCCCTGGCAGCACCTCAGCCAGCTTCGTTTCAGCAACTGCTCTTTCATCCAAGCCCCAGTAAGTTTTACCCTTCCCAGTTACATGTTTGGGGCCACTGCTCAGCCATGGAAGAAGAGGGAAGCTCCGCTAAACTGCGCTGGCGCTGGGATGGTTTCTCACCCTAGTGCAGGGCTGTAGTAGTGCTGCAATGACACATCCTCAGCCAGGGTTCCTCTACTATGCACAGCACAGAGACCAGACACAAAAAAGTGGGGACCCTTTTTGCAGAAAAAGAAAATAAGACCAAATGAGTAAGCTTCCATAGTTCTTTTTCATTAGGAAAATATAGGTAGGGCCTGACAAAAGAAAAACTATTCTGGTATTCTTTAAAATTTTCCATTAAATAGCTGTGGAAAACCAGGAGAGGAGGTATTTCTTTGCCACTTTTTATATTTTTTTTTTTTTTGCTTTTTACCTCTTCATTACTACTTTGATACATTACTTCTCATGTATCAAACCCAAAGGGTCTATCTTGTGTTCATTTTCTGCTGCTTTTGCTTTAATTTACAGTCAAGGATAAAATTCATAAAATTACATAAATATACAAAATTCATCAAATTACATAAATATGACTTCAACTGAAAGAAAAAAGTGAAAAGTCTCAGGAAAACACATCCTAACAATTTCTTGCCAATGTTTCCAGAGAGAAGACCAATCAGCTGGCAAAGTAGCAGGGGCCTCTTTTTCATGTCCTGAACTGACTGAATAAGTTACACAGAACAAAAAAATTAAGTTTCTGCCTACAAATCATGGAGTCCTGGGACACCAGCCTACCTGGGGGTGAGAGAGCTGTGGCAGTCTGTCATCCTTGAGCTGTTTCTCCATGTACCAAGGAGCAGAGTGGTGGTGCTGCTTTCTGTCCACAGCAGGAATTTTTTTAACTATTTACAATGGACAGAAGGCCAGCATGGGGAGAGTACAGGGACTCTGGTGCAATGCTATAGACATTGATCCTGCCAGAAATAAGAGCAAATTGACTTGCAATATCAATGGTGGTGTTGCAAATATAGAGGGAGGGACATTTTTCAGTGTCATCTTCAGCCTAAAAGTGGGTCTGTGCATATTACTCAAGTGAAAGGAGATTGTAGAGTTGTCTGGGGGTTGCATATGTCAAGATAGATTCTTGTCTTCCTTTTCCTACGTATTGGTGTCCTCCGGTCTGCTGGAATCTGTGCAGTGAATTTTATGTGTTTGCAAAATTTATCTCCCTGAAGAAAATTGCCAGGTTTTCGCTCAATTGCTTGTAAGAACAGATCAAAAACAGAAGGGTGGAAGGCTGACGGCTAGCCAGTCGCTGGGATGCCCTACAGAAAATTGAAGAAGGCAGCTGCAGGACTGGCTCTTAATAACAGAGAAAGACTAGAAGTAGTTGACATTAAGACTGTAAAGAAAGTTACACTGGTGACACATATTATACAAGGACTGACTTACTTATTCTTCCACCCACATACTCCTTTTACACAATTTTTGCTTCTTTTAATTAAGTGTTTCAAGAGAAAATAATGGGATCTTAAAGTCTCCTGTATTTTGGAAAAGGTAGTAGTAAATTGTGCGGTTTTGACCTTTTCAGCTTTTTGTAATTTGATTGGCTGTCTGTTCCTCTCCCTCCACTATTTACAGCTGCAGTGAACTGTGCAGAAGGGGTAGGATGGCTAGCCAGCTGAAATACGGAATATTTAAAAGGTTAAAATGCTGCAACATACTGGTGCCTTCCACACAGTATATGGGCATTATAAATTTTGCTGCATTGATCACATAAAGGATTGAGAAATTAAATGACTTCATGAATCACTTTTTGTGGGACAACAAATGTGACCAAAATGGGGAAAAATTGTATCACTGTGACCCCAGATCTGGGAAGCATATTTTTTTGTGTGTTTATTATTTTTGCTGCCGTAATAGATGAAAACAGCTTCTGAAGAACAGGATCATTTTGGCAGGTTTTGAGTATCAATGAGTTACACAAAGAAAACCTGCCCCAAAAAGCCTGCAATCAAAGCATCTTGAATCCATTCAACAGGTGACTAAATAGAGGTGGTGACCTTCTTAGGAATATATATTTCTTTTTTAGTGTACCAGAGGGAGATCTTAAGGAAAACATGGTATACTTTGAAAGTAATTCCTTAGCAGATGGAGGCAGTAATACAGAAAACACTATTATCCATGTAATGAGTTCAGAGGGCATCTGAGGGGCAATGCCAAACAATTTGGTGCCCAGGCAGTGTGCTCAGGAGATTGACAGGAATAGAGCAGGGCAACAGATCAACAGAATCTCAGACCAGGATGACAACTAAGACGCTAATAACTAAAAGAAACAAAATCTTCAGGATTTGGTACTTCCCGTTGTCATTGATAATGAGTCTGGTAAACAGCATTTAGTTCTGTGAAAGCTTTTCTCAGTGGAAAAGGCTGCTTAAGGCAAATCTGAAGAAAGGCTTCTCAGGGAAAAAAAAGAGGGGGAAAAATGGCAGTAAATCTTGGCTTTGCTGAAAAGAAAACCTGTAAAAATGTGTAATTTTTGTGCAAGACAAATCTAAAAAGAGATACCAAAGAAGTGTGAGGTCTCAAAAACTGCAGCAACAAAATTTCTGGCACCATGAACGCTGTTAAGGTAGATCAGCAGTAGCTGGACCTCTGCACTGAGGCTGGAGGATTAAGGCTGACTCTCATTTCCCTGCCCTGGCCCCACACATGTTCACATGAGGTTGAACAGAGCAGAGCAGGTGGAACACCACAGAAGCACTATAGGTAATCGAGTGGGAACCAGATACAGGCAGGAAGAAGTGATGAATCAACTGGGGTTGCAGACACAATTCAGAATTGTGAAAATTTCCCTCCAGCTCCTCCGTGCTCTTGGAAGTAAAAAGTTTCATCCTTTTCAAGTTGTAGCTCTGGATTAAAGTCAGAAGTGTGGGGGAAAAGACTGTTACCACACTGAGATACTGGGAAAATGTCTTCAGAAGGAAATGGCAGTATTGCTTTTGATCCATCATTTGAAACACGCTCATGATCTTCAGGGATTTATTTTCTGTGGTCATTCAAACTGAATGTTTTCATTGATTTGGCTAGCTTCTTTCTCGAGAAACTGCAGCTGCCGAGACAAACAAGCCTCCATTCTGCCCTGCTGATCCCCTTGGGAGCCAGGAGTGATTGACAAGGGGCTCTGGTTAGGGCAGACTCTCACCCCAAGGTACAGGAATTGGTGCACGCATTTCAGAGAGAGCAACCTTTGCAGCACTGAGCCAGGGGGATTTTCCTTCTTTTCACGAGCATCAAGAAGCAGAGAAAGTGTTTTCAGCCTGCCTGTGACGACAGGACATGCAGACACAGCCCATGAAGCTGATCCCAGCCTTCTTCTGCTGTCCAAGGTGGTCTCTATCCCACCCTCCTTAGGCTATCCTCAGAAGCATAAGCAGGAAATCCATGCAGAAAATGGGGGAACTATGGTGTTAGCTGGTGCATACGTTGCTTGGAGGGACAGGAGGGCCGGAACAAACAGCACCTCCTCCAAAACCTCACAGTGGAAATTGGTTGGACATGCTGTGGGACATGTGCCCAGGCATCCTTGCATGTATCTGAGAGCAATCTCCTGATGCCTCACCCACCCCTCCTGCTGTGGAAGAGGGTGTCCATCCCAAGCATTGCAGCTGACTCAGAGGTTTGGGGACTTCACCTGCCCAGGGACCCAGCTGCTTGCTTCCTCCTCCCCCATCCACCCCACATCCACTGCTCTGGGACAGCCTGCTGCATTCACCCCGCTGTTCAGGGAGGACAGAGCAGTGGCAGACTGAGAGGCTTTGAAGGTGCTGAGCTCTGAGGTCAGCTGCTGGGCATGGTGATGCCTTGGTTTGCCTCGAGGGCTGAGGGAAGGCAACATCCACTCCTGCTGAGCGACTGAAGCCGAGACGCCCTCACCTCTTCCCCCCTCTTGGATCTACAACCAGACCATCCACAGAAAAGACACCGACATTAGAATATACATATAGTACCTGGTTAGGTGGAGATATAATTTATTGAAGCTATTGTTTAGCCCCCTTGGGTGGCATTACAAGTGCCCAGCTGTGAAACAGGGTGTGTCAGCTTGTGAGAAGAGAGAGTATCCCCTGGAGGTGGTGGTGGCCTTCGGCAGGCTGGGCGCCCAGACAGAGACCATCCATGGGTGAAAGGGGGAAGCCTCTCCATGAGGCAGAGCTGGAGGTGGCCAAGGCAGCTGCCGAGTCTGGGAGGGCACAGCCCCACGCCCAGAGGGCACCGACAGCCCCCACCCACAGCGCCGGGCTGCTTCATTTTCATCCACTGATCAGATATATTTACTTCTCGGGTATTTCCCTAACCAGAATTGACTGCACTATAATTGCCTATTTCTTTGGTCCATTGGCTGTTAACCTTGAAGCGCGTCGGGTGGAGGCAGGGAGGCCCTCCCTGTCAGGCCTGACCCCGGCCTGTGCCGTGGGCTGCCATGACAACCGCGACAGATGTCACCCATGCCGCCCGCGCCCCCCGGATGGGGAAAATCGATCTTGCGACGGCGCCGCCGCGCACAGCCACTGGCCTGCCAAGTGTTCCCGGCTCAATCATTTGTTTCATCTAGCGAGGAGAGGAAAACATAAAAGAAATGAAATGAATTTGACCTCTGTCTTCCGAGTGACTCCGGCGCTGCGCTGAATCCTAGCAAGCGCCTCTTATGAATTTGAAAAAATTACATTAGGAATAACATTTTGAAGTGAAATGACTCTTGTAATGTCAACCCTCCAGAAACATGTTATTTCAAATGTCAGATACCTAGCAATCGTTTGCTATTTTCTGGATGTGTCCGGAGGTTATCTTCACCTCGCATACAATTCAGATAAATTATTTTAAAGAAACTACCTGTGAAGTACGCAAAAAAAGTATTGCCTGATTTTTTGCACTGCCCCAGTGAGGAGACCTTCTTTGTGGCTGCATAGAGCCTCTCCACGATGAGAAGATGGTAAACAATGCTCTGAATTGACAATGTCTCTATTGAAACTGTGTCAGAGGGTGAAGGGCTTTCCCAGTCTGGAGCAGGGTTTCCTGAAAGGGTGGCAGGCACACCAATGAAGCCAGAGGATCCCGGGACACAGGAAAGCCCCCCTGACCCCTCCACCCCTCTGAGGGTTTGCTTGCTGCATATGCAAATCATTTGATGACCAAACTCTACAACTCTGAGCTAGCATTTGCCAACGCATCAATGTCATCCCAGCAATGCTGTACATATCCCCAACACACAGGGAAAAACCCAAGCCCCATGGGGCTTGGTTCATGACTACCACTGGATGGACCTGCTGGCAAATTTAAGAGACAGCCCATCACAAATTTGTAGAGATGGAGAAATCTCTAAGGTAACCTTGTCCTTAAAGAAAAAAGGAGGAAAACAGCACGCAACAGAATGTGATTATAGTAAAAGGGATGCCTTAAGATTTTGAATGCGATACGTCTGTCTCTCTGATGTGGGATATTTTATTGCATTTTTGCCCTCAAGTGAAGCTGACGGGAGCCAGGCTTGCAATTTAAATCAATAAGAACCCTTTACCATGGCCATAAAATACTTGGTTAAACCTTTGAAGTGGCCACAGTTGAATGCGCAGTGAACACAGCATAAATGCTCCTTGAGATGTATTGTGTTAGACCACTACTAAAGTGGCGTTCCGAGGGAGCGGTGCCTGAGCACCTTCTGGGGGCAGGGCAGAGCAGTCTGTCTTCTCTGGGGCTCAGGGGGTTGTGTAAGTCAGTGCTCCTGACTGGTATGCTGCCCCACACCTCAGATATCCAGAGCTGGCATTCCCAGCTCAATGTGTTTCCTGGGGTGGGGACTCAGCCTTGAAAATCCCATAATGTGTTATTCTACCTCTCGGCAATGGCTGGGGAAACAGGAGGCAATGGCTGGATCAGCAGTGATTTCAGGGCCAGGTCCTTGGTGATGTAAATCAGCACTGTTGCAGGGAGGAGCAGGTCTGAATGAGCCCAGCTGAGGTGTAGTCTGTGCAGGATGAACAGTGACTGCGTGAATGTACGTCTGTCTAGCTTTTGGCATGTGCATGCATGAGTGCATCTCACAGATATCCAGATAAAAGCCTGTGTAATAGCAGAAATTTCTCCATGAATATAATGAAGATTCCACCATTTAATATTTCATACTTGATACTTAAAATAAGGATATCCAAAGTAAAGGTTGACACTTCACTATTCCTGCAAATAAAGCAGTAGAAACACAAGTAAAATTTAAATTTGTGCCCCAACTTTGCACTTATCTATGACAAGTCCTTGGGATTCTTTAAGGAGAAATCTGTTGTTTGTCCATTTATAAATAAACTTCATTAAAGAAATGAAGGACCAAGCACTGCTGCTTTATTGGATAAATCATACTGGTAAAGCCTCTGGCCCAGTGGCAGGGGGAAAATGCATAGAGTATATGTGTTTTAAGGTCATAAAAGACTGGTTCTTCCAGACACGTGGGGAATATGTTCAGAAGCAGCATTAAGTGCACATACTAGTTACAGCACTGTATGCTCTCAGGGTGCTAGTCCCTGGTTGTAAAGAGGGTCCTGCCCTCTGGGTACACCCTCAGGCTGGCAAAACTTGCTCAGTTTGGGACAAACAGTCCAGCTGGTTGTGCTGTTTGTTCTGTTTCATTTCCTTCAGTGAGAGCTGGATCCCACTCCAGGGAGGTTCAGCTCTACGGCAAATATGCTAGGACAGCAAAGACAGTCTTCCTTTCTGTCCTGTACATTGAGAGCTTGGCCTTAAGCTACTCCCAGTGTACCTTAGTATTACGGAGGTAGCAGCAGCAGGTGCAGAATGTTATGTGCTCAGCAGATTGTAGGAATGTGGGCTTAAAAAATTTCAGTATGTATTGTCTACAGCAAACATTATTTGTAATAGGTCCTATGTCTAATGGTTTATTTTAAAACATACATAAATTAGGCTCACCACATTTACAGCTGCCTGATTAGGTTTGGAACTTGACTCTGTGACATTTTTTCATCTTTATAACCCATTTTACAGGAAGATAGGTGTTTCTGCAATCCTAGGAGCATGTCAGAATTGTCACAGGTGTATATTCACTGCCAAACATGACCTTCTGTGTCAGTTTGTGCAAGTACTGCTCCATACATCCACATTGTAAAACACAAATTATTCACATTCCTTTGTCCATATAGATGCCATGAGTTTCTTTTGCACTGAAAAACATTGTATGTTTTTATTCCACAGTATTTTGATCTAAAAATAGCTGAAATAACTGGTTGCTGTTATGATTCATGGAGAAGTTTTCCTCAGATCTGGGTAGTTTGCTCCAGTGAACTTCCATTGGTTTCTTTTGCCTTTACTCAGGCTATGTCCTTCCACTCCTTTTAGCCAACCCTGTGTTCTGAGCACAAGCTCCATGAATCATGCTTCACTGTCTCTTGCCCTGGATGAACTCAGCAGCAACATGCCCTTGGGTGAAAATGGGAGAAGTAAAACCCAAAAATTACCTAGATAGATTTAAAAACATTTCTCCTATTCCAGATGGTATCACCAAGAGCATATCCCAGCTCATAGTCTAAACCCGTGTGGCCTACGAGGATAAACAACAATACAATGGGGAAATAATCAGATGAAGAAGGACGAGATGTGATTTGTTTCACTGTATTACATCTGACAGTACGTATTTGTCCTACCTCACATCTTGCTTACGAGTTAGGCAGAATTAGTTTGGATATGTGATTGTGGATTTGAAAAAAAAAAATTCTTCCTATTTCATCCCACTGCTGGAGACTCCACATGACTGAGCACAGACACCTGAGAAATTTTCCAAAAAAATATACATCTGGACTTGTGGAAGGTTTATCTGTTTATATTTTTCTCTCATCTTATTCCTATTTTTCCTTGGACTAGACTGGTAATGAAAGGCATTTCTCTCTCATGGGGTATCTGACAAGAAGACACACAGAGCTTTTTAACATGGTCACTGAATGCTTCCCTTCAGTCTCTGGCTTACAGAGATACAACTATCCAGAGAGACAGACTAAATAAAGGACTTTAATTTTATGTAGTGGGCCTTTAAAATTAAGGAAATTGCCATGACTTTGCTATTTCTTCCCAGGACTTTTTCTGTGAATATGTCAAACCAGAATTGGATATGATAAAATAGAAGGACAGCCGGTCCCTGCTGTCTCTGATGGGTAAGCTGCCTCAATACCACTTCCAGCTTGAGTTGGAGTTTTCTGTTTTCATCTGTAGAAGGAGAAAGAAAGCTTGAAAATGGAATTTTAAAACAGGGAAATTCTGAGTCTAATCTCAACTCAGTATTACAGATAGTGTCCAGGAGCCCTATAAGGGACACCAGGGGACACAAATCCTACAGCAGAAGGGACTGTAACGTAATTCAACCATTTTTTAGTTGTCCCTCATAGATTTTGCTAAAAACTTCATTGGTTCTTAGTCAGAACAACTGGTAGAAGGATATTGCTGAGGAGCAGCCTTTTTGGATTATCCTAGAACATTTCACAGACAGGTCTCCTAGTAGTCATGACTTGTTATGATCAGCACAGCAACTTACAATCTGTTCCCCTGAATTAGGCAGCCCATTTGTCTCTTTTGTTTGAACAGCATATCCTTCCCCTGCTCACACAAGCACAGGGCAAGGTTCTTGGTTCAAATTTGAAGCCATAGCTTTAAGTCTAGAGGCATGGAGAAAAGGCAGAGGGGCAATGGTAAGAACCACCTGCAGTAGGTAATTACCTCTCAGGAAATTTGATGTAATCATCTTTTCCTTTAAATTTGCTACATACATCTCCAGAAATTGGTGGGTTTTTTCCAAGTTGTAGGCCTTGTGAGTATGTGGGGGTTTTTTCCAAGTTGTGGGCCTCTAAGTACAGATAAATTCATCAGCGCAATCTTTGCCCATGTAAATTAATCTCTCTTTTTTGCTGATTCCTTGTCTGTTTAGAGACTTTTCCCTAGGCTCTACATGCAGGGGAGCTTTAGCAGGATTCCAGGAACAGTGAGTCAGAAGGGAAGGATGTTCTTGATCCCAAATATTTCACTGTCAACAAATAACTCTGAATTCATAATTAGCATGATAAACCTTGATACAGAGTGGGTCATATAAACCCAAGAGTTGGTGAGTTTTCTTCCAGCTTTCCTTCATTTGGGCTCTGCTTTATGTGCTCCATATGCTTCTTCCAGACTTTGCCATCAACCTCCTCCTTAGCTGTGGCTTGGAGTGCTATTCAAAGACGAAATCCAATGAAATGCATTTGCTCCCACAGGAAAGAGCTTTTCCTGTCTAATGGGTTGTTTGTTTCTGCAGTAAAATCTATGCTGTAATCTACAAATGAGTTTGCATTTTGACATAGGGTGACATTCTTCAGTGAAGGTCACAGCACTGTATAGAAGCATTGACACAAAACACGTTTCATAGGACAAAATGGAGTTCACAGTTTGACATAGATATATCCTCAATCTGTCATGCAGCTTTCTGCCTTAACTTGATGGTCAAAGTAGCTGGCCAGGTGTGAGCAGGGAGGTGATCTATGTCTCTTCAATAGCAGCAGTAATTTCCTTGTCCCTCCTCAAACTTGCCCCTGTTCCAGGATGATGGCAACACTGGTCTCTTGTGCGACCTTCTGATCGATGGAGTGACAAGTTATTTCTTTCTCAAGTGAGTCCTAATCTCCTATTATGCCACAAGTACACAGTCTACTGTGATAAAAGCTTGCAGTCTATGACACCTGGTCAAAACAATTATTTTGGTAGTTGTTCCCTATGGATTTGGGCTGTGACATGCGAGGTGACTAAACTAATCCCTGGAGCAAAGGGATTCCTGAAGTGAAATATGATTTAGAGGGCATTGGCTGGGGTTTGGAATTCAGTACATGACTCTTAAGACTAGTCAGCTCTGGAGTTATCTGCCTTTCATTGTATTCTTGTACTTGACTTTTGAGTTGCGCAGTTTTCTGAGTCCAGGAGCATTTCAGGGTGGGTGTCACCCATCAATTTGTTAGGCACGTTCAGCACTTCTCAGGATTTGCTTCTCATAAATCAAAGTTATCTGATCTATTGTCTTGGCACAAAAGGATAGTCTACAAGGTGCAAAAGTTTAATTTTTAAGCTGCTTGTAACAGCCTGTTGAGACAGGCTTCTCCTAGGCTATACTCTTGCTGTCTAAAAACAGTTCAAATGACAGGATTTCTACCACAACTCTTTTGGGTCAACTTTGTACCTGAAGAAATCCTTCTGTCAAGCTGCCTTCAAGTAGAAGATCCTCTCTGCAGCAGTAAATCATTTTCACCCCATAAGAAGAGAAAGTACTGCTTTCCCAGTTTTGTGAAAGGAATATTGAGGACAGCTACCTTGCTCCAGGCTATACAAAAAGCTTGTGACAGGCCAGGAACCTGAAGTCCTCATAAAATTGCTGGGCCAGCCATCATTTACACTGTTATATCCAGTTACGTTGCACTGTACGTAATGAAGACTTCCTCTTTGGCCTTGGAGCTGACACCCTTCTGTGGTAAAAAGTGAAGGATATACAAGTTTTGAATGGTGCAGACTCTAATTCTCCATTCTGTTAAACTCAGCTCAGCACCATAGAGTGTTCCAGATCCAAACTAATTTATAACAACTGGTTATCTAGCAAGGAAAAATTACTGTAGTGCATAACACAGTTACTTCTGTTCACCTCCTTCTCCTGAAGCCATCTTGGTGTGTTCCTTCTTGTTATCTATGGAACTACAGACAAAGCTGGTGCAGAAAGGTGTTGTACCATCTTGGCTGCCTGTGTGACACTGTCTCTCCACAGGTGGATTTCTCTGCTGGTTTTACCCGTAAATTTCAGGGTCACATCATACCAATTACACAAAATAACCTGTATGAGAATTTGGACTCTGAATTCTTGTTTAGTGGTGATAAACCTCGATACAGAGCTGGTCATACCTGTGGAGCCAGGCTGAGTTACTGACTCTGCTCCTTCCAGGAGATCCAGCAGATCCCTAACCAGATAAGAGCAATGCTAAAAAGCCTAGGGATTTTTGATCCAACTTCTGTTCAGGTACAGTAAGCCATTCCTAGAAAAATGATCTGTTGAAGGTCCCATGGCCTCTGCAGACAGATTTCCTTGAACACTCTATTTCCACAGTGGATACTGGCCCTTACTAAAGTTGTCAGGCTTTGTTACTGGGTAAAAACCATACAGACTACTCCAGAATCCTCTTGCCTCTTCAGTATCTAAATTCTTTTCATGTGATAATCAGAACCATGTCTTTGTCAGTGGATCCAGGAGCATATCAAAGTTCATGAGTCTGGATATGTGTTTCATTCATATCTGAGAACAGGCTGAATATTGTCTTCTTTTCTACTTTCACACTGGATTTCATGGAAAGAAAAGTGCAGGGCCACCAAAGGATACATGCATCCTTAGGCCTATCAGCTAAATGCAGGTATTGCCCAAGTAGTTGGGTTTTAAGGAGACCCTTTCATACATCATCTCTATGATACCTTTCAGAACATTGTTTATAGATTTACCACCCTGCAAACTGTTGTATTCTAGTCTCTGACATAATAGGCCATCTCTCATTACAGTTACTTCCTCCCATTTACCTTCAAACTACATAATAAAGGGCCTTTATTCACTTACAATGGATCTAAAATAGTAAAATCCTGCTGTTTTCAATATGCTACTTTCAGTTCATCAGTTCAAGATCAATCCAAATTTATTTGATTATTTTTGCCTTACACATCAATCCCTCTTGTCCCATAGATATTTGTATTAGTTCTTCGTGGATATGCTCAGTGGGTAGAAAGATGTCCATTGTATTAAAGATTTGATCATAAGGGTTTTTTAGAAGTATATACCAGTTCTCATAGAAAAAAGCACAAGCCTCTAAAAAATCAGTGCAAAAAACATGAAGATG
This sequence comes from Certhia americana, assembly GCA_018697195.1. Taxonomy (NCBI): domain Eukaryota; kingdom Metazoa; phylum Chordata; class Aves; order Passeriformes; family Certhiidae; genus Certhia; species Certhia americana. Next base: position 32,970,047 of record CM031858.1, read on the forward strand.
AAATAGTGTTTTAGCATTTCTTTTTTCCCAGCTGGAGCATGTACAAACACTATTTGTAGTGCAGTTTCAGAAGTACTTTCCATGCTCCATGGAAGCTTGATTTTTCTGTAGCCAAAATAGGTGGGGGTTTTATTTTTATTTTCACTTTTTTTTTTTCTTCTTTTTTTTTTTTTTTTTTTGAGGGGGAGTCTGCAAGACTAACTCTTTATGAAAATAATATGTTTTACTCTGTTTTCGGTATAATGGTTGAAGTCAATAATCTTAAAGCTCTTTTCAGAGTGAATGATTCTCTGATTTTGGTTTCTCAGTGAAGTGATTGAGGCTGATGCAGTTACCCTGCCTATGTCTACTCACCGTTATGACACTTAGGTAATTATGTATTTTCTCTTAAAATGTTCACTCCTTGTCCTGTTATCCAGAGACTGCCTTTGAAATTAAGCAGCCAGCATCATCTGACGATAATTTAACTTAAAAAGGAAATATTTGACTGCAAGATGTACACTTAAAACATAATAATATTTGCCTGCATGGTATAACTTAAAATAAAAACCAAACCACAGCTAGAAGGCTGTTAGGTACAGTATCTCCAAACTACTTTAAAAGCAGTAGTTCAACCACACATGTTCATAAAAAAAGAGGCTGAAATTATCTTATCTAAGCCATTCTTAACAGTTGTCCTGCAGAGTTATTGATCCTTGGCTGCTCATCTAATGAGCAAACTACTCAGTGGACCACAAGTGCATTTCAGTTTTATGTGCAAGTGCTGTAAATGCTGTTTTCAAAGTTAATATATTATTTTTGTCAGTTTTATAGCAGCTTATTTAAAGTGTTATTAATGTTTAGAACTATTATTTGGGGGTTATTTTATTGGTGTTTGACTCAGTTTTAAACACCCTTTCTTTATCCCCTCTGTGTTCAGGCTGCATATATATAATTTTTGAAGTTGCTTGCCTCTTTCTGGGTTTGTCCCTCATTGTTTCATTAATCTTGGCTCCCTCTTAAGACACTTCTACTACCATAGTGGGACAGTCTGAGTCCTAAATTGTAAGTCTTTGTGAATAAAAGATGTCAGTTGGATAGATTTGCAGATGACAGAAACTGCAAGAAGCATGTGGCTATGCCTTAAGGGTAAGAACCAGCCCTCCCCATGGGTTTGTGTTTGTGCCTCAACACAGAGTGGGACACACACTGTACCAAACCCAGAGCACCCCAGAGAGGCATTATAACCCTGAGACTCCTCTCCAAGCCACAGGGCCTCCCCTTTCCACCTTTCTTTGAGAGAAGTAATTTTGCTTCTGTCCTGGATTTCAGAAGGACAACCCTGCCTTTGTTCTGTGGGTGGCCAGGAGTGAGCTCCAGGCTTCCCAACCCACCTCCTCCTCCTCTGGAGAGAAATAAACATGAACAGGGCAGCACACACACTAGTTTATAGTAGCAGCAGCTGTCAGAGAAGCTTTGCAGGGAGGTCTCATGCCCTTCAGGTCTTTTGGATAATTGTGTTATCCTCATGCCCCTCTCTGCCTTTGATGAAGTGAGAGCACAAAGCACAGCCCTGTTCAGTGAGCTGGACTGGTATCAGATGCAGGGTGACAGTGCTGGGGCAGGTGTCAGGGACACGTCCCTAGGATCTGGTCCTGTGCTCACACACCATGACTGTAGGCATTCTGGTACAATGAGCATACACATGGCCAAGTTCCTCAGGTCCCAGAAAAAGGGAGGATGTGGCTTTGCTTTACACATCAGCACATCGTTGAACCAGCAATGGATTCTCCTGCGTGGGCAATGCAAAGCAAAAGGTACTATCACCCCTCTTAGTACCTGCAGTGTCATGGAACAGCTCCTGAGAGATGAGCCTTAGCAGCAAAGGACATCAGTGTCTGTAATTTCAGTGAGCTAAACACAGGAAGCCCTCTGATTTAGTCCTCAGGGTGAACTGAAGCCTTGCCCCTGCAGCACGTTCAGGGCACCTTCCAGCAGAGCACATGCTTAGTTTTTAATGCATGGATGATCCCAGTGAGCTTCAGGTGTGTGCTGAAATATGGACGAGTGTTTGAAGTGCTGAGCATCTTGGGGCTCTCCAGCCCCAAAGGGGTCAATCCCAACACATTATGCAAATTGTGGGCCTTCCAGCTTCACGTGTTAAATGTACACAAGAAGGCTGAAGAACTTAGTCCACTCAAGGTATGTGCCCTCGAGGGAAATCCAATTATATAACCTGCTTATCTCTGAAACCCACTCCTGATCTCAGCCACTTCAATAGCCCTTCACTGTTTCTACCCTATTCTTGTTACAGCTGGTGACCATCATCTCCAAAATGGAAATCTAAATATAAAATACATTTAAGTGGCACTGCTGTTTTCACCTTTCTGCCTTATATATTTTTGTTGTGTGTGTTGTTTCTATTTGTCCCACCTTTTAGAGGACAAGCCAGTCAGTGGGTTATGTGACAGAATGTTTTTCATCTTATTTAAGTATGTATCTATTAAAATGTAAACTGCTTTCTAACCTCTTTTGGGAAAAGAACAACAAAAAAATAAAAAAGCCTACTCCTGCAGATGCAGTAAAGTCATGGTAATTTTCCCCAGTTGGAACTCCTGACTTTGTGTCTTAGCATCATATACAGCATAATTTATAAAAGTGTGAGCAACTGCAGAATTGTTCTCCTAATAGATTCTGAAGATTCCAATTTCCATTCTGCCACACAAGACTGAAAATCCACTTGTGCTCAGTTATCTGTATCTTTGTCTCATCCTCAGACTGCATCAAAAATCAGGTTCAGGTGCAGGTTAAGAGCATGCATTTACCTCAGGAATATGGGACTTATTAAATATCTCTACACAATTAACATCACCATATCAATAAGAATTATCATTATGTCCTGTCAATCAGGTGCTGAATTTTGCTTCAGGGAAACAAAACAATTTAAATTATAGCAAGTGCCCCCCCCCTTCTTTTTTTTACATGCTTCTCTTAAAATTGGATAATTATATGGCTTTTCATTAGATTCCTCTAAGCATAATAGATCACAATATTCACCCTTTGACCTTGGTGATGAATGTTTCTGGTGAAAACATGTGACAAGCAGTGTTCTAATGAGAATAAAATACTGAATAACTGTGAGTCTCACATAATGAAAGAACAAAAGGGAGAAGCCCAACTACTTTTAAGGCTACAGTGCAAAATGTGTTCATACAGCAATTCTGATGGACTGGAAAAGCAAGCCTTTCTTATTTAAGATGGTACCAACAAACTTTGGTATCAGAGACAAAGGCAAGAAAACACAAAGGAATCTTTGTATTTTGTGTAAATTCTGTAGGAACATGAGAAGTGGCCTTTATCTGTGCTGTCTAGGCAAGTTGTTACACAAAGCTCTGCTATTAAGCTTTCCTAAACATCTCAAAATTTTATGCATGTATTTATGCTATAAAAGAACTGTAAATTCAGTTTGTTTCCAATAATTTAGAGTGGGGCTAAGAAGGTCAAATTCTCTCTCATGCAAACAGCCATACACAGTAGTCAGTAGCATTACAACACTGGTCATTATTATTCAGTGTGTGTATAAAGAATTATTTTTCGACTGACAAAGACGACATACCAGTCATCAATGCCAAAACAGTGAGGGGGAAAAAAGGAGTATTGGCTGAATTAAAAATTGTTATCAGCTACCTTTTTTTTTTTTTTTTTTTTTCTGTTTTGCATATTGGAATCCTACTGCCACCTTTCAAATGGAACCTCAGACCAGGGTTACTTACACCCACATCTGCCATGATCATTTAGACCCTGGTCTCACTGGAGAAATTACTGCAGCAGGAATGTTTGATTTAGTAGATAGTTATCTTTTAGTTTTGTTTTATCTTGGTTTTGCTTGTATGTTGGGTTTTTCCATTTTGTTTGATGTATGAGAAATGTTTATCATCTGAATTATTATCTCTGCTAATCAAACTCTCAATCAATTTACGAAGAAAACCTTTCGTTTTTAATTTCTGCCTGGAGTTCATCTCTGATTCAAAGTTGGCAGTTCCTAAGCCTGTAACAGAAATGACTTTTTTGTCTCTGAAAAGCTGTCCTTGCAAAGATAGTGACTGTGTTACTGCAGACTCTTTGAATAAGGATTTCAGCTATTCTTTGTGTCAGAATCTCTGAGTTACCCTATTATTGCAGTTATTGGCACAATGTTATTGTGAACTGAGGGATATATGAGAGAGAAATTTGGTCTCTTGTCTTTATTAACTTTACAAAATAGTATGGTTTAAATTATTGCTACTCTAATAAAATTAATCAAATAATATTAAATATTAATAAGAACAACTGTAATTTCAGTTATTATTATGAAGAAACTCAGTAGTTATGCTGTAAAGCTCTCTAAGTAACTTCATCTGACACCAGGTTCTGTGCTTGCACTCATGAAGAATTTGAGGGTTAAACTAAATGAGATGAAAAGTCAGGAGATTTGCACAGCAATTTGAAAACAAAATGAAAAGCCAGTGTAAGTATAAAGACCTATTTCTCCTTCCCCGTGTCTGTAAGCACCGTGGACAATAATGCACTTTAAGGGAATTTAAAGGATGAGGAAGGCCTAAGGGGCATGCTGTGCTGGCAAGAGGATGCATTTTGCATGCTTCCTACAGGATGACCTGGAGAGGAATCCCACAGAGGCAATGATGTGCCATGGAGCCCCTTTCCACCAGCAGCCCTTGTCCCCTGGGTTAACCCTCCCCACCAGCTGGTCCACATGGCGTGCCAGGCTGCCCCAGGAGGTGCTGGAGAGGGCTCTGCTGGGGAGGCTTCTCCTCTCATGTTCCCTCTTTGTTTCAAGAGGGTCTCAGCCTGCAGCCCCTCCTGCCTGGATTCCCTGTGCATGTGGGGTGAGCTGGGGGCCACAGGGCAAGGCTGACAGATTTGCACAGCAGTCTATACCACTCAAATATTTGGTTGTTCATGTGTCATCAGCTGTGAAAATATCCAGGGAGCAAAGAAGATCATACCTATAGCAAAGTCTAATGAAGAGAGAAAGTCTTTATTTTTATGCAGGTGAATCATTAAAGGTAAAATAATCTTATTGATTGTTTGTTACAGTTGTCTGAATTGAGGGCTGTCTCCTCAGTGATTGAAATCTACTGTGATTGATGTGATCTCATAAACTCAGATCAAAAGGAGAATAAAAATGAAGGATTGCAAAAGCACATGACCCCAAATAAAAATGTTAGTGTCAGAAAAAAGTAAATAAAAATGTAATATATGCATTAACCAGTGGCATCTGCTTACCCAGTGGCTATCACTTGAATGTACTGCAACAAGTATTTTGATGGGGAAGGGAAGGGAAGGGAAGGGAAGGGAAGGGAAGGGAAGGTTTGGGAAGGTTAAGGGAATGTTTTGGGAAGGGAGGGAATGCGGGCACGAAAAGGGAAAGGAAGGGAAGTGAAGGGAC
>CM031858.1:32975799-32983299 GCA_018697195.1 Certhia americana
CCCCCCAAACTGTTTTGAAGTGTCTGTCAAATTTCTTCCTTCTAACACTTCAGCTGCCAGCATCTCAAAGCAGGAGTTGATCTGGGCCAGGAAAATGTCTGGCTAGAGAGAAGGACTCAGCAGAAGGGGCTGGAGAAAGGGACCTCTGTTAGGGACCATGATAACCATGCTACCTCTTGTTCTGCTCAAAAACCAGAGTTCCACTGAAGACACTCAGTGTCTGTACACAAAATGAAGGCATGAATACACCATGCAGAGACATATTCATCCTGTCTCTGGATGGGTTTCTACTGCTGTTTCTCAGCTAGGTTATGACTTCACCTTCCAGTCTGTAAGTGCTGTGAGCTGTTGGTTGACCCTACAGAGAAGGCTGAGATTGCTTCCTGTTGTTCCGTCCCCAAAATACAAGATCTGTGATGGGAAACTTCCTGGAAAAAAGATGTACCTTTTTGGAGAAAAAACGCACACACACACAGATTGTAATCAGTTAAGGGCAATTGCACGGCTGGTTATAACTTCATGGATACCTGCAGTTTAGTAAACATGCCCTCAGGAATGTGGCTGGGAGCTAGGGGAATTAACCAGGCAGCTGACAAACCTGATGGGCTATCTTTCATTTGTGCTAATATTTTGAAACCAACTGACCTAAAGAAAATTCTACCTTCTCATTATAAGATTGGCATCTTGAAGGATTTGAAATTGATTGATGCCTGTGTCTCTTCAAGACCAGAATAAATAATGAATAATTATGCCAATAAATCATATAAATAATACAACAGCTGCCATTCTAGTTCATTGTATATCCTTAGTGCCCGTCACAGAACCATTTCTTTTCTCATTCGCTAAACCTTTCCTGATTCTCCTGTGCATTCCTTCTCATCGGTGATGATTTTTTGCTTGGATTGTACTCTAAACCTCAGCTACTTTTGGTGAGACCCAGGAAAAAAGAAAAAAAAAAAAAAATCAAACAGTAATTCACAAACTTGTGCCAGTAAATCTCCTGATATAGACATGATTTTACTGGCAACAAAATCATTTTGCTCCAGTAACTTATGTTATTCTGGGACATGGTAGAATTTCATGTAAGTTACAGCAATAGCAAGAATTCTGCCAGCTTTACCAGTAGGACCAGCTGCCTCAGGTATTTCAAGATGGTTTTAACAGCAAACCATTTCTAGGAGACAAGAATTTCCTTAACTTTTTTCTTATTTTTGCTGTAAGAATCACCCACTGCTTACAGTAAATGTAGCTGACCCAGTGCTAGCATGATTTCTCTGAATACACAGGTGAGGACAAACTGTCTCCCAGCCAACAAAACAGAAGTGAGTAGTGGGGTTGTTAATGTAAAGAAACCCTGATATAGCCCAGGGAAGATTTTTAGCATGTGATCAATAAATAACAATGAGCTCTAGGTATTTCTGGGTTTTTTGTGTCATTTACCTATGTACTGAGACAGAAGACTGTGGGATTTGCAATAGCTTGGTAAAGGAAATTTTTGCTGATTCCTGTATGAATTTTGAATTAAGAGTGGTGTAGTTTTATGCAGAGGGAGAATGCAAGTATCTACTTTTCCTCTTCTTATCAGAATTAATTGGAAACTCTGCAACTAGAGGCTGATGATGGTTGAAGAGGGTTCTTCTCATGATGGATTAGTCCCAGAGACAGTGAAAAACTTACTCTCCAAGGTTTTCCTTGCTGCAGTGGTACATAAGCCCCCATTATCAGCTTCCTCAGTCCAGATCCCATAATCACCAATTATTTTTCATACCATTAAAACACACACAACGTTGCCCTCCAGCATATGCAACACGTGCTTTTATCAAACCTCCCTGATTTGCACTGGGGCTTAAGTAATTCCTGAGCACTGCAGTCATGCATGGAGCACAGCCAGGGCTGTCTGAGCCTGTGAGTGCCATCAAAGCACACAGCCAACACAGCCAACACAGTCTGGGGATCCTGCTGCTGCTCTGTAGCCAGCAGTGCATCTTCCCTAATCCTGCCTCTCAGAGTCATTTTTTCCTAATCATTCCTCTAAGTAAACTTAGCAGCTATACCCACTTTGGAAACAGTTTTGCTTAGACTAAGAAGCTGCCACAGTGCTGAGAAAGCTGCAGCTTTAACCAGATTTCATCTTTGTGTGTCACTGCTCATGTCAAAGTATAAATGTACTCAGACATAAGAGTTGTCCTGCTTTCATCAAGGGAGCCAGCCTGCCTTCGCCTAGTTCTGCTTGGTTAAGCTTGTTATTTAAATTGTTAAAATTGAGACATCGGCAGTAAATTTCAGAGAAGATATAACAATTATTAGATACAAGCAGGGCTCTTGTACTTGTGAACATATCATGCTCTCCATCCACATGGAATTAGCCACAAATAATTTACAGCAGTTTCTTTAAGACTATCCCCCATAGTACTTTGATGGCATTAAATCACAGTCATTCCCAACTGGATCATATTTCCAACTTTGAGATAGATTTGATGCTCGTCAGCACTGTGGCTCAGCACTCCAGGGGACTACCTTTTAAACCTGCCTGCTCTTGAAGAACTGAGCTTTGATTCCCAATGCTGCCTCCTGGCTGAGACCTGTGAGGGTCAGTGTCTCTGTATGCCATGCCAGGCAGTGCAGTCACCCCTTGAAAAGCGAGGAGAGGCGGGATGATGTTTAGGTGACCTTGTGCCGCTCATTTCCACAGGAAAATGACTGACTATAGGACAGAGTGGGGTTCACATCTTGCTCTGGCAGCTGCAAGCAAGAGGGATCACTGCTGAGGCTGGAAGTTAAAAACAAGTGTCAGGTGAAAGCTGGAAAAGGAATAGCAAAAAGGGGTGACGTTTATATATATGTAAGTAAAATAAGAGACTTGTAATTCTTCTTAGGGAAACTGATTTTTGTTTTCCATCTGGGCAGACTTTCACATAAGCCTTTCACCCCCTCATAGGAGATGAACATAAACAGCTAAAAGGTTAAAAGGCAATGGGAATACTGGACTAAAGCTGCCTAAAGCAAGAACAGGAAAGAGGAAGGGCCAGCAGAAGATGCCTGTGGTGCTGTTTGTTCCCTTGAAGAAACATTCCTTTTTTGATGGCGTCTGCTGAGTGCCCACAGGTGCAGGATGCAAACAGATACCTGCAGGTGCTGCAGACAAATACCTGCAGCATGGAGATGGGCAGGGATTTTTAAAGCCCTCCCATGCTTTATGTCTTCCAGCATGGAACTGCAGCTCTGCAGTGCATTTTTGCAGGAAGCAGAATCATAGAGGGTCCCCCTTGAGACCTGAATGGGACACTCAAGCGGCCAGAGTCCTTGAGTAGTTCACTAAAGGTCACCAAATTTCTCACTTTCCACAGAGAGAGCTGGAAAGGGGATGATAGCTCTGTGTTGTCCTCCCTTCTACACCATCAGCTCCCTGCTGTGGAGCAGAAGGGGAAGGCTAAGGAGTGATTTGTGCTAGGAGAAGACCAGGGTCACACTATATCTTCTTTGAAACACCTGTTAAAACAGGGATCAATACATGGCTTCTAGAGTTACAGTTTGGCTCCTGCCCTTTACTCACAGTAGTGTGAAGACCTCAAGAAATAAGGGACAGAAATAATATCGCCATTGAATCCCAAGAGACTTTTGTAAGATTTAACAGACAGAGGTCTGTGAACACTGGAAGGTGGCTGGAAGGCCCTGGAGAGGGAGAAATGGAAGGGCTGGTCAGTAAGCCCTGTGTTGTTGGTTTCATAGAGATAGATAAAATACTCTTCTCCTGGAATTTTCTTCTTATTCAAACCCAGATGAAATTTTTGGTGGGGCAGACTTACTTTTCCCTTCGCTTGACCCCCGATGCTGCCGAGCTGCACTCTAGCATGCGCTTCTCTCTATTCTTTCTCTTCTCTTCAGGAGAGGAGAGGAGAGGAGAGGAGAGGAGAGGAGAGGAGAGGAGAGTGCTTGGACTCAGTAACTCAATCTGTGCCTAGCTAGTGCCTGGCAGTACACAGTCCCATCTCATTTTTACAGAGGCAACCTTGCACATAGTCATGCATATTAGGTGACTAACCATGTCTTTATGGGTCAGGAGGGTGTTCCTGCTTGAAGCCAAAAACCAGAGGACTCATATTTCTGCTCAAGCAGAACTTCTGCAGTTCATCCAATTCCCCGGTGGCAAACTACTGTGTGATTTGTCCAGTGCATCCAGTGTGTCTGAATACCTTGCTGTTTTTGCAGGTGCAGACCAGCTGGTCACCTCATCTGCAACAGACCCATCCTTGACCAATCAGATAAGCCACTCATCCTAGTGCCAGCCTTGGACAGTGCTTGTCCATCTCTCTCTTGTCCAGTACAACCAGCTGCATTGAGCCACGGCAGAACCACCTTTCTGAGCACATCTTGATATGCCATGAGATTCAATCACATGAGAATTGCATGTTACAGGGTAGAGATGTTAGCTGTAAGGGCAAGGGATATTGACAGAGATGCTCGTGTCCTTGCCAGAAGTGGAGGCAAGGAGAGCAATGATAGAGCAAATCAAATCTGAGGGACCTTGGCAATCGGATCTAGAAGGCAAAAACTAAAAGGAAATCAAGAGAAAAGTATTTAAAAGAATGTTTTCATTTGATTCCACATTGACTAAAGGGATCGTTCTTCTCACTCCCGGTAGCACAGATTTTTTTCCAGTATATAGGAAATTTTCTGTCTTTCTGCAAAGTTGGAAAGACAACTATCAGTGAGCAAATAAGAGACTACTCAGAGAATAACAACCTTCCGGAGATCTGATATTTGGAGGAACTGGATGCAGAGAGATGTGGGTGCTGAGAGAGGTCTCTCCAGCGTGAAGCACCAGAAGTCAAGACCATGGCAAAAGGGGCCAAGGTGAGAGCCTGGCACATGGACTGTTCATACATCCTGTTCACTCTGGGGTGCCTGAGAATGGAACTGTGCAAGTAGACCTTCTGTCTTTGGGGCTGTTTCACTCTCTGTGAACAAAATTTGAATCTTTCAGGTAAAGCATTTGAGCTGAACCCAGCAGCTTTCACCAAGTCATATTGGGTTACAGAGTGCTCTCCCTCAGTGAGGTGATTTTCCAGAGGGAGAGCCCAAAAATCTCCTTTCTGAATGACTTTTGCACCTTGCATAAAAGCAAAAATGTCAAGCCATTTTTAAAAAAAGTCACTCATACAGAAAACACTCATACAAAAATGACCCATACAAGCCTAAATTGTCATTCTCAAGGGTGTGCTGCTAAAAGAGCCTGCAAATGCCATTGGGCTTGGTTTTCATCTTTTCTCTCTCAGTGTGACTATGACATGTGCTGGTATTTGCTTTGTGAGATAACAACAGACATAGGACATTTCAGGAAATGCAAGGAGACAGCTAACCATAATATCTGCAACATTATCAAAGCCAGCATAATGCTGGTCTGAGCCTAACAGCAAAGCAGCAGTGGTAAACTGAACACACAGCTTTAAAAATGTCATGTCTCATTATCAGCAATGCAACTAGTCAATCCTTGGTTAAAAGTGACTGGGAGTCTGTAGATGGAATGCAATGCTGCATGGTCCCCAGGTGTGATTCAAGTTTCCAATATGTGGCATCTTCACTTTAAAATATCTTGCTAACTAGGTATGGTTGTTGACAACATTCCAAAAATCCTGATGGCTAGACAGTGCCTGAATGGGAGAGGAAAGCTTTGCTTTCATTCCTCCTGGCCTGCCTTCCTCAGCATTGTTCTTGTGCGAGCCCCACTGCGCTCCTGCTTCAGCCTGAGCACCAATAAGCACATTTTACAATTGTTTGCTGGGTTCAAAACACTTGAAACATTTCAAAGCATCTGACATCCTTTCAAGTTAGCTGCTAAAAAACCGAGCACAAACAGAATGGGTTTCAGAGAAGCTCTGTCAATCAGCACTCAATCTGTATGTTCTCTGAGACATTCCTTATCCTGGCTGATTTATTTCATATTAAAAGGGCTGTCAATCTGTATCACAAGAACAGGTTGAAAAAAAAAAATATGAGTGATGTCTGTGACTTTTTTTTGTTTATTTAAAATTATATTTCCCCCCTCCTTCGTTCCCCCTCTCCTTTCTCTCTTACCCACCCCAACCTCTATTTTTTTCTGCAGGTACAGTATGAGTGTTATATACCACGCACATCTAAATTAGAAATATATTTTGCAAAGCTGTGGCAGACCTTTCTCTTTTTTTATCCATCAAATATATCCCTTTTACCATCTGATAGCTTGGCAACAGGATCATCTCTCTTTCGGTTAAAATAAATGGGCCAGTAAAGTGGTGGAATATTCACTGTGTTGAAAAGACTTTACACTAGTTAATGTACACTGTGCGTTGTGGGTTTCATTAGAGCAGAATACTAATGATAGACTGCATGTCTCCCCACGGTACCACTTTATTGTACCAGCTGTATTATTGTTTTATATTAATATATTGATTATTGTCGTCTTCTCTCATGTGTGTGTTTTGTCTCCTAACTTTTTTTCTCCTGGCATTGCTTACCTACTTCATTTGGCAATTGTTTTCAATATCACATTTTTTGAATGAATGTTGATATTTATATGATTTCTTTTTGTTTCCCCCCACGTCTCCAAAGTAATTAATTTCCCTTGTTTGCTGCACAGATGTTGGTATATTTTTCGGTGAAACTTGATAAAGAATGACACCTTCACATACAGGTATAGAGGAAAACAGGATAAATGTCTTGGCATCTAAGATTACAAGGTAATATCTACAAGTGGGAGTATCTAAACTCTCAGAAGACCAATTCTTTAGGATGGACAGAGGTGGGGAAAGATATGATTTCTGGATCTTGCTCAGTTTGTTTGACTGCTGAACTCATAGATCTCGTTTGCTGAGCTGTGAGATGACCCTTGTACCTGGCCTGGGTGACTGTTTTTTTTGTCTGAGAAAAGGAGAGGTGAAAGCTGAACTACCAGGGAGAATTTGTGATTTAACAACACTTGAAATGTAAAGGCACTATCGTTTTGATTTGTGTCAATTCAGCAGCTAACACCATGGGACCTGGTCCCTGTCTGGAGGTGGAAGGCACTATGGCAATATAGGTAACAAAGAAGAGTAACAACACATTGGCACACCCACCATTATGCACTTTTTATGTCCTGTGCCTGAGAAACAGTGAATTCTCACAGCATTTTTTAAGGTGTCATAATACATCACTGTCATGACTTTCTCACAGACAGCTTGCTGATGATGGTAAATCTGTGAGTCACCTGAACACACCACTAATGCCAGAGAGAAGGAATGGGAGATCTGACAACTGACCCTTTGTTGTAGGAAGTTACTCAACACGCACAAATTCCTCTCAGAGTAGTGACTTGATTGGCTGATTGGTGGGAGACCCAAGGAGTCCTGTGAGTGACTTGGACTGACATAGGAGGATATAGAGCATTAAAGGTTCCAGAAAGAAAGGTAATTTGGAAGAAGATGTGGCAATGTGGTCAGATGATTCATGTGTTGAACAGCCAGTGCTCGGCCCTGCCCTCTC
>CM031858.1:32988299-33078299 GCA_018697195.1 Certhia americana
TCCACCAGAACCAGCACCAATATTTGAATTTAGTTTATGAATTTTAAAGTGCTTGGCCATGAAAATGTAATGAGGTGATTAATAGGCCACCTGGACCATCCCACAGTGAAGCAATTTCTAAGGAGCCAGGGATGAGAGTCAGCTGCAAAGTTCTTCACTCCACTGTTGCTTTACTGAACATAGGCACTTTCAGTTATTGTTAATTATTTTATTGATAAACTTGCTTGTGGTCCTTGTGTTGATCCCGTCACAGAGGCTGTACTGGCTCTGGAACAGGGAAACAGTGTGGGTAACCTAGCAGGGCTTTTTTAGCTGTGGCTTCTCTCCCCATCAAAAACATTCATGGATGAGGAAAAAAATCCCTTTTTTCTTTAAATCTGCACTGTGTATAAGATCAATACATGGGAAAGTGAACTGATGGGGCTCTATGGAACAAACCCACTGCTCCCAAGTAATTTACCCTTTTATACTGCTATTTAGCTCAGTTCACAGAGGGGGATGACACTGCAGACAGGTACAAAATGTTCTCTCCTGCCCTAAGAAGCCTAGAGTTTCACTTGTGTTAATTATTATTGCTAGAGCACATGACTCTGCTCTTCACACATTTAAAGATTCATTAAGAATTAATTTTCAGAATGGTATAGCCTGAGAGAAACAGACAGATAGGTCAAGACAGCTTTACATATAAAATGTCTGTCATAAAAAAGAGTTTTAGAATTGCTTCTCACTTGCTGAATTTGTTCCTTCTGTGGGAACTCCCTCAGAGCAAGTCTTGCCAAAGGCAGCAGAAATAAATTTTTCCGGGGAAGGAAAGTGGTTGAAAGGAAGGATCCATGCTGCTATTAATACTTGTGTCTCAGCTGGAATAAAGTGTTCATACAAACAGTGTGTGCTGCTAGATAGCAGAATTTATGGTACTCCACCTGTATGGGATATTCAATACAAGGCACATTAAAAGGATTTAGAGCAGAAGAAGGAATCACTTCACTTGAAATACCATGACTGAGGTTTGTTGTTATAGCATCACCTATTTTATTCTATTAAGGAATTTATACTGTCATCATTGTGGCATTTTTTGAAGGCTTTATGCCTCTTGATTTTAGTTTGGCCCTTCTCAGCATTTACCTTGTTGAAAGTAAAGACTTCTTTTTCTCCCTAAAATGAGGAGCAACCTGATAACCCTGAGCCCTCCTGGATCTTAAAATTCAGCAGTGTAGCTTTCCACCCCTTAAAATCTTGCTTTAGTGTTGGTGAAGGACTCAAAAGAGAGGGGACTTGAGACAAAGCTCACGGTATTTATGATGGGACCAGAATGTTATCTAAAAAGGTTGATAATGCTGCAATCATCCAGTGGGTAAATACAAAATCAGTGCTTTAAAATATCCCTAGAAACCTCTCAAAATTATGGAACAAGTCAGCAGTACTGCTTTTCACTTTTCTTGCATTTCCTCAATTTCTTTTCCTTTTTTTTTTTTTTTTTTCATTAACCTAGGTGCATTATTCACTAATATTGGCCATTTAGAGCAGTCAGAGACCTCAGTGTGGTTTGGTTCTGCAATCTATTCAGTAATCACAACACAAGTTCTAGTGGGCAGTAACTCACATTGGCATTTTCAAGGCAATATGGCACCTGAGGAGCCACAGTGATTGAATGGTGTGGAACAGGTGGGTAACACCATTTTCCTATACAAACCTGGAAAAATTACACCTGGAATCCTGCCTTTGCTGCCTTTTTATCAGAATGGAGCAGACAATGTGGACGGGGTTCTGAGAGCAACATAAGATGATTAAAGGGCTGGAGGGAAACAGCTGGGCATGTAAGGAAGCATGAAAACTGAGTGTGTAGTTTATGTAAGCAATATCAAAGGAGAGGGCATGATGACATAAAGAATAAATATCAACAAGGAGGAGGGGAATCATTTGAGTTGGTAGAAGGGATTAGAACTAGAACAGAAGTGAAAGTGAGAAAAGGAAGATGTACGGGTCCTTAAGAGGAAAATTTTCCAGAGTGAGAGGTCTGCAGGACCATGGAGCAGTCCTCTAAATGAATTGGTAGAAGATCTGTCTCTGGAGACATTTAAATCTGGACTGTACAGAGCATTAGAAAATATAAAAATACACTGCAGGGAACAATCCTGCACTGTCAGGGGATGGACTAGATGACTTAATGCATCTTTCCCATTTCTAATTTCAATGATTCTATGGCTCATTAATTGCGTATCACACAAATGCAGTAAAATTTGATGGGAATTAAAAAAAAAAAGAGAAAGCCTACATTGGGGAAAGACTGCTAGACTAAGTATAGACATATTCCTTAAAACATATGGGATGAATACATCACTTCTTAAGGTTGTTGCTGTTATTCTAAAAGTTATTTTATTCACATTTCCTTTCGCATACTGATGCTGCATGCAGCTGAGTGCAGGATAGGTGGCACTTTCCTGTGAGGACAGCTTTTTAACTGATGTTCTGCCCTCTTTCCTTCAGAACTTAAAATTGTACAGTTTCCTACAATGAGACATACTGGGGTGGAGTTAAATGCTAATCTCCCTTTACAGAGTTGATATTATATAGGGCTAATTTTTCCTCTGCTGAAATACACAGCAGAACTTTGACTGATTTCAATTGTCCTGGACCTGAACACCATATTGACAGCATTATCTAAATCTAGACCCTGCTAGAAAATTCAGTAGCATTTTTTCAGTGAGAGGGCAAACAACATTTTGAGGAAGTCTGAAATTATCTCTTGGAGGTCTTTAAATGGATGCTGGTTGTTAATCTTTTGTATTAACTGATCAAATAAAGTCTTTATCCAGCTGAAGCCAATTTTTCTCCTCCCAGTCATGTGTCACACCTTGAATGAGAGCCTCCTGTAACAGTCTGCTTCTTCTTCAGCCTTTCCTACAGAATGAGCTCATCCTGTATTTTTCATGGAGGGCATCACAATAGCCTCCTTCCTCAGAACAGGCCCACCTGAGCAGCAGAGCACTGCAATTTTCCACCCAGTTGACAGGCATGATGGTCTTGGACCAGAGAAAAAATCACAGCATTGCACCTCAGATAGGGACATTCCACACCTCTTGGTGTATGGTAGACCATGACATTGGCTTAAAAGTTGGGAAAATAATATTTGAGAAGTCTCTACCCCCTATGGGACTTTGGGAACACTAAACCATGTCCAAGTTCTCACCTCAGGTGAAGCCTTTGGTGCTCAGACTCTTTGTAGTGAACTCGTGCTAGGCAGCTCACTTGCCAGGTTTTTTTTACCTACTTGTCTAGAATAGTATAATAATGTTTAAAGAGCAGCACAGTTGGCTGCAGCTGGCCAGTAACTCAGCTTTATGGTATCTGAGCAGAAAATTGAGTGAGGCAGGGAATCAGGGTGTACTAGCACATACACATAACATATTTCATTTTACTAGCTGCTCACTAAACACAAACCACATCTTTTTCTTCCTGTCTAAACACGCTGCTATGGAAAGTTAAGTCCTGTCCTTAATTTCTAACCTCAGTCTGTTAACTGGCTCTGTCCTGAGCTGTCTCCTTGACCATATAAACTGCAAAATATTGAGTAAATCAACTTACGTTTCCATTTGAACTCCTTGTTACAGATGTTCATTTGTTTTTAAGAGCTGCACAAAGTTCTTCAATAGGTTAACAATGAGGCCCCCTTTTCTCCAAAGAGGTCTATAATAATTAGTTCTTCCTGAGGCCCAGTGCAAGGCTGTGCCTGTCAGTAGCACACCATGGGAGTGTCATTTTCCCCTTAACTCCCATGATATTTTGGTACTGATCAATTCACACAGTTAGTAATAAATTCTTATATAAGACATCCTCACAAATCACAAAAGAAATGTCTAAACTTATTCAGAAAAGTACTTCTTAATGCATAGCTGAGATGTAAGGGGGGAATAATGCATCTAGCACATCCCTGAAACATTGCTGCAGCAGGCAGTGATTCCCTTTTCCTAGCATGTGCTCTGGGAAGGAAGAAATTCTGCCAATTTTAGTGAATGTAAGAGCCAGCCTGTAGCCTGAGGTAGACCCTAAACCATTGAGTTTGGTATGGCTACATAAGCACATAGGTGAAAAAAAGAGCTAAAACTTGGCATGATCATCCTCCAGCTTGGGGGTTGGTTAAAGGACAGTCATTTGCTTTCATTTAAAAACAAATAAGGGGCAGGAACAAAACAAGACAGCCAATGCAGAGAAATGCAGGGCAGCAGAGACTTACTGGAGTGTAAGACACCTTCAGTTGCAGGGGAACTGAAAGAGGGCAGAGACAGTGGAGCAGCTGGGCAGCCAAAAGGAGAACTATCTGCTACCTTCTGGGGTCAGGGTGGGGAGATGCCAGGGCTGCTCATGGCACAAGTGTGGACATCAGCACTGGACACCTGCTCAGGCTGTATCTGGGACAATGAAAAAGCTCAGCTGAACTTGAGTCTTCTGAGTAATATAAAATGTGTTACTGTTTTACCTTGATGACTCAATGGTTTCTCAATCACCATGGCACAACAGCACTACCATAATATTGGTGAAAAAGATGCTTCTACAATACAGCTCTTTGGAAGAATCTCTACTGTTCTGTCTATATTTTCCTTCAGGACAAAGTTCATGCAAATGTCTTATCCTTGCAAAGAGGAATTCTTTAGTTCAGCCTTGTTGTTCTGCTCTGCTCTCTGCAATAGAGTAACAAAGCATGATTGCCATAAACCTAGTTTGGGTGGTCCTTTATAGAGCTCCTCTAATCTTCCTGACCCTCACTGACTTCTTTAGATCCCAGCTGCAAGACCATGAAGAGGTAAGACCTCCTCTGTATGTGTTATGCCAAAAGAAAAATAAAGAGAGAAGAGTGTGACCTATGTTCACAGACTGCGAGACCAGTGCCAGAGTCTGAGAAAGAAGAGTCTTAAAAGAGTAATAACATTAATGCAGATGTAGAACTGTCATATTTAATTTACAATGGGCAGACAATTCCAGGCAATCACTCCCACAGCTATCATAACTCAGACATATTGCATATATGTGTGTGTGTGCCCTGCATTTATATGTGTGTGTGTGTATTGCATATAGATATGTAGAAAACTCATTATCATGTACAGTAATGGTAAATATTTCATGGACCTCATTCAGTCTTAGTCCTTCGTGAAACCACTGAGGGAAGTCGCACCTGAACAGAAAATTGCAAGGGTATCAGGGTTTGGCTTCATGTCAATCTGTCTCATTGTGCTGTTACTTAGAATAAGAGCAGTAAGAGCAAAGGGCAACTCTTATTCCCGGGGTGGGGGGGAAGATCACTGTGCCACAAGGACCAGGCAGAGCAGTGCTTGAGTGGGTAGCACATTTTCTGTCTCATTTTAGAGAGCTGGGGACACTGGGGATGAAATTAGGGAAGTTGGAGCACTGGCTCTGCTTCATGTCTGCAGCCCAGAGCTGTTCTCCCAGAAAAGTGAGAGCCTGGTACAAACTGCTTACTGATTTGCATGCCTGAAATGTCCCTGGGAGAAGGTCTAGCTGGAGTGTGGCCACCTGTTTTTAGTGTATAATACCAGATTAGCTCCTTGCAGCTCATTAACAAATCGTTTTAAAAATCAGGTGAGAAAGCTTGATGACACTTCATTTCCTGTTGCCTATCTGCAATGACACTTGATGTGAAGTGTCTGTTTGCCTGCAAAGCCTAGCCCAGTGCCAATTTTTCAAATCTTAGCTGATTCAGCTCTCTTTGCTCCCCTATGGTCTTACTCCAACAGGAGTCTCCTAAGAACTAATATATTGCGTGTGAATAAAGGAGGAGGAATCAGTTTTTGCTGAACGCCAGCATGTTTCAGTTTCACTGGGCCCACCAACAGCATTGTTCACGCTGAGTTTATCTAGCCCAGAAAGAGTCTTCTGCTTTTCTAACTCCTTTCTCGTCAAATGGAAACCAATCAATTCTCAGAGGGCGTTGAACTGAAACAGAGAAGCCAGTTTAAAATGTATCTCGCTGGAACTTGGCAAGCCTATCTACCTGCTCCACATCAGTGCCTTTCTGCTCAAGTGCTGTCTTTACTTGGCAGGAACACAAGATGGAAAAAAAACAAGTGGCTCTTCCAAAATTCCTGCCCACTTGAATTTACATACAAGATTAAATGATTTTTTTGTCTTGTTATAGTACCCCCTGGGTTCCTGCAGTACAGGTTGCTTTATGCATAAATCATTTATAGTTGACACATTGCCTATAATTTTCTCCAGAAACTGGGTAGTTTCTTAGTGCAGTAAATTCACTAGAATTCATAGCAGAAAACACCTTGGAGTTGTGGATCCAACATTCCTCACTTGTGGTTCTGTGCTGTAAAAACTGCTGTGCTGCTGCCCACTGCCACACAGTCACTGTGCTTCCGCCCAGCAGCCCCTGCATACTGGATATGGGAAAAATTAGCCAGGGAGCTAGAACAACCCCCAACAACTTGTTTGCAAGGTGATGTGGAAGCAGCTAGACTGAAAGATGCTTACTTTTGCTTTTATTTTGTCCTGTTATTCAAATATGGGCCTGAAGAGACTTCGTCATCCTACAAGCAGTTAACCTTCCTTATTTGTTGCAGTTTAACTCATTAATTAAAAAAAAAAAAAAAAAAAGAGAGAGAAAGCTTCCTGTGTGACATGGAAGAAGTTTTTCTGAGGAGATTAGTAACTTTCTCAGTCACATATGGTCAAGCCCTGTTTGTTTCCAGCCATATTTCAAAATGCCCCAGGGCTTTTTTTGGTGGTAGCTTGTCAAAAAAGCCACATGTTACCCTGATTTATCTGAGAGCTGTTCATGCCAAGCCTGGAGCTGCTCAGCCATGCTTTGCTTGTATCATTTGTCCAGTGAAATGATAAGCTGGAAGTTCTTGCCTTATAATACCGGGTAAAACTTGTGTGTGGCTGTGTGAGCCTCTGTCCTCTGCAGCACAGGAAGCTGAGGCAGGGTGTATGTGTAGCTGGTGCACTAATTTGAAAATGGTCTATACAAAAGCAGTTACTCCTCTTGGTGGAGGGAAGGAAAAATTATGCTCCTTCATATGCAAGTGCAAAAAGGGGCTACTGTGGTCTAGGGTATGAATTTGCAGCTCATCCCCTGATTAGAGATAAGTGTCCTTTCGTGGGTCTGTAACCCTCTGGGGTGAAAACCTGATCTGCTCTGCAGAGTGCAGCTGAGCTGTGTTGGGTGCAAGGCTGTGCACTGGGCCAGTCCTACAGAGCAGCTACTGCAGGGTAAAACCCTTCCCCAACTTCCCTCCTATTAGCATTTTTATCTGTCTTACGCAAGGTCAGACAATGAAGGGAACCATCAAAAACACCTTGTCTCCCCTCTGCAGCCCTGCTGGTACTGGCTCAACCCCTCATTTTCCCTCGGACACCCCCAGACCAGCAAAAGATGGAAGGGCCAGTGGATGTCCTATGGGCTGTCCCACCAGAGCAGGGACTTGTTTAGTCTAACAGGGAGGTGGCTGAGAAGAGATAGGATTGCTCTCTATAAATATATCAGGAGCAAACAACAGGGAATGTAAAAATTTTTGAATTTTTTTTAGGTTTCTTTTTTGGGGAGGGGGTGTTAGGGTTTTTTTTTTTGGTTGTTGTTGTTGTTTTAAGGACATGGTGGAACAAAAAGAAATAGTTATACACTGCTCTCAAATTTAGTCTGGAAATTAGAAGGAAGTCCTAATCAGAAGAGCAGGGAGGTCCTGGAATGACTTTCCAGTTGCAGCAGCAGCATCGAGCAAACCCAAAGTGCTGTCTAGATGGTGGTGGATAGCTACATGAAAGGTTTTATGTGCTATTCATGTGCAAGGAAGGCTCTGGCTAGAAAGTGTGGGAGGTCCCTTCCCATCTTGCTTGCTCTACAATGTCCCTCAGTGCCTCCTTAACCTCCCCAGAGAGGGACTCTCCTAAATCATTTCTTTGAGAATCCAGAGGTATCAGCCTTTTGAATCAGGGGCAAGGCATTGATCAAGGAAGGCCCATCCTCTTCCTCATGCTCCCTGGGCTGAGGTCAATCCAAAGAAAGTGGGAGACAGGAGGCTCAGAGAAGGTGGCAAGATCTAGGTTTTAAGAAATTGTTTTTCAGAGAAACTTTTGAGATTCTGTCTATCCCCACTCACTATCCCCATTGTCAACACTTAAATTTTCATCACTTACTTACTTCTACATCTGAACTAGTTACTTCCAGAAAAACAGGCACAGGTTTGAAATACCTACAGGCTTTTGCTGAAAAAGGCTGCATATGTAAGCCATTATTAAGGGTTTTTTTCATTAGCAGGGATTTTTTTCACATGCAGAAATAACATTAGGAAAATAGACTTATTTTTAAAGAAGACTGATGTGTTTTGATGAGCTTTTCAGCAAATGCACTCAGCCAATGTAGCAAAATGCCTCAGTGTAGGTAGACATAAATGCAGAACAACAAAAGCCATTTCTCAAAATGCTTGTTTTCTTCTGGGAGATTGTAGGCAGCATCTCTTCTTGGCTGACTTCACTTGTGAGTATTTGGTAAAATATTTTAAATTCCAGCAAGATTGTGGCATTTCCTGCCCCACTCCTAAAATCTAGAGGAAGGAGAGATCCCAGTGCTAGGGAGGCCCTCAGTGCCATCACCACTGACAAATCGCTGGAGACCTTGTCTCAGCCTCCATTGCAGCTCTGGTGTTTGACTTGGCAGTCCTTGATGTTCTAGTGTGATTCAAGTGTTTACCGTCATGTCCACCGCATGCAAACCCTTCAAAATGTCAACTATCACAGATTAAAATAAAATAAAATGAAATACGGTGAACACAGGATATGTGACTCCCAAGGCAGCCGTGACAAAAACGCATCCTCAATCACATACACTTTTGCTGCTTCAAAGGAAATGCCATGCAATGAAAGGCTAACTCTTCATCAGGCCTTTTCAGATCAGGCGTTTTTCTCAGGTCTGTTCCTGGAACACGTTAAGAGAAAACTTTCTCCCCTCACCCACTTGGAAAATGTCTTACATTTGACTCGTATCAACGCATATTCTCCATTTCCCTCTAGGGCCCTGCAATAAATGTCACAAGGAAAAGGATAAAGAGGGAGAGGCTTTGACTAGGGCTGTTTCAGGCTCTAGTTTAATTTTTAGTTGTTTACTGTAGCTTATATAAATTAAACTCTGAACATCCTTGTCCTCCTCTGTTCCTTTCAACAGATTTCATTCCAAAACCTTTTCAGGTATGCGGACATAAATCTGGAGAAATTCCCCTGGGTTGTCCAAACTGCCACAGACTTCTGCTTCTAAATAAGACCAGTGTGCTGCTGATGGTTACAAGGTTGGCATGAGCTTAGACTTTATTTTTTCCTTCCAATGTTGCAAAACTGTGGTCTCAACACAGTTTACACTGGACAATTTCCATCCTCCAAGAATCCGACAAGTAAAGCACATTTGTGAAGACCATGAGTCTGTGATTTCCAGAAAATAAGGCTGTAGGTTTAGGCTGCCAATCTGCTTTTTGGCAGTGCTGCAGAGGCTGACTCCAGCAGGGCTGACTCCCAGATCACTTATTTGGAAAACACTCGCCTAATGGGACAAAATTCAAATGTGCCTGAATTACTTGGGAGATGTTATTCAAGCACATGTAAATTACCACCTTACAAATCTTTTCTAGATCTTGATTTCAGGTTTCTACTGCTGAAAAGTATCCACTTTGGAAGGGCATATTTATGTTTTGATGGTGCATATATCACAGGAGAGATCCAAGATATCTGTTTCGCTTGGTAGTGTAGAATTACCGAGCTGCGGAGCTCTCTTTCTAAGCCCATGCTGTCACTGAACCTGACATCAAAATCCTGACACAGGGACAAAACCAGAGTGGGGTTGATGGTGCCTTAGTGCCAGTGCCTGTACATGTTTTGCTGGCACATACAACTGGCTCATGGGCTTTTGAACTCCTCTGTAATCCAGGTAAGTTCAAGGAAATGTCACCAGTTTTGGCTTTGCAGATCACTCTTTCAGCTCTCTCTGATTTCTGAAGTGTGGCTCATTGCCTTGGTTCTTCAAGCCCCCAAACCAACTAGAGTCACATTGGAAAAGACTTTCCAGTAGCAGATATGCTTGTTTCCCTCCTCTTATGCCTGATCCCTCCTCTCTTCTTCATCACTATGTAAGATAGGAGCAGGCAGATGTTGTGGGTACAGATCCACACTTCTGATTAATCAAAAAAGTATCTATTGTTGATTGCAGCATATTCCCTCAGTAAGCTTCATTAGCAAGAGATTAAAAGAAGAGTACAGGATTGTGCAATATCTTCTCTATACAGAGACATAGTCCTAGAGCACAGCATTTGGAGACCTGTTAAAAAAACCATTCTCCACAGCAGAGATCCCACATAATCTATTCTCTTCCTCTCTTTGTGAAAATGTAACACGTCTTGCTGACAGGTCCTCGACTTATGTGTGAGCTGTGAGAGAACATGTTCAGCACCACACCTGGCAGTCAGGAGGGTGCATTCTTGCAGCACATACTGTTGTGTCCTCTAGGACTCCAGCATTGCATGAGAAGTGGCAGCAGAGTGAAATGAGCACCAGATCTAACTGTGCACACACAGTCTTTTTGAAGACCAGGAACAGAGAATGGTTGCTGAATGTTGCTCTTAAGATGGGGCTTTTTTACCCTACACCATCAAGTCACTCTTCTTTATATTCTTGTCCATATGTTTGGTCCACACCTGTGCTGGCCCCTGTGATTTATCTATTCCAAAAAGCAAGCACATGGCAGAAAAACAGTCAGGGGTAAGGGGTAGCTTCATTCTCAGTGCTACTTGGAAGCATATGTTTCATTGGTAATTGGAATTTTAAGTTAAGGACATGGTCAGTGACAATGTAGAGTATCCCACTTGCTGGTGCTGAACAACTTTGTGCTTCACAGTCAGAGTACCTCATTCTAATGGAAATTCTAGTGGGTTTGGGAGTTCTTCAGTTCTCAGTGCTTCTTGCTGAATACTTCTCTGTCATGACAAAAGGGTTTTTAGCTAGCACTTGTGTGCTTGGGTACTAGCAGAAACTAGTTGAGGGAATCTGACGGTATCTATTGGAATTTCTAGTCCAGTAAATAGGGGAAATATTAATCATTTCCTTTTTAAACACCAACAGTTTGTTCTGTGCTCTGCTGTACAGAATACAAAGTACAGACAGTGCTTGCAAGAAGAACTTGCATGTCCAAACAACGGCCAGACAGATTGCAGTGAGTAATCCAGAGGTACAAAAGCTTTTCTGCTGGTATACATTAAATGATTACGTGTGAATTGTCAGGCTTGATAGCTAGCTGATTGTAAAAGGAACTTGCTAACATGTTGCTATGACAAATACTATTGCTTTATTTGCAGTCAGTCACCAGATCTGTGGAACTATTCATCTCTTTCGTACATTGCCCGTAATTTCCTTCAAAAACTTAAAATCAGCTGCTGTCTCTCAAAAAAAACAATGGTAAGCATTTGATGAGGTCATTAGTATTGCCCTGCTGTGTACATCACCTTCGTTACATTTTCATACCTTTCTACTTTTTATTTACTCTAGTTTATTTTTTATTTAATGTTACAGAGCGTGTGGAGGATTCCCGCTCATTGTAGACTGAATTCTAGGAAAAAGGAAAGGAAGACAAAGTATGCTGAGTTTTGGATATGGCAACCAGTCTGAGGCATTGATATTCAGCTGGACCTCTTGCCCATTCAATTTTCTTTCTGCACAGTTGAATGTCAATTATTCAGTTGAACATGCCTTTCCATGCTACCCAGTTTATATGCCCTTGGGATGAAAATGATAGCTCATGAATAAGGTAATGTGTCAAACTAGCCTGGCAAAATCAGGCAATTGGGCACTTTTTAAAGGCATTTAAACTTTTTTTCTGTGGTTAGACCAGGGATCTAATACACATCTGTTCCCCTGACCCAACCCAGCAGACCACATCAATCACCAAGCTCTCAAACAGTTTCCTGTATGCAACACCAATCACAAGGCAGAATGACCACACATGGCAGCCTGCCTCAGTGTAAGCCCTGGGAATTAATATTTCCTACAAAGATACCCTTTTTTTCCTCCTTTGGGGAGTCCTATTGTATTAGTTCTTTCCTCAGGAACCTGTCAAGAGCAGAGTATGAAGTCCAGGCCCAGGAAAGGAACTTAATGGCCAAGAAATACACATTGAAAAAGGACATGTTTTATTCAGATAGCAATGGGTTAGAGGGCATGTCATGAAACAGCAGAGTTAGTATCTTATCCTATGCTATCAAACAACCTGTCTCTAACATGCTGACCTCCAGACCTGACTTGGATTGAAAAATGCCCTCTGAAATCCATAATAGTTTGTTGCTTTCCACATCACATTGTATTAATTAAAAATCATGAAGTAATGGTTCCTCAAAAGGAAAATTACTCATTCACAATGAACAGTTGGCAAGTTTGCTAATGGATCAAGGACCAGGAGAAAATGCAGATGTGTATTCCTGTTGAGAGAGATTTTCTTTAATAGGTTGGAGTCTGCACAGGATAATGATGAAATTGCTACTGGCATTGCCCAAAAGGCTGAAAAACATAAGGAGCAATGGTGAGTAGAACAAAGGGAGGAAGCAACAAGACCTATATTTTTCATTAATTTTACACTCAACAGAGGGTTTTCTTGTTTCTCCTTTTAAGTGTAAGACCAACTATTTGAGAACTCTGAGGGTATTTAGAATACTGTGAAGCTGGGCAAACTTCTTCTTAAAAGACCTAATTGTCAAACAAAACTTGTTGAAAAACTAGTAACACCATACCATTTTAAAGTTTGGACATAGTTATTAGATTTTGAAATGTATTTTAGCCTGTAGAGAGTTTGAATGTAAAGAAGGTTTTCAAATATGCCTAGACAGATCAAGATCTATTTCTAACTAATTTGAAAGAAGTCAGCATCTCAACTGCTTGCCAATATGCTGGTAGTATACCTTTATTTGTACAATTGTACACAAAGGTATAAAAGCATTTAAATGGCTTTTTGAACAACTGGTGGTAGGGCAAGGTCAAGAGAGATTGAGTGAACTGTGTCAAGCCCCAAGAATTCAACCATGCACTGCTGAAGGCCCAGCCAGGAGGGTGCCAGGATTGCAGGGACTGGATGTGGATGCAGGAATTGAGGATGTGTTTGTAATTAGAGAATTCTCAAGGCCTCTTTGTGAAGTCAGGACAACCAAAGCAACACTAAGTGATTTAAAAGGGCCATAGAGAAGACACGATTTCTGCCTCTTGGCATTCTTGCTACAATGAAAATGTATATTACACACTCCCTGCCTTTGTCTGCAAGTGAGGGGACAAGCGGGAATACCGAGGTTCTCTGCAGGTTTCGCTGCTGGAAGCCTGTGTGAAATCAGGCAGCAGATCCCACTGAGGAGTAGGATTATCTGCTTTTTGAATTCTGAACTAGAGGATTAGCTCTTTCCTTGGAAAAGCCAAAAATCTCATTTACAGCACATGTGTATTGTGTATGTTCCATGAAGATGCACTCATTCTGAGGTCTGTTTGAAAATCTCTGGAATTAATTCTGGAGGTAGATAAATGCTTCCTCCTTCACTTAAAAGATGGTGATATCTGTGCCCAGTATCTATTTCTCAGGTATTTTACTTAAAATCAAAACTTTACTTGCAAAACTGGAAAACAGGAGCATCTAGGTTAAATATTGCAGCTTTTTCTGCTGGCCTCAGCAAAGCAGCTTCTTTAGATGAACTGAACACCGCTTACTTCAAAAAACACTTCTATTCCATGTTCAGTGTTGGCTTCCCTGTCGAGTTAATTAATCTCCCAGGACTGGAGATTAAGCGAATTTGGAAAGTGAGCAGAATTTGGTTCTCAGAGAGTTGCATACATTTGCCATTTGTGGTTAGGAATAGAACCCAGAGAATGTTTATTCCATGGTAGGAAAAACAGTTTTTACTTTTCTTAAACACAGCTAGCTGGTTTATGACTCCTGGCAGGAGTACAGTAACTTTGAGCAACTAGTTTGTTTGTTCCAGCTAATTTATAGAGGGTGGTATTCGTTTTCCTTTTCCATTAAAGAGTTTCTGTCCTGCAATTTAGGCCTGCAATGAGGCATTGCTTAGACCTGATAGAAATCAGGCATACAGTGTTCTCCAGAATCCAAATAGCCAGGCAAGGGTGTGCTAAATCTGTCATGCCTCCAACAAGATATTAAATGCCACAGTTACTGCTGTGTCCTGTAATTCTTCAGATCTCCTGGTACAAGAGGCCCTTTTCCAGTAAACAAGAGTGGAAGGGCGTGGAGTTAATTAGCAATCTCATTCCAAGGAATGGGCTGACATCATTAGAGCAAGCTCAGTGTAAAGTAAGGCAATAGCCATCCATGTGTCCTGAGAAAGCAAGGAGAAGGGTGAAAGGCCACCATATTAAAGCAAATATTTAAGTCTGAAACCAAAACTCTCGAGAACAGCTATGGTGGTTTGCTCCTGGTTTTGATTTACACCATGAATCCACCATGGGCTTTTTTAAGAATTTCCTTTCCATTTGACTCATGGAGGCATGAAGAGCAGGTGGTGTAAATTTGGGAAAGCTCCCACTGGCTGCCAGAGCTTCCCAGCTCAGCTGGATAGAGGTGAAAGCAGAGAGAGTTGGGGCCCAGAAGGCTTTACAGAGCTTTCCTTTCCATTCTATCTGTTTCTGTCCCAACAGTTAATTCCAAGCAGTGCTGAAGCCAGTTTCCATCTCCTTTCCTCTGTACTCCCAAGTATCCCAGGCTTAAGAAACCAATTAGGAGGCCCTTTACAGGAATACTCTGAAGGCTTATGTATGGATTAGCAACTCAGAGATGGCTAGGAGCCCTTACTGTGTGTGCATGTATTAAAAATCCTCACGTGGACACTAGCAAAGTCTGTTTGTTCCCTAATATGCATGGCAGCGTGGCCAGGATGGTCTGAAAACAAACAGCCTTACTCATCAAGTGGGCAGTGCCAGGGAGAAGCTTAGTGGTGGCTCAGACCCTGAGTACTGAGATACTAAAACCAAGCAGTATCAGGTGATGTTTAAAATTAACAAACCAGTGCACTGTTTTATCCAGTCTTTCATTTATTTGTGTAGGCAATCTTGTACACAGCTGTGGAATGCTGCTATGGAAATTGGGGACTTGCTGTGGCAAGGCAGAGTTCACTCCCAGTGCACAGTGATGGGAAATAAACGAAGAGAGTATTAGAATAAAATCAGGGTAAATGCAATTTATAGAATTCTTAAATTTCATTTACTCCCTCTTGTGAAATTCATCCTTGTGTGCCTAAACCAGTCATATAATGGATGCTATCTCATACTGGCACTTTGAGTAACCATATATTTCTGATGTGTGAGTTATTAAATTTAAGCCTGCCTGAGTCTTGCAATAAAGATTTGCTGAGTATGGGGTCAGTCAAAGAGCCCAAAGCCAAGCAGAAGAA
Organism: Certhia americana; assembly: GCA_018697195.1. Lineage (NCBI taxonomy): Eukaryota > Metazoa > Chordata > Aves > Passeriformes > Certhiidae > Certhia > Certhia americana. The sequence goes on from CM031858.1 coordinate 33,003,734, forward strand.
CTACCCATAGAAAAGGCCCTTGCATAAATTCTTATCCTTGTTTTGTATTTTTCCATGCTTTACACATTAAAACCAGCTTTTTGCATACTGACTTGCCTAGTATAATCATACAGAAGTGTGGGTTTCAATGCCAGTATATATATTTTAAAGCTTAGATTGGAAATTTATTTCAGCACTTTACTTGGGAGACAGAAAAGCCATAAAGAGGAATAAAGATCTTTATAAGGTTTGATGAAGCTACACAGAAAGCCACAAAGGAAGAAACATTGCACAACGGTAAGTATGAGTAGAGGAAGGGGGAAGTCTCCTAGAAGAGATTTTTCTCTGAGGAATTTTCTTTGGCTCCTTTTGTAAGACCTGAGATTAGTTGAACTCCTTGTCAAGCTTCTGGACCAATTTATTTTCCTGAGCATTTAGGGAAAGGCCACTTTCAAGGCTATGGAGATAATTGCAGGATGAAAGGAACTGCTAGTTTGAAGGAACCCATTTGATGAGTGTGTCTTTTTATTGAGGATTTATTTTGTCCTCTGATACTGTGTGTGTGTGTTTTAAGTGCTGTACAAAGTACCCACGGCAATGGAGAGGCATTTAAAACAATTACAATTTAATTAATTAATATAATGAATGACTGATAGGAAGATCAAGTCGTTATCATTCTTTTGGTGATAAATGAAGGGTGGAGGGGAAGTAAAGAAGAAGGGTTGGTGTAGCTGGCTCCAGCCTAACACATGTTTATTTAAGTGACTCTATACAAACATAACCCTGTGTGTCAGTTACATCAGCAACATGTCAGTCGGCACTTCTGGTTACAGACTATTTCAGAGTCATTCATCATCCAGTGCTATAAAAGCCATCTACCCTCAGCTCACCAACCAATCAAACCAACTAGAAAACAGAGCAGGAAAGAAGCACTAACAATTGTCCTTACTTTCCTTTTAACTTTTGCTGCAACAATTCAATACATCCTGTGTGGTGGGATAGTGGAGAGGTTTTGCTGAACTAAATAGAACCTCCTTCACCAGGTCATTAAAAGCAGGAAAGGAAATGGAAAGGGAGAGAAAGGAGCAAAAAATGAGAAAGCAGAATGTTAACCCTTGCTCTACCAGTTTTTCTTTCACAAACGAGGTTTTCAAATTGCCTTTATCTATATGTTTCACACCTGTGAATATGGTTACTAATTATTTTGTGCCAGCTGTAAAGGCAGTGCAAGGTCTCAATACGCTAGGCAAGCCCTTATGTGAGTCATCATGGCCAGTAATTCCTTGGTTGCCCTCAAATTCAATGTAAGCCTCCCAATGCTGGGCTTCTGAGAGAGCAGAGAGTGACAAGTGCTGTTAGGGCTTGGTGAGATATTGCCACATCTTCACACTTGCTATCCTCCAAGAAATTCCCTTGTGGTCTACTTTCATTCCACTGTCACTTTCTCCAGGTAAATAGCTTGAATCCCAGATGCCTGAGAATGCCATGACCAGGAAGTGCAGCATGCTGAGAAAACAAGATTTTAGAAAATGGCAGTTCTAAAGTGAGAAAATAATGGTGGGAAGGTCTTTCCAGTCTTGAGTGGTCCCCCCTCTAATTTGATAACTAACTCCTGCTACTTTCTTCCCATTTGCGCTGATATATGGCTTGATCCTCCAAACCTTTACTCTCACAAATTATCCCATTAAGATAAATGAGACCTCTCTCATGTGACTGAGAGTGGGCAGGTAGCTGAATAAAATGATCAGCAAAATCAATCAGTTCTCCCTTGTCTCCCTAGTGAAAGTCCCTCCATTATAAGTGTGCTAGCATGCAGAAACTCAGAGTATTATTGGGTAATAATTTGTAAAATGGCCGTATCCAGTTGCTTTTTCACTGTTCAACTATGGCATTTCTCTGTCTGTGCTCTGCCTGATTCAAATCCTCCCCTCATGTTTATTATTAGTTAACTATTTCTTAATGGACCCCTTCATTTATGAATAAAACTCAACAGCAATTACAGCCCCAGTGGAGACCAGTACAGTACCCATCTGCTCTGTCGCTTGCTCTCAGCATTGGCATTCTGCATCAGTCTCAGCCCCTCTCATTGTAACAAGCTAGGATCAATTTTCCAGTGGCAGCTTGAAAATAATAGTACAAAATGTATATTAATACAGAAATATATTGTGAAACTGTCCTTAAACAAACAAATGAGCCACTTTAAAATATTACTGCTATAAATGACCATGACAGTAGCACAGCACATATAATAAAAAATAACTACTGAAGAGAAGCTGCTGAATTACTATAGTAATAAACCAGATGTGATTATTATCATTTAACACAGTCATTGAATACCATGAATCCCTGAAGCCATTAAAATATTTATGATTAAACGTTTGGTATTCCTTAGAACAGAACATATAGTCGAGTACTAAAAAACTGTTAAGGTATTATTTTGGCTAATACATGCTCGTGCCATGATAAAGGTCAGCCAGCACTGTCAGGTTCCTGGAAAGAGCACCTAAGAGCTTTTCTCCTTCTATTTTGTTTTTCTAATAACAACTAAAAGGTTAGATACCTCTATGCACATTGTTGTGTTCAATAGAGACATATAGATGTATGCTTACACTTTCCTACAAGCATCTCTATGAAGGAATAAACACAAATATCTGATTTCATTTGTGGAAAAAATGGATGCTGCTTTCTTTAAGGAATTATACCAAAATATTTAATGCTTTTAGGAAAAATACACTTGAGACAAAGCATAAGCATATGCAAACATGAAGTCTAATTACCTTCAGGAATTTTAGCATGCAGGCATCATATTACCCACTGAATACATTTTATCTTGTGGGCACTGAATTTTATTTTTTTCTCTGTTGGAAGTGCTTCCCTGCTTGTCTTTCCATAGTCTGCAGCTGTCTGGTTGCCTACTGCTAAAGCAGCCTCTGCTGCTGTGACGTGCAGGTTGGAGGTGTCTCTGCTGTTAGGAGTGAGGATGGGTGGTGGTGGGCTGTGCAGGTGCCTGGTCCTCTTCGATTGTGTAACACTGAGCATGAGGGCAAGGAAAGGAAGGACACTGCAGCCCTCCTAGCCCATGGTGGGAAATATTCCCTGGCCAAATGTGTGTTGCTACTCTCTGCAAGTGCCTTTTGCTGCCAGGGATTATCCTGCAGCTCCGGAACTCTCTGTTTTTAGGCACTGGGTTCCTGTGCCATCACTGTGCAGTTGCTCTTCGCTGCACACACAAGACCATCAAGTCACGGACATATTTCAAAGCTTTAATATGCATCTCCAATAATAAACAAAATGTGTCCTCTCATAAGTGCCTCCTAGACTCTAGAAGGTAAGAGACATCCTTCCCTCAGATTTTTTTCCCCTATTATCATAGAAAACCAGTTACTCTATCTGAACACTCATGAACAAAAGGAAGTCAGAACTAAACCTTGATCAGGGCAGTGCTATGGGAAGTTCTGACTTGCTTTACATGTTTTTACTGTCCTGGCTTGGAAGTCTGCAAGCCAGGGCAGCCAATGGGAGCTGCAAGCATGCACAGGAAATGATGAGAAGCTTTAAAACTGGCCCACTTACAGAGAAAAGTAGAACTACATCCTGAGGTGCTTGCATCATTCAAAGGTGAGTCTTTTTTGACAAGCAGGTCTGCTCTAGGAAATGCCCATCTCTCCTTGCTGCGTCAAGGAGAAGTCAAGATGAATGTAATTGAGTTTCCCAGCAATCAGAAGGCTGATAATAAGTAAGAAGAAGCTCATCTTTGAGTAATGTGTGGCACGCCACTCTAAAGCCCCGCTTGCTTGTTACCTGTCTGTGAAGGCATGTATGTTGTGCTTTCCCTCCTGAGCAGCTCAGCATGTGCATCAGAACTGTTTGAGCAATAGAAACTGAGCTCTGCTCTGACTAAAGCCCTTGGGTGATCTAAGTCCAGTGGGTATTTGCAGAGGAAATGAACACACCAAAAATTCTGGCATCCACTGCAAATTTTAGAAGAAAGAGGGGTAACTGCTGATGCTTTCTTTTGCTTTCTTGCAAGCATATGAACATATGAACATATGAGAAGTGCATCATACCCTGCTTTTATTCAAAAGTCAAGTGGTAGAGCACATGCTCAGAGAGTGGGAAATATGTGTTCAGTTCTTTCATCTGCCTGAGAAGATTCAAACTTGCACCTTCTACGACCAACCAACTAGGCACAGGCTGGTCCCAGTGGTGTGTTAGTCCCGTCCAAAGGTTACCCACTGGGGTATCTAATTGCTTGATATGGCTAGCTCAGGGCAGAGTAGAGAGGCATAACTGTGTAAAAGTGAAATAGACAGGCAGTACTGATGCATTTAGGCAAGACAGAAACCATGAGAAGGTTTTCAGCATTGCATTCTTGGAGTCAAGCTTCTCATTTTCACCAAAGATCCACTTCAGAAGCTTCCATTTTTCCTCCCTGGGAACCCATCTGGGGCAGGGGTCTGACTGCCTGCAGTACATACAGCCAAGGGTTGGATGCTGGATGATCCTTAACCCTTTAAAGTCGTCTGACAGGAATTTTTTGAGATTGAGCACTTTTAAGCCAGTCATTACGTGGGAGATAGTGGAAGCAGGCAGTGACTGTCAGTCATGAGTGTAATTTTTTAATTTATCCAATGTATAAATTAAAAAATTAAATGGATCTGATGGCTTCTCTACTAACTCATGGGCAGCAACCCGTCTTAAGAGCTATCCAGCTCTGGTTCCAAAATTATTTTGCCATGTCTGTTGGACACAGTCCCTACACAGCCTGTGTGCCTTTTCTATATTTTCTTTTGTGGCACAACAAAGATTCAATTAAGTGATATTGAGGGATTCCACCAGGAACCTCAGTAATAAGACAAAAATTAATTTTATTCTCCAGATGATCAGAAAGGACTCCAAAGACCAGTTGTGGTCTATGAAGATTATTATCTGAAAATCCTCCATCTAGACTTGGGTGTTTTCTGTTTATTAGGTCTGTGGATATGCTACTTAAACCCCATATACCTTCCTCATGTGTCCTCCCCATCAGTATCATCACCAGACATTACCTGGTGTGAGTGGGAGCAGATACATTGCAAAAAATTAGGCAGCACTGCATCCAAAAATAATTAGTCTTTACCAAGGGCTGTTCTGATGGTTCATCTTTCATTCTCAGCCATACGAAATAAAGATTGCTTTAGTTTACCTGTAAGGTAATTACTAGAGATTCAAGCTTTGTGTTCAGTACTAACCAAGGGAGGAAGCTGGAATTTGATTGGATGGTATCTTTATACCCACAGATATTTTCTTAGAGCTCAAAAATGTCAGAGAGTGTAGAGCCTCACTGGTGCTTCTGAGTTTCCCAGTGTCTGGATTTACCAAAATCAAGTTTACGAGAGATTTTAGCTGCATTCAAGGTGGAAAATAAGGGTATTTCAGCAGTTGATCCAGCATTCATTTGCTTAGAGTCAGAGATATTAATCCAAACTCCTCATTCTCCTTCTTCTGAAATTTGAGAAAGACTGGGGTTACTTTATGCTTGCTTTGATAAATAAGAAACTGAAGACTTTGTTGGCCTGGGTGGAGGTTTCACAAATTAAGAGCAGCTTTTAATACAATGCAAGATTTCTCTAAGCTTTCCATTATTCTGATTTATTAGTTCTCAAAAATGTGTGGAAAGTGAACAGAATGGATGCTTGAAAAAGAAATTAAATTGCAATAGCTTTCATTATTCTGATTATTTGTGACTCATAAGGTGTGGTGCTGCTGTACTGTTGCTACAAACTCCACATCCTGGATGGGTGCATTCTGGAAAAATTGCCTGTCTTTAGATTTTTTTAAAAGTCGTGTATTTTTTGGCTTCTGCCTATTTCCAAAGGCATATTTTTGGGCAATACTATAGCCAGGAAAGGAAAACATGAGAAATCAAGAGGAATGGCTGACTAATATTGCGAGAAGGCATTTAGGTGGGATATATCTGTAAGGTGAGCATCAGTGTCAATACTGTTCACCGTGCTCTGTAGAGTTTCTGCTTACAGCTGATTTTGGGTCAGTGACATAGCTGCTCCAGCTGCATTCTGTGAGTTTAACAGAGATGCCAGAACTCAGGAAAAAGAACATGGCCATGCATTTGGAACCAAAATTCTGATTTTCCCCTGGTATGGCTGTTACAGGACAAAGGCGACTCAGGACACATATTTTTGTGATAGCAATGAGAACCAGCCAGGGAAATATTATTAGTACTGTGTGCTGTCTGAAAACAAGATCCTTGTCCCTGTGACATTACTCCCTTCCCTTTCCCCTTCCCCTTCCCCTTCCCCTTCCCCTTCCCCTTCCCCTCCCCCTCCCCCTTCCCCTTCCCTTCCCTTTGGTGTCAAGGCATTGAATTTTTCCTTTAAAAATATTTTGCCTTTCTCAGCTGTTACATTTTTGTGGTATAGTATGTTTTAAAATATGATCAAGAAAATAAAATTAAAAATATTATGGAGTTGTTTTTTTTTTCCTCTGACAAAAAGAATGAAAGCAAAGCTGAAGTCTACAGATGATCTGAAATGGGATTTCTGTTCTCCATGTAGATGAATAGCAACTGGGATCACAGGCAATAAATTTTAGAACCAAAATGCTGTGGGTGTATTGGGGTAGATTTATCGCCATATATCATTGGCATAAATAGGGGTATGTTGATTATCATCACTTGAGTATTTCATGTAACTAACATTTTACTCCATTTCCCTATATTTTTACTTGAGTATCAAAAGCACAAAAAATTAGAAAAGCAATGGTACAAAAGAATTAGTATAGCCAGCCACTTACTACCCAGTGCTTTATTTTCTCCATAATTTTTTCAGAGTGTTTTGGGGAGTAATTTCAAACAGTCAAGTCAGAGTCCACCGAGAATTGATTTTTGTGACCTCACATATTGTAACAGAAAATTATAACAGGAAATACACCATTAAGTGATAAACAAGGAAACATGGATACAATTACTTTCAGAACATAATTTTATTCACTCTAGTTTTGAAAATGAAGAGATAGTACTGACTGGAACACCTCAATTCTGAATGCAAACTGTACAATCTATTATATTAAACAAAGTCAAAAGCAATGTTGAAGATCTTGAATCTATTCAAGGCATGCACCTCATTACAGACTTAGCAAATTAAAACACAAATAGGATTAGAAAAGAATAATGTAACAATCTCCCACTATGGTCCCTGGAGCATTAAGTCATAAATTGGGTTTGCATTAAATTGTGCCTGCAGTATTGAATTCAGGGAAAGAGCTGAAGATAAAGCTTGCTAGGCTAGCCAACTTTGTTGTTTTTAAACTGTTTTTTCACACAATAAATACACAATGAATTCATTGGAATCTAAAAGGGCATTTTCAAAAACATGTATTTTATATCTCAATTAGAAAATGCTGATATGGTGTGGCAACCCCTGGCTATACCAAAGACAAAAGCTGCAGACATTTGAAATTGTCACTTTATCTGAAGATGTTGTTTAAATAGGAACATAATTCCATCAAAACTTTGCATCAGATTGCTTACTGTGTTAAACTATGCAAGTTTTCAGGTTTGCACAAACCTCTGGTATGTTACAAGCTTCTATTAAGTGAAGAAAACAAGCTTGCCCAGAAGAATTGAGAGAAGCAGGGTTTCCATATTATAAATGTATTCTGTTGTTATGGGAACTGAAATGGTGAGCAATGTGAAAAGGATCCTGAGCTAACAAAGACCGGCTTGATGATATTGTGAAGGTAGCTATACAAACTGCAAACATGTCTGAAAGAAATAAATAGGGCTTCTTTTCTTAAGGAGATGCAGACTTGTGGAAAGTATTGTCTCTAAAGAGAGTCAAGTTCAACCTTTGTGTGACCCTAGACAAATTACTGAGTAATACTAGGAATTAATTTTGCTAATTTACCTTAATAAAGGCTTTATCCTTCAAAGGTGTATTATTACTGTCATCATCCTCCTAATTGTCATTTTGGGGATCACTAATAGCAGCTGCTCTGGTTAAGGTGCTTGTCATTTCATGCTGCAGAGGAGCCTTCATATGATATTATTTGTGGGGTTTATATCTTCTCTTTTAGGGATTCTCATGGCTCCATTTGTCTCCAGCAGACTTTTACAGTTTGGCAGGCAGAAAGCCCCTCAAAGCTAGGGAACTGTCTTTTCTTTGTCAACACAACTTCTCTCAATTCTTGTCGCTGTGATCTCATAGCATGTTCCAATTGCCTCCCCTGGTTTGCTCTGCACAGAACTGAACAAGCAGCATGCTAAAATAGTAACCCAGCCCATTAGGATTTTATGTCTGGTCACAAAGCCAATGCCAAAAGAGCACACGCTATCCTGGAGACACTTGAATTTTGACCAAGCAGCTGGGAGAGAAGTGAACTTCATACAGTGACTGGGAGATGATACCAGGAATTGGTGCAAGCTGATGGGACTACAGAGCCTGTATCTAATCAGTGGGATCCAGGTTTATCCTCACATCCACATCTGAATTTGTATCAGACACCAAAAGGCATTTTGGGCCAAGAGCAGGCCATTCTTGGTCTCTTCCCCGCAGCATTTCCAGGGTTGAGGAGTGCTGCAGCCCGTCCTGGGTAAGTGCCAGCTCCACATCTTGGACCTCCCATGAGCCACATTTCCTGTCATATATGAGTTGCAGGGAGCAAAGAGGCTGAGCCTGGTCTCCTAGGCACAGGCTCCAAGGGCACTCAAGGTTAAACCATGTGTGTGAGGTCTTGTCCTGTCCAGCACTAGGGTGCTCTGGCTCTCAGCTGCAATGACACTCTGTTCTGGGGAGCAGGATGCTGAAAGATGCAGCTTCTTGGGTCTGAGGTTGCTGGGATTTCTCCCCTGAGTCCAGGTCCCAGGGCACAAACAGTGTTTGCCAGGGGGCATGTACCTGGCACTTGCATGCACACTGCTGCACCATGCATGCTCCAGCTAAGCTGCAGTCAGGGGACAAGGGGCTTGAGGGGCCACACTGCACAATTTACTGGCCCTCCATTGTAGGTCCAGTGAAGCATCACCCTGGGTTGAGGGTGGGAGAGGTCTTCTCTCTTTCTGTAGTTTGCCAGTGGAGAATTTGTTGGCTAAACAAGGCTTTCTCCTCCTCCTGGCTATCAGCTCCCTTCTGGAGCAACCTTTGAACATTATTCTTGATTTTCTTAAACAGCAAACATTAGACACATTAAGAACAGCAACAACAAAATCATTAAGCACTATAACATTCTCTGAGGAGCCAGACGTATCCTTTAATCAGGTTATGGCAAATTCATTCCTCTTCTAGCCATTTATTTTCTTTGTTTATGCACACACAGAGTGACCCACATACAGAGTGACATTCTGAGCATCAAAAATAACAGCAAAGAAACAACAAAAGAGCCTTCATTATTTATGGATTCATGTACCATTTATTTTGCTTTATTGGAAACCAAATAATCAAGTTCATTCATTCCAATTAAACACAACACACACTAATTGTCTATCATTTTTATCAGTGAACCCAGTTCCCTCACTTCAAAGTCACTACTTGACCTCAGTGAGGAAAGGATCGGTATTGTGCTTCCTTCTGTAATGATTGATTGTTTGCATTAAGATGGAGAAGCACAGACTGAAATTAGGGGTTTTCTGTGCCTTTCTCCCTGTGTTAGCTTTTACCTCCAGTCACCCATGTAGATGCAGGGGCTGTAAACTCAACATTATTATTTTAGGAACTAACACTGTATTACATCAGGTCAAATTTGTCCCCAAATTTGAATGATTTATAACAAGAGTAATGTATCTGTTGTCATGTAATGAGTCATGCACGGGTCTCAGGCACAGATCTCTAATGAAAATTCTATGACTAAAAATAATAAGCATGATGCATACAGCTTTATTAGAAACAATAAGCCCTTGATCCCAGTGTTGACCTAAAATCACTGGATTAGACAGGTAGACTTGACAGAAACTAGTGACTGGAGAACTCCCTGTTACATAAGTCATGTGGCATCTTAATCAACATTCCTGAAAAGGCACCATTTAATTGAAGTTTTTGTTGGTTTTTATTAAAAATAAATCTCACTTGATGAAAGAAGCACAGAAAGATAAAAGTGGCAATAGACATGACTAAAAGAATTGTGGAAGGTAAGTCATATCAAGTGAGGATGTTCAATTAGCAAAGGCAAGGATACTTCTCATTTTAAAGAGACTATATTGTGTTTTAGCTGGCAATTAGGTGCTCTAAATTGACATGGATTAGGAATTACAATGGAAGCCATAATGGAAATAACAGAGCTGTGAATATATGTATGTAAAATGTATGTAAAAAACTCCAACAACTTAGCCTCCTTCTTTTGCCTGAAAAATACAATTTTTTTCATTCCATATTAATTTTTATAAAATTTTACTTCGTTAAAACATAATTTAAAAAGAGATTTCACTCTAAATTCACTTTATCAACACAAAGGTGGCTAGATAGGCTGTTAAGAGGACACCTTATGGTACTTAGAAAAGCTGGAAGAAAAGGTCAGAGGAGAATGTCAGGGGCAGAAAAGTAATAGAACATGATTTCCAAAATCAGAGAAAAATAAATAGTAAATACTAGGAAACAAAAACTATCATCTTTATCACTCTGCATGATGTAACTCTGCTGAACAGCTGCAAGTAGACTTTAATGCCATGTCAGTGACATTATCACTGCTTGTGATTTTCCTTTATGTTTTCTGACACATCCCCACAATCATGTGCATTTCTAAAAACTCACCACAGAATATGGCAAGGTATTTTTCCATGGGAACTGGACTGGCAGGAACCAAATCAGTCTCTTCCCTGCAGTAGGAATTTGCCATTTCAGGATCCAAAGATGTTTTGAGTGGGCACATTTTCTATTTTTATTCCCTGGGTTATTACGGGATCTGAATGTCAATAATAGATAAGCACATCACAAACAGACTCAGCAAGTTCTGCCTTTTCTACCCCTGGAGAGTCACTGCTCAAGCAATATCTCAGCACTGGGGTGACAGTCCTCCCTGGAGGGGGACGAGAGACAAATCCCTTCCACTCCACAAGCCCCCTGGCCTGCACCATCTGATGAATTTATAGTCTCCAATACAGTTAGGTGTGTATAATTCAATGTATTGCTGAAGACCAGTTACTGTACTTTATAGCTGACATTACCAGGGATATTTTTTTCTACAAAATAAAACAATATTTGTTTCCTGAAAGGGAAATGTGCTGTCTCTAGCTATCAGCAGCCAACAGTTGCTGCTGGCTAGAGTTAAAGCAGACAAAAAGAGGTGGATTTCACTTTAGCAATATTGGGTAGAATCATTTATCATTCACAGTGCGTTTTCAGGATGAGAGGGCCTATTTGAAAGTCACTGTAGGATGACTGCTTTATTGTATATTAAAAAATTGCATTAAAAGCAAGGGTTGCAGAAGATATCCTGGCTTGTGTGCTGCAACAGAATCTTAGTTCTATGACATACGTGACTGTGTCTAGGGGTACAAGGAGGGGGTGTGCAGTGGGAGGTGCCCATTGCTTTGAGGGCCTACAGCTATTTGCCATCAGGATCTGATTCTGTAATTACTGAGCATTTTACAGAAATTCATCAGCCCACTCCTGGGAGATTTGAGATTTTCTTCGCTTTTGGCCGCATTTCAGAGCTTGGGAAGGCAGTAGTGTGGCTTATGTAGCTTCCTTCCTGAAAGATGGGCTCTTTGAGGAGTTACAGGCAAAAATGGCATTCAGAGGAGTACTTGGTGTGCATCCAGAGCTGCAGGTTCTCAGAAATACAGCAAACTAACACCAATGTTCTCTGCCCCAAGAGGACTCCACTGGACTTTTCTGGGGCCACAGGAGGATTTACTTTTCCCAGAGGGATTACAGATAAGCTTCTCGTGACCTACAAATGCCTTGCTTAGAATGTCTATTTTTAACTGGTTCATAGGATACTGGGTTTGATTTTTTGGGGGATAATTTTTTATAGGGTATATTGTAAGCATATAGGGGACCACATAGCATTTCATATCAGGTCAGATATTAGCTCTTGCAAGGGAAATCACATACACTACTGACCCATCATACAAAGTCTTTCTATTTATTTCCTTATTTCTTTGTAGTTGCTTTTAAGCCAAAGTAAAGGACACCTGGGATGCAGGAACACATCTGGGGAGGAAGAGCAATTCTTTTCTACCTTCAGGAGTCAGGATACAAGAAATTATTCTCTTTTAGGGTTTATATTTTTGCTAGGAAATAAATGCTTCAGAGGAGTTTAAGGAAAAGCTGTCAATAAGCAGTTAGAAATGTCCATAGGCTGCCCTAGAAGAATGCTGTGATAAATGCTACAGCTTTCACAGCAACATTTAAAAGCAAATGGCCAAGATGGCTTAGAAAGGTGCAGAGAATGTATTCATTAGCATGTAGAAATGAATTTTAAAAGCATTTTTGAAATGAAAAGCATGTACTCTTTGCGTTTTGCATCAATATAATTGAGTTACTTGGCCTTTCCACCATGGTGAGCCTGCACCAGACCTGCCAAAGTTGTGTGTGCCTCCAGGTCACAGACCTGCGGTCCTGAGGCAGGTGTGAGGCAGGCAATGAACAGCAATTGGGACGACTCAGGCATGGGCTTTGAGTCAGCCAGGATTATCAGGAGCACAACATGCTCAAATCATGAGGCACATGGTCTGCCACCTCTGGAGCAGCACATGGCACTCCAGGGACAAGGGTGGTATTTACTGGGTCACTGTGCAGAGCTTGTGTCCAATACCACAAGAAGATCCATGTGTCTACATGTGAAGAAGGCAGTGTGGTTTAGAAGCCTGCTTTTCACAGAAGGCCTCACTGCTTGGGCCGTCCATCAGCTGCCCCATGAGCTCCTGTATCTCTTGCTGCTCACAACTCGTTTCTCCCAGGCATTAGATGTAATGAAGACAGGATGGTCTACAACTTTATGACAGTTCCATTTATTTCTACTATTTTCACATAAACCCAAGCAACAAACAGCAGTTGTTTCCTCTGCAGCTTGATAAATGTCAGTATTAATTAAAATTGTTCGGAGTAGGGTCGGGTTTTTTTCCTCTCTCTGCACCAGTCTGGCAGGGAGGAGAAGCCTGACAGGCAGATGCAGCTGCTGAGCTGTTGACTGGAAATGTTGTCGCAGGGAACGAGGCAAAGGAGAAGTAGCTGGTCTCTGACAAAGTGAATTGGAAATAGAGGAAGCATTCTGTCACCTGCACCGTGCTGCTGCTCAGCACAATGCGGGGGAGTATGTCTGGATATGGGTCTTGAACTTAATCCTTTGCTCCCCTGGCTGGGAAGTCTGCAAAGGCAGCTGTTCAGCCCATATGGATGGGATAGTGCTCCCCCACCACTGCTATCTAATGATGTTTTCCTGACTGACATTCAGAGAGAGCCCTTGATTCAAGAGGGAAGGTCAACACAAGACAATACTTTTTAGGGTACAGGGAGAAAAAGCAGGGGACAACCCCCCTTCAGGACAATACCCTGTGCTACCATGTATTTATATGCACTCCTTCTGACACCACACCAAGATGTTCATACACCAAACACCTTCTGTCAGCCTTAGGGGCACTCAAGCAGCAACCAAAACTGTGCTTCAGTGCTCATGGATGTGCTTATTTCCAGCTGTGGCAGGTCTGAATGCAGCCAGGGCACCACTTTGATGGCTGCAGCTCTGCATCCTCATTTCTCTTACCACTATGAGCTTAGAGGAAGCCATTAAGATCTGCTACAGCTGATTTGTATACAAGATTATGATTTTTTTTTTTTTTCTTCCCAAACTTCACTAACAACAGAGGAAAAGAAATTCAAATAAACACATGGGAATTAAATGCATGGATTCTCCTGACTTGGACAGAAATGTACACTCCACCATTGCTCAGACATATCTCAGCAACCTTCCCAGATGCTTTCCTTTGAGGGGGAGAAGACAGCCTTGCTTACTGAGCAGGATCAGTCCCTCTCTTACAAAATGTCAGAAAAAAAGGTGAATGGTTTGCCTTGCACTCTTCCTAAATTCTGCATTTTTCTCGGATAAACTGAAGCACAGAGAATAAGGAAAACAATGACTGCTCCAGATCAAAGGATATATCACAGTGAATAAAGAACTGGAAAGGGTTTGGAAGTGCAAAATAATGTTTTATAAAGCCATGGTTTCTGATAGACACACATGGAGACCTAGGCTTGATTTCCAGAAACACTTAGTAGCAAAAGGAAATGTACTTTCTTTTGGCATCTGTAAAAATCTCATTTACAAACAGAGGTGTGGAAATGCAATAAAATGAACATCACTACTGTAAATGACAACTCAGTTTCATTACTGTATTGAGCTTTCTGCTGCTTCTTTTTCAGGTTGTTAGTACCACAGGCTTCTTCTAGAAACCATCTTGTGCAGATGCACCTTGATTCAAGCCCTACTTTCCCTGTTTTTGTTTGAATCCACTATAATCCTTTGATGAATGCATTTGTTTGTACTGAGCACTATCCTTTTTTCAGTTCTGATCTGTAAAAAGTGTATTTTACCTAGCAAGATACTGACTTCTAAAAGCCTCATTTCTAAGAAGATATCTGTCACCCCAAGTGTAGTAGTCAAAAGAACCCCTTAAGTAGAAGTGTCTTTTACCAGCATAAAAATAATAAAGGTTCTTCCCTCTGTCCTCCTGGTCTAATCTTACAATGGGTTGGTATTTCTGTCTATACAATCAAAAGCAACCTGGTTTCTATAAATTTCTTTTTAATAAAAATGTGTTACCCATGATAAATATATATTGCCTAGGTCAAATGAATCTGATTGTGAAAACATATTGAGCAAAAGTATTGGTAGGATTTAATTTCATCTCTAAAAAAAAAAACAAAAAAAAACCAACCAACCACCCAACCACCCACCAAAATCTGTAGCTATTGAATGCTGGTTTGAATTAAATTCTATTTGTTTTAATAAAAGTGTAGTGGCCTGAGTGTACATATATTTGTTTTAGTGGCAGTGCACTGGATCCAATAAAACTATATTGGCTTCACTGCTTATGTCTCCTTTTCAGAGAAAATGGATTGGAAAGAAAAATGAAACAGGCATGAATCAGCCAGTCCCGAGGTTTCTGCTGGATTCTGGCATCCAAATAAACTGGTAAAAAGCCCCAACTGTATTACTAAATATTGCTTTTAAATTGAAATATGTTTTAATGTCAAGGCTGCACATGAGGGATTTAATTGTCTCTATAAAGGAGAACAGTTTTCAAGACCAGACTTGGCTGTGGTGGGTCAGTGCATCTGCTGGTGGCTGCAGAAGCAGAAACCTAAGCAGGCTTTGGCTCCCTGTTCTGCTGGTGTAAGTCAGGTCTGCCGGCAGCGAAGGCACTCAGCTGATCCCTGAGATAACGTGGATCGAGTGTCAGCAGCTCAGCCCCAGCAGTGCCTCTGCCCAAAACTGCAGGGTGTAGATCCTGCCTGCACTGGGTGCTGGCTGGCAGGGGCTGGCATTGCCACATGGGCCCAGCTTTGAACACGCTCCCCTAGGATCAGCCACTTCTGCCACCTGAACGGGACACTGGACTCATCTACTTTTGCACAAGACCTCACAAGTGCCTGTGTTTTCTGCTCAGCAATATGACCTGCTCATGTTATTGCAGCTAGGAAAGCCAGCAGGAGCCAAAGAGGGGAGCATTCACGGTGGCTTTTCAGGGTGGCATGCAGTAGCTTCTGCTAAATGGGATTAAGGATGTGCTCAGCAGAGAGTCTTGAGTAAGTTAACTGTGGCTGAACCACTTGTTTTACATTTGCAAACTACACTGTCCTGAGTTTTTAATGAGGCCTGAAGTGACTAGGTCTGTGCAGCCAGTCACTGCTTGTGTTGACCATAAGAACTCAGATCATCATGCTTTTGCATGCCTTTGTTTGGCCTGTGTGTCATTGCCCCTAAAAATGCTACCAAGTGCCCTTTCTAAATTCTTAAATGGAATTTAAAAAATAAAAGATTCCTGTAATTTTCCAAGCTTCCCTAGTGCTACCTTTACAGCCAGTTCAACCGGCAGTAAAAGCTCCACATATCGACTCTGAGGTTAGAAAGAACACTTCAATCTCAGCTCAGCAAGTACCATCTGGATATTGCTAAGGGGTGAAATGGATGCTGTTGGCTGGCCTGGCTTCTCACATAACTTAAATCACAGCTGACAACCCAACCTGAGTAATGCTTTGTTTGATGCCATTCTTCCTTTTAGGAGACTGGCATCAGGTTGTGTGAATGCAAATCTGTGTGGTATTCCTTCATGAGAAAACACGATCTGCATCGACTCATTTACAGTTTGTGCAGAAGTGTGTGCCCCTGGGACTGTGGGAGCCAGTCCAACAGAGGAGAATTTGGCTGCAGCAGTAGTTTAGCTGTGGGAGAGTATATGGCTGCAGGCTTCTCCAGCTCTGGCTTCTCAGAAAACTGAATAAAGAAATAATTCAAAGAAAAGCAAAACAGCTGTTGGGGAAGCAATATACAGGTGAAAATCCAGCTGACTAATGGGTCTGAGAGTACTACACTGAGCATCGCTGACGAAGTCCCCATGACGTTGTGGAAGTTACATGCACTTCAGTTGTTTCATTTACCCCAGAAACAAGCTAACTCCTGAGCCCAAGGTGGCCAAAACAGATTTGGGATAGCTGTGAGGGCTCCACTGCCATGCATATGATGGTGGTGAAGATGGGAGACCTCATGAAGCATCTAGATAACAGATTTGACAAGGGAAGATCAGGGGATGACAGTAAATAAACTGGCTGCAGACTTCATGGTGATGTTCTCTGAGATGCTCCCTGCACAGAGCCATGCAGAAATGCTGATAGCTGGTGAGGAGCTGAGAGAGGAGTTTGGGCTTTTAAGGATTTGTGAAACTCTTGCAGCAGCTTACCCAGGAAAGATGGGCTCCACCAAAATCAAATAGGACCAAGAAGTTAGCACTTACAGTGTAAAGAATTACAGGAGAGTTCTGAACTAGAAGCTGTCATAAATCTGGGTGCAGAGGAGTACACAGACTGAGGTGACACCACCTCCAGGGGTGAAAGCATAAATTCTGTATCAGAAATGGATTGGATAAATTAAAGGAGGGCAAGTCCCACCAGGGTCATTAAATTCTATGGTTGAATTCCTTTCAGCTTCTGAAAACTGGAGGTGTAAGAGGGGGATTTATCAGAGATGCCAGATCACATGGCAAACATGGGACTTCAGTCTCTTTCTCGATGCACGATCCCTGCATCAGGCAGAGTGATGAAGGTGATGAAGGAGAGATCTTTGAACCACTTTCCCTTTACAAGACCATCTCCCTGGAGACCACATTCCCCACAGTCCATCTCTATCCTGTCTTGCCTGCCACCCTGGCTGCCCTGTGGCCACCATGCAGTGCCAGACCCATGTCCCACCCTTCTCTGGCTAGTCCTCTGCCTCACACTGAGCCAACGCTGACAGCTTTTCTGCCTGCCGGGGGATGTTGGAGCAGCCTGAGCAGCTTGTGCAGGGATCTTCTGGTTTTTTTATCCCCTGGCCCAGTATGTGGGAGATGTCTTGTTTGAGTCCTAAATATGTTTCACTTAAGCTATGATGATGGTGTACTAAAGTGCTGTAATCTTTGCCAGGTCTCTCTTTACATTGCTCTAATTGCCATAATAAGCTGTGTTAACTGTCTCTTTTATAAGTAACAGCAACATAAATATATCTCAGCATGTTTCCTTTTAATGAGCTACAACTTGTGTGTAATCTTCCCTACACCTTCTTCAGTGTCCTTGTGTCATTTGCCTTCTTCCCCTGATCCTAGTTGCTTCACCCCTGAGACAGCAATCTGGCCCTGGGACACTTGGCCAGGCTTTGTCTGGGCTGCCCCAGTCTGGTAAATGCCGTGGTGGTGATGCTGAATGAGGCCAGCGTGGGACACAAGAGAGTTCCCCTTATTCAGCCCCTCCATCAGTAGCAAAATTTTGGGGAACCTCACAGAGCAATGCAATTTCCTTTGAGGGTATCACCACCAGCTGAGCCAGGGGACAGGACAGTCATGTTCATGGCTGTGGGCTCCTGTCAGTGTGTGGGTCACACCACCTGGATGCAGTGGATGTTGCAGGGAATGCACTACCATCGCCTTCATCTCATGTCCATGTAAGGACACAGGGGGAAAATGATGACAAAAGGAATAAGGTAGAAGTTCAGTGCCAGGGCTGGTAACTGATACAAGTGACTACAGATGAGCTGTGAAGCAGGAAGAGTTTTGACTATGTGGCAGAGGGATTTGAGGGACAGCTGCAAGAGCTTTCTCCATCATCGCTGCTGGCAGAAAGCACTAACATGGTCAGGCAGTGCCTCTGCTCCAGCCATCCATTCACAGCACTGCTGCCCAGCTCCATCAGCCCGGCCTCGAGGAGCCCCTCTGCCCTCCACCCCACAGCCCCCAGCACTGCTGTGGGAGAGCAGCACACAGGCATGGCCCATGGCCCGAAGAGCCTCAGCTGATTACGCTGCCGTAACTTCACATCAGCAAACTCACAGTTTGACTGCTTTCGGCAGATGGACGAACACGTGTCGGTTATCTGGTGCTGAGCGAGGGGCAGATTTATTTCCAGAGCTTGTGCCTCTCATTTCTCCCAGCTGAAGCTGCAAGGCAGAGTGTGCATCTGTGATACTTCTTTTTTCAGGTGCAGCTATGTTGCAGCGAGGTCTGACACCGAAAGTGATGGGATTTTTGGCATGTTTCTGTGGGGAATGCAGGAAGGAGAGTGAAAGGCATCTCCGCTTTCCATAGCACTGTAAGCTGCTTGAATTCATACAGGCATGAATTGAATTTCCAAATCTCAGCCATTCCCTGTGTGCAGTGACAGCTGGTTGACCAGCAAAGGACTGCAGGGCCCCATCAAGCAGGGGGAAAAACACAGGAAATCTGCATTGGGGCGATATTAATGTGCACTCCAAAAATAAAGGAAATGTGAATTGCCACCTTGAATCTGACCAGGGATCCACTCAGTCCTGGCTGTCTGCAACACTGACTGTTTCAGGGCACTGGAAGGAGACTCCCCAGGAGAAAGCTACACGCTGGTCTCTTGAGCAAGGCTGACTTAAAACCTGAAAATTATGTGTGGGCTGCAGAAGTAACTGCACTTGCTACAAAAACAGCATTGTTTGCTTTCTGGCAACTTTTCTTCAGCAAGACATCAGTGTCACACAACTGCTTGCAGGCAAGATGTAACAGGGACTGAAATATATTGGGAGATGTGAGATTTACTGAAACCTGTAAAGTAGCAGCTGCAAGAACTTCACTTACTAACGACTCACCAAGGCTCTTTTAATTCTCAAAATACCTTTGTTATAGAAAATTTGAAAAATATGTACAATGTGCAAATGACCATGGAAGATATCAATATCACTGCCCAAGACTATCTCCTTTTTATAAAGGCACTATAAGTGTTATACTTTATCAAGGTGTTTCCTAAGGGCTGGATGATATTTATGGGAAACTGGTCCTGAACTCAGCTGTTGACTTTTAGACCCTTTGTCTTAAAGCTGTCTATGGGGGGCTATTAGTACCTTCTGACCAGACAGCGTTATTGGTAGAGAGAGCAGAGGAAAGTAAACACTAAAAATATAGCACATTTCGGAAGAGCTTTCTCTGCTCACCCTTTATCATATCCAGCTAGAATAACAGACAGAATTTCATTTGGAGGAGGTCAAATATTTTGAGATGCCACTTTTCTTTTTACTCTCCTGAAGAACAAAAGACAAGCAAAACACAAGGGAAACAGAAAAAAAAAAAATCAGCCACTCTGCCTATAGCAAGGAAATCTGTTTATGCATGATTTAAAATCAGAGCAGAATTTCACTTCATTCTGTCTTGTGTTTTTCTGTTTCATATTTCATGCTTTGGTTAACACTTATTTAGTCTATTCCTAGAGGCTGTGACAGGTTGTCCTGAAAGTTTTTAGACTTGCTGAGCATACACTCTTCACAGAGCATGTCAAAATGAGAGGAACAAAGAATTCATTCATTTTCCTTTAAAAAAAAAAAAGGTAAAGACCCAGCCTTACCTCCTGATATTGCAACATCAAACACAAAAGTCATCAGTACGTAAGCTATCAACAGCATGAAAAAAACAAAACAATTATGGACGGAAGTTCCTTTCTCTACTTCAAAGAAATGTAAGTGGAAGATATGGTTTTCCTTCTGAATTAAGGTGAAAGAAAAAAAAACTAAGTGTATTAATGTATCAAAAAAAAAAAATGCCCATTTTCAGGCAATTCAAATTTTAGCAGTTTTAGTATCTTTATAAAGGCATTTCCTTCTTCCTACTCATATCTCTGTAGGGAAGAAAGATATGTCCTACAAGGAAGGGTCAGTCCTGTGCTTGTCAGCTTGTGCTTTGGCTTCACCATGCTGACCAGGTTCAATTATATCAAAAAGGTTTTAAGAACCTTTGGGACTGCCAAGAGCATCTTTCAGGAAGAGAAAGTGATGGGTAGAGGTGACAGTGTTTGTTCAGGACTGCAAATTTCTGCCTGTATTTCCTCCCATTTTCTCAAGCCATTCACTTTGGCCCTTGTCACAAGAAAATGCCAATCTCATGGACTTAAATGATCATCTTGCTTTACTCTGTGGGCATCATGAAGAGTAAAGTCCCCACTGGTCCCCAACTTAGTCCTGGAGCAGTCAGTGTGACTCTGGAGCGTGTATGAGTGAGGGTGGTTTTAATGCACTGTTTCTTCCCAGCTGAGGCCATCATCTCCTGTCTCAAGGGTTTCCACTAGGGTCTGACAGCCAGGCATCAGCTGCGATTGCTTGGACCCTAAATGTGTCTCTTGTGCTGGTGGCTTCCAGGAGAATGGCAAAGAGACATGCCAAGGCCTCCCCTGGGCTCTTGGCTCTCTCCTGCTAGGGATCCCAAGCCTGGGAAGTGTAATCAGTGTTGAGTTCATTTCATTGTTACCGTTATAAATCTGCCACTAAAACAAACAGAGAAGTCCTTTAAAAACTGTGAGAGACTGCAGCAGTTACTTGATTTCTAGGCTAGTTGAAGGTGTGCACAGAGGCACACACCCCCACACCTGTTATATCATCAGGCAGGCAGTGCAGCACTACTTTTTCATTGCTATATCTGCCCCCCATCCCATCCCTGTGTTTGATGCCCTGAGAAAGGCAATTACCCAGTTCACTTTCCTCAAAGAACACCTACAGGCTCAGGAAACGCTTCACCTGACGGGCAGTGTCTGACGTCTAATAACATCCTCAATCTTGCTTTATAGACGTAGCTGCAAATGAAATGGTTTTTCATGAAAAAAAAAAAAAAATCCCTGTCTTCTTTGAATTTCAAGTGTAGCTTCTGTATTTATTTGGTCACCCTGTGTGTTTTAAGTGATGTATTTTTTGTGGTTAAAAAATAAAACAAGGGGCAGGGTGAAGGCTGGCATTTCTTATACCAATGAGCATTGCTGCTTGCTCCAGCTGACACTCATCCCTGGTCTCTCCTGCTTGCCTTTGCCATTGAGGAAATTCAATCTGCTGCCATGTCATTGTTACAATAATCTCCAGCTCCTGGACACCAGTCTGAGTATGACTGTCTCACAAAACCGATGTCACACTCATCTCAGGCAGGCTGTGTTTTGCTGGTACATCTTCATTCCCTGCAGCTGTCGTGCTGACTTCCAGTCACCATTCCCCTCTGCAGCAGCTCAGGGCTAGGCAGTGCAAGTAAGAGGAGATGGATGTGGCACTCCTTCCAGCTTTGGCATTTCCAGACCTAACTTTGTTTTTTCCTTTTACTTCCAGAGCAAAAAATCTTTGCTTGCGATGGTGATTACAGCCTCCTTCTGTACTCTGACCTTGGCCACATGTAAAAAAGAGCATCTTTTCCTTTCTCTGAAAAATTCCAGTGCCTCTTCTTTTACAATCCGGTCACGTTTTGAGAGCTTTCTGCTCTCAGTTTCAGATTCTTCACAGTTTTGCATTTTTCTATTTATTGATTTTGATTCTTCCAAGCAAGCTAGCATTCCATAGTCCCTTTTTTTTCCCATTCTAACAAAATGGTTCTCCTGCATTTTTCAGTCCCATTTCCCATGCATGGCTTGTCATTCCTGAATTATCCACAAGGCCTTGGTTTCTTCCCATCTCTCCTCAGCTTTGTTCTATTAGTGGTTCAGAAAAGGGTCAATTGAGATAAATGAAATTTATTTCAAAATATAGGTTCATGCAGTGATTTTTATTTTTTTCCTCCGTCTTTTATGTGCTGGATGCATTGTTGGTTTATGAACCTTCCTAAATAGCAGTTAGACCTTTTTAGAAGGGCAAAGAATAATTCAGGGTAATTCAGCCCAGCACTGTTGCTCTGTCTCCCAGCTGAGGTCTCGTTCAGCAAGTGCTGCCAGGGAGGAGAGATGCTCATTAAAAGCCTCTCAGCTGTCAGTCAGCCAGCCAGAGGCAGCCTGCTCCACTTCAGATTGAGAAGAAATGGCTCACTGAGGACTCTTCTTGCTGAGGTCTCAGGGATCACAACTGAGACACTGTGGTCTGCTGGATCTGCTTCATGAGCATGTGGATATTTCTTCCCCTTGTCCTTGGTGCAATGCAGTTGAGGCTGTGCTGCCCCAGAGACTGGCAGGGCTGAGGTGGGATGCTGAGGAGGGATGCTCCTCAGGGATACCATTGCATGGGCAGTCTTGAGGTGCTATGAAAAGGGGCTTCTGCTGGGATTCTGCTCTGCCCTGCAGAAGCGTGGCCCTCTTGCATTAATTTGGTGCTTTCCTGTCAACTAAGATCAGGGCTGAGAAATGCAAAGGCCTGTGAAAATAAGGAGCAAAAGACGAGAAAATTATTCCCGTGGTTTTCAGAGGCAATTGCACAGAAGTGGTGAGCACTGTCAGCCTAACAGAGTGGATACTTCATTTGAGATATTAGACAAAACTGGAGCAGATTCTTTCACCAGATGAAGCCTTTATCTGTGCCTATCCGCACTTGGATGTGTTTGACCCTCCAGAAACTTATTTGTCAACCCATAGACAGAGCACTCAGGCTAGGAAAAATGTCTACGGACCACTAGAATTTTAAAAACAAACCCAAACCACATACATGCACATGATTCGTCATACATCCATACTAGCAAACAATAACCAAACTTTCCAAGTTTTGTCTAATTTTTATTGGATTTTACACTACAATAATTATAGAAATTAAATTAAAAATTACAAAACTTCTATCTGGGGCGGTAATTTCTGAAAAGGATTATGCATCTTTCTAGTTCAATCCCACTCAAACTGGTGAGTCCTGGTCTACAAATCCATCCTCTGCTCAAATTTGCATGAGAATGTTCACTGATTATATCTGATTATGTATGTTGAAGGAAACTGTGGTGGTACACAGCAGTGCGAAGAGCAGCAAACATGCATTAAAAGCTGGTCTCTCATTAACATCTGGCTGGATGATGCCTATCATCTGTTTCAGGCTTTGGTTTGTGGGGGTTTTTTTAATCAACTTTCACATTCAGGAGCCAAGACAGGAATTGCATTAGGTGGACCAGTGTTGGTGGTGGTTTGAAAATGGCTTCCCTGTGCCCAGGCTTCCCAGCTCATTGCTGTTTGCTCTCTGCAGATGTTACAGCAATGGAGCCTGGTTTGCATGAACGCCCATGAAAAGCCCATTTGAAGTTTGCACGCTCGAATACTGCCGTGTAGCAGAAGAGCTGGGCTGAGATGACAAAGCTCTACCAGAGCCTCGAGCTTAAACCTAATGAGGGACAAAAATTCTTCATCCACCACTGCTGTGACCATTTCTCTTCAATCTATGTTCTGCAATTACTACATTTAAAAGGGACACTGCTTAACACAGTGGGGTTTCAAGTTCATTGGGAAATTTTTCTAGAGCCCAGGCACACAGGCAAGTGAATGAGATTTTGACTGTGCCTGAAGTAGCAGGTGCCATTTTTCCAAGTGAATGTAATAAAAGGATTTCATTTCAGCTCTGCAGAGACAACAGAGACTGCAGAACCACCACTTTTCTAAGGCTGAAGCTTTGAGAAAACCCCTCAGGTTTTATCCACCAGAATAAAATTTTTATTATCAACCCAAAACTCTTCCCCTGATCACAAAATTTGCATTCCTGTGGACAGAGAAAAAAAAAAGCATGAAGCTGTCTGATACTATTCATGATGAACTCAGCTCTCTTTCGAACAGGCAGGTTGAAATACTTGTAGCAGACCCTTCACAGTCTATCTGACCTGTTAAGAAAGAAGAAAGATAATAGATTGGACAAGTAAATTTGAATTACAAATAAATTAGAGGAAGCCACAATCAAGGTACTGACAATCACTAAGTGAAAAAAAGAAAGCTTTTGTGCAGGTAAATTATCTACTGCAAATTATTTACTCAGCTCTGCTGTGAAGAGCTCTCAGGATGGGACAGACAGAAGAAAATACTTTGTTTGCTGGTTCAAGCTTCTGGTTCTGAGAATCAACCTTTGACCATTAAAGAAACACTGCTGCCTCTTCAAGTGTAATTTATTCAATAAGATGCTTTTCTTTCTCTTTTTTTTTCTCAGGATGGATGCTGCAGAAATTCTTGATTTTCATTTGCTTTTGTCTGGAGATGTGAAGTAAGTGTGTCATATTGACCATTTCATTCAAATTTCTCAGTATATTCATATACTATTTTGGACATGGAATTGTAAAGGACTCTGCTGACTTTGCTGTTAAAAAGGGAGATAAACCTGCTGAAACCAATTTAACTCTATCTCTGTACAGCAGATAGTATTAAAACTAATGGTATATGAGAGGAGCTGTTTCGTTGGGCTTTTGTTTTACTTTGAGTGCTGTATAACATTTGTGAAGAGCAGTGGTCCTTTGTTCCCACAAGAACTTGTATCTCACAAGGATCTCATTTCCTATGCACAAGTAAAAATATTCTCCAAAGGCATGGGTGACTCCCAGTCAGCCAAGGCAGCATCAGTCCTTCTGCAGCTTTCAAGCCAAGTCCTTCAAACCAGGAGCAGAGAATTCTGGTGTGGAGGGGTGAGGCACAATACGGGCTGGAATAACACCACCGTGAAGGTGCTCCCTGGGATTCAGACACAGGGAGAGTAGTGTGTTTTATACCTTCTGCATCTTTATCTTCCAGCTTTATATACACTTCAGGTTGCCACTGGGTTATTTTTAGGTCAATTCAGGGATATATATTTCTGCAAGAGCTATTTCTGGGAGCTCTGCCAAATTGGAAATTGTAGTAACCTATACCTCCCCCAGAAAAAAACGTATACTCAGCAGCCTCAGCCATTCGTGCTACTCCTCACAGCCCCCAAGGAGCAGGCACATCACTCTGTAGGAAAAAAGAATGCAAAATAAACGTCCCCACAAGGCTGGGGAAGAGCCAGACACCCAGCAGAGCTTCAGGCACATTTCCCTGCCCAGAGCAGCCAGTGTGCAGCCATCACCCAGGCAGGTTCCCCCCATGCAGGCACTGGTGGGAGGCAGTGCTGGGTGGGCTATGGCCCTCACAACTCCTCAGGCTGCCCTGCTCTGTGTTCTGCTGTGATGGACAAAGAGGTGGGAGTGTTGCATCAGGCTGTGAGAGGCTCTTTGTCTGATAAACAGGCCCTGCAATGACTGCTGTAGCTCCAGATGTTGTGGCTTACAGGGTTTGAGAATTCCTTGTGTTAGAAATGTTGGGCTGGGTTTGGAGTTCTGGAATTTAATCTGGGAGATTCTTTCCAGTCATCAAAAATGCACCATGACCTGACCACCACATCTGAGTTTCTCTGTGTTTGAATGTGCTTGCAAGGGTTTGTGTACAGAAAACACAATGTGCCAGAGGATCTCAGGCCCTGCCAGAGCAGGGCAGAAGCATGGCCCAAAGCACAGCAGTGAACTGAACCTCTGATCATTAATTTGAAGGTTTTCAGGGCTTGAACTGTTCTATACTTGGTGTAGTAGTGCACAGTGCTTTGAAATGTGGTTAAACTTAAAAAGCACAATTGCTTGACTCTCATAATCGCTGGCAATGCTCTAGAACTAACTAACCAACTAACTAACAAAAACTAACAAAAAGTAACTAAATCCCTTTTCATGTTGCCATACTTTCCCAGTTTGGGTGTCAAGATTTTGCTGTATGCATCTTAATCTTGTCTGCAAGACACATTGCTGTCAGCATTATGGGGAGAATTTTTTCACTGTAACACGGACTTTTTTTTATCATGGGAGTATGGATCAATTAAATTTTGCTGTACATAGTGGACCAATTTGCCACAAAAAAAGTCAGTGGAGAAAAAGAATTTAAATGCTAAATTAACCTACCAACAAAAGCAATGTTTTAGCCCAGTGCCTTCTTGATGTCCAGAACAGATTTTGCTAAGAGCAAGCTTTATAAGGAATCTGTGTCAAAGTAGATCTATTATCTGATAGATAAGTAATGGGATTCATCAGTCATTTTTATCCATGGGAAGAGGGCAAAGGATGGAAGAGGAAAGCGAGTCTGTTGGAAGGCTGTCCATTGGAAGCATTACCCAGACAGTGAGATTGCACGTCTGTATGCAGACTTGAAAAGACACAGATCATCAGATACCAGTGCATGCCTTTGAAAATGGGTCATAAACATTAGAGGAAAGGATGCAAGGACAAAGAGACTACCACAGCATTACACTACAGAAGTTATGTAAGTGTATGTCTGTGTGTCTGTGTGTCTGTGTGTCTGTGTATGTGTGATAAACAAGCAGGATAAAGAACTCAAATCTGTCAAACAACGAAACTGAGTTAAAGGATTGTTTATAGCAATATTGCTTGACACATTTCCAACTCCCTCCTTGAACCAGTGCTGGAAACTATATTAAAATGCACTGTACAGTAGTGTAAAATACATGGGGAAGCTGAAGAGGCATGCAGCAATAGGCCTGTACCAGCTATCCTCTCTCCAAAGCAGTAGCTCAACCCATTTCCAGGCACTGGAATTCATCCGTCTGCTCCATCAGATTGACAGAACTGACCTGGGACTGTCCATCAGTCAGTCCCATGGCATGGTCTGGAAATCAACATGATTTCCAATCAACATCTAAACATGACAGTTTAGATGCCATCACACTTTTCTTAGAAGGTAAGTTTGCTTAGAATACAATGCATGTCAGCACATGAGCATCAGATATATGAAGTGATTGCCTTCCAAATGAAATGGCAGGATTTGCACCCTGGCTGTCAGTATTGGGTGTCACCTACCACCACCAGCTTCAAGGTGAAAAATGGTCTGTAAAGGTAGCATACCAAGGGTTTTGGCTGATGCTTCCTCCTCTGTTCATCTCACACTCACTTGAAATGGAGTTCAAATCAGTAGTCAGCTTCAATAATACTTCTTTGGGGGAAAAAAGTGAAGCAGCTGGAATTTAAGGAGCTGGTAAACTGTGGCAGCAGAGGGCTTCTAGAGGCTCTTTGTGTCTTACTGTCCCTAAGAGGGCTTTATTCCTTCTGTGACTCAGGGGCATGAAATAGGAATCTGATAAGAAGATAAGTGTGTCCATATTTCAGGAAGCCTGATACTGAGATGGGCAAATACCAAAGTCCTAATGCAACGTGACATATCAGAACTGCATTGCTCTCCAAACACAGCAGAAATTAAGCTGATGGACAGTTTGAATTAACTGAAAATAGGGAGCATTTCTGAGCCATTTCCTTAGTGCTGTCTATATTAGAAATGTTGCTGCTCCCCTCCAAAATATGTAAGCAGATGCCTGGCTGGAAGGTAAATAGTGTGCACTCAATGCTCATCCTCTCCATTGAGGTAAAGAGAAGCCCTGTGAAAGACCTCCCACATGCTCTGGGAATGCAGCCTCAAGCTGCGCTGGGGTCTCAGTGGCTAAAATATTTTACATATTAGAAGGTGTATGGAGCCCACCAAACACATGTACAGCCATATTCCAAAATCATCTATGTACTTGACTATGAACAGACTTTGACATTTATCATAATCTGCCAAGACCAGTGTACACTTTAAGCTAGAAGATGGAATTGAATATACTCTGACAAAGTCTGCCATTGTATCAAACAGAGTGGGGTGGTGGACACTTCAGAAGGGAGAGCTCTCCTGAAGGAAGACAAGATAGAAGACTGGTCTAACTAGAAACTTATGAAGCTCAACAAAGACAAGTGTAAGGTCTTTACACTTAGGAAAAAAAATGCAGGACTGCAGCACGGCCTGGGCTCTACCCAGCTGGGGACTAGCTCTGTGAAAAATGGACCTGGGGGTCCCTGGTGGACAACAAGATCAGTATTAGTAAACTGTGTATTTCTGCAGCAAAGAAAACCAACAAGATTCAGGGGTTTCTATGATGTTTTCATAACATCAACAAGGACATCACCAGCTGAGACAAAGAAGTCATCCCACTACACTCAGAATTTGTATTGTGGATTAATACCAGACAGAGCCGAGGGCCATGCAGCTGTTTGGTCATTCCCCCACCAGGGGGACCGGGGAGAATTTAGAAAGCATAAAAGCTAGAAAGCTTATGGATTGAGATAAAGACAGTTTAATAGAGAAAGTAAAGGCCATGCTGCAAGCAAAGCAAAACAAGGAACTAATTCACAGGTCGGTGTTCAGCCATTCCAGACCAGGTCCCCATCACATGTAACAGTTGGGAAGACGAATGCCACAACTCCAAATGACCCTCCCTTCCTGCTTCTTCCTCCCCCACACCTTATACACTGAGCATGATGTCACATGGTTTGGAATATCCCTTTGGACAGTTGAGATCATTTAACCCAGCCATGTTTCCTCCCAGTTTCCCATGCACCCCAGCCCCTCACCAGCGTGGCGATAAAAAAAGCAGAAAAGGCCTTGGCTCTGTTCAAGCCCTGCTCAACAATAACAAAAATATCTCTGTATCACCAACTGTGTTTTCATCACACATCCAAAACACAGCCCCATAGTAGCCACTGTGAAGAAAATTAACTCTACCATAGGCAAAACTAGCACAGCTTACCAGGACACACCTGGTATACTCTGTTTAATTTCAGTCCCTGCTATGCAAAGATGTGGACAGGCTGGAGGGGGTCCAGAGAAGCTGCCTTTCATGTGATCCTGGATTAATGCACACTTGAGGCATTGCAATTGATATTTTCCTATCAGGTTGGCTTAAGCACCACATTTAAAGCTACCGTGAGTGTCATAGAGAGGTTACAGAGATACAGAAGAGCTTCAGACTATTATTATTATTATTTTTATTGCTTAGTGCAGTTGTCCAAGTTTCAAGAGTAAAGGCTGATGAAATTTATAGCTATATTAATAATCTTCATCATATCCTCTTTTGCAGATCCCTCTTGCATGTTCCCTTAAAACCCATGAGATCATCTGCTGCCTGTTAATGGAAAGCAGTTTATTTCGAAGGAGGAAGAACTGACAGATTTTTGTTCCCATGAACTGCATAAGAAATCCAACAAACCAAATGCAGATGGATCAATACAGGCTGTTCCTTATTTATCACCCTCTGTCTTCCTCACTTTATTTTTATGGCTATTAAAGATGCTATCATTGATATACCATTTTTGACTGTCTCTATATAATGTACACACTGGACAATGCTGCCATTGATATTCACGTAAAATGCTGGGGTATTGAATGACCTAGGAAAGTGGTGCAGCCTGTCTTTCATTTCCGCTGCATGAGATTTAGCCAGGGCTGGATCTCCACTGAGTAACATTTCTGTTACACTCCAGGAGGTGCAAGGCAAGTTTGATCTTTGCTCTGAGTATTTCTGCACTTTCAAGTGTGCTTGAGTTTTCTTTTAGGTAGGACTTTAGCTGTGGAGTTCTTGGGCTCTCTGCTTCATTAAAGTCATTCCCTTTAGACTTCTGATCAGTGCTTTAGTGCAATCCTTTGATTATATGATTTCAATTAAAACTCACTGCTCGCTACAGATGAGGAGGAGTCACGCTCCAAACCATGACATTTTGTC
Source organism: Certhia americana (assembly GCA_018697195.1). Taxonomy (NCBI): domain Eukaryota; kingdom Metazoa; phylum Chordata; class Aves; order Passeriformes; family Certhiidae; genus Certhia; species Certhia americana. The sequence goes on from CM031858.1 coordinate 33,033,635, forward strand.
ACGAGTAAACAACTGATGGGAGCTGAGTGAATCTGAAGCTTGGTGTGGCTTATCCTTGCCTGCACTGACTGACAGTATTGTGTCAGCTAATTTGACTGTCAACAAGAGAATTAAACCTGCTTATGGAAGCGTGAGTATCAGAGATTAAAGCATCTACTCTGCGGTTCTGATTGCAATTGCTGGACAAAAAAATCACCTACAAGCTAGTTTTAAGTGAGTCACCCTAAGACTGCTAGCAGTCTGGAAGTGGGAAATCAAACTCAGCAATGATTGGTCACCCCACTATTTTGGGAGATTTACTGCCTGCCATGTACTTTCAGTACAATTCAGTACAACTTTCAGTACAGTTTAGGATCTGAAATTGGACTGAAACTGGACATGTGAAAAGCTTGATTTTCCAGGTAAATTGGCTCAACTCCTCTTAAAAGAAAAGCAAAGACCAATGCACTTACATTCATCAAGAGCAGCTTTAACTGTTTCTGCAGCAAGATTCACCTCAGATGTCAGAATAAGAATGTGATGCAGGTCCGGCACTGGGTAACAAGTGCTGTGTAGTTGGGAAATCTGGTCTGTTTAAGCAGCCTGTATTGATTAGAGCAATCCTTGCAAATTTAGTAAGAAGAAATTTTACCCTTTGCCCAGCCAAATCTGAGGTAAGCAGGTAGAAATCCAGGGCTAAAATCTTACAATAGAAGGGAACTATTCTAGTGTCTCAATTTGCTAGGAATAAATGCTGTGGCATTTAAATTGGAGCATCTATCTCTAGCAACCCAGCACCTCTAATCGGCTTCTCACCTTTACATTTGAATGCAGTGAAGGCAGAGGTACTGCATTTACAATTATAGCAGATGACTTCATCCCTCTGAAATGACTTTAAAAGATTAGAACACATAGATTATTTATTAACTCTTACTGAATGTATTTCTAGAATGGGAACAACATATTGCATCAATGTCTAGTTCCACAGTTTAACTATTTTAATTAAGAGGGAAATGTATATTGCTGTAAGGAATTCAGCTCACATACCACTGTGCAAAGGCTCTTCCTGACTGTTTCCTTTTTAGTACAAAGCTTTTGTTCCTTTAAACTCATGTTAACAACGGTGATTTTAACAATGGAATCCTCTGTGATAATTCATAAATAACAGTTCTAGCTAAGACAAGGCTATCCAAAACTGGCAACCCAACAGTTTACTTGACCCATTTTGATTCACGAGTTGGTAGAGTGGTTTGTGATGGAGTTGCACTGGCAGCTTAATCCAAAGACTCCTGCTACCTAGATAACAAAAAAAAAAATCTTGTCTAAGTTCAAGACACCAACTGCAGCATATCTAGAATTGTTTTCCTTTCTTCTTGGATTTTGTAGCAAATCTCTCCCCTACTAAACTACTAAAGCCTTCAGTTTGTTCCTGGACTGTAAAACAGCATGCCTTAGAAGTGGTAAAAAACAGAGGAGACAAGCATAAACATGGTGTTCCAGACCTCCAAACCAGGTGCCAGTCCAAATGAAATATAAAGCTGTCCACAGCTAAGCAGACAGAGTTTTCCAGGGAAGGCTGAGACAGATTAAGACTCATCTGCTGCAAGAGGAATGCCGGATCCTTCCAGCAAAGCTGGGGAACAAGAAAGAGGTAAACACAGCCCTGGATGCCTGCAGTAGCTGATCAGCACTGGCATGCTGCCGAGCCACAGCTTGGACTCTTCTATGGGAAAAAGCAGGGATCAAAGTCAGGAGACAGAGAGAATTCACTGTGACTTGCTTTGACAATGTGTTGTCCCAACAGAAAAATAAAACAATGTAATTTAGATGCTGTCAGGACAAAATGTCACCTTTAAAGAAATGGAGATCTAATTATCAAGGTATTCTTTGGTATGGAACAATTCCCAGACACAGTGAAGAATTAAACCCTTTGGAAGTCATGTAAATGTATTTTTCCTTTATCTCAAGTACTCACAATTTTCACCTGGTCTAAATGCATCCAGCTTAATGATTGAACATTTAAAAACACACTATGTAATGCTTTTAGGCTTGGTGTAAAATGTTATTACATGCTAAGATGCTAAGGACTAGTTTCACCTCCATGTTCTGACTCATTAAACAACTGCACTTGTATGGTGACATCCTTGAATGATTAAGGCATATCTGCAAAATGCAGCAAGAATTTTCAGGATTACACCTGTGTGATTAGGATAATTTGAAAGGCACAAGAACTAAGAACCAGAAAGAAGGACCATCAAGTTCATATCAGTTTATTGCAACAGGACTTGTTCTGTTTAATAACTGAGTTGCTTTTTTAAGCTCTTCCACTTCACTTTTACAGTGGTGAACTCAAGAGCAAAGTAGTCACCGGGAATCACCAAGGTAGTCTGAATAAGAACTGTCTGAAAGCCTCTTCAAATGGAGCGTAACACTTAGGTTCCAAAAATGCATTCTTTGTTTTATATTAAGAAGAACGTACCATATGTGCTCCTACAATTCACTGAAAAATTGTAAATGGAAGACCTTGTTCCATAAATTTTCACCACCCTAAATTTTTTCCTTTCTTCCGGGCAAATATATTCGCATATTTGGACAAGGATTTGGACAGGCAAACAAACTTGTGCATACTTATTAAACCAATACAATTCAATGGCTAATCTATTGCTGGTTGCTACAAATAAAGGTAATTGTAACCTGAAAAATTATGGTTAATTACAGTTAAGAAAGGCAACTGTGGAACCTAGTTCTGCTTAGTTTAAATCTTCATCTTTCCTCTGGGCCAAATCCCAATATTCTCTTATGCAGTCTTTTGTTTCCTCAGACTTCCTTTATCCTCTAGCTTAAATTCAGTGCATACACCATAACAGCTGCTGAGGTGTAGTTATGGGGCATACTGGGAAAGGAACTCTGAGCTAGCAGTAATTTGCATGTTTCATTAACTAGATAATCAGGACACTTGGGCAACTTATTTTTTTCCCAAGGAAGCATTCTTCACCTGGATATGTGCCATCTCTAAACCCAGAAAGCTCTTGTGGAAATATATGTCCCTCCTGAGTCCAGAATGGAAAGTTCTGCCTGAAAGAAGACAGTAAGGCACGTTCTCCTCCCACCAGGACTATGGGCTGAGCAGGCTTTTGCAGCTGCATCTGATACCTTCAAATGGAGGCTCTTGCCACCAGCCTCTTCCAAGGTGCTGTTGTGTCTGCTTCTCCTACCCGTGTATACAAGGAAGTGGTTAATTTACTGAAACAGCTGTTCTGGCACAGTGACCATTACACAAGCCTACAAATACAATGCTTGGTAAAAGAGTTCCAGTTCTGAACTGGGTACTTCAGGGATGTGAACACAAATCTCTCACTGTCCAAATGTCAGCACTGGACTTGTGGCTACCCTTGTGGCATGCCCTGTGCTGGGACACCACCACAACTTCCTCCCCTTTCTAGCAACCAGGAGAGGGTCAGGCTCTCCTGCACAACCAGCCCCACGTGCAAATTTTTCCCCTCCCAAATTCAGAGCTAAAGCCCAGGCTAAAGCATTCTTATTCCTGATAAGACAACAGCAGATTAAATAGGATGAACTGATTGGCTGTACTTCTTGTAAAGTTATCCCCAGAGATAAATGTACAATGTTGTTATGGAAGCTGTGGTGGTGTCTGCAGCGTAACTAAGGCTGACAGACTGCTTGCATGTGGGTGGCTGTCTTCTTTCCAGCTGTGACCAGCTGAATTATATCACCTGTCCCACTTGATATATTAGGATATGCTCAAACTCAAGATGCATGTTGCTGCAATAGGAAAATTAATGTCCACCACTGGAGGCAATTAATAATGATTAGGAGCAAACCAGCAGGGTTAAATTTGTGCATTTAACAAAGTGTTCATACAGCTTTTTATACTATACTTCAGCCACCAGATTCTCTCAAATTTCTGCTCCTCTTTGGGGGGGGCTAGGACAACCATACCTTAATTAATGTGTAAACTTCGTTGAAATGTCAAAGTTATTTCAATAAGACATGTTTATTCATTACTCAATCCCAGCTTCAGACCCAGTAGAAGAAAGCATCAAACACACCCATGTGAAAGAGTGTGCAGAAAAAAAATGTAAATGTTCATCTCTGTGTCCATTTTCATTCAGAACAGCACAGATCTAGGTATTTGTGTTTGAAGTCGCTGCATCTCTTTGATTTCTGGACTCCTCAGCTAGTGCACTAAAAAGTGGCAGCAATTTGACACATGGAAAATTTGCAATGCTCAGTTTAGAGCAACTCCTTAATTACCATAGAAAATGGTGAGTGATGGGTTAATAATTTCCCTTTTGTGGCCAAAATGTGATTTCAGATATGAATATTGGGCATCTAATGGGAACAGGATGCTCTTGCATATTTTAAAGCTCCGGATACAGGAAGCCTTGTGGTGTTCAGTGCTTTGTGGACCTCTGTATAAAAGCCACTCAGTATTGCTGACTCTAGGTACTCCAAAACTGATGCAGTTTCTTCACAGATAAGAATTTCCTCTTGTGCAGTTTTAGTAATAGTAAGATTCCTTAGTATTCCTGCACTTTAGAGTATACACATGCTCAAAATTCTTTTATTCTGCGTTCTGATTTTGATTGCCTTTTTGGCATTTGCCCACCTACTTTTGAAACTGCAAGGAACTTAAATCTTGGTGGGGCAGGCAGGGAGGGAAGGGAGGAAGCTACAAGCTAAAGACTGCAAAACTTCAAGAAAAAACTTGATGATTGCAATAAAGTATGGAGAGTCTGCAGTGGGGTACATGATGACAAGTAAAGTACTTCATTAACTTCATAATCTACCTCAAGTCAACTTTACTTCTTTGTAGTATTAGGCAAGAGTTTTCATCAGCATTGAGGGGCAAAGATCATAGATGTTACCAAACCAATGAGCCACCCTTGGAAATAAGGGTGGGAATGGGCATGATGATGGGGAACCACATTTCAAAAAATATTTATAACTATTCACATTTTCCATGTTACCTATATCTTTCCACATTTCTTATGTGGTAGATAAAAAGGACTCTGGGACTACCCCTTTTTCATTCTTGTGGACTATGATTAGGTGATTCATAGTCTCCCAAATAGTTTGCCTTCAACTACATACTCTGTAACTTCAGGCTCAGTATAAATATATTGTGCAGAAACACTCCTTGAAATAATAACTTTTTAAGCTCAGTACTGATATGCCTCACAAGTGCTGCAAGTTCATGAGGTGTACACTATCCAAATTAGGTTCTGCATGTGAATTAAAATGCAGAAAGTCTTTTGTGACTAGTAGATAAGGAGTCACACATTTGCTCATCTGGAAGTATAAGAAAATATTTTTACTGATATTAAAAGTGCATTAGCTGCAGCACAGTTGTTAGGACAGCCTCTTTAAAACTATGAAATTTCAGATTTTGGGGAATGATTTGTGCACTTTGTTTTCACAGTGAGTCAGCACAGTGTCATTTAACTTGCATTCAGTCCTCAATACAGAATGGTCAGACTTTTTTCACTTGCCAGAAAAAATCTACTTCTTTGGTTTTTATGATGATGAGCAAAAGAAGCTGTACAAAATACATTTCACTGAAAATAATAAAATAGTCAGGAAGGAGAAAGAACCTGTCAGATTACTTGAAACATATCCATTTCTGGAATAGTAATACAGAGACTGAAGTAAAAATAGAAGTGGAGACCAATAGGCCAGGCTGAATGAGCTAGGCAGAGACAGCAGAAGTGCTCAGCAGACACAACACTGCTCTCATCAACTTGGCCCAAAAGGAGTATTTGCTGTTAGGTGTAGACTCCTGCATAAAACATGGTGGTAATGATTACTCTGAACTGGCTCCTTCTCTTGAAAACAGAATGGCACTGACAAGAAAAATGGGCTATAAATATTATTTCAAGACCAGGAAGAGAGGGTCTGAAGGGATGAGATATTGACCCAAGGTATTTCCCCTCCTGTGGCAGGGAGGACTGTCATGAAGGTTTCTACATTCAAATTGTTGTTGACTGCACAGAGAAGTGATGATCTTTAACGACTACAGTGATATTTATTGAAGGAGAAATCAACTCTGTACAGTGTGCCAGTTCTGAACAAAGTAACTGCTGACAGATAGGAGCAGGGAAAAAAAAAAGAAATACAAGGAAAGAAAGACAGCTTTCAAGTGCATGAAAGGAATTCTTGAATTGCTTCAAGTACTCTACCTAGGTTCCCTTGCTGACATACAGGGCAAACCAAACAAGAAATGTTGTTTAAATCTTAACATGGTTCCATGATAATAATGATAATTAAAATAAAAATTAATTTGAAACTTCTGAAGGCAAATTGGTCTCAAGGTAGATCTGTTTTTTGTGACAGCTATCACCATAAATCCATGGATTATCTGCTTTGTCCCAAGAATTGTATTCTTCATTTGCTGAATTAGACTTCAGTAGACAAATGAGAGCATAGACAGGTAGTTTTCTATCTGAAAGTTAATTTTCTCTGCTATTATTTTGACTTAGTTGGCTTTCAGCAATTATTTATGCAGACCTACCTCTCTAACCTAATCAGTTTCAACACATTTTTCTGCAGTACTCAACCTTGGGTGACAAGAGAAAAGCTATTATTTTAGATGCTGCTTTATTGGACAACAATAACAAGCGTACAGGGAATAATTGCTTAATCTTGTTGGTTTTAAGATATGAACTGTAGCAAGCTGGACTGGACCAAAGAAAGCAGCTGACATCTGTTCACAGGTCCTCAGGCTACATTTGCTTGATCTTTCTTTATCACAGTGCCTTGATCTAAGAACAAGGAGTGCTGTGTGCAGCTGGAGGATGGAAGCACTGTGAAGTTTTTTACTTTGTTCATTGATCTGAGCACTGCTGTACACAGATCTGAAAGGTTCTGATGTGTTTCACAAATCTCGCTGAAATTGACTCTCATTTATTCTCTTATTTAGCTATTTATTGTTACCTTTTTTTCCCCGTGGGCCTGGACATGACACACAGGTTCACACTAGCCTTTTTCAAACACTGTCTCTGTAGCTGGCTTAATAAAGAGATAGTCAGCTAGTAGCCTGCTTTTAGATTATTTCTTTCTTTCTAAAAATAAAGTTGTGCCAGATGTTTATTTATAAAGTGGGTAGAACAGACTGAGAGTAATTCCAGTTTCTGCAAGTGGAAATTGGAATGCATTATTACTGGGCACTAAATGTTCGGATGCTTTTCTGAGGTCCTTAAATCTATTTCATTTCCATGTTGACAGAGATATTAGACAGCTGTTGGAAAATCTGTCCCTTCTTTCAGTGCTACAACAAGAAAGCTTTCCGTTTAACTGCCAAGGTTCAATAAAGCTCTTTAATGTACTAATCAGTGTTGAGTGAAGTGTAGGAGAGTATAAGAAAGAATTCTTTCACTTCATTTTTGCGTGAAATTTCGTCAGCTTTTCCAGCCTACCAGTGTCACTCCTGGCCGTGCTCATGATGGCCTGGAGGGTTGAAGCACGTTTTTTGGTTGGTTTCCCAAGGGCTGTGATGCAGTCAGACTGTTGATGGCAGATGTAGCAAGGTCAGCGAGAGGTTTTGCTTTCTGCAGGCTTTCCCAGATGGAGAGGGAAAGTCTCCCCATTCTGCCCTGGGGGAGGAAAGGGCTATCCAACCTTTTTCCTTACAGACAAGCTTTGGGGTCTGAGCAACTAGAGTACAGGCTGTTTTCTCAAAGTGATTTGAGGTCTTGTGCTTTTCCATGGTGTGAACAGCATCCTAGAAGAGATTGCCTTGTGGCCATCTCCTCTCTCACTTGCAATCAAGCGACATCACTATGGAAACCACTTGCATGGAAGAATAACATTAGGGAAGGCAGTCTGTGTTGTTAGCTCTCTTTAATGCAATATGTATCTTAGTCTTTTCTCCCAAAAGTGGAATTAGTGTCTGGATCTGTTCTTTATGGGAGCTCTTTTATCCCAGCTGTTTTGCTTCCCCACTTCCCCAGGCCATTCTTTCCTGACACCTGATTTTTCTTTCTCCTTGGTGTGCTCTCTGAGAGCATGGCTCCCTGGGCATTTTACACTGCCAGCTCTGCTCTCCCTATCTGCTCCTACTCCTCTCCAGCCTGCAAGCTGTGCTGGCAAGATCCAGGAATGCTGATGGCTTTGACCTTAAAAAACCCAGCCCTCCTCTCCTTTTCTTCTTCTTATGGTAGAAGGGGGTGAGTGGCCAAGTGGGGCATCTCAGTGATGTCCTCAACCTTCTTCCAAGCTGCTTCGTTGCAACTTCAAGGTTGTCTGAAGAAAAGAGTACTCAGGTGACTACCAGAGTAGCTGCAGAGAAGGATTCTTGCTTCATCTGAGCTCCAAGGCCAGCTTTTTGCAAGGGGCTGTGGCCAGGAGGCACATGCAGTTCCTGCCTCCCAGGGCATGGAGCTGTTAAAAGGAAGTGCTATTGCAGGTGTACACCTGACTGTCACAGGACATTGCTAAGATAGTTTCCTATGAGACACAGTTCTCATGTAACATTCAGTAGGCCAGTACCTTAGGGGAGGGCATTCTCTCTCTCTCTCTTCAATTACCAATTGATGCTTAAGTTTTTTTGCCGTTTCACGTTCCTCATATCAAAAATTTTTAAAAGCATAGTTTTTTACACTGCTCAGTAGCCCTCTTTACATATAATAGTGTATTGTATGTGCTTTCAAGTACTCTAACAATTCAGCCCCCTTGCTTTCCTGGAAAACAAGCAATTATTTAGAAATACTTGGCTGAAAAGTTATGTCAAGGTGATGACTACTGAGAAATAGAGGACTGACTGACTGACTGTCTGACTGACTGGGTTCTCTCCCAACCTTCAGGCCTCAGCAATCCATGACATAGATCCAAGACTCTGTAAAGCCCTGTGTCCCTGGTTAGTTATTTGTAAAGTATATATTTTTTCTTAAGAAAGGAGTAAGAGGATGTACAGCTCCAGATTCCATATGTGCTGGGCTGTAGATCCTTGTCAAGTATTATTGTAACTACTAAATGTTAAATGCTGTCCTCTTTTTTGTTTTTGGTTTTTTTTTTTTTTTTTTTGTGTGGGATTTCCTAAGTTGAAAAAGAATGTATAAAGGTATTTTATAATAATTTTTCGGGGGGGTGGGGGGGTGGTGTTTGGTGTCAAAATAGTAATCTAAACCAGCATGCAAGAAGAAAGAAATATTTTCTGCTGGTGTAGGCAGCAAGCACGTGAGCACTCTGGCATGGGTGTAAATGCTTTGCAATTGTTTGCTATTAAAGTTTTAAAATCGATTTTCCAATAGCTTTAAATACTTGGGTAAAACCTTATAATAGGTTGGGCAATCATTTTAGCTTTTATAACATAATGGGAATTCAGACACATGGTTATGCTAAAATCTTTCCCGCTTGCATACCTCTTACACAGATTACAAAGAGAATGTGTTATAGACAATAAAATCGGGGGGGGAGACTTGTCATCCCTTTTCTCTAATGCCATTAAGCACAGAGACAGTGATGCTGGCCATTGCTTTGTAAAGGAAAAACAACAAGTTTACAGTTCCTCATTTCCCTTGGCAAACAGATTGCTTATTTTAATTTTGAAAATAAAACGATGGAGGCGATGTGGGTCTGTAAATAAGAGTGTGCATCTCAATTTTCTGCAAATGCTTAAGTGGTTTACATCTGTTTCCTCCCAGTTGTATTTCTCAAACATGAATTTCCATTTTAAAAAGAGTCATAAAATCACTACTGTTTCTCTGTGGATCTATTAGCAATAAAATAGCCTACAGAGGTTTGCACAGCCATGGAAAATGTACAGTGATAATAGGCTGTCCTGCTGTTACATGGCTTATGCAAACTTTACATTTATCACTGCAGAACCATCTATCCGCAGGGTTGGAGTACAGCAAACAACTGAATAAAAAAGACCAAAAGAAGGAAGATGATACAGGAAGCTCTATATACACATCATTAATCAGACATGATGAATTCCCAAACTTGAATATATGTTTTCTCAAAGCCGACCAAGAGAAAAGAAAATGCTGATCACAACATGAAATGTAAAACTTTACATAAAATTAATCTCCTGCAAACTCATAATGCATTAAAGGACAGAGACACAAAGAGAAAGAGAGAGGGGGAACACTCATTATCATATCTGTCTGTTAACTTTCATTTGTAGCACTCCTGCTATCCAAAGACTAGCATCTCATGGAAAAAAAAAAAAAACACTTGCAGGCTGATGATAGAGCCACTCCACAATTAGCACAAGTCAAAGATCAGGAGTGTATAAAGGCAGGAGCTGCAGTAGGATCAGTAGGATCTCAAAACCACCCACCAAGACCAGAACACCACTTTCCATTAGCCAGCCATGAAGCCAGGGCTATCTCAGTTTGACATCTGCAGCAGAATAGGAATTTACAGCCAGTTTAACTTCAGCAGAAGGTGGCCCCTGGTCAAAAAAGTTCAAAAAAAAAGCTAGAACTGGCAACACCAGAATTAAAGGTGGAGGTTTTCAGAGATTTGCCACCAGAGAACAGAAGTTTCACGCTCTTCTAATTCTTACATGGCCCTGGGAAGGCTGCAGCTGGAAACTGTTGGTAATCCCTGGCATCCTGACCACAGTGTCCATTTGCTAGCTGTGGCTCCAGCGGTCACCATGGAGGGTGGCTGGGGAAACACTGTTTTCCAGTTTGTGACTGGTCAGCATCTTCCACGGGAACAGTGGGATGCAGCTCCTGCAGGAGAAGAACACATAGATTAATCTCTCACCAGAAAGCTTCACTGAATTGTTCCTAGTTTGCTTCAGTCTAAAATAAATATTTATCAGGATGAAAGCACCTGGCTGTTCCTTATAGATGGCAGAAAGCAACAGTAATATTATTGGATGTTTATTAGCTAAAGGGTAATTGCAATCAGAGAAGGAAAAGGGGAAGAGGGAACAAATAAAAGGGGAAGAAATGTGGTTTCCAGAGGAGTCAGGAAGACTGGTGAGAAATAAAGCTACTCCCCACTTGGATAGATTCCTGCCATTATATGAGCTGCTATCTTCACAGCATAAAAGTCAGAAAAGCACCCAGTCCAGGTGCACAACATTAATCAGGTTGCCTAAAAAGAGTAAAAAGGTGAATGAAGAGAAATGATTCCTCAAGAGAAACATGAGATATATATAAGCTCAGAAAGAGCAATGACTTTTGGGACATTATTTTGGAGTCAAAAGCAAATTGATAAAAGTTCCTTTTTGAAGGTCTATGTGCTAGATTTTGTATAAATGCATCATCTTTTTCTTTCATCATGAGAAGAATGACAGCAGTTTTTATTGTAAACAGCATGCTGGAAAACATGGAACAGATCTACTGCTGTGGAGCCAGTTTCATGGAAGTACCTCTGTGGACAAATTTGGTACTATGAGACCTTTCCAGTGGCATTAGCTGAACATAAGCATGGTTGGCAACTTCAGTTTTGTGAGCACGAGCTTGGCTGTTGACTCTTTTAGGAGAGATAAGTAAGTCTCAGTGGTAATGAAATACTGCCATATTTCAAGACCAGCAACATATCCTCAACCAAACAATTCCATCACACAGGAGGAGCTACATTTCTCTGCCCTGTCAGATGATACACTGGCATTTTTTGTGTGGCTTTAAATGTCTTGGTTTGTTTCTTCAGCTAACTCTTCTGTTGAGGTCAATGCACGGTGTGGTTGCTTCCTTATCTCTGGGTATAATTATTGCCCAATGATTTTCAGAGGATGAGTTACTGAGTACTACAGTCCTGACAGTCTGCGGTCCTCCAGTCTCCTCCTGGAGATGGCCTTCCTGGGAGGATATTTTTGTTCTGGCAAAGAAGCTTTGACACTTGAAATTATTATATGAGAACCCTTTCCAAGACTGGTAACCAAAAAACGTAGACCTAAACAGTGATGGATACACTGAGTCAAGAAAACAGTGGTTGCATGACATCTGTCATGAGAGCATCAACAAGTGTATAGGACAGTGTTGTTACTTAGTACCTGGCAGTTTTCCGTCTTGAACAAGGAGTAGTGAGCAAGAATTTAGAAAGCACTTAGGGAGCACAGCACTGCTCTTCAGGTGAAAAAATTTATGCAAAATTTATGCATTTACAGGGTTATGGTCATGGGCAATAGGATTTTTACCATTGGCTGGCTTTAGATTCCATACTTGATTGTCATTAAGGCTCACATACTTTGCTAACGTGACTGTTACAGTTAAATTCCAGTTTAGTTTTCAGTAATAACCTCTTTCCTAGCTAACAACCCTCCACAGTTTCAGCTGGGTGAATGACTGCACTCATCACATTTCGAGCTTTTCTGTGCATGGGTGGAAGATTTCCACAGCCCAGTCCAGAGGTGGCTGCAACTCACATGTGGGCAAAATGATCCCCAGTATGCCAGGGCCTGCGAATTCCTCGATGGGGAAGAGACCCATGTGCCAGAAGGCACATCCCAAGAGTTTGTGGATGCCAGGCAAGAGGCAGAAAGAAGGGGAGAGATCAGCTGTAGGAAACCCTAGTTCATGACAATTGGCTTGATTTCCTTTGTAGCTTATCTTCAAAGATGATTGCACACTCCAAAGGGAACAGAATAAGGGCCAAGATAAAAGACAGATGTCTAGAGTCTGTTAGGCAGCATGAACTTTGGAAAACAGCAGAGGTGTGGCCACTGTCTGCAGCTGAGACTGAGGGCTGCAGATTTATATATATGAAGAAAATCTCATCCAAAGAATGCCCGGATTGTTTTAACTTGACTGGAGCTGTGCTGCTGACCTTAGTCATCACAAAACCCATGCCTAGCCTGACAGGGGAAGTTCACCCCCTGAGCCAGAATGGCCCTTGGAGAGTCACCCTCCACCACAGTGGTGAGGAGGAGCTGGTGGCTGCACACGGCACATGGAGGATCACCACTCAGACACATGAGATATTCAACAGGTGACCAGGCCCTGAAATCAAATTATTTCTAAATAGCTGCTTTTTTTCCCCCTTCTTTTTAGCTGTTTCAGCTTATGGGCCCAAGAAGGCAAGACTGGCAGCCTGATTTGTTGCTCAAATCTGCTTTTTAAAGCCATCTCATAGCAAACCATTGGAAGGCCTGCAGAAGAGAGGGAAATCCTGGCATAAGCACCTTCTTTAAAGTAATTTAAAACAGTGAAAATATGTTACTGCTACTCAACCTAGTTAAAACCCCAAAACTCAATGAACTCCTGCAGCTCCTACTGACAGCAGCTCCATATCATCACTGATATGAACCTTAGGACAACACTCTCTCCATTGATGGCACTCCATAAATAATATTCCTACTCATTACTGAAATCTGAAAAAACTCCAAGGAGAGAAATGTCATGTGCCTGAATATAACAATATCTGAAAGCTAATGCTCCTATTTTTTTTTCCTCATACTGCGGAGTATATTGAAAAGACCCAATATATGCTGTAAGTGAGGATACCTATAATTTCTCCAGGAATCTTTACAGTTTTTTCGACTTATTGAATGCCACAGAGGGAAGCAACAAGTTTAAAAAACAATTAGTAGGACATGTGGTGCTCATTCTTGGCTGAAACTGCACATTCTCATCTGCCTGAAAATACTCAGCAGTCATTCATGAAAAATGTTTTTGAACTAATGAGCTATATTTGCATTCCCCTTAGAAAGGATTCAGAATTTTTCATCTACACTGCACCATGAAAAATGGATGTGTTTTTCACAGAGGTAATTTGAACATAAACCACCGCATCAATGGGAAGACAACCTTTGCAGAAACTTTTTAACTTAGCACATTCCATTTGTTTTCACTGGGGAAGGTCAAACTTATGTGAGAGATGTAAATTTCATGCACAAACCTAGGTGCTGATGAGATTTGTTTTTGTAGATAATCTGCGGCAGAGAAATTTTTCATAATGTCACCGCAAAATAAATTAAAATGTTCATCTTCATATGGCTGGTTCCATTGCATTAAAATAAATGTTGCAAGCTCATTTAATTAGTATAGTTAGGAATGTCTCTTCCCTGCTTCACTGACTCTCCAAATCACAAGTTAATTTGTCAAAATCAGACCATTGTTTTTCCTTCATTCTTCATTACTGAAAAGACAGCCCCATTTAAATAAATGTTTATGCTACAGAGAGCAGAGCAGTGAACAACCCCAAATATTTTTCTAAGCACATGTTGGAAAAGTTTGGAGTGCAAAGAGCTGGAGCATGCGTGTGCGTGAACGTGTGTGTGCATGTGTGTGTGTTGTTATTGGATATTTGACTGGCTGGAAAGGTACAAAATTGAGCAGTCTGCTGTAACTGATGATGTAGTGCACACCATCTCTCATGCCAGCGGCTGCATGCACTTGGAAGCAGTTTTCTTCTATGTTTTCAAAGACAAATGATGACAAAAGATACAATCTCTATAAATTACCCTAATCAAATCATTCTCTTCAAGAACTCTTGGTTAATCAATTAGTCAGTGCTCGCTGTTCTTATGAATATCACTTCAGAGCCTCCCATAGCGTTGGTCTCCTCCAAAAGCAAATATTTAGAGCATTTTATTAAAGAAAAAGAAATAAAACCAAAACCCAACAAATGAAAACAACAGCTTACATAGCAAATAGGGAGAGAACTTCTGCAAACATATGGAGTCCATTAAAATAAAGTGAACTTTACAGGTATGACTGAGGTAGCAGTTACTTTGTTTGATCGGCTTCATTATTATTTATCCCAAGGTCTTTTTTGGAGTACACCTGCCACAAATGAATGGAAAAGGCCAGCAGACCAACATCTGAGCCCTGCTTTTTTACACTGCATGCTTCAGGCACTGCCTCTGTGGCATATACTGCAGTGCTAGTCCTCAGCTTTCTCCAAGAAATTTTCAACTTCCACACAAAAGCTTTTACGTCTCAGCACTATATTGCTTCTAACTGAGAGGATGAAAAACAATAGAAGACTCCTGTGATTTTCCTTATCAGGAGTGTTTTTGGCATTATCTGGCATTGGGTCAGGTTTTCTCTACTTCGAGGTAGGGATTCTTGCTGTTAATCTGTCTTCTCTAATTTCTTTGTGAGAGTTGTCTGGAAAAGGGCAAATCTTGATTCTCCCCACTAGGTTCCTTGGCTTGGCAGCCTTTTGAAATGTCATCCAAAATCTGTATCTAATGTAAGCTTTATGACACTGTGAGGGAGAATCAACCCTATTTTCATTTTCAAGAGCTTCAGGATGAACCTTGTTTCATTAATAAAGCATGTCATTAGCAGGGAAATTTAATTGCAGTGATACTTCATGAATTCACAGTAAAAGCATGCTATATATTAGTGGCTGGCATATTGACTTCCAGACATAGAAACTCATGTGAATTGTGAAAAATTGACATGTACAACTGTTAGGAAAACCCTTCCAAGATCACCAAAGCAGCTGAAGAGAGTGTGATACATTGAGATCACTTGTTAAAGCAAAACAGGATCTGGGATACATCTTTTAAGGAATGCCAGTGATGCCATTTTCTTACATGACCTCTACTTTACCTCCCTATTTCCATTTGTAGCGGACATAGGCATCCCAGAATAGGAAGAGCAGCTGTCATTAGGAGCTTTGGCTGGCCCAGGTTTCTTCAGGCCACAGGTCATGTCCCAATGCTGGATTAGCTGTATAGCAGGACAGCTTTGCCTTGTGAATGAGAGGAGGGAAGAGGTCTCTATCATGCCCCAGGGCTGGAGCATCTCTCTTCCCATAATGGCCTTCCCTCTTTTGAGGCAAACTGGAGATCTCACTAGGAGCAATTTATTTTAGACAGAGGGGAAGACAAAAAGTTATCTTAACAATTTGCCCTGCTCCTTGAGCACCCGTACACTCATGGCATTGGGAATAGGGGTCTTACATATTCCCCCAGCCACATGGAAAGTAGACATACCCACTGGGGATGATGAATCAATGAAAGGAAGCATGGATGTGCCTTGGCATCCTCCAACTCTACCATTAGTTTCCTGGTAAGTTGATGAGGAGTGTCCAGGTAGAGGAGACAAAAGCCTCCACGCCCTCCTTGTTGAAGAAGGAAGACCATTATCACTTCCTCAGTTCTCTGGAGGAGACTACAGGATGATCTGAAATTCGTTCCTTTTTCTCATATACAGCCGTTCGATACTTGATTCCTGTACCAGTTCAGCAGCAGCATGAGTCTAGGAGAACTAACTGTAAAAGAAAACAATGGTGGATTTATTATTCTTTGACTGATTACTTTGTATAGAAATTTTTTTGATAAGTACTAACTAAACATGAATTCATAGGACCTGGTTCTCTTCAGCAAGTCACCTACTGCAGACTGATGAAATCAGTAGGTTTCAATTTGTATAAAAAGTTTCAATCAAAGAAGACATACAAATCTGTTCAAATAGCTTTTATACAGCTTGAGCACTGCCAACTCATGCTATTTCAAGTCTTTTCCTTTATGACTCTGATTTTGGAATCAAGAGATTACACACGAATCAGCTTAAACCATTCCAAAACCCGCACAAACACCCACCCCCCCCAAATATCCAAAATAAAATTCTCCATAAATAATCCTGTTGACTGCAGAAGAAAATATGAACTGAGTTCATCTTAAAAATTGAGAAACCAAAAGACAAAGTTAAACACTTCATTTCTAGCACTATTTTTAGCTGTGATGCTGCCTTGTCTTGCTGCAACAAGAATCATGCCTGGAAAATGGGGGAGGCAAATTCCACCCACAGACCAGGTCTGTGAGGCTGAACCTGAGTTCGTTTACAGTAATGAAATAAAATTTGGCTGTAATAAGACTTTTCACATTCTCGTACCCAAAACCTGTTGTGCTTTTCAACCCACACTGAAGTTACAGATGGAATTTGTTCAACAGAAAGAAAATAAGAAGCATTTTCAATCAGGCAAACTAGTCTGCTCCCCTTTTCTTCTCTTGGAAAGGGGCAAGCCAGAATTTGGTTTTGTTTCAGTGAATAGATTGCATCAGAAACTCCAACAAGACCTTTCTGAAGAGAAAAAGGTTCAATGAGTCTTCTTTTTTGCCAAGGCCTTCAGAACTAAGCTATGCAAACAGATGCTGTATCACCATCCACAGACAGTGGAAGAGATGCAGTGGTCTCCTAAACAGACTTGTGCAATAAAAAATGACAGGGAGGAACACAAAGTATAACCCTGTTCTGCAGAAACCCATCTTGTCTTTTAAGAGCCTATATATGGTGATAACTCTCTTCTTGCTGTTATAAAAGTTCTCAAAACAATCCAGTGACAATTTATCATGTTAATAAATGTTGAAGATCAGAGAGGAGCAAGAAGGGTGTTTTTCCAGGGTTTTTAAGGTTTTTACTGAGGCATCAGCCATACTTCTCCTTTACCTAAAGGCGTCTGTGTCCCAAGGACTGACAGTAGCTGCTCTGATCAGTGAATTTCTCTCTCTCTCCCCCTCTCTTTCTCTCTCTCTCCTTTTCAAGTTGCATCTGGAGATCATGGTGTTTGAATATTTTCAAAGTGGAGAAATATACACTAGAATGGTGTGTTGTTCACAGGCATTCATGAAATATTCATCAAGAGAACATTTGCAGAGAGATTTGTGCAGGCAGAACTGTGAAGAGGTGTGATAAGCCTACAGGTTAGGTTACTCTAATATTTATACTATGCCTTTAGTACTTATATCAGCCTCTACAAAGACACTGCAAACTTCTCTAAGTCTGATTCTGCTACTGTTCATCATGCCAAATGTTGCTGCTGCCACTATATTCCTTTTTATTTGCTACTTGGGAGCCATCTCCTTTTGTTTGTGGAAAGCAGTGCTTCGTACCAAACACTGCCTCAAGAAAAAAGCCAAGGCTGTACAAAAGGATCCTAGTGAACTGCTTCGCTAAGAAAACCTGAGTTAAGCTCCCAGTAATGAATATATTTATTGGGTAGACAGTAAAAAGTACTGGAGAGTTAAAAATAAATTCTGCGTTATTTAAACTTAATTTATGAGCAGGAAAATAAGCCCTCTCTTCTACTATTAATGTTTTTTATCTGGGCCATCAAATGTCACACCCTACTGATTTTGGATGTAAGGTCACTGGAAACAACATATCAGTGGTGTCAGCAATACAAATCAACTGAAATTCCCCTAAAAATAAAAATGTCAGGAGTAAAATAATAGGCAATAGTTATTTCATGGTATGAAAGGCTTGCAATATATCAAGAGTTCACCTTCTTCTATCTTTATAATATATCACTTTGAACATTAAGTATACCTCCATTTCATATATTTTAAATATAGACAATGTATCTAGCTAAAACAATACTCTCAGAGAAAAGCGCACCAAAATGATCATTTAGGTTTGCATCCACTTTTTGAAATGTCTCCTAATTTATAGCAAATGATGAAGCAATAGCCCTGTCTATAAAAGGCAGTGTGGTGCACCAGCTGATGCTTTCTAAGAACATATTTCTGTGTTAAAGGAATATGGAAATCTAAAATTTATCTGGGCTAATGGTTTTAGCAAGAAGTAGAAGAAAGGGAACCCTTCACTCTGGCTGGCCCTTCATTCAGCCCATGAAGACAAGACCCTGACTAAACCAAGCATTGCAGGGAGCACTAACAAATGCCAGGAGAAAGGCAACAAGCAACACATATGTGAAAATGCCTCCTCTGAAGTTTCTGTGTACATGGACACATCTTTGTCTGTTAAATTGCCTTTAGTACAAGTGAGGATTTCCTTAGGCCATTTGTGACTTTTATTAAACAGCTACCAAAAACAGATTACTAATTTGGCTTGGATCACCATGCTGAATTGTAACTAAATACAGTAAATGTTACACTGCCCTGCATGTGGCACTCACACAGAAAAACAGGCGTTATAAACCCAGAATATACAGATAGAGCATCCTGAATCTGCACACCCAGTTCAGATTCAGTTGCGTTTGTGATTAATAGCCTGCTAGTGCCTGGACCTTTTGTGTTTACATTTAATGAGGAAGAGGTTGGAGGACAGATGAAGTCAGCACTGTCCCATCACTTACCTCTAACAAATCTGGCCCCACATCCAAGGAGTTTGCAGGACTGCAAATGTCTCATGGTCCCTGAACACTCTTTTAGGGAGTTCAAGTCCTTGGTCCAGTGACCCTCATGAGAGCAGGAGCCTGGAGCCTTGGTATCTATCCCCAGCACTGCATCTTTTGATGCTCACCCATTGCTACCCAATGAGCAGAGAGACTATCTTCTTTCCCAGAGTGGGGCTATAGGCCGACTTATCCAGCTTCTCCCAGCTTTTGTCAAACATGTGACTCCATTCCATTCTTCCCCACTGACAGGTCTTTTTGTCTGATTTGTATGTGCCACTTCCATTTTATCTTGACCTCAGAAAAGAGAAGGAATTGCCTTCACTGACAGAATACATCTACAGAATTTTGGGTCTCCATTGTGCCCAGTCTGGCAGAGATGGGAAACAGCCCTACCACAGGTTGCTCTGTGGTCACACAGAGGTACTGCATGGCTATTTGGGGTGGCTCTTAAATCATTTGGTGTCAGCCAGAATTCTTTTTTCCTCACAACACTCTTTGTACATTTGGGTGATGTTTGTAGCGGGTGTACGATGTGAGTTATCGCTGTTGCTGAGGTGACAGTCGAGATGGCAAAGAAAGGGGACAAAAAAATTTGTTTTTAAAAGACATGATGAGATGAAACCCTTTTAAGATGGAAAGAACATCAGAAGATAAGGCACAAATGATCTTAAAAGCTTTCATTTTGAAATGAGAAAGAAAACTCACAGGCCTGAGGGAAGGTAAAGTACTTATATAATGGCAAACCCGCACACACTGCAATTGTTATAAACATTTCTTGTAAAAAAGAGCTATGACTGTTGTTAGAAAACATTTTTGAGAGATTCTACTAATGTGTCTCATATCAAGTTTCCTTAGGGTCCTTTCCTAAACAAGGAAGCACACTCAACTATCATGTCCTTCTTGCAATAGCACTCCACTTTTTGTTCAGGTTAAAGTTGTGAGCGCCCAGTGCTATGCAAATGCTCAACATGCAGATGTGTTGGGTATGAAACATGAGGTGACAGCTCAGATAGGTGACACCTGATGAGTTAAGGATAAATCATATCAACCAGTCCCCATACACGTTGCTCTTTCAGGACTTCAAGGCATCATTGCACCAGCTCAAAATTTTGCCACCTGGAAATGCTGGATACAGCCTTGAAGGTGGGAGAGATGTCAGCAGGAAGGTGATAGTTCATTTCTGCTGTAGATAAAGCCTATGAAACAGTTACTGTAGTATTTTTCTTAGAGAGTTTGGAAGCACTTTGGAAGCAATAAGAGAACTGCTTTCCTGCCTATGTTTTGTGAGAAATATTACCACAGATACATGATTCCTGGGAAGCAGTTTTCTTATTCCTGCAAGCATTTTTCCATTCTATTGAGCCAGCAGTTTTCTCTGACAAGAGATCTTGGGTTTAATGGGAGAGGCACATTCTAGCTTGAACCAATAAGCTGTAGTCCCAAAAAGAGAGATCCTGGAAATACTTTTAATTTTTTATCACTTACGCCACGCAAGAATCAAGATACTGACTTTGATGAATTGTGCATATTATCCTTTTCATCCTCTGTAGCACTGCCAAAATATTGTCCTCAGCATGGAAAAACTGCAATGTGTCTAATGAACACAGCTTTACCATGCCAGGAACTCTCTGCTGTTCCTTGTTATGATGGACTTCTCCATTTCTGACTTGGATTCTGGTTCTGCCTCTCTCCTGCATTAACCTGCTGTGATCTCATCAGGAAAGCTGATCCTTGAAGCTGAGGCTGTAGTGAATGTTACTTAACCTATAGCTGGTCTGGTAAGTTTTTAAATGTCTTTTAATATTTTCTCTCCTGTTGTGTTTTCATTCACACGGTGCTAATAGCAGCTGAGTAGCAGCAGCCATAGAGGTGGGAGTGAGACCTCTGTTTTCCTTCTCTGCAGTGTACAAACATACTTAAACTCCAGAGAAAACTGTGAGATGGCCTTGTTTACTCTGCTCAACCTGCAAACAAATCCTTTTCCCATACTTTTAGCTGTAAGATATTTGAAAATCTATTTATGGCACAAAACCTAGGGTTACCCATGCTGGGAGAAGAAATCCTTTATTTATCTGCAGTAGGTTCAAGAGCACTGCAGACAGACAAGGTCCAAGCTGCTCCACAAATACCTATCAGCCTTGACCTGCAGAAACAATCATGGGCCTATTGTGTTGTTTGTGTGATACAAACCCAGTGCCTCTTCCCTGTGGAAAGTAAACTGAGATGACTCAACTGACTTCACTTGGTAATTCTCTCAGCAATCTGATCAAAATGATTAATGGTCATTCTGGCCAATGCTGGATTTAATTCAAGGTCACTGAAAAAAAAAAAAGATAAAAGGTCACTTTGCTGCCCAACCTCTATTTATCTATGGATTTTTGTTACTAAAGGAATTAATCTGATAGTGCTTCCATACACAGCACATTAATTATTTATACATTTGATACAAAATGACTTCATACAAAGATTAAGATTGAGTCTTAAATTGCTGACATGGGGCACAGAGATTGAGTCGTGTGATGAGCCTCATCTAGATCAACACAGCTGAATCCAAGTTTAAAAATGTGGGTTTAAATCTGCACTGAGCCTGCTACTATGTACAGCCAGACCAACTTACACCAAATGTTGCACGTACCGGGTAAATTGAAGTCCTAAAATAAATCTTGCCTTGAGAAAATACTTAGCTTTTGTCACATATTTATTGGAGTATCTGTTTTCAGGAAGATTTAGCCAACCGTCCTTCATTTTGAGATTTGAAGTGACAGATATTGGAAACAAATACTGATACAGCAATTTTATTCAGTCTCTAGAAGTTTGAGAGAAATATTCTCAGCCTTAAGGCACTGAATTTCAGTCAGAAGTAATTTCTAATGTTGCTCCGACCTATTACTTGTAAATTCAATATAATTAGAGGCATATTCACTTCATTACCAATTTGAACTACTGTCCGGGGTTTTTTCAGTTTGTTGCTTTTTCAAAACACTTTATTAAAAACTTGTTTTGCTGTCATGTGTTTTAAAGGGAAATAATATCTCACAACTAATCATTTATTAAGATAATGCAAGCACACAATGCAGAAAAACAACAATCTAACCTCACTAGAAACAGATGGAGAGTGAGAAATAACCTTTGCTTGGCTGCACATTAATATTTTGAACTTACATATGAAATATGCAGTATTAGCTGCATGTTCATCCCAGAAGTGATAAACACAACATTAGATTGAAAAACAATTATTTTCCTTGCTTTTGGGCATACAGTACCTTATTACCTAGACTCACTATTGTTTCAAATAATGCCTTCTGAATTTTCACATGTTTTTCACTTCTCATAAAAGCCCATAATGAGAGACAGGAAACCTGAACAAAATGTGAAAGTCATTTGACTGTGTTATTGCTATTTTGCTTTTTTCTTTCTGCTGCCTCATTAGGCCAGTTCTCAGAAAAGACACAGCAGGGACCAGAGGTTCCCATTTTTACTGTTGGATGGTGGGCAAGAGCAATCCTTCAAAACTGCAGACAGTGCGTGCCCAATACAACATCCTTTGATGTTGATGGAAGGTTCTACATGGATTAGGGAGAAAAGAAGAATTAATGTATTTGTCCTGGGATCCTACAATGCCCACATTAGGAACTATGCTTGGAATCTGTATCTGCTGTGTACCTCAAGGTGTCTGTGCTTTGCCTGGGGTTGTAGCAGGTTAGGTGCTGGGACACTGCTGACAGGACTGGGTTCATTGTTTGGCACAGCCATGCTCCATGAGCATTTGCCTTGCTGAAAAAATGAGTGGGGATTGTCAATAAATCCCCAAAAGGAATGTTAAAAACGTCCTGATTCATGTTTACAACCCCAAACGGATAAGCTTGAAACACAAAGAGAGTTCTGCAAAGAGTTTGGGCACATAAGGGCAAAAGTATCCACAAAAGCAATAGTTGGACCTTGGAGCAAGTTTTGCATGGGAGAAATACTGTTCCTACCAAGTCTTGGATTTGTGCAAGCATCATGACAGCTTCTAACTGGAAACCCGAGGAGAGGAAAACCTTTCCAAGCTGTTCTGCAGTATAGCTACACACTCCTAATAGCACAGCAGCAGGTAAGAAAACCGGTCCTTAGGGCACTCTTGCAGACCCTCAGATTTCCTAGCACATCTCTGAGAAGTGAAAGCCTAGCAGTGGCTCATTCCTGCTCACTGTCTGGGGGATTTGTGTGCTGTAAGTGCAGGGCAACAAGAGAAAAAAAATGAGTCTTCCAGTAAACAACAATAAAGGGAAAGTCTCTGAAGTGCAGTCTCAGAAAGACAGTCTCCTAGGCAGTCTTTAACAGTATTAAATGACTATATAGTTATTATTTATTCATTTCACTTTTCTTACAGGCAGCATCCCTTTAAAAAAAACTATTCACCTATCTATATATGTATGAAAGCTTTTTGTCTTTGTTTTTAATCTGCTTTTTCCTTTTTGCCAAATGAAACAAAGGGATAAAAAAAGTAACAAAGGGATGAAAATACAAAGCCTGAAGAGATGTGAACACAAGGATGCTGCTCTCAACCTGCTCTGATTGTACATTTTGGACAAACAGTAGCATACAGAGGACTATACTGAAACTTTGGGATTTTCAGATACACTTAGCTGCCCAAAACTCACTGACTTTGGACTACAGTCTCTGTTGTTTATTATTTTATAGGTATGTAAATATCCAGCAGATATATACATGACTTTCAGTCCAAAATAGGGATCTCAAAGCAAGTTCTTAGTGGTCCCTGTTTGCTTTGCCCCTTTGTGGGGCTTGTTGGGGTGGGGAACAAGTGTTTGGCATACCTAGTGGTTCATAAAGCCAGGTTATTTCCAAATTATTAACCAGATATTTCACTTGGCCTCTGCAACTTCTTAAAAGGCCTTTCTGCAGCAGTGAAACACCCAGAGGTGGGAATCTTGAGTTCTTATTGCCCTCAGCATGTCTCTCCCATCTCCCAGGGAGAACAGCAGTCTGCCAATCAAGCAATCCAGCACTTTGCTCAGACTCAGGGCATGTCCCTGAGAGGGCTAAAAGGGTTGACAGGACAGTGCTAAAGGCATTTCTGCAAGAGTAGTTACTACTTGAATCTTTTGGAAACCACAGCACACAGATAAATCAATCACAGACTAACCACAGCTGGCAGTAGATACATTCACACCTCATGAATGCAAGTGAATTGTCTTCTTGTTTTGTAATTCAGTTGTTTAGTCCCAAGATCAGTTTGCCAGTTTGAATCAGAGCAGATTTCTGTAACTCAGCACTGTATGTCACAGCTCGAGTGAAGCAAATGCTCCAGTCTTCTTTGAACTTCTGAGTATTTTGACCTTCAGAACTTGTACCATGAATTTTTCAATTAACTAGCTCATAATTAAATCAACTGATTAAAAAAAGTTTTAGTTGATAAAGTACCGCTATGCATTCAGATGGCACAGGAGTTTTAATGATATGTAGATTGTCCCTAAGAACAGCTCAGAAAGAGAATCCATCCTCCTACACAGCTTCATGGATCTCTTCTGACCACACAGCCCCCTCACTGCCCAGGCAGCCCACAGAAATGAAGCACAGTGGTCCTGGAGATAGGACTCAAGGCACTTTTTCTCTGTCCTTGACTCCACAGTCGTGCTGGCCACACTATTTCTGATACAATCCAGGATGTCACTGGCCTTTTTGGCACTTGGGCACATGTTCAGCTGCTGCCAACCAGCACACCCAGGCCCTTTTCCATCAGGGCCCTTCACTCTGCCCCAGCCTGTAACTGCATAGGGTAGTTGTGACCCAGGTGCAGGGCCAGCACTTAGATGCCCTCTCCTGTTTTTGATTTGCCTTTTGAGCAAGAGATGCTGTTCCCTGAGATACTTGCCTGATCCCAAGAGATGCTTGCCTAAAGTATTACAGACCCCATGAATTGTTCTCTTTAATGGCAGCAACCTCCAGAGTTCTCAGTCTTGGACCATCACTGTACACAGACAGCAAATGACATAGGGTGGGAATTTTCCATGTATTTACTGCAGATATATCAAGACCAGGCCACCCTAGTTCTCACTTGTGCAAAAAGAGCTCTCCATTGCAGATGAACTTCAGCTGGCTTGGGATCACTACCATACTGCACCAGGAAAAGCTTCTTGACTTAGAGGTGTGATTTGATGTGTCCTTTCCCATCCATTAAAGGTCAGCACCATGACAAAACACAACAGAAAACATATTCTTGAACAATAGAAACAAAGCTCTCAGTATTTTTCTAAAACCTCGTTAGGCCAGCTCCTCAATGCAAATCTTTATTTCAAATGTAGGACTCCATACAATATGCCATATGAAACCATACCTACTGCTCAGAGTCTAAATTTAGATTTTCCTCAGAACTGAAACTATACCAGAGAAAAAAGCATTTAACAATGGTCTTTATTTAATTTGACATATTCCCCTTCAAATACTTCCCTTGCAAAATCCTTTTGTGCTCTTTTAAGTAGGACAATTTCTTTTCTTCGTGTAATTCAAGCATGGCATAAAGTGAGAACTACCCATTTAAAAATACACACACACACAACTAGAAAGATAAGAGGAAACAAGTCTCAAACAACCAAACTGCTTATTGTTGCAAGTGGAGAGTAAGAGGGAAGAGGGAAGAAGAAGGAAGCAAGTAAAAATGCTAGAAAGAAAAAACATAGGGAAAGGAAAAAGTTGCACAACATTTTGCTCATTCTTCTTAAGATGCATGTAATATTTACCCCACTGTCAATGTTTTGACACTGTCACTTAAAGTGGTAATGTTTGGCTTTGTTTTGTGGGGTTATTTTTGTAGACCTGCCCTCTTGCATGCATGTCTCCTGTCAGTATTTCTTCAGTGTTTAGTTTCACTTTTGTAGAAATATACAAATGGGAGCAGGATTCACTGCTACTTCTACCCGAAGTAATAACCTCAAGTTTTGGACATGAGACCTCACTCCTCTACTATGCACTGTAGTGATGCTGGCAACAGATAATGGGATCAAAGGAATCAAAGCCAGGCTTCTTACACTTAAGCAAATGTGCTTAATAACAGAAAGGAACCCAAATCCATAAAATAATTCATACTCTGAAATGGCACTAAGCAGAATATTTTAAAAAATATTTGCAAGATGTATTACTCAATTTTTTAATTCCTGAACTCTGCCTATAACACATTTGTTTGATTTAGTGTCTAAAATAAACTTTTACTACATTTTATTCCTGCTAGTACTGAAAAAAATTAACACAGCAAAGGGAAAGTGTATGAAATTCCCCACTAGCCCACCCACCAGCACATCTCTGAAGTGAACTCCGAAATGAGTAGCTCAGTTTTACCCTTGGCTTCACAACTGCAGTTCTGTGGGTAAATATCTCCTACATGCTGGAGAGGGGATGCAGTTTTGGTCTGTGTTAGGAGAAAGAGACCACAAATTGATTTTCCAAAACTCCAGCAGGTAGGTATTGGGATATTTGAGATGTGGGTGGACCTCACATGGGTGTTTAAACAAGTAATGAAAACAAGAGAAGTCAGACACCACACAAGTTCTGAGCAAGATACTCAAAAGGCAGATCATTAGATGATGGTGCATGTAGAAGCTGAGACCAAGGAATCCAAAAATGAAGAAAAGATCAGTTAATAGAGAAGCAAAGGGACACAGATTTGCTCTACTGGAAAAAGGGAGGAGTATGAATAGAAAAATTATGAGAGCAGCCCCAACAGACTGGAGAAAGAGGCAGCAGTCAAATAAAGAACACAGGTGATCCATGGGATACTGTAAGAAAAGAGAAGCTGCAGGACTTTGTCGGCAGTTTTGCTCACATTAGGAGGAGAAAGGTCTTTGTGACCCATGAGTTGCCTTAAGAGCAATTTGGAAGACTGTGGTCAAAATCAGATTTAGAAAAGAGAATGGCTACTGGCAGCAGGCACAAGGGTGTGCAGTGGGGCTGGACTAGATCCTGATTAGAAAGAAAGACAACTGGCCAGCTGTCCTTCATTGCACTGCCGTGGCCACATTAGAGGTGATGAGGGATGGCTTCCAGGTGAAAATGCAAAAATGAATGAAGTTACAGGAGTCCTTCAGTAGGCAAAGAGCAAAGGCAGGACTCAAGAGGTAGGAAAAGCTTGTCAACAAGGTTCTGGGATGTATGAGCCCCAAAAAGGGGTTCACAATGTTAGGACTACTCTCAGGAATTAACTCCCTGTGGAGAGCTCTTAGGATTGCAATTGCATGACTGATGAAAGCTTTAAACATGAAATAAAGGGGAGAGGGTTGGGATATTCAGTCTCCATGCCTGTTTCTAATGCAATGCAAAAAAGGAAAATCAGATAAATGAGATTATTGTAATGGGTAATAGGACACGGAAGGGGAAAGGAATAGGCAGCAAGAGAATACGGGAATAATATTGAAGAGAGGAAAAAATGTTTGTGTGATACATTTAATGAAATTTGCTATTTAAAACTGGATTAAAAGAGAAAAAATCAAGAGAAATGCTGTGCATTAAGACCAGATACATATAGGAATGAGAATCTCTGGTGCAGAACAAAAGAAAAGGATATTACAAGAACAATAGAAACACATTGGAATAGTAATCTTGCCTCAAACACAGGCATTGAAAGATATGCATTATTTTAAAAAGAAGAAAAGGTAAAAGGCACTGAGGTAACAATACTCATTAACTGGTGAAGTAGACTGAAAAGAAATAAGAATTGATTGCCTCAGTAAAACCCAGAAACAGGCTAAGTCAAAAATCACTTTTGGAAAGCCTGAAAAAGATAATCTATAGGAATTAAAATCATATCTGCCATTCAACTTTAATGGCTGGATTTTGTCATGGCTGGAGATCAGCATCTTACTCCCAGAAACTAAGGAAACACATCATTAGAAGAATTTCAAATTCACCATGCAGTAGGCAATGCTCCCAAATACAGAAGGACAAACTGCCCTTGCACGAAAGTGACACATTTCTAAGGCAAGTAGTCCCAGGTTTAAGAGCAACATCTCATCAGCTACAGTTCTTACAAGTAACAAAGTGCTTCAAGGTGGCTGCTTGTAACACAGAAATTTGGTCTAAATGACCATGAGTTGATTCAATCTTAAATAAGCAGAATAACAGAAACAGGCCTGGACCCATGATCTAAGATTTTGGACATAAAATATCCATCAAGACAGAAGGTAAACTCTTAAGACCTCTAGAATCTGAAAGTAGGAAGGGTTTGACCTCAAATGGTACAAATTATTCCAATGAATTTACAACCCAACCCACCCTTGCTACACACAGCAAGAGGGAAAAATCACTGTGGAGTAGGACAAATACTCCCTCACAAGAAGGGATGAGAAAACACACCAAAAAAAAAAAAAAAAAGGGGCTGATCAGCAAGAAAAACTTAAATATTTAACTTCAAAAAGTTAAAAGTTAAAGTGTCTTTGCACTTCAAAAAGTGCAAGACAGAAGTACAGATGGGAAAGACTCTATGGGAGATCCTGCCAAAGAAACACACGGTAAGTGTGCATCAAAATAAATTAATGCATGGACAAATATAAATTTTGCTGTTGGGGTATTTTTCACTGGCCCCCTATTCCAGCAATCCCAATGTAACTCAATTTTTAACAAGATCTGCTTAGCAAAAAGCAGCATATCTACTTCCAAGACAGACTGCAGCTGGCTTATGCTGGAAAGATCTGTGCAGTTATGAGCCTACCCTGTCCCATGTCACTGCAAATGACTTGAGCATATCTGTTTTACTTTGCACGACATTGCATGTGAGGAAGTGCTTAGTTCCACATCTCTAGTCTGGGCATTTACTTATCCAGATGTCAACAGCACCATAAACCATGTGACCATACCAAACTAATTTTGACTACAGGAACTGCATAAGCTTTTATATATATTCCATAGTGGCTCTTAGATAGCCATGGAGAGAGTAGACTTGGCAGAAGTGGGTGAGTAACAAAACACAACTAAAGAAAGGTGAAGAAATGTATATATTGATTATCCCAGTAAAGGCATAAAGTGATAGGACAAAGGGCAATGGCTTTAGGCTGAAAGAGGGTAGGTTTAGATTAGATATTATAAAAAAATTTCTTTTTTTGCCACCCACTGTGAGGGTGGCAAGACGTTGGAATAGGTTGCCCCGAGAATCTGTGGATGTCTCATTCCTGGAAATGTTCAAGGGCAAGTTGGATGGGGCTTTAAGCAACACAGTCTTAATGAGAGATATCCCTTCCCACTGCAGGGAGCTTGAAACAAGATGATCTTGAATGTCCCTTCCAACCCAAACCATTCTATGATGCTTAGGAAAAGTAAGAACTTGAAGCTGGCCTTTGCAGAACAAATATCATGCAAACAGGAAGAGACAGTACAGATTTTCCAAAACACAATCACAAATACTGTTTTGTGAGTGCAGACAGGAGGAGTTACACACACTGAAAGTGACCATTGGCCCCTGTAGTGTTTTGGGGCAGGGATGGTTTTTATACAGTTTGTACAGTGACTAAAGCTAGGAGGCATAGAGCTTTGACTCAGATTTCTGAATGCAACTGTAATAAGTACAGAAATTTTTTTAAAGCACAGTTTTGGGCCTCAACTACTTTTCACACCAAGCACAACAACATGTAACAGCAGCTACCACTGTGGAACACAGGGTGCATTCTGGCTTCCTCCTGGGAATACAGAATCCATGGCCAAGTGCAAGAATCAAAATCATATGCCTGGCTGTAGCCAGGGCAAATGCCATCTAAGAACAGCTTCTGTCACCATGGCATGCCTGGTCTGTCTGGGAAGGATCTGGGATGACCTGTAAAGTCTGAGTCAGTTTTCCACGCTAAACCCTCTGACGGGCTGGGGTTGGTGAAGGCACTAAAGAGCACCAGGCCCACCTAACATGGTGGGCAGGAATTACTCAGGTAGTATCCCACAGCTGAGAGTAGCCCTGTGATCCCACTGAAAAGCAAATTATGTAGGCAGCAGAGATCTGCACTATTAATGCAAGGCATAGCAATCCTTTGCAATCCTTTACCAGTCCTTTGATCTCTCCACTGCTATCTCCCAGTGCCACTGGGGTTTTCCCAGTCCATTTGTTCCTCCTACCACTGCTACACGTCTGCTGGAAATGGCTGCCCATTGTGTCACTACGACATGCAATGGTATGTGACAAATATTCCCAACAACATCTCCCTAGAGAACCCAGAATTTCTCTTTTGGGGTTACAGAAAGTTTTAAAGACATTGGATGTCACACAGGGCATACGCTTTCCCCAGTGTGAAAATAATGTGTGTGGCTCTGCTCCTTCAGGAGACTTCTTCGTGCATCAGGTAAATGATGAATTACTCTGTCAGTCAGAGCTCTTCCTTACAGGGAGATAAAGAGCATGTGCCTGAATAGAAGTTACTTGGTTTTAGCTGCCACACAGCCTCATGGATGGATGTGACAGGTTGCTTCTGTGGCATACAATCCTGGGAGATGACCCTTGGATTTGGAGTGGGATTCTGTGAAGCGCTGCAATACAGTGACTGAATCTAAAGTTCAGGCTTCTGAGCATCACCTGATCTAACCAGAAAGATTTTAACCTTCTTGTCATCATGATATGATAGCCATGAATGTAGCGAGCCTGGTACAATCAGGCTGGTCCATTGCTAATGAGTATAAATCTATTTACAGCATGTGGGTGCCTATGCCAAAGAGTTTGGAGCATAAGGAAAAGCTGCACAAGTCCTACTTTATTTTTTACTGTACTGTCTAATAGATGCTCTGTCAAGTTATACATTTCTTGCTGTGACAAATTATTCCTCTTCTCCTGACAGGACCTCCAGCTGAGTCCGCTGTGCTCAATTAGGAGAAAATGCATATTTTAATCCACCCCATGGTGTAGTAACATTTCACTCTGTGGCCTTGGCAAAGGCATCACTTAACTATTTCTGCAGTGGTTTCACATGCAGCACATTATTATAATGTCAGCAGCATTTCCGTCTGTTCTAGTTTCCCTGGCAGTACTCCCCTAGGCATTGAGATGTGGACAATTAAAGACCACTTTATCATTTTGGAACCAATGATTTCCTTACCCTGATACAGTTCATCTCTACACATCAGCTGCTCCTACTGTCACAACCATCTTTGCTTTTCCAGTCTCTTGGTAAGTTGTTGTCATCACCCTCCACTGATGGACTGGCAAAAGGTGATCTATACCTTCCCAAAACAATGCATCAGGCATGTGTCCTCCTTGGTACTCATGGTCAGCTCCAGATCTCCTCCGACCTCTAGCAATGAATGGAGATCCCCCTAAAACCCCTTAGAGTGCCTATATTATACAGAAAAATGCACCTTCTTTCCAATAAATCATCAGGACTTCTGTGAAATGTCCTCTAATTTTGTAGTTGCACTTGAAAACTACCCAGGCATGACTCAGAAGTCATGGAGAGTTGATGAGATGGGAATCCACATGACATTTACTTTTATGGTGCAATATGGCTCTCTTCACTGTTTGCAGGGAAAACAAACAATTAAGGGTTATTTGTGGGGAAAAACAGTCCAGGGAGAAGAATAAGCTGCACAGGGAAAAAAAAAAAAAGAAAAAAGAGAAAAAAAGGGAAAGAAAAAAGTGGAACAGTCTTTACAAGCAACCAGCATCTCTGTAGAATTGTTCAGTCATGCTGGTAGATTCAGGGTGGGGTCTGCCAAGATGGATGGCACTGCTCTTTTTTGACTGCTTGCAGGCTATTTTTGGCCCATTGACTCTCAGAAACACTTTTAGAGAAATCTTTAATTTCAAATTCTGATTTTTAGTGTTCTAGTGTTTTTGCAGAGGATCTTCTCACTTGCTGCTTTCTTACCTGCATCCAGAGGTTTGATCATTAAAAAATCTTGTTTGCCCAGAACAAACTCAGAGTCCCTGATGTATTCAAGAGCCTGAAAAACCCATTAATTATTTGAAACCTCGGTTAGCTGAATTAATTCAATGTCTTTAACTCAACTTGGATAACAAAGGTTTGACTGCATTTCTCTTTCTTTTATGTGAAATGTGCTCTCTGGTACTACTTACCCTATTAAAAATATATCTTGCCTTTTAATCAGCACAAGCAAAACAAAGATAAGCCTGCTGAAAAGGGCTTTGAAAAGCAGTTAAAGTAGCAGAGGAATTACGTGCAAGTCTGTAGAGTATATTTATGGTTATAAAACATCATATAAAAATTTAATTGGTACCTATGAAAGATACCAGCAGCTGTGTTGAGAGGGTTCTCCACAGAACAGCTCAGCAAGGCAGCAGTAGAACAAATGTTTCTCTTCTCAATATACTGGAAAGCTGTCCTGGAACTCAACTGCTAAATGGCCAAGACTGCTTGGTCCTTAACTTATCTGAGGTGGCCAGCCAAGACTGGCCAGGGAAAGAGACCATTTTGATCAAACGCCTCTGGCTAAAATTTCAAGGCTTTGTCTTAGCAAAGGTAGCCAAAGCAAGGAAACCAAGTCAGAGATTAGCATTGCTGTACTAAAAAGCTCTCACATTCATCACAACACTTCTGCAAGTCAGCAGAGCCAGCCGCTGTACCCCTGATGGCTCTGGTACATGGCAGGCCATCTAGTCTGTTACAACTAGCTAGGTGATCCCACAACTCCTGAGGAAAATCTATTGGCAATTAGAGGCCTCTGGGAGCTGCCAGCTCCCTCATTGGCAGCAATTCTGGTAGCTACTTCAGATACTAAAGCAGAGATACTTGCACAACATCCTGGACTTTCAGTAACAAAGCACCTAATTTCTGTGAGTGAGCACTGAGGTCTCACTCCTCGTGACTTGAGCTGCTCATGCAGCACCACTGGTCATTTTGACACTGTGCATCCTTGTCACCTTATGTGGTGGGTGTGCTGCACGGGCTGCAACCAGAGAGCTCGCTCAGCCATTAACTCCTTTGACATAGTTGCTGTTGCATTTTATTGTAGCTCTGTGCTGGATCTGAAACAGTGCCTTAGCAATGAAAAGCTCCCCATGAGATATGGGAATATCTCATTAGCAAAATTACTTTTTTCCAAGAGTGGTTTTTGTGTAAACATAAAGCCCTTCATTTACAATGAGAGCATTTCAGCAAACATCTCTTCTTCCTATTTAAATGCAATTTGCAAGAACATGTATTTTTTTCTTGTACCCATATGGAGTGGAGCAAGATCCTTCAGGAGTTGTCTGATGAGGTACATTTTTCCAGCAATGGTAAGTGCATACACAAATGTAATCTTGGTGTGACTTTTGTTTAGTTGTTCTCCTATTGCCTAGCTTCTTTATCTTACTCAGCTAGACTAATCCTAGCCCTATTGTTGCAGGATCTTATTGTATTGTTGTACCACATGTCTCACACTGAAGAAAAGAGCAGAGGAGAAAAGTTTCATAGGACTTATTTGAAGCAGTTACAACCTGCCTGGCTGCCCAGCCAGCCCAGACCATGTTCAGTCAAAGGCACTGATCATCCCTCCAGCAACTTCAGCCATTCTTTACATCCCAGCCCTTCTTTACACCCTATTACTGAGATAATCAACGCTTGATGTGATTTTGTCTTCTTTTGGGTTTTTTGGGTTTGGGTTGGTTTTTTTGGGTTTTTTTTTTTTTGTTTGTTTGTTTTGTTTTGGTTTGGTTTTTTTGGCAATTGAGGAACCAGTAACAAGGAGAGAATGTGAGGAATGGTTACAGGGAAACAATGACATATTGATGAAAAAAGCCTTCCAGACAAATAACTTTAGGGGTGAGAATTAAATCACCTTGAGTTGTTCTCACAAGCACAAAACAAGCAAGTTTGAGAGTTTGTCACCAGGCCTTGGAAGAAGAATGCAGGAATGAGATTGATAAGGCAGGAGAAATGGAACGGCAGCGTTTATCTGATGCACTGTTGTGGAAATAGGATGGGGGAGTTAACAGAGACTGTAGCTCCTGCATAATTCACAGAAATGGGGGGTAGGACAAGGATCAGCTGGAACAAATACTGCCCCAGTGCAACTGGTCAGGCCAGAGCACCAATAGAGACTGATGAACATCTGGGTGATTGGATGTGCTAGCAATCCTAGAAGCATAGGAACGCTCTCTGTCAAAAGTGACCATACAGAGATCCCTGTAATTCTGTGAGGCTTAGGACATAGATGTTCACTTATTCTTCCCAGGGTAGATTTTCTTGCCCTATTTTCACCAAGTTAAACATGTATAAATTTATCTCAGTTTCCCATCCCACTGGGAGTGCTGAAGCATTCAAATACAAGAGTGAGATTTGATTGAAGTTTATTGGTGACAGATTTCTCAGTATTGAAGGCAGAAGGATGAGTAAAAAATCAGGCCCAAGTCTTGATCTGGCAAAGGAAATGTTTTCCAGCTGCAGCCAGGAGCTACCAGCCTGCAACCAAAAAGCACTGAGGGAGCAGTGTGGTCATCCAGACATGGGAGAGAACTTCCTTCTGAACATGTCTTAGGGATAGGAGCACACTGACAGCCAGTCATTATGTCAGTGTTTCTATCACAATTTTGGGATGTGGATGACAAAGCAAATCTCAATAAAAACCTGCAGATAATGAAGTTGTGAGGTCAAAAAGGGCACATTAGTGCAACCAGTGCCAGAGTTTAAGGTGAAATCCAGCACTTCTAAGTGCCAGCTCAGTGCCTTGTCTGAGCATGTTTTCTGAAACTTTCCTACCCTCCCCTGAATGCGACAGAAGCATATTTGCATGCCACGTCCACTCCAGTGAGCCTCACCTTCAGGAAAAGGGTACCAGATAATTATGAGCGAGCTCTCTGATGATCAGTTCATTTACAATTCCTCCCAAGCATGGGTTTGGGATCGTATAATACAAGGCATAATACCGGCCACTCCAATAAGACAAATCAAGAAAGATGTGCAAATGAAGAGATGAGCATTTGTCCTTGAGGGAGGACATTTAGCATACCTAGAAACACAACCATTTTTAAAATTAATTAATCCCCTTAAGGAATTGTGAGTGATGGATTAGAGACCTTAACTGGGGAAGCAGTCTGTGACACGGTATGTGTTTGAAAAGGCACTGAAAAAGGATGTGAGTTTGCAGTCTCACGTGCTTAAGCAAAACCATCAGCCTCAGAGTGGAACATATTTATTGGCTGGGGAAGGAGAGGCTCAGGGGGACCCTTGGAGCTACATGCAAGCAGAGGAGTATCTGTGGCACCTACTGCTGTCCAGCCAGCCAGCTGTGAGAGCAGCAGTGCGAAAAGAGGAGGGGGAAAGCTTAAAACATCACCAAGGAAGAATATAGCATGCAATGACATTTTAAAAACATATTCTTGGCTCTAAGAATGGTCTAGATAAGCAAGGTAGCAGATGATATGTAGATTTCTTATTTAAATGGAAAAGAACAGCAGGGCATTGCTTCAGATGTGCTTCCTTTCTAAATCTGACTGCTAGTTTTCAAGTCTGAGTCATCTCTAACTTAGTATGCAATGTACTCCACCAACTAATGAGATTTCTTTGAGTTTCCACTGTATTAGATTTCTCTGCACATCAAATATTTAATAAGAATTAGCATCCAGCTTTCCTTCCTCCTCCCCTCCACAATAATATTAACTTCTACTGAGACACCAACATTTTGCTATTCACAGTGCTGCTTTGAAGGGTAACTTTAAAAAGCCCTGTATATTTATCCAAGGGATTTGCTCTGACAAACCTTTGCAAACACACAGTAATTAAGAAAAAGAATGACCAGCAGGAAAAGGCATGGTAAACTGAAGGTGTGCAAAGAGACTTCTCATTAGTCTTTGTCTCAGTTACAGTACCTGAGGAACAATTTCATAGCAATAACATATTTATTTGATGTGGCACGGATATCTGGGCTCACTGTTACGGATGGCATTTGCTCTTAATGCTTAAAGTACCTCTTTAACAAAATGGCACTCCATAAAAATTTAGTGTGTTCCTGCTGTAATTAAAAAGCCCTAGTCATTTTTGCATTTATGATATAAACTATAATAGCTGTAAAATCCCGCAATTAATTTGCGCCAACATTTCATACTTGAGAAATTCTCATTACAAATTTCATTACTTATTCACTTATCTGTAATTTGTCCTATATAACCTAAAGAATATTAACAAATTTAGAGTCACTTTTGCTCTATTAAAAGCTAAATAGAAAAGCCTTTCACCTAGCAAGCCAATTGTGATAACATTCTCAAGCCTGCTCCAAAATGGTGGTCAGGCTACACGAAAGGAGATATTCTTTATGAAGCACAAGCCATAAGCAAGAGGCTAAAGCCCTTTAGAAACTGTGTGATGTATCCTGAGCTGTTCCTCTGCACCCTCATCAGTTTGAAAGCGTTACAAGGTTTGAGTGTCTCACAGTGTGCCTGTGAAGATGACACACAGCTAAGGGCAGGACTGGCAATAAAGCAGCAAGAAAATGATCTTTCCAGCCAAGAGTGACTATGCAGCATCCAAATTTCTGTTCCCTCTTCAGTTTGCTTCCTGCTGATCACAGTGATGATTTGTACTCTGGATGTCTGCAGGACTTGGGGGGCTGTAAAATCTTGAGGAGCTCTGACACAAAGTCCCAGTTTCCCTACAAATAAGTGATGGTGCTACCAGAACAAGGCAAAAGGAAGGACCAGCAGGAGAGGGCTGCATACATGGATGCATGTATGGGGAGATGAAACTCCTGCTGCTCTGCAGTTTCTCCTACCTGCTGAATTCATAGTGTGACAGCAAACCACACAACTCTTGAAGCCACCAAGCTCTCAAAAAGCCACCAAGCTCTTGAAATTTTGACCATATTTTCTTCATGGCTTTTTCTTCTCTGTCGTACCATGTGAGGCCACAACTCCAACCCTAAGATGCCAGAACTCCACTGAAAGCAATTGAAGTAAAACAAATTATGAAAAAGACTGCTGACTATCCCTTCCTCCATCCAAGTCCAGTCCAGCTTTCCCCAACCTTGAAACAGTGTTTCCAAATATACTTTCCATGAACTGCCACCTCCTCTATTTTAAACTCATTTTTACTCCAAAGAGGATGCTTTAGTCCTTTCCTAGTTTTTGACTATGTGTTTGCAGGATGGTACCACTCACTTCACTCACTGCACTAATGGGATGTTCCTGCCAAGTCTTGTGTATGATGGTAAAATACAATGACAACAGAAGCTAGGGAGGAGCAGACAAGAAAAGCTGAAACTCAGATTTGGTCACCTGGCAAAGAAGAAATAAGGATGTTTTCTTCTTCAGGATGCAAAGTCTAGAAGTACAAGTCCACCAAAAAGAAAAAACCCACTGAGCAATTTGTAATACAGTTACAGTAGCACAAGCTTCAGGCATGTACTGAGTGTTTTCTGATATGCTAAGAAGTAAGTTCTGACCTCTGAAAGAACAGGTAGAGTGAAACAACAGAAAAAAAAAACTGGGATACCATCAACCTCATTTAACTGAGAACACTTAGAAAAGTTCAAATACTAAGATTTGATACCAATGGGAAAAAAGAACTTTTACTGACTTTGCATCTTGACTTTGCAAATATTTTGGAATCCACTATAATCCATTATTATGCAAATTAGAATGAAAACAAGGCCTAAAACCAAGGAACTTCACCTCCTTGCAACAGAACAAAGCCCAGACACACTGGATCAGGACAGCGTCACTCTGTTTTCAAAAAATTATGTTCACAATGAACAGAGACTCAAATATGAGTACATATGTCTGTACTATATAAAGACATATCCTCTCCATCCCAACAATATATAACACTGTACTGACATTTTACTAGCTTTTATACCACATTCATTTTATTTCAATCTGTAATTAACTTCCACAAAATTTAACTGTGAGACAGGAAATTACTATTCTAGCATAAATAATCTTGCTTCTGAAAATGGCAGCTTTAACACAACCAACAACACAATTCATATATGAAAGAAAATGGCATACTTATTAGCTTTGTGTTCTCCATATTTCATAGAATACTGTGGTGTAAATTGAAATTTTATATGATTTAATAAACTTATATGTTAGTGAAGTACCCACATAACTGCAACAAACAGTATTCCTTTCTTAATCAGGGCTCTCTCTACATGTGAGGCTCTCTTTCATTATCAAAGACTTAGCTTAGCTTATGACAAACCAGACACTGTTAAAGTACCTTCAGAAAAGTACATTTACAGCACCACAATCCCTCAAATATCCTCCCTTAATTCTGGAGGACAGTTGTTGTAAAGGGGAATATAAGACCTACTTTTCTTCCACCATGAATCAACCTTGCAAACAAGTTATCCAGTATAATTTCCATTGTGCTGTAAAACAACACATTGGCAACAAACAAATACACACACTTACAGGCATGTGTAAGGTTTTGTATCAAGATGACAGATACTGAAATGGAATAACAGAAAAATTTAGAAAGGAGAAAGGTTTATTTGGCCTCAAATCACTGCTTAGTTCAACAGATTATACACAAAATTTAAAGTTTCTTTGTCTTTGGTTCATTAGAGGCAATATATGATGCCAGCTGTTATCATTCAAAAACTTGCTGGCCCATCGAGACAAATGGTCCTCTGTAAAAAGAGGAATGATGCACACAAGGCCTCTGGTTGGAACTAATTGTGTTCTCCTTAAAACCTGTGTAATGCATTGTGTGTACTGGATACACACACACCACTCTGCAGCTGCCTTAAGAACAAAGACCATCAGTACTCTGACACAGCAATTTTTTATATTCTGGGTGCCATCACTTTACTCACCAGGATTATGACACCCTTGACATTCTTCCCTGTAGAAATAAAGGGTGCCTGGTCGTAAGGGTCAATGTTAAGCCTGGTTATCTGCAAAAAAAGTATCAATGAAGGAATGATTCAGTCAGGCCACCACATTCCCTATGAGCCACCCTCAAGCATTTGCAAACAAGTCAAGTGAATGAAAGATGTTCCAGTTGCTCTCTTTGCTGCATGAAATGTCAGCAGAGCTATAAACAGGGGCTTTCAGAGGCAAAGGAATTGTCACTGGTTTTTGTTCTTTGCCTCTAAGTTTTAAACATGACCTTCCACCCTAGGCTTTTAATGTATTTTTTCACTCCAGAATGCAGACCAATGCCCCTAAATTCATGCTTGAAATACATTTTCTGTGTTTGCAATACTTTTAGAAATTATGTTTATGGAATATCCTTGGAAGAGAATGAACTCTTTATTCATAATACATAAGCTTTACATTTTTAATAACAGAATTAGACCTTCACTGATTTTATAACTATACTATTAGCCAACACACTCTGGTTTCAAATTAATTTGAAATAACTCACACAATGACTTTCTGCAATCAGGACTGGAGAAGCATGGACTTTGAAGCAGGCAGAGTCTGTTAAATTAAGCGGTAATTGCAGCTACTTTAATGAAAGCAGGGAACATTTTCCCTATTCCTTTCCACATAGCCCAGATTCCTTCTGCGATGGCAGAATGGATGAGCTGCTGATCACCTTTTGCTAAAATCCGATTTCAGAAGTGACACAAAGGTCTCTGAATAAACTGCCTTTCTCAGTATATTTTCCCTGCTTATTGTATCATGCAAATAGGTATCCTGCATAAATGATAACTTAAATGAACATCAGCACAAATTCCATGCCACCTTCTCATTAAAGAGCTATGATCAACATTTTCCAGCCTCAGTAGGATCACCTCCCACTGTGCTAAGAGATGCACAAAGGCACGTGATTTCAGAGAGACCTCTGCAGATCTCAGCGACTCGCTGCTCCAAAGGAAGGAAAGCTTTCTTTCAGGACACGCGTGAGAGCTTTTCTGAGGGAAGACTATAATGTTTGCCAATCCCTAACACAACTAGGGCCTAGCTGTAGTGTTTAGGTGCTGCTATAAGGTCTTTATTTATTAAACAAGTCATATGAATCCGTAGTGTATACACATGCTGGACTTCAAGACTGGTAAGCAACACACATGATTATGGAACAAAAAGTATCTTTGGGAAAATAGTATTGGGATAATGTCTCAGTCACTGGATCCTAGTAGTGTGCGGAGGGGTTAATTTCAAAAGACACAGGGTCTGCAAATAAAACATTATATTATCTTGGAGTGGAAAAAGCTCATCTCACACTTCCCTCCAAAGTCTTCTAATATCTTACATTTTCACAGGGCTTAATACTGCAGCTCTGAACTCAAAAAATCCCAGCTACTTTGGTAAGTGCTACTACTGCAAACTCAGTGTCTGTGGTGAGACACACAAAATCCAACAACATTATCCCCATATATCAGGTGAGGGAGTAGCTGGAGCTGTTTGCTTTGTCTGTGTATTTCAGAATCACCTGCTTTCTCTCCTGCAAATATTTCTGCAGCCGAGTGAAACAGACTGACACATGCTAAGAAAGCTAAGCAGCTGGTGCTGGGCAGTTTCTAACCATGGAGGTGAAAATGTTCTTTACTTTTGAAGGCTCATATGATAAACCTGTCAAAAGTGTTACCTAACATTGTTGTCTGCATCGTAATCTGTTTCCCAGTAACTCTGGGTCTGAGTAGCAGTAATAGAATTAATTATACTTCATTTTGCTGTCTTTAACAGTATTGACCAAATTTAAGAACAAATGAGAAGCGCTTATCAAGCTTGAAGAAAATAATCCATCAGTGGCACAATTTAAATTCTCTGCAGTTCTCTTATTAATCAAAGTAACACTTACTATCCTATCTTCACTTCCCATTAACAGTCATTAAGCACTGTTGCTGATTGAAGCAATTTCTTTAGGGATCTCAACCTCATTTTTAAGAGAACCTTCTACAGTGGAAAACAATATCATACAGGAACAGCGACTTCAAGAGAGGAAGAAGGTTCTTCAATCATGTTCTGACCTTGACATTTCCCTGCAGCAGAAGTTCACTAAGTACACAACCAACATGCTCTAAACTTCTGACTTCCTTCTTCCAGCAGCACCAGTGCCCCTCTATTAACCAGGGAGAAAGACACCACTTCAAAAGATGGTTATAGCAAGCAGGTTAAGTGTCTTTAATTATTGTACTGGCCTGCATCAGTGATTATTATTTATAGAGCCTTTTCATACACAGAGAACCAATAAACAAACAAACAAACAAACAAAAAACTACAAAAGGAAACAAAACAAAAAAATAAAGACAGCTTATTCTGTCATCTCAGAGAAATCTAAGCTGTGATAAATCTCGAAGGTAATATATGGTACAGGAAAAATTTCTGATGTTGAGTTTTTCTCCCCATTATAAACAATGTCACAGACTGATAGCTTTTGTTGAAATAAATGCAATTCTTCTCAGATGAAACCTAGTACCTGGGTGTAACACAAAGGGGCAAGGAAAAGCCTGGGCTATAAGCACTGAACTGCAGCAGAACAAATCAATATGTGTTCAGGGCTGTGGGTACATTGTCTGAGCTCTACACTGTCCATCCTGGGCTTGTAGTTGGGACATGATCACATGGGGTAACAAAAAGCTTTTTAAGAGCATTTCATTATTCAGAGAGGTTCCTATGACTCTCTGCACTCTCAAGGAGTTTGTTCTGTGGAGGATATTTTAGGGGTGCCTTGCAAGGTCCTCAAGTTTACTGATTTTACAAGCCTTCCTGTTGTGCCATTGTCCCCTAACTCAGCATTGCCCAGTTCAGTTTTACTGCTTTAAACAATTCTAGGGCAAATGGTACTTTTCCTAAGCAGCACTGCGAGGCTAGAGAAACCAGAGCTAACTCATATCTAAGCAGTAGCAAAAATGCCAACATGGTGTCATAACCAGGTTTACATGCAAGGCAGATGTTCATCACATTATAATTCAGTTCAGACAAAACATATTTCAAAGTCTGAAAAATGCACCTCACCTAATTCCATATTTCTCACAGAGAAGAGTTTTTATTGACTGGGCATTTTGGTACCCAGATGGCTCTTGGCCTTTAAACACAAATTTTTCTGACTGGTGTATGGCTGTGGCCAAACCAAACCTGGTATGAGCCTTGTTTGACTCAAACCTCCACCATTCAAAATCTCATAAGATGGATCATGAATGTTCACACTGAGAACTGTTTCCAAAGTTTCCCACCCATCATACTGAGTAACTGAGTTCACTTTATCCTTCCAGAGAAGAAAAATCCATCAGTGGTACTAAATATAGAGTCATTGCTTCTGCTTAAGAAGCACTTGACCTGAAAATTAGTGACTGCCAGGGAATATTTTAGGGAAGAATCACCAGATATCTGCATGGATTTCATTCTGTCAATGCCTCACTTGTCAAAAAACATGTTACTGGCCTGAGAGCCACTGGATCTATCCTAGTGCAGCTATTTCATACCCACTGGCACAGTCCTTCCACTTGGGGGAAAGAGAGAAAGAAGATAAAATTTGGCTGTGTGTTCTGCTTACTTTCCACATCTACTTGTTTTTACACTGTATGAAAATACAATATGACCTTGGAATTTGGTGCCCAACTGGTTTTATCCCTATATACACTGTACATCCATCTATCTATCTGTCTATCTATCTATCTATCTATCTATCTATCTATCTATCTATCTATCTTCTGTATATATATATATATATATATATATATATATATATCCATATCCATATATAAACTGGTTTTATCCATATATAAACTGTAGGATGAGTATCAGGTTGGCAAAATTCAGTCTAAACTAAAGAGAAGAGTGAAAGACCACTAAACTTCTATGCACCTAACTACACAATTCGAGATCCCACTATACAAAAAGTTATACTAGATTTTGGATCAATGTAATATCTACTTCCATTAAGCACTTTAAAAGGAAAACATCTTACCAAGTGTCCCATTAGGCTGACAAATTTACAACACTACAAATAGAAAAACCAAATACAGCCTTGTGTTTAGGGAGCACAAGTGGATTTCAGCTCTGTAGTATTTCTTTATATATGAAGAAGGTTGGATAGCCTACCACATACTTACTTTCTCACTATTTATCAGGTCCAGACATATGTATTAAAGTAAATTAACAATCAATTGTAGAGTGAATCATGGCAACTGTAGTGGGACTGAGTAGATGCACATGGGAACATAGTACATTTAAGCTCCTATCTCTGCATATGTCACTTACCATTAATGCTGAAGATGATTTGGGGGAAAATCTTTTGCCATGTACTCTCACACTGAGGACATATCCCTGGAAAAACCCATGCTGTAGGGTGGGAACATTCAGCTCTACCCTTCAGTGAATCCATGTGGAGGCATAAAGCTGTGCTGAAAGAAAAGCTAAAATCTCTCGATGTATACATATGATTGACAGAGCGAAACAATATTAAACAAAGGAAGTATAGTAATCAAAAAACTCTAAGAAGATAGGAAGGCTCCATGCACAAAATCTTACCTTCTCTTTCTCCTTCTGGAGTTTAGCCCTGGTTTTAAGTCCTGTAAACCAGCCACTAATTGGATCACAGCTATTGAAATAATTTATGCCATAGCAGCCATAGCTTTCTGTCATCTTTCTAGGGCAGTTGGGCAGCAGTAGCTATGTATTCTAAAAAGTAAACTCATTCCATTATATAGCCTGTTAGTCAAACAAATTGTTGGGTACAATCTGTTCCCAGTCAAGCCAGGGAAGCCTGTTTGTGCAACTACAATGATATTTTACAAAAAGTAACCACATTTATTACCGCAGTCATAGAGCTGTAGATATGTTTGTCTTATTAAAATGGACAGATTTATGACATGACTAGGGGAAAAAGGTAATTTTTAATCTTATGCTTTTAATTTTTAATGTGAGCACCATATTATGATAAGCGCTTCCAGCACATCTTACATAATAGAAAAATAAAATATCTCTGCACAGAACCAAGAGTCATATAATGTTGAAGGTCACTTGCCCTACAACTTCACAAAGAATTCATTGATATGATGTAAGAGTGAGGCAAATAGATGCAATTAAAATATGCTAAAACCAATAATAAAAAACCACTGGCTTTTGTTTACTCTGGAAGCGACCAGGAACCATATTACCTCTGCAAACTATTTTCACTTAGCACAATTCAGGCGGAATTATTGCCGTGACCTTTTAAAAATGTACAAGTGCGGAATCGATAGCCTTCCAGAGGCACCACTGCGGAGGCAGAGCTGGCTATGCTGTGGTGGCGTGCCTTTCTGCATCAGAAGGCAGCTGAAACCCAATTATCGTCAATCACGCCGAGGTCAGCCAAGGCAGTGACAAGCCCTTTGCAGGTAGCGTAGGTGGGCACGTGCCTGTGGGGACGCCTTGGTGTGCACGAGCACCACCGCTCCTCCAACACCCATGGGGTGAGGCTTAGGGATGAGTTATAGGCAGCGCCACTCTTTTTGCAATAACAAACTGTGGTCAGAAACAGCAACCTGCAAATGATGTACAGGGAGCTGGCAGGCTGCCACCATCCTGCGGGCCTTGCAGCCACAAACCACACTGGATCACTGAGGTCATCACAATTCCTTGGTCTCCAGCAATCCA
Organism: Certhia americana; assembly: GCA_018697195.1. Classification (NCBI taxonomy): domain Eukaryota; kingdom Metazoa; phylum Chordata; class Aves; order Passeriformes; family Certhiidae; genus Certhia; species Certhia americana. Next base: position 33,078,051 of record CM031858.1, read on the forward strand.
GTATTAAAAAATAACAGCTGGCTTATCAGCAACATTGCTTAAGCCCAAGGACAGCATAAGAAACCCCGTTTTGATATTTCTTCTTCCTCCTCTCCCTAAGCACAAAGGACACTTCATCCTCAAAGGTCATGAATTGCGGTGGGGAGTGTCGCACAAAAGTCCCACTGCAACAGGTGTTTGCATCAGTGCCACTTCTGGAGCCATGGAGAGAACTTTGGAATGTTCAGCAGAAGCCAGAGCAAATCTTTT
>CM031858.1:33083299-33165799 GCA_018697195.1 Certhia americana
ACCAAAGAGAAAGTTGGTTAACGTCTGAAAAGGGAGCAGTAATGTATATTTATTGACAATTTTATTGTAATAATTAGATGTTTACACAGTCTGGACATTGTGGCTAAATCACTTCCAGCATGTTTATTTGTAAAGGGCTGTTTTCAGGGCAGTGCAGTAGGCTCATTAAGAAGACAGACTGTATTAAGATTCAAAGAAATTATTACTTCCCTGGCTTTGCTTCACTGGTTTGGATTTAGAATAAAATATAAAATAATTTCAAAAGAAAAAAAAGAAGAAAGAAAAAAAAAAAGAAAAATTAAACCCCCAACAGCAATACCATCCAAACACCCAGCAGACTGGAAATGATGAAGTAAAATGGAGAATATTTTCTCCTGTAATGGCAACTTCATCTTTTCCGTTACGAAATAATCTGGTATTGTACATTCAAAACAATACACGACATTGTGGATGCCACTTCCAAGTGTCTCTTTGTGGCTGTTAATATATATCGCTTTAACACTTGTATTTATTTTTTGCACTCCAGGTAAATGACTACATGATATTTAAGATATATTTCCTCTTTTTACTTTTATTTTCAGGCAGTGCTGTTAGTCCACCTTTAAGAAGTCTTTAAGCCAGCATTTGGTTCATACTTTTATTTGATGTGTAGGTGTCCTCTTTTTTTTCCTTCAGCCAAAGAAATATCACTTTTCACTACATGTCCTCAGAAATGTTCATTGTTATCCTGGAAACTACTGCATGTTTGTTTTTTTGGTTTTTTTTTATGGGCAAATAAGTGAAACTGTTACACTTATTTTTTGCAGAAACCTATTGGGGGGCTTCTCTACTAACCAGTTTAAAGTGATTTGTCTGATCTGGAGTGAATTTTACACATACTAAGTGTGCCTAAACACCAACTACAGATTTTTCTGGTTTTAAAAAGGTAAGAGAAAGGAAGGCAGCTGAAATGGAAAGAGCTCTCAGCAACGCAGCCTTGACGAGCAAGTGCTTCTACATCAAGTTAAGAGCACTGTCCTGCGTTTAGTGCAGTATCCATTTTAAAATTTAAAATGTCTTTAAAAATTAAGGCAGTAAATAGGCTATAATGTTGCTCCTGTCCAAGTATGTTTCCATTACAATTAAGAAATCAATATGCAGTATTTATTGCTGAAAGATTATGCATGAAGAGGAGCACATAAAAGGTACCGTTGCTTAAACCTTCCTGGCTTTCCTTTAGCTACTGTTTAGCTTCCTTCCCCCAGAAGCCGACTCATTAAATGCCATCCAATCCATTCCATATAAATGCTGGATGCTCCCCGCTCTCACAAATAAAAACAAAGATGATAAAAGAAACAGATAAAGAGATGTCGGTTTGCAAAGAAAATACTGGGTTATATTTCCTGAAAGCTGCACAAGCCAACTCACAAACTTGAAATATTACAGATTTGGTTTTACAAGTCAATCACAGCAATATATTTGGCCTTGTAATTACTGTCAGTTTTGACAGGGAAGGCAATATTTTTTTTTCCTGACATGCAAGTTTCAATAAAATCAGGTAGCCACATCACAGAACACTTTCTTACAAAGAATTAAAAGAGATAAAGTATTCTCATAGAGATAAAGAATACTGCCAGGATTAAATATATGTCATACATTCAATTCAAGAGTATGGGGAAAAAAAGGGGTGGGGGACTATCCTTACATATGGACCTGATCCAAAGCCTATTTTAAGGATGAGACTATTTCTATTTACTTAAGTGGACTCTGGAAAAATATCTTTCTGTTCTCAGAAGAGACAACAGACAAAACTGAAGCCTATTTTTATCTTTTTCTCTATTTCCTAAGACACCCAACCGGTTAATGAAAATTAACTACCTAATCTGAAATTGTAGCTATTTTGCTTTAAAAACCTGTGAATTAAATTATTTCCATTTTAATTAGAATCAATGTAACACTGTATATACTCAAAATTGGTTAGGATCTGTCACAGCCAGCCACACTTTGAGGTATATGATAATTTAAAGAATCCTTTACCTTTTTAAAAAGGTAATTGTGGACCAAATTAATTACTGAGGTAATGCACTAACACACTTGCTGGGTAAGAAACAGTGAACTTGGTTCCTGCTTGGAGACTGTTGTGACGTTGAAGGAAGATAAGGAACACAAAAACCCACAGAGCAGCAGAATTTTTAGTGTACCAGGCAAAGAATAAAACTGGGCTTGTATTTATTCTGACATTTCAGAGCAGCGTCAGCTCACCACTGACTTAGAGAATTGCAAAAAACTAGCCTGGAACAGACCTTAGGAGGTGATCTAGTAAATGCCCCAACCCCAAGGCAGGAATCGCCATGGTTCAGTCATTCCTAGCAGGTGAGTTCATTCCCCACAGTTTCTCCAAATCTTCCAGAAATGGAAATCACAGAAGCTCCCCAGGCAACCAACCCCAATGCTTCACTGCCCTCACCACTGGAAAGCTTCACCTTGTGCCTGATCTGCCTCTACCTGGAAGCAATGTAAGCCTGTTATTTCTTGGTGTCATCCCTGATTAACGTGATCCCATTTAGCAGCTAGGGGTGCAAGACTTACTGAGAACAAAAGGCCACTCAGGCATTCCTAACATGAGATGGAACAAATGATAAAAATCACGGATTTGGAGTTTCTTCTAAAGCCATGTCCTCTGTCACCCACCCTTCACTTGGAACAGGTGGAATTACACCCTGGGCAGACCAGAGCAGACACTGTGCAAGCTTCTGGCAAGGAGCTGTATTTCCTGCTACTTTCAGAACATGTAACTCCATTAAGTTCTCAGGATAGGACTTAATTATGAGAGCAATAAATTTGGCCTAGAGAAAATAGAATATACTAGGAGACATAGGGACTGTCAGTGGCCCACATACAGATGTTATAATTCTGTGTCAGTATACTCATATAACAAGATAAATCCTCACTATTATAGACTTACTCCTTGGCTGAAAGGAGAGGCACAGCCAAATCATTCATCTTCCATTGACAGCTGTCTATAATAAAGATTCCTGAAGACAGTACTATATAATATATAATTCCTATATCCCTATATAATTCCGATTTGGAAGGGAAGTGGAGCAGGCAATGAAACAGACAGGGTCAAACACAACTTTTCTCACATCTGGCATACCTGCAACATTTTCAGAGGAGTAAAACCCAATTAATCCTGGTATAATCAATCAGACCTCAGTGCAGAGTGTACAGATCATCAGGGTGTGAACTGGGAGTTGAAAATGAGTAGGATGTAAAATACTTCCATCTGGTTATAAGAACTATCTTATGCCAAGGAGATCGCCTCTGGAGAACAAAATCACCAAAGCCATTCGCTTTGTGTTCATAAATACTTCCTGTATTTGTTTAGTGCTGGGTGCAGAGTGATTTTGAACATCAAGAACCATTTAATAGATAAACTGGCACCCTGTATCCATGCGGTTACCTGATGGTTAGCACTACACTTTAAACTACTAAAAATTCAATTTTCCAGGATATTAACAACTTGATTCTAAATCCTGTATCTCATGAGTAAGAAGTCACAGGATCAGTTGCAATAAAGTCAAGGGAACTATGTGACTAATGCTTACTCTTGTCAATGAGGAGCCCTCAAATTAAGAATTACCTATGTAACTTTTGCTGAGTTAAAGGGGGAGTCACAGGGCTAAATTCCCTTGTTTCAGCCTATACATGCAGAACTGACTGTTTTCAAGAAGCAGACAGTGGAAAAGACAGAAGATGTTTGTGTCATTGACAACTGCCTACATTTCAATTTTTTTTCTGTAATACCAGCAAAATTGACAACACTCAGGATAAGCAAAACACTCACAAGCCCACAGACATGGGAAGGACATACACTACCAAGTATTATGATTAATGCAGTCTGAATAGCTACTGTAATTTTAGTTAATACATTTAACAACCACTATGTCTATTGTTACTGTTAACTAGACAAAGTTATTGAAATGTCTGCATTACCACAATTAATTCATAATCAAACACTGTATACCAAATGAAATATATGTGACCTCAGTAGCTGCTCAGTACTCCATTCTGTGATCCCTGTGAGTCACCCTGGTGAGTTTTAGACTGAATTAATCTAACACATATTCCCCATGTTTCAGCTGTTATGACATCTAAGCAAAGGTATTTTGCATGAAGGCCTCCTTTACATCAGCCAGAATGTGCAAAACAGAATTCCACTGAAATACATTATCATTACTATTTAATGAAACGGGCATAATGAAATCCTTTTGTGGCCCAGGTATGCTTCTTGAAATCATCAGCTAGTCTGAGGACCCACAAATGGGAATGTGTCACATCATGGTTTTGTATGCCATTCTGTTAGATCAGGCTTTAATTCAAAACCCTATCCACACCTGATGGACAAACACCTGCAAGAATTTCTAGCTCATTGAATTTATTAGAGATGCTCAGAAGCAACAGTGCAGCTGAAGGGCCTAAGATAACATCAGACATAGATCAGTAAGGCTCAGTTTTCAGCTAAGGGCCAGACATGTAGCTCTTTGTTCTCCTCCGCTTGCCAAAGCCTGACAGAGACCACCGCTGGTATGGACTCAGGTTCACACTCTCAAGTAGCATTCACATAAATCTGCACCCAAAAATTTAATTTGACTCAATTCTGTCAAAATATGATGCTTTAGGAAGACATCTCATGGTACATGTTCTCCTCTTCACAATTTTTTTAAGTAAATGAAAGCAGGAGCAAAGTGAAGACGGAGTATTCATAGAAATACAGACCATAAGCATGGCTCAGTGAGAGAGATTATTCTGGATGATGCCTCTGCATTTGAACATTGACTCACCTGAAAATTTACAAAGCTCAGGAGAGAAGATGTTTGTTTTCTGAGCTCTGCCTTTAAAGCAATACCAAATTGAGGGAGCATATTAAAGCAATACATTAGAGGGAGGCAACTCTGGTCACAAGTCAGTAACAACCTGTAGGTGACCTTGGGTGACTGTCACAGGACAGCAAGTCTAGGTAGTCTAGACAGCAAGTTCTAGGTAGAATAGGTAGTCTCAGTCTAGAAGTGGTTAAGCATACTGTGTGAGTCTCAGAATCAGATACAAATGAATTTGGAAAGGAAGCCAGTTAGTTTAGAGACCTTCCAAAACAGTTCTCACAATTGCTAACGTGGATTGCCTATTGTTCAGTCAAGCAACAGAACTCTAAATGTACAGATTATGCACTCCTTCCCCTTTCATTGAGGCCTAATACCCTAAAACTAAGTCCAAAATCAGCTTGAAAATAAGAATAAAAGAAGTCTAAAAACATTAGTCTGGAGTATTTTACATGCAAGCAAAAATTACTGTCACAAAAGACACTGAGATTTTGATAAGATACTGCTGACACAATACACTAAAATGGTGGGAAATGACAAAAGAGGAGCTAATAGAATAGAGCCTTTCAACAACTGTAAACATTTATTTTTTTTTTAAAGCTAGAAATACCTTTTTTCTGTGGTAGTGTGGCCATTATGAGCATGTCAATGTAAACACCAGAAAAGAGAAACCAGCATGGAAACAAGATTGTAAGTGACTATATAATAAAACCCACTCCTTTCTACACATACATGTGCATTCATGCCTGACTGCTTTTAATTTAAATATAAGGAAAGAATGGCAGTCCTCTCAGAAGAGTGCAACAGAAAAGGAAGATGCTTTCCTGATGCCAGGCGACTGTTTACAGATTTCATCTCTTCCCTTCCACACTGAAATAAGTCTGAAAGGCTGAAGACCACCAATGAACAGACTGAGATGCCCACGCCTGTCAGACTGTCTGTGCTCTGCTCTTCTCACGCTGACCCTATTAGATCTGACTATTAAAAAGCAGCATTGGGCCATGTCAGCTCTTGGGTGGGAGGCTGCCAAGGCACACATCCATGCTGCTGGCTTTTCAAAGACTGATAATGATCCTGTGTAATATTTTTTTCCTTTACCCCAGGCAGCTCTGCACGGGGTCAGTTCTGGGGTGCTACATACTTGTCTTGCAGCACGAGGTGTAAAACTAAAGTTCTTATTGCTGTGGCCATTAAAAATCTCACAGCACTATTTACAAATATGGAAGCAATTGCGGCATACTGGAAGTGGCCAAACTGGAAATTTTCTTCTGCCAACATAAATCCTTCCACTGCAACTGAATCTGAATTTTTTTTTTTTTTTTCATCTTACAGCACAAACTTTAGTCTTGCTGTAAAATGCTCATTAGCCAACAAATTTCTTTACGGAGTAGCACTTGCTTTACAATAGAGGGTGAAAGGAAGTTTGCTTTATGGGTTGTGAGACAGTGAGGATACTTTAGGATGAAAGCTCCAACATATCAGTTTGCTAGAGCAGAAAATTAATAGAGATAGATTGGGTTTTAGTGGCATTTGAAACTATCTGCCTTTTCATCTACCAGCAGCTCTTCTTCTCAGACTGCCTGCACTGTTGTACTTTATTCTCCGACACATTGCTACAAGATGCTCGGATTTTTAAGTTTTTCCTGTTAATTAAAAGACTTGTCCTCCCAAAAAGCTGGGAAGAAGCTGACAGTTTCAATTTGACTTATGTTAACACAGCTTTCAGGTGCAGAGGTTTTTCCTCTACTTTGCTTTGAGCCTAGCAATTGAATTTCTGTGAATTTCCCTGTGCGATAGTTTGGACTAACGACAATTCCAGACAGCAGAAACAGAACTGCTTAGATCCCATTACAAAATCACTTCTAAACAAATCTGTAAAAGTCTATGATATAACAATTCATGGGTTATCACTGCACGATCTGCTTTACAACTAAAGGGAAAATAAACATATATGTTCCTTAGCACAACACAGCTGGATAAGAAAAGCTGCATCCCTTTGACTTGCACACCCTGCCACCATCCTTTACTTCTTCCTGTAGGACAGAAAGATGAGTCAAGTCACAATTGTATCCCAGTAGTGCCAAATCCTGTGCTTACAACCAGCTTGAATCCACAATTTGAAGTTCACAATGTGAAGTTGGTTGGTGCTGGTCCCTCACAGTAGGACAATGGATGTTGAGCAGGAAATGAACTCTAAGACAGAGATGCAGATTTGGCAGAGCACTCTTTGCTGAGCTTAGTGTCAAGATTTCCTAAATAAAGATGGAATTAAGCAGACTCCTGTCGGAGAAATATCAGCTTCAGAGAAACCTTGGTAAGTGGAGTTCTTATAGAATTTATCAGTACTTCATGCTATGTAAAGTGGAAAGTTTTTTATAAGGTTTCCATGCACGTGCTTATTCCCACAGTTATGTACTAATATTTTTTCTCATCAACTTGAGTGAGAGATGAGAGAAACTTCAAATGGCTCATGCAACTGAAGAGCACACAACTGTAGTCTACCTGGATACTTTCACCACATTTTAGTATTTTACAGCTTCCCTATAGATCCCACTGAACTTTATCAAGCCAGGATTCTAATTAACACCCACAACTTCATTTTGCTTTACCTGAGTCAGAAAAATGGATTTCTATCATTTGGCTTAGAGAAATCAGTGCTTTTCTTTTGTTTGGTTCAGCTTATTGCAATTATTATGGAAACAATTGCATCTCTTTCAAAAAGAGGACAAAGAGTATTCAGCAAAAAAGCACTTTGAAACTGTATTGCCTGTTTTTGAGTTACTGTTTGAGATCCTGATTCAAAAGCAAGTGAATTCAATAGCTTCTCAGTTTCAACAGTCTTTGGATCAGGTTCTAAATGGTTATTCTTTACGTTCCTTCTAGTACTGTGTCAGACTGCAGAGCCAAAAAAGAGAAAGAAGTTTATGCATTTAGCTTTGAATTTAGAATGGAATCCTAATTACTATTCACTTTCAGCTTAATTCCAGTCACAGAAAGTTTTTATCCTTAATAGGGGAGCAAAAGGTAAGCTGAGCCCTATCACTTCTCTAAATCTTATCCATACATCTTTCTGATAGAAGAACCAGTGCATGCACTGCCATCAGTACGTGTAATTAGTGGCAGTATGCACAAAGAGGTATATCCTAACAAGATGCTGCAAAAAAATGTGAACCAGTTATCCGTATACAGAAGCACATGAAAAGATACTACAGAGTGGCATGATTATATCCGGGTGCCTCTGCTATAAAAAGCATTTGTATTACCCTTACTTCTCTGAATAAATTCAAATGACAGCCCCATTTCATTTCTTCATTCAGTCTGGAGGCCAGATGGCATTAGAATCATTTACTTCACCTTGTTGTGCTTAATTACTACAATCAACACACTATTTTCCAAATTAATCATAACAAAGTAATTTCATTAGTAACACAGCAGGCTGTTGAATTATTAGCATCATAACAGTTTGCAAACAATTAAACTTTATTTGAACCTTAAAAATTTGCAGAGTAGAACATTATTATAAGATCTAATGGCAGTACCATACAAATCCAGAACACAGCAAATAATCAAGTAAAACTCCGTACAATGTGAGAGTTACAATCACCTTTTAAAAATCTGCTCTCTCACCGTTCACAGAAAGACAAGCACAATCTAAAGTGAACAAAGAAAATTAAGCGATTAGCATCTTCTACCCGAGCTCCGTTGAAGTTGTATTAACTGAGATTTTCTTATCCAAAAAAGGTTATGGTATTCGCACAGATTCGAAGTAAGCCATTCATCCGTGGTCCGTCGCTGGTTTATTCTGAGACATTACCAGTGAGTTTCAGGACACCTTTCGCGTTTTGAATTTAAGGCAGTTTATTTACTCTCCCCTAAGCAATAACTACTAAGCAGGGGGAAGCCCTAAAGGAGAACTACAGACAAAAGCCACTTGATGTCTCCGGCTGCCACCACCCAGGAAAGGCCGCGCCGGGCAGCTCTGTCCTTCATCGCTTGGCTAAGGACTCCCTCTCCTGGAAAAACGGCAGAAAAGGCGCGGGACAGCGCGGAGGGGGAAGGGGACAGGGACGGCACCGGGGTCCGCCTTCGCCTCCGCCTCCGCCCGTCCCACGAAAATCTGCTGCCACCCAGCGCCGCGGCCGCGCAGCGCAGGGGCCGCGCCGGGCCCTCAGCGAGAGCCGAGGGAAAGCACCGCATCCCAGCGGGCGGGGGAGGGTTTATTCCCTAAAAAGTACATGGTGCTTGCCGGTGGAATTCTGTAATTAATAAAAAGCCGTTTCGGTGGGCAGATTTATGGCGCTGCCATGTTGGCAAGGGAGAAGGAGCGTTTCCAGCCCCGCTATTAACGCTTCACATTCTGTACACAATCCACCGGCGCGCTTGACAAATTAAAGTAGTAAAAGATCTGAAGACTGTAATCTATCATTTTAATGCTTTGCTGATAACGCACGGAATCAATTCCAGTGACTATCTCTTTAAAAAAATTACAACAAAACTGTGTCCCGTTTGACGCCTATTAGAATTCAGTGTAACCAGCAAGTACCATACATTAGCTGACACAGAGCACAACAAAGCGTAGTTTACTACGAGGATCCAAATTCCGAGTTCAGACTAAGGTTTGCTTTTAACCCACAGTGTTCCCGGGGTTGGCCTGGAGCATAAACAGCACAAGTAACTACACGGGGACCTGCACAGGCTCAGCGACTCCCCAGGCTGGCCTGACCTGCCTCGGTGGCACATTAAGGGTCTCACAAATCAACAGTCTGGGAGGACCCAAAAAAGTTGATCTTGCATGCTAATGGTAAAGTACATCTCCAAAAGAAGAGCATGTCAAGTATTAACTCTGACTTGCCCAACCATTCTCCCACAAGTGGTAGTATTTTAGTGTACTTTTTTGTGTTTCAATCGATGTTTCTGATCAGACACAAAGTTCTGGCTTTGACACAAGAATGCAGGTGGCTGTTGCTAATCCACATAGGGTGAACATGAAGATCTCTGTTGCACAACCTGTGTCAGAATTACACATGCCAGCAAAGTATCCAGATTTAACTCTGCAAAAGTATCTGTAAGGTACAGATAAAATATTTCACACTACCACGGACAAAAATATTTTAACCTGCAATTTAGTTTGTGTTGACTTAGCAAAAATTGTAGGGTTTAATATATTTTCACAAATTTTCACAGAATTACCATATCCAAGTCAGAATGGCACCAGGGTAGTATTATCACACAGGCCCATTTTTTTCACCAGCAAAAGAATAAAGTCTTCATTGCGTGTCAACAAAATAGTAATTAACAATACAATATACTAAATATATGAGAAAAACAAATCATTGGCTAAAGCATAACTTTAAAACATCTGGAAACAGGGTATCCTGAAGACTTGAAATATTATACATTTATATATTTCAACTTTCTTATGAAACTGGACAAGATGTACAGTGAACATTAAAAGGTTAATGCATGCATGAATTGAGTAATAGTTTACCCTCAAAGCTCTGTTTAATTTTTCTGAATCAGCAGAACAGGAAAGGATAGAAAAATTCCCTGAGAGAACACAAACCTATGGCTTTACAGAGTGCTGCTAACATGTCAAAAAAAGAGCAACAGGCACTATATGGATGCTTTTGTCCCTTATGTTAATTACCATCTATTAATATCCTAGCATTACAATTCTATAAAAAGTGGCTAAGAAGAACATTTCCGTGAAGTTATGATCAATTACAGTTCATAATGTTTAATACACACAAGGCAACGATCTGACTACATTCACTGAAACCGCAAAACATGTACAGCAGAATCTTCTTCCAGAGGCTGGGTCTGTAAACTGCAGCTGCACACCACTCTTCATTTCAAGTGCAGATTTCTCCTGATTAGGGAGAGGGAAGTCGAAAGTTCATCATTAACCAAAAAACCTCAAACATGCATATCAAATCCTGTCCAAATATCCATCCCCTTCCACAGTTTTCTGCACAGACAGATAGATACATATTACTAAAGTAGCAAAACTAAATAGAAACAGCATCGATTTTATTTTGAAAAAAATCTGGAAAAGGAGCACAGTTATTAAATATATTATCTTTTGTACCCTGTGGTTTAATATTTCATATAGAATCCCAGAAAAAAAGAAGTACTTTAATTGAACCTTCAATATATTTTGCCATAATCTTTATGTTAACAGGACTCCTACAAAGGTTCCAGGAAAGACATACTTATGAAACAGAACAAGGGAACATATAAGCCATTACAGAAGATTGGATTAAAATGTACTTACCCAGGCCTCTCAAATATCATACATCTCCATTATGTAGGCTTTAGGCACCAAGCCAATGGTTCCCTTCATTTCTCCTACCCACCAGCCAAATCTATTGTACTCCTAATTGAAAACAATACGCAGTATTAACCTTTAGTCTGATATAAATGCAATAGAGTTTTGTATGCAACTCCTTATGGATGCTTTCTCTTATATACAGTTATAATGATTTCAACTGAAAATTAAAACATTTTATCTTTTTGTTGTAGGCATTCACATGCAGTTAGGCAAAGGCAGAAGCTAAATTTTAAAAAGGCCAGGCATCCTCAAGAAAATTTCTTAATTATGTCCACACTTCTCTAACACCTACTAAAAATAGCCAACCTCCTTATCATCTGTTCATCAAAAATACAAAAACCTTGTCTTTGTAACTAAAATCTAATACCACAACATTGACATATAACAATCAACAGGGATTCTTTTAATATCACAAGCTAAACCCTAAGAAACTTACCGTCAACTTATTTAAAAACTACTTCACTCAAATGTGAAGTGAACACTATAGATCTAATACATAATATTTTTCTATGGACAAGATCTACTATTGCTTTAGGCTTTGCAGAAAATTCTATAGCAGATCTCATATTCCTGACAGATGACTAATGTATTCCTGTTTCAAATATGTTTAGGCTTAGTGAGATAAATATGAAACAAAATGAATTATAATAGTTTAAAGAAATAATATCTTCCAAAAGCAGTACCAAGTAAGAGTACTGTGGTATTGTGGTATATAATTATTGTAAAAATAAAATAATGTAATACTGATATGTAATTATTGTATATTGTGGTACATAATTTTTTTTTCCTATGAGATATTTTAAGATCAATCCTAACAATGGGTCAATAAATTGTAACAGCTGGAATTCCACACACACATATATTGAGTTACAAATGAAGCATTATTAAAACAGAGACCATACTCAAAACTGAAAGATTAGTAAAATAGAAATTACTTTGGAACAAATATGCAAAATACAAAATACATAGATATCTCTGATAAGCAACATCTGCTTCCTGCTGCACTGCTCTTCTGATGAGAAGAGCAAACGGCTACTGAGATGAAGCTACTATTTTGAACTGTAGGCAAAGTTTTTTGGTTATAAATAGCCAAGTGGATCTTAAGGGTTAATGGTGTTTCATTAGAGCCCGAGCTATAATGATTTGCTGCTGGCATATTTTGCCTGGTCAAGAGTTCTCTGGGGTCCTATGAGGTACTTAGTGTACTCAGCTCTCTCTGTGCTTAACTATGATGGCCCGCTTTCATGTGGGTGTTTTTTTCTTTTTTCTTTGGGGGTTTTTTTGGGGTTTTTTTTTATGCTTGCATGCAGACACACAGAGTTTTGTATTTTCTAATTGTGGAAGGGTGAACTCCAGTCTTCAATTAAACATTTTTTTCCTTCGCTTAACAATGAATTGGGGATTTAAAAGATTCTCTGCCACTGTGCATGAAATACTGCAGTAAATGTGATTTAAAGGAAATCCACTTAAAAACCAGCAGGAAAACATTCATTTATTATGTGAACATGCAAACAAGAAAGCTGCAAAAATAACTCCACCTTCTTCCTCCTTCCACTGCAAAGCAGACTGTTGGGGATGGGTTTGGTCTTGAAAGTCTAGAGGTATCTGAACCTGATCTTCAGTGCACACTGCTCTCTGCGGAAGTTAATAACCTTTCCCATGGGGCTTCACATTACACCCCAAATCCTTAAAGCCGAAACAATACCGTGACACCGAGGTTTATAATCTTCCAGATCAGCCTGTTTAAAAATCTATGCTTTATCTCACAATACACTGTTTAAATATACAAACTAGATTTCAAGACTGAAGTGGGAAATTGCTGAAAGGAGCAGCACTCACGTATACTATGGAATCTCAGCAATAAATCTCTCCAAGAGAAAGCAACAAAAGATTTTAAGCTGCTACATGGAATTCGCACAGTGACTGACAAGAGTGATTAAGCAAGTTTTGCTAGACATCAGCCAAAAAAACAAACAATACATGAAATGAGGGAAGTGGCTCAGTTAAGCAGTCATTAAACTGCATATGACAAATGGCACAGAAAAAGCCTGTGGATTACATTATCCATTGAAAATGTTCCACTTAGCAACACTACATGGACTTAGAAACAATTGTTTTTAAAGAAACAATTCAGATAGCTCGAATTAAAATTAAAAGCATGCTGCTGTTTTGAAAACTTTCTGGGGTTTGCTACTTACTAATACACCACTTACTGCTCTGGCATGAAGCTAAGTGAGAAGATGAAATGAATGTTGATGTAACAGACTAGTAAACTAATTTAAGGATTTGCTGCAACCATTATACCATACAGACAATATTGCAACACAGAAGCCTTTACTTTACATTACTATTCTTTGCATGGGTCTCAAGAGCAATATGAATCCCAATTAAACTGCAGTCTATAGAAGTCTGAACAAAAATACAATGCAGATACCTGGCTACCAAGAACATAAAACCTTAATCTCTGGTTTTAGAATAATTAGATAGCACTCCCTTTTAAACTGATTAAAGTACAGACATTTCATTTTAAACTCCTAACCCCTCCTTCCTATCCTCAGTAACATGAAAGAGTGCTTAACTAGTGAGGCAGATAAGCAGCCCCCCTAGTCTTTTCTTGAAGTCACACATAAAATCCAAATTGATGTATTGTTTCTACCAATGCTTGCAATTATAAACTTCTTTGCAGCAATATAATTTCATTAATACACTGCTGTTGTGAGGTCCATATGTCTATTAATGCTGCTTAAGATGTGTAGAATAAAAGTCTGCAGTCCACATTTGTGGAAAATAGGGATTACCATACAGAAGGTTATGAATACAGTTAGGAGTTTTATATGAATAAAAAAGTTGGGAAACACTGTGCTTTTGCAAGCATTAGCTCCAGATCTCAGGTACCACTGGGTTTACCATCTGGTATCCCTCACTGCATTCAGCTCTTAATATCACTGCTAGCATAGGCAAGCGACTATACTTCAGAAGGACTGATAAAATAATGAAGAGTCCTTTAATCTACAGGAAACCATTGTAGTCAATTTATAAGAAATATTGCATCCCTTTGTAGGATGTGTAATTATTTTCTATTAATCATGTGCTATAAAGCTACATTATGTGGTTATTCTGTTATCACTAGAAAGAGGCCTGCAGTCAGCTCCTGACAATGTTAGGTAATTACTAACACAAAGCTTCTTTCTCCTTATGTAGAAATGCTATCAAGATCCAGAGGTGCTGTGATGCTCGCTGTATGAAAATAACTCTCCAAAGAAATTCAATAACTGCAAAATGAATTGCTCCAAGGCAAATAGAGGGATAGGAGAGGGGGGCAGGGCCAGATCCAGCCGCCCTGCAATGAGGAGAATGCACAAGTGTGCGGCCACGCTCTGCCATGTGACAGGGAGCACATTTGCCATACCAGGCAATGTTAGCAGGGCTGGGGGGAGGAGGGGGCCACCACCCCCCCCCCCCCCCCGGAAGACAAGCACCAGGGCAATGGAATATATTATGCCAAATAATATGAAACAACAACCTTAACAAATTACCAAATTCTTTCTAAGCTACTTCTGCATTTCCACTGTCATAAAGTGGATTTTTTTTTTTTTTAACCCAGCAGAAATTTATTAACCAAAGTGAAGTGATTTCGGAGGGCAGGAAGGAACAAGCTATGATTTAACATGCTGGCAAAACACTCTCTGCACAGCATGCTAGATAAAGAGGGGTAAAAATCACATCAGGATTTACAGGCTCCTTAAATGCTCTCAACTGAATATACTGTGAGCAAATGCTTCTCCTTGTCCCCATCCCACCCATTCCACTGCACTGATGTCTAGGTACCCATGACTTCATGAGACACTGATCATAAAACCTTTTGTACTCGGGGAAAACACAATAGTTAGCAATACACTCACTGTTTTCTGCAGATATTTAAATCCAAGATTTACTCCTCTACAGAAGAGAATTTTGATATTTTGACATACAAAAAGAGAATTTTTATACTTGAGGATTTCCAAAGCAATTGCTACCTTTATAACAGTTCCTCTGCCTGTATGAGATTCTTAAGATGCTTTGCACCATATAAACTTCTACTGACTTCAGCAAAAGTTGAGAACATCTAGTTCTTGTGCAATTAGTCTCCATTGTTGAATACATATGGTATGTTTTTTTCATGTTTGTGGTGTGGGGTTTTTTATTTGTTTGGTTTTTAAAAGAGTTGCTGAAAATTATCATTGTGTCTCAATGCCTTGAAGAAAAAAATAGAGTTGTATTTTAAAAAACCCACAACCGAACTATGTGAATTCCAGATTTTTCTCCTTCCTTCTAGTGGCACTGTAATACTAACTTATGGGCTAAATACCTGCAAACTTTAAAACTGAAAAACAAAATGTATCTATAGTACCTTGTTTGGGGTTAAAATAAGTAACCTCTACTATCAAGCTAAATATGTGCCAGAAGCAGGGATAAATTTTTTGCAAAGAACATCCTAGGGTGCAATTTTGGCAAGATAATAGTTTAAAACATCTCAAATTTATCCAGGAGAGTCATACTAGCTAAAAAGTTTTAGAACTTCCTTTGGTGTAATTGTTGAATGATACACTATCAACCAGGGAGCAGTTTTGGCACAGAACAGCATTTACTCTAAAAGCAGAGAATGACAAATGTCTTAAATAACTGAATGAGACTTCTTCACAGGTACTAGAGTTGTTTTAAGACAGCAATAAAATGGTCATCTTTAAAAATATAAGCGCCAGATTTATTGTATGGTTGTGTTATTAGGTTTTATTTCCCACAATGACATGAGAGAAAATATACAGCAATTAAAGATTTCCAATATAAATCACAGTAAGCAGACTGAGTTCTGAACCAAAACTGCCCCCAGAAAACACCCTGGAACAATAGAAGGGCCATTTTATTTTCCATTAGATGACATGTGGCCAATTTTTTTTCTAATCTGATAGGCAAAGGCTTACACATTATCAGTATCCAAACCAACAGAGCTAGAGTCACTTTGCTTTAGTTCTAACCAACCTTCTATTTAAAGGCTTTCACTACTGTCTTTAGACATATACTTACTGTTCTCCCACCTCCACTTTTAGTTAAGTAAAGATTAAAACTAAACAAGCCAGGAAATGGGTAATGTACAACTGAGTTTTGCATTTTAGTTTTGATCAGAAGCATCCCACTGAAGTGTCTCTCCCAAAGCTCCCACCTTCCCCCACTGGCTCCCTTTGCAGAGCCATCAGCCTCAGAGCACACACACTACATTTATTTCAGATGAAGCTAAAATGGAAGATGCACTTGAACACTCTCCAACCAATAATGTGTTCTCATTCCACAAAACCAGGCTAGACCTCTTTGGACATCAAACAGCTTTGAAAAAGCATGGTGTAGACACCAGGGCTCAAGCACTGAGTGTTTCACTCGGCAAATCTCCTCCTATTGGTACTGCCTATTAGCTAGAAGAGCCATAGGCAGTATGGCCAGGGAACAGAAATTATGGATTTCAGTACGATCAGCCAGAAAACAACCTGACAAAATAAAACACTCAGAATTTTAGTACGTCTTTCATATCTTTTGGGAAAAATACTGAATAAATACATTTTATTAAGATTATACAGCTAGTGAACAAAATGTTCACAGTGATTCAGAAACAGCTGTATGGTTAAGTTGCACCCTTATTTCACAAGCAATAACCTGAGCTGTGGAGATTCTTTGTTTGGTTTGTCTTTTTACTAGGCAAAAAATACAGGTTGAGATGTGAGCATTTTAACATTTATGGTATTGAAAGAACAAAATAATCTGCCACACATGAAACATATAACTGCTGAATATAGGGTAATCTAACCAAGGTAATGCTCTACTTTCATGAAAAATTCTGGAGCAAAAGGTTGTCATAGATGAGGTTTCTATGAATCATAAATACCAGAGTGAGCAGCACTGGTGTGCAATGAAGTAATAACAATTAAGGAGAGTTCCAGTTTAAGATATAATTTCTGATTTTGAAATATTTTCTATTTTAATACAAATATAAATAAGAAGTATATTAAATTAGTTTAATGTTAAGAAATGTCAGTAATTCTACTAAGCAGATGCCCACTAACATCTTGAGGTAAATTTTCACTCTTACTTGCATTTGGCTGGTGAAACCATGGAACTTCATAACACAAAACATGCACCTAAAGCAAACGCAAGTACTGCAAGTGTTGCACTTGCATAAATTGTGCATACAAAACTTCAGAAAAAAAATAGAACTACCTCCATCCACAGTTATCTTTGTTTCTGGAAATTGATTTCTTGAGCAGTGCTATGGAAGATTTATAAAAATGATTGCTATACTATGGTCTGTTTTCCCATTTATCACGTGGGCTTGAAAGCAAAGGCAAGCCCATAAATGACAAGGAGTTAAGAGCAATCATCCTTTTAGAAAACAGGACTACAAAGTATTGCATTTCTAACAGTCAATATTAACTAAGAAATGCTATTAACAAGTCTCTTTATCAGTACAGCTATATTTTTTATTACAAAATGGAATGAGGGTATATAGTTTTCTGAAAGTTCACATCATTCATAGCATAAGTGATAAAAGCCACTTGAAAATTCAAGAATATTATAAATTAAAATAACAGTATTAGCATGAGTATATCTCTACAGATACATCGCTCAATCTATCTGAAATGTTAACTACGTTTTAAAATAAAGTTAACAAGTACTATTGTGGTAGTTCTATTAATTCTGCTCAGATTAAAAACTCAACTTTTGAGGGAAATTTGGTAGAAAAACCTAGAAAAAGGTTGTGAGGGTTTGGAGGGTTTTTTGTAAAAGCCCACAGGACTGCTGCCACACAAACCCCACAATTGACATAAATATTTAGAAAATAGCTTAAATAGTTTTTGAATACACCTTTAAAACAAGAAAAACATGCTTTTCTACAGTAACTGCACTAGTTGGACATAGGTCAGAGTATGAGCTCATGCTCATTGCAATAACACTGAGTTTTGATGCTCATTTAAAAGCAGATTCTGGGGATTTGTCTTTGCATAATACTCAGCTATTTTAGGAAGTAAACACTGCCAAACTGAAACCATGCTCATTTGTCTGAAAGACATTTACCTAGAAACTTACATGGAACATATTGCTCCTCTTGCTTTATTTAAAGTCTATAAATGCCCAAATTTGCTAAACTGGCTCATAATTACTTCTGTTATACTAATGATCTCATTTCTTGGAAACAAATTGTTGCTTTTCTCCTAATTTCTATACAGGTATGAGGAAAGCTGGTAAAAATATGTTCCTTTGGTGTAACTATTGCTGAGAGAGATTAATATCTATCTTATCACGTTCATCAGAGCAGGCATTTATATTTCACTGTAAAACAAAGAACTATTACATGTTGCACAAATATGCTCGATATTTTGTTAATGCTTCACCCTTCCTACTATAACGTGGCTATACCCATACTTACTTCCTTATCAGCAAAATGTGATTTTCAGGAGTAATGTTCCTGGCTGACATATGATAGAAAGGCAATAAAGCCACAGCTAGGTTCAGCTGAAGCTGAATTTATGACACCATTTTGGATGCATACACATCGCCCCCCTGTCAGTACCTGCATCTCTCATTTTCAACCACTAGATGGTGTAAAAAAATAAAAAAATTGCCTAGGATTCCTGCCGACTGCCACAAAATCCAAATATTAATGTAGTGGATTAGGAAATATTTCAGAAGAAAAGTCTTGACCCACTTCAGGATGGTTAGGCTTACTTTTCCTTTGGTTATATTTTCCCTTACTGGACAAAGAGCTCATAAATGATTAGACCTTGAAACTGAATCAAGTGGAGGGTTAAGATAGATAATTCGCTGGCACTTTACTCTCCAAGGACCCTAAATTCCAAGCTGACAGTAGTGGCCAACACTCATTTTTCTAAAAAAGCTGTAACAATCTTTAAGCGAAACAGGGCTGAATTTTCTGGGCTGTAGTTTGGAGTAGAAATCATCCCTATAGAAAGAGGCTCTATATATCTGGAGCAGCAACAAGCCGGCTTCAAGGACCGATTATGGATTAATCATGGCATGGCAACAGGACAGTTGATATACAGAGGACAGCTTAAGCTACTGTTTTTCTATTTTGCTCCATTTTAAAAATTACATTTCTCACTCTTTTGGGGAAGGAGTAGCAAACAATTTTTTTCACCTACAAGCTGAAGATCAAGATTTTATAGTCCCCATAATGCGCCCGAAGAGCACAACCCACAAAGAGGCCAAACTTGCACAGTGGAATCTATTCGCTCATGGGCCTTTCGGGGAGAGCAAGAGGGAGAGGAGATGGTTATTTTAAATTAGTACAATTCTTCAGTGCTGAATAACTGCTGAAAGTTTGCCCAGTCCACAAGCTTTATTCAGCCTTTAGTAATGCAATTCAGTTATTAGTTTAAGCGAGAATGAAATACCTCAAAACACATACATGGTCAAATTAATATTAGTAATACATTTTCTATATTTTTGTATAGGACTTTCCTTCTATCCATAAACCTTAAATTTATTTAAAACATAATTTAGCATCCAGAAATGTAGTTAAAGATATCACAGAAGATTTAAAGCAACTGTGACAAAACTTAATTTGAAACTAGGACAAACAGATGCCTTTAGCTTTCATACACCTACTTGTGTATTTCAGTGACCTACAGTATGTTTTGTACTAATTACACTGAACGGTAACTAGATAGACACATATTTTATAAAGTAGTTTTTTTCAATGAGAACTTTTAAAGTTCAGCTTTTTTTTCTAATACGTGGGGAAAACGTATTAGAAAAGAAAAGAAAGAAATTTCTTCTGATTAATTGTTCAGAAGTTGATTTCAGTGGACCATGAGATATATATTTTAACAGATGTTTTGTTTTTGTTGGTGAGGTCAAGGAAAAAATCTGAAAATTAACCAACATTAATACAGAATAAAACTTCATGCCTTTACTGTTTAGTGCAAATTCAGATAAGAGAAATTCTATTTCTCATTTGCTTTGCAAACAGAAATGTAATAAGAAATGCCCAAATCTGTCAGAGCAAACAAATCTGGAATCTGAGCTCTCAGAACAATAACAATATACATACAAAGATGAAAGCATAGTTCAAGAAAACAAACCATCTTCTGTAGCAAGATCCCAAAAAAGTCAGAATCAGCAGGGTCAGGAACATAAAACAGGAAACAAAAAACATAATATACAAAATAACTTAAATTTCTACAAGGTTAACTTCTATAAGCAGAAAGTACATTGTCTCCTGTTAAGTCAGTTAACAAACGGTAGCCAAGATTTAACAAGTAAATAAACATGCTTTAAAGTTAATTCCTGTTACATGGCTATGTTTTAATTGTGATTATAGTTCATTTGACAAAATAATTAATTGCAGTGACTATCTGATCGCAGACAAAGGATCTGAAAGGGAGTGCCAATTTCCCCCCACAGAACTGTGGGAATGTGCCCTTGTGCCATAGCTCTCTTTCTACAACCACGTAGCCCCAGTAGTGTCTCATACCTTGCTGATAATGTAGATAACGTCACCACGTTTAAATGTCAACTCATCAGTTTCATCTCCTGTGCAGTCCCACAAACCTTGATAGAAATTGGCATAATCGGTATTTTCACTGTCTGCAAAGAAAACAGCATCTAATTGTAAAACAACCAAGATTGAGGATAACTAAAGTTACTCTTTAAATCTCCAGATAGTACAAAACAATTTATAAGCACACATTTCTTATTCTTCTTTTCAGAAACAGCTCCTTCCTGCCATGAAAGCAAATGAAAAATAAGTTTAATGCACAAGCCGTTCACTGGCAAGTTGCATCACTAAGAGACATGTAGCTACAGGTTTTCAAAGCATTTTTCAAAGCTGCAACTTAAAGCAGCTATTTTTCCTCTGCCAGTATATTTCTAGCAAGCCACATATGTATCCCAACTTGAAACTGATAAAACTGCTAGAATATAATTAATAATGATCAGTGAAAGGAAGCTAAAGTATTTTGTGATACACTCCTCCTCTCTCCTGTTCCAACAAAATTAAATAGCTTCTCTGAGAACCTTTGAGATAATCTTTGATTCTTCCTTCTGAAATATTGGAGAACTTGGAAACTGCTGCTGAAGCTGCATTTCAAAAATATTTGTGTCAGCTCCAGTTTAGGACATTAAGCCCTGGCTAAACGTGCAAGTACACTACAGTCATAAACTCATCCTTCTAACAGCATAAGCACAATGGATGTGCTGTGTTCAAGCTGCCATACAGACCATTAACTGATTGATTATTTAGCACTCTTTGCTCTGTAATACGGCAATAACACAGTAATAAATGCTTTGTCATACATTTACAATACAGAGTACATCTACTGAAACACAGCGCTCACACACAGTTAAATACACTGGGTGCTTCTGTTGCACTGCAAACTATTTCCTGTTTTTAATTCCATGAGAATGGAGCGTGATGAGTTAATGCAAAAAGAATGTAAGCAATACCACTAAGATGACCGGTTACATTATGTATACACTAACCAGACAGAATGTATATGTACTAATAATTTACATCACTGGAAAGCTATCTTCTAATTCTGATAACATAAATATCACCGAACTGGCTGGATCAAGGCTGTCATCTTAGTTTTGTTATATGATCCTTGAACTGTAGGCTGGCTGGTTATTCCAACATACACCAGTTACATTTGCATGTCATTAGCACTCTATACCATTTATTTATAGTGGTATATATATATATATAATATATTATATATATTATATATATATATATTTATTTATAGTTTACAACTTAACCATGATTGGTTCATTTTATTACCAAAATTCCTGCTAAGATAGAAAGCATCACACTATAAAAGAATAGCAGTATTCAACTTGTGTTCTTCTCTATTTTGGCAAATACTTAGATTTTAATATGCTCTGTATAAGCAAGAAGAGCTGGTTTTCTCTTTCACCATTTCAGCCAGTGTTCTCTGATATCTTGGCAATACTGTCATAAGGCTAAATATTCACAATTCAAAGCTGCTATGCCAGTCACCCACCATTTAATTTTCCATAAACTGGTGATTAGGAGCTACGACTGGTAGTGTAGCACTAGGGGGCGTTCTGGCTGCCAGGGCCCAAAATCTTCTCACCCAACAATTGATACCCACATGAAAGCTCACAATTATTCAGAAATAAGAGATTTGTTTATTTAAAAATGCACAGACATAATCATTTCAACATGAAGACATCATCAGTTTGGAATGCTGCACCTCCAAATTTTGGCCCTTCCTATTTTTCCCTTCATTTTTCACCAATTTAGCATTAGACAATTATAAACAGTAACACAGGTTAGAACGAAATTAATTTGTGATAAATATTAAATGAGAATCTCTCCTTGGTCCTTTCTTACTGTACTGATCACAGTTGCCAGCTTTGTTGTAAATGATAACCTAAGTCCATATGAGAAAAAAAAATATAACTCTTTTGGTATATCCCACCTCTCAAATCTTTCATCAGTTGGCTCATTGATTTTGTTTAAAACACAATAATCAGGACTTTTACTTCTTCAGAATATCAGTGAAAGAAATCATGACTTTTCACACTGACCTTCACCACTGAGCTCTGCTCTTACCTTTATGTACCTGAAGTAACTCCTGTTAACACTAAAGTGAGTTGCAACAGAAGACACCCAACAGCAGGTGAGACATGTCTCTCCTTTTGTGCTTATCATGAATATTTAATTTTTAAAGTAGAATGCAACTCAATTAATAACGTGAACACACTGGAAAGATGCATTTTTAAATAAGCTTATTGCAACAGTGACGATACTGACCAAAGACTAACCATGGCTCTGTGCCCTCATTTGTGAATTCAATGTAAGATAGGATTGTTTAAATCAGAAAGCCACATTTTGCAGAAAAATATATACCAGTATACCATGAGCACAGAAACAAAAAACATGGAAACAAAGTGGCAGTGTAAGTTTGTGAACAACTATGCTGGTCTTTCAATAAGTGTTAATTTCAAATCTGAAATCCCCTCTCATGCCCAACAGCACAAGTTTCTCCAAATTCTCTAAGGGCAACTAACTATACATAAAAGAATTGTAAATGTAACTTCAGCCATTATACACCTAAAGTGAAAAAGGCTTCATAAAATGATTCATAGTGCTTACAAACACAGGTGTAGAATGTAGAAAAAGAAAAAAGGCTGCCAAAACCTCTGCAAAACACAAGCCCACACATCCAAAATTTGGTCCCTTTCAGTTTGAGAAGACCTTGGCAAATTTCCTTTTACTGCCTCTGAAGACTGGTATAAAAAAAAACCCAGGAGGTTTGAGTAAAGGAATTTGGTATTTATATAGCAGTGAAATAATGTGAAGCTTCTTAAACACGTGTAGTACCTGAAAACAGATGGATTTAGCATCAAGAACTTATGTGCCTGTGACAGTTCAAATTCAAAACGCATTGATTTGCTGGTGTTACTCTTAGAATTACACTGTACTTTTAAACACTTTAGAATGTTGTGTGCCTTAAAAATACCATGATGACTTAATTGCTAAATGGAAGTGTGTCACATTTTGAAGGTCACTTGGCCACAAATAGAGATGATAAAAAAACATGAAGTGTGTACCACTACCTACCCACTGCTTTTAAGACCACGAATCCCAACAAATGGGTCAGTAGAATTTTGGATAGGTTGTTTCTCCAGAAAATATTTCTTTCATTCCAGGACAACTACCTGAATGACCTACTACCCAACAGTTTCCAGCACGCTTCCTAAAAGAATTCCTTGTGGTTTACTTCTGCCATCTCTGATTTTCCAGTAACAATAATAGGAACAATGGATATTTTTGTTCAATATACTGATGAAAACAATTCAGAGTTGTTGAGACAGATCAAAAGGCAATGGCTGCCAGCCTCTCTAATGGTAGTCTCAGACTGCTTATTTCACTGAAAAATACTGGCATCTGACAATACATGCTTGAAGAAAGAAAGGTGCACAGTTCAGGTAAAAAAAAAAAAAAAAAACCTGACAAATATATCACTCAAGCATGCATCTTAAATATTAGAGTATTTAAAACTTAGGAACTCCCATGGATTACTCAAGGGAGGGAAATTATAATAATATTCTAAAAACCGCAATAGACAGAAGAGAAGAACCAAACCACAACTTGAAAAACAGATTAATAATATATATTTCAGAGGGATTTAAGTGTGCGGTTCCACTGCAGCCTAAGCCAGTCTAACTAAGGTTGTTTAATTTCTGCTCCCTACATTGTGAAAATTTTTTGCAATTCCCATTTCTGAACATAAACCTGACAGAACACTAAACTGACCAAAACAAAAGCATGAATTACAACCTAAATGTGAAAATGCACTACATAAGACATTAGGATAAATGCAATTGTGCCCAATTTCCCTCAGTCGTCCATTTTAACACTGATGGCATGTAAGTTAGCAAACTCCAATATGGTAGTGATTTAGAGCCAGTAGTTTTATTATTTGTTTGCACATTCCTTGTGGAATGAAGGAATACATGTGAATGTTTTCCATTCACAACTGTGGTCCACTGCCTAGTATATTAAACAGCTTGCCATTCTGACTCATATTCCTAAACTCTTGGTAAGATTTTTCATAAGTTAGTGTCAGATTTGAAGATTACTTAACAACATTTGAAGAAAACTAACTGTAGTCCTTTTTTGTAATGAAGTGCTCAGTATTTACCACAGTGAAGGCTTAAAGATGGAGGTACAGCAGAAGTTCAAAAATAACACTACCAGAATGAGTGTGTTACACAAGTGATCTAGACTCTTGGTTTTGAGTCTCAATCACCAAACAAGACAAGTTCTTAACAAGACAAGTTAAAGATTCCAGATATTTTTTAGTTCTGATGTTGTCCTAAGCTTCAAAAAATGCCTGTTACTTACTTGCCCTTTATCCCACAGGCCAGAAAACTTATAAAATAAAGGCAAAATCACTGTAGTGTATTTATTTGGACTGCAATCTATTCCAAGATGTTTGGTTTAATCTTTTTCACTTCCCTTCTTCTGTTCCTTACCCTAAAATCAACATATTTACACTGACAAAGAAAAAAAAATACACTTACTTAAATAATGATTGTGGAAATGATAATGGGTGGACAGTCATAACAAAAAAGGCCTAGCAAGCCATATTATATAACTGACACTGCTTTGGTATTTTTAAATTATTAGGTCACTAGCAATTAATGCAAACCTATCCAGCAGCAAGATCAGCACCAAGAACAACAGAATAAAAAGAACTAGAGTCTGAAAGTCAATTGAAGTAGAAATATATTGGGGCAAGAAAAAAGTAGGGAAGGAAAAGAAAATTGTTTTGCACTAATCAGCTTGAGCTCACAGACAATTTGCAGAATATTTTCTGTGAGTTCAGGTTTAGTAAAGCTAGGCAATAAATTAAACTTAAGAATGTATGCCCTGTTTGTGTAGAAAATCATAAAATATTCTCGAGTTGTGTCAGATATTTATGATGTGATGCATATCAGAAATAGTCATGTCAACTCAGCCCTAAAAGTCAAACAAATTTCCAGTGTTAAATAGTGAACTATGTAAGATCAGATCACAAAACTATTGCTTGAAATGAACCTGACATCTGGGGGAAACTGCGATGGTATTTTCAATGACATTACACAAATACTAATAAGACTGATAAGGCTGTTCTCATAGCAATTTAAATTTTTCAAAATTGCAGATGCTATGGTTTTGGTTTTTTAAAAGTATGACCAATTAGAACTCCAGGAAGGTACATTAGTGGAAAAAAAAAAAATGCTTATAAAGTTGGCAACTTTATAATTGGATTGACCCCAGGCTCCATTATGACAACACACTCTTATAATTACAGTAATGTCTAAATGAGTACTAAATATTAAGGCTGTAATGAGTCATGTTGTTTTACACATGTTTTTAGCAGAGCACAATGCTAACAGCATCTGATGGCTTGGTTCTTGTTTCCTTTCCAAGAAAAGCAACCCAAAACTCCTCACAGCAACCTGTTCCTGGCTTTCCTGTATGGGTCAGGAAATCAGGCCTCTGTTTCCTCTCCACATGTTGCAACAGGAAGAGCACTGCAGAGCTACTTCCTAAAGGAACTCCTCTTGCACACCCCTTCCTTGACAGCCCTGAAAGAATTATGTGTATTATGTACGATGGGGGAAGGAGAGCCAGATTGCATGTCAGTGCAGGTCACAGTTACAATGCAGCAGATCTCAGAAAGGTGTAAGGTCTGATAAGAAGCGAGTCTTCTCTACTTGCTGTGTCAAATCACCAACAGTTTATCTAAAGGTCTGTGCCCTTGAAGGACAAAAATATATTGTTTTTAAGCATAACTGGAAATACCTTTCTGTCAAGAAAAGTTGTCTAGCTATGTGACTTTACATGGTGCATGCAGTTATTTTTCCAGTCCCGGAGATAATTAGCACAAGGGCGCTTTGCCAAGCTAAAGCTGAGAGAATATCCTTCACAGCCTTTCTGGGCATTTGTGTCCTTTTCCAATTTTTATGCTGCTGTCACTGGACTCTGGCATTTCTTACCCGATTCATTTGCTTTCTCTGGTAATCATATGCAATGAAGATATGCATGGCCAACATTTAAACAGGCTGCAGATCAATTAGTGGTCTTAAGTTTATCTGATTTTTATCAAAGAAGACAGAGCTTTGGGTCGATTGTCAGAGCCTGTGTCAAGTTGACCTTTTCAGAGATGTCTACATTGCCAGTCCCTTGGGCAACTTGTTGTCCCCTGTTAGTCTCTGAATGGCAGAAGTCTGTTCTGCTCAAGCACAAAGTATACACAGATGTCTATATTACATTCTTATAGGTTTGACAGCAACTGCATGTTGTATCTATAAACTGTCCTTTAGCAGTGACACTTCCTCAATGATGATAAGCTAATTTATGCAACTAAATCTCCTTTGTGCAGAAATGAAAGCTAATTGAGTCATTACAAAGTAATTCAGGAAGGAATACCTTGTATAAATTGGCTTACTTTATAAATCCTTCTCAAGTGGTTTTCATGCATCCTAAGTGGTGCTTAAGCAGTTTTGCTGCCATCATACAGCCGGGTAAAAAAGACAGCTTTACAGAGCTATAAAAACATTATTTTAAAACAGCAAATGGAAGAGAAAAGAATATAAAGGTAAAAAGAAAGGGTATACTCAAAATACAGAGGAAAGGTTTTAATTACCTGAAACAGCAGTAACTTCCTCCTGGCTCTCACTGCTTGGCACTTCAGCTTTTGAAGAAAGACGTTCTTCTGCAAAACACATAACTGCAAATGAAATTCTGAAGGGTAGCCTCAGCTGACAGGAATTACAGCCCACATCAGCCTGAAAAACACACTCTTTATTTCCAGATTGTAAGCCTTGTTTACTATTTTGCACTTATACAGAAGTTGGAACATTGTTATTTCTATGGTTTCCGCCATCCATCCAAACACCCCAAGAGCTTTCTTTCAAAATCTCAGTTGTGAACATCTGTTTCCTTTTTCACTCTGGTCTGAATACAGTCATATAGAGCTGCAGTTCTGCTGTTTTTCAGTCATTCTGAGACAATTAGAATGAAGGTCCTCTTCTGCTGCATACATTTCTTACCAGAAAAGGATAAAGAAAAGGAAACCAACGTGTGAAAAAGTATCCCCAGCCCAAGCAATAACTCAGAGAGCAGTGCAAAATGAAGGATGACGACACCTTCAGCACTGTCCTACAGACACATTAGTTCAACACCTGCATGATGGGAACACAGACACTGCAGATACCATGCCCTTCACTGCTCCTGCCTACTGTGTCTGACCATGGTTTTAAGCAAGCCAGACGCTATCAAATGACTTAGTGCAAGTTTAGGAGACAAGAAAAGAGAAAACCTGGCAGTGATCAGCTCTAAAGCATGTTTTCTGGCTAGCAGGCTTGGAACACTCTGAAATCCCCACAGGCAATTTCAAATAATGTGCTTCATACTCCCTGTCTGGCCCAGACATTGAAGTCATGTCCAGACCCTCACTTGAGTAAATCCACACTCCACTAAGTACAGGGACACCAGATCTGCTCCTCGCATTTCCCAGTCAACAATTCTGTTGATGATGTAAAAAAGGGGAACAAACTTTTATCTGAATACTGTCTTTAGGTTCATAAGGAAGTAGAAACAAATTTATCTTGGCATTTACAGTGTATCAAAACTGACAAGGCTGCTGTACTGAATGAGGAAATAGTATATTGATAAACCCACTTCTCAAATATGAATTGGACTTTTAATATATCTAAACTATCTGGCTTTGCTACTCATCACATCATATTTTTAAGATACACATTTCAACAACTAATTTTGATATTTTACTAATGACAGACAACAGATAAAGCACTCACAGTGTTTAAAATGTTCCTCATTGTGCAACTCTTATGTAATTGCCCATTTAATTTGACAAAGAGTGAGTTTTATATCAGGAGTTCAAAGGATTTTTTAGGCTTGTAAAAATTTAATCTATCCACAAGACTGTTCCTGCAAACATTAAAGCAGATGTTTAACGCACAAGAGTAGACCTGTTGGAATGAGTATGCATAATTGCTGCTAACCTCTATACACAGTCCTACAAATATTGCAATTGCATCATAAGAGTCACTCTACAAAGAGCTTTGAAATTCTGCCCTACTAAGCCAGCAAGATTTTTTGTTCTTGAATCTTCACTAGTTAAAAATCTGGTCAAGAGTAATATGAACTATTTTGTAAGCCAAGGTAGGGGGGAAAGAATAGGAAAAAAAAAATCTAGCAATAGAACAGGAGAAATCTGAAGTCGTAGTGCACACAAAACACTCTAAACTATGTACTGCATTCAGATGTTCAAATGTATTCCCCTACTTGGCATTAACATTTGTCACACATTTCCAAGTATGCTCATCTGTTTATTTTAAGAACTCACAATTGGAGCATAAATGGCAAAAATGCATCCCTATGTGCTGTCCAGAGCACTAGGAGGCACTGATATTCTGTGGGTTCCCTACCATAGTTACACCCCTTACAGGGAGTAGTACCCCAGTATCAGTATGCTCCCTTTTCCCAGAAAAAAAAACACCTCCATACAACACACATGGTATTATATTATTCTTTCATTAAGCAGATGTTGATATTACATGTTACTGAATGTTTGGACCTAAATCAGTTGCTGTGTTGAATGTCCTATGGATCTTAACTCTATCACTTGTCATGGTCATCAGACTAGTTAAACTGAGGACTAACTCCAATAGAGAGCATCTCAACTAAAGCAAAGCAGCAGCAGAGGTTTGAACAGAGTCTTTTGTAAGGTACAGCTGAATACATGTAGACTGCATTGTGATTTCACAGAGAATATTTAGATTATATATAGTCTTCTGAAAAATAGAAACAAGAACTGACCAAATCTGCATCTGAAGATATGAAAATGTCTGAATCAAAGCTCTTTGAATTCCAAAAGGTGTCAAATTCAAGCAAAAACTCACCATATTTGCATACTGGTTTGGATCTCAACCACCCCCACTTATCCCACCTTGCTTTACATTACAGAGTTGTCACAGAGAGGACAAAATTTCAGATACAATCACACCGGAAGAAGCACTCCAGAAGCATGCTGGACATGGTCCAGCTGCTAATGGGCATTCACTCCATGTTTCCAGGCTGAAGTGACCCCCTAGGAAACCTCCTCTGAAACACACACAACAAACATCAGGTCCTTGGCACAAACTTCTGCTTTATAGATATGTTGCAAATACACACTATTTGCTAATGCAATCATGCTAGGAGTGGAGCAGTTGTAGTAGGCTTGGCTTAGGGTGGTAAAAAAGAACCTGTGGTTCTTAACTCATGTTTTCTGGTATTATGGCCTGAAGCAGCAACTATGTGCAGGCGGTGTCCTTTAAACACAGCAACCTCGATTACCTCAGGAATTACAGCTGCAGTCTGATGCAACATGCATAACTTTGTGTTGCAACATGGCATAGAGTCAAAAGATGAAAAATTAAATTAAAAAATACAGTAGAAATACTTCTTGGTTTTTTAAGATCCTGGGTATAAGGAGCCTTTAAAATAATCTGTCCCAGTTTTTCCTCAGTAATCTTCTTCAAACCATCACTATCACTGTAGAGAGAAAATATTCTTTTCCACCTTCTAACTATGTCAAAATGAGATTAATCTGCACTAATCAAGCCAATGAACTCTTCCAGAGCTGTAGTTCCTAAGAAGCCCTGAGATACAGTTTATGCTCCATACCATACTGATACTTAGAGACCTTTACAGCAAACAACCTACAAAATTCTTGTGACAATGCCACAGGAACTAACTATATTTGCTGAAGGGGGTTTTTCAGTTAGTCCATTAAAGTTGTTGAAAATAATTTACTTATTCAATTTGCAGTTTGAAGAAAAAACAGAAAATTTATCACCGAATCACATACGATTCTACCACCCACAAAATTTAAAAACTGAACAATGAATTCTACACTTGATGAGGTTTTTAATGAATCCTGTATTTTTTTTCTTTGATTTCTTTTTCTTAAAGGGAGGAAGGAAAAAAGATTGGACTACTTGAGCATAAAACGGATAAGAGTTTGGCTTGAACAGTGCATTCCTCCAATGGAATGTGGTATCTCCATGATAAACATGCATAAATTTAGCTGTTTCCTCTACTAACATGTTACCTAACCATCTTTTTACTTTAGATTCTAATTTAATGTCATTATTATTTGGTATTCTTTTGCCTTCTACTTTCTGACACATTGTCATTGCACAATGCTAGTTTACACCTTGAATAATCCCAGTTTGTGAGTCAGTCTATTCTGATCAATGCTTTGATTACAGTAAACAAAACCAGCTCAGCTATGCAGCAAAATCTACCAAACCACACAGATGGTTATAAGCTTTTCATTGTGTGGTTTCCATAGCAATCATACTGCAAATCTGGAAGCTTCTTGCAAATAAGCAGCTTGTATTTACATGCCTCTCGGCTGCAGCATGGAACACAACAAGTGAAGTTATTATTCCAATCACATACTGTTAGCAACATGACTGGAAGATGTTTTGATCAGTTCAGATAAAAAGTACTGCAGTGAACTAATTTTTCATCTATTTCAGAATGATACAAGCAATCACACACTTGTAATGTATATTCATGTCTCTTCATTTGAAATCTCGCTGTAGTGTCAGACGATAAGCATACAAACAAGTCTTGTAAGATAGAACCCCCACAAAAGAAATGTTGATTATTAAATAATCAATTAAAAAAATACACAGTGTCTTTACTATTATACTTAGCAGGGAGGACAGATGCATGCAAAAAAAACAGGTGTGTACATGAACTCTTCTGATACTGAATACCATAGATCTACAGTGTTTTGTGCTTTAGTGTTTTGCCCAAGAAAAAGTAAAAGAAATAATGACATGGTAAGACCAGGAATATTAGTCCTCCATGCTGCTTTTTTGCTACCAAATAATGATTCCACACAAATGTAAACAAGAACTTTCAAACCCAAATAAATGCTTACCATGGGAAAGAATCAAGACCTTTTCTCTCCAGAATTTATAATTTTATTAATTTACCCACCACTCATAACAGATGGATTATTACTCTAATAAGGAACATAAATCAACCCAGCTATGTAATTTCTTTTTTTTTAATTAGCAAGAATCGGACTTCTTAAAAACAAGAGTATTTGTTCAGAAAAACATTTAGTATTTCCAGAGAAGAAGCAATAAACGCACAAAATTTAAGAACAAGATTTTTTATATAATTTGGCCAAACTGACATCTTCTGCTAGCATTTTTGGTGAGGGCTAGTTACCATCTGGGTCAAAGGAATAAGTATTAATGCCCTGTTTTATGCAGGGCCAGCAAATTGCTTTACCTGAGGTCAGTGCTCCCGAGCCTTGGGGATGGGGTCCTCTGCAGCATTCTCACCTGTAAAGGCCTTTACACTTCAACCAAACTCTTACAGGGTTTTAGCCTAAGCAGCTTCATAGAAAATCTAGTAGGTTTACATGCCTTGGTGTGTATATTAATAATGGCAGGGATTTTCATTTCTGGTATCTTCTTTGAGGCTCCAGATCCATCCATTATATATGAGAGAGATCTCTCTGTACAAAGATACCGTCAAATGCAATTAGCAGAACTCCAACTTTGATAATCCTCCAATATTCCCAAAGATCTGTCCCTTTCCCCCAGCTCCTCTGGGACATAGCAGATTACTGCAAGATTTACACACAGCTTCTTGACATTTCACCTCACCCTGCATTCCCATAAGCAGCCTGGTATATGCCGTAAACAACAAAACAGTTTGGAAAAGGCTGCTGAAGGTGCTGTTGTCTAGCCATGGTGCGTGTTCTTGGGGACAGCAGAGAGGAGGAGACAGACTCTTGTTTTATTAAAGCTCCACCTTACTGTACAATAGTGTGTGGTTTGAAAATGAAAATGCCTCCAGGACAGTGAGAGAAGTGGGAAACAAACTGTCTGCTAGAGAAGAGATTATAAACTTGAGTATTTCTTACCATGACAGAAGACAGGACATTTTATTGCTACTTCTATGTTGGTTACCACCCAACAGCTCGAACAAAAAACATTATATCCCTGCATGGCAAACTTGAGTGTAAAAACTAAAAAAAAAAAAAAAAATTTCCACAGCACAAGCAGGATGATAGAAAAAGGTCACCCAAACACAGGCTAAACACTGGGATTGCAGACAAGATGACATCAGCATATGTCAGCAGAAGCAGAAGTTTCATCTGACTAAATGGTCATCACTGCATTCAGAAATATGATGGGAAACAGACAATACAGAAGTGTATTCCAAAAGAATACAAAAAGAGATCTCTGGGTTATGAACAATATTAAAAAATATCTTCAAGAAAAATAATATGCATACTGACATGCTTCAGTTTTAGTTGACAACAAGCCATGCAAACTCCTAACCCAAATTTCTTCCAACATATGTGATCCAAGTCTGATTCCAAGATGGAGGCAAAATGTTTCATTCAAATATACCACCATCTAAACTGGATTGGACCTCCAACTAACACTTCTGCACAAGTTTTAAGCAGCTCTTCGAAAACAACCATTATCTAAATTCTAAAATAAGGTTAAATATACACACCACTCTTCCCAACCAGTAGACAGTAACAAAAGTCTGCTATTAATATTAACAACATCCTGACTTCTCAATGGCCTTGAATAAGTAGCACTGGCTTTACAAAGTGAAAAAGCTAGAATAATGAAATACTTTGAGAGAGATGGGTTCTGTGGAAATTGCTGTCTAACACTATGCTCTAACTCAGAAAGTCAGATCAGGTATCTAGGAAACAGCATTTGGCCTCTTTTGGTACTCCACTAAACTGTACAGCAGCAGTTTAAAAGGGCCTGTGCATTTTAATATGTCTCACATATGAGACAGCTGAAGCTAATGACTTTCTAGAACAGGATTAGCTCAAATTACTCAGTTTTGTCCAGATGTGAGGTTTCCTGTATTCCTTGAGAAATCCTGCACTTCTTTTTTTCCCCTCAGTTGCACTCCTTTTATCTTTAAAAGGTGCTACTGTTCACCACTGTTACTCCCAGTTGTCTAAGCAATCTGGACAACTAAACCAGCCAGCTCAGCAAAAAGTGAAGCACTGCTTCCTATTCAGAAGACCTTGGGAAAGTTATCATCCTCATAGAAAAGGTTAGTAGATTTTGTGGTAAATTAACTCAGGATCATTGTTGCAAAAAAAGGAGAAGTGACTGGAATGTCACTTACACATTTTCAGGAGAAAAAAACTCTCTCAAAACCTTTCTGTGGCACCACCCAGTGAATCTTAGCATATGTAATGGTCTGGCTTAACAAAAAAGCAGATACAACATCCCTTTCCTAAGTATCTTGGAGAGTTACAGCATTTGCTAAACTAACGAGTAAAGTAAACCAAAAAATTCCCAGTCCCACTAAGGACAAATAGCAAATGCTTTATGGCTGGAATTCTCTAGTGTTGGACAGAATAATGTTGTTTGGATCATATAACTATTGCTATGAAGAATAATAACAGAGAGAATAGCAGAGAGAAATGAGTATATTTGAAGAACTGTTTGACGGGGAAAAAAGTATCGCTTTCTAAATACTTTTGTGAAAAAGACACCACATTTTTCCTATATTACCACACACATGCCACCCACACAAACTATAGTAGCACAATGGATTAAAAAATCATGTTTTTAAAAGCTGGAAGATATTTTTTAGCCTGTCAAAATTTTACTGGAAAAAACAAGCAACAAGTGATCAAGGAACACATCTCTGGAGGAAAAACTGCCACTCTCACACACAGGGAAAAAAAAAAAAAAAAACCAAACCAATCTAAGCATTTTTGGCAAGGTCATCCACAGTTGCTGCAAACTGGATCTTCTCACTCTACTGTGCAGCCTTTTACCAATTTCAATAAAATCTAGGAGAATGCTTTACTTTACTTACCTTTTCTAGTTGCTGAGACCTGAATATATGCTAACAACTTTCCTTTTTCTTTCCTTTCTCCAGTTCCAAGTATTCCAGTACCTTTGCTTGCCTGCCTTTGCCCCATTCTGTAGTCACAGCCAATATCCTCTTCAGACCCGAGAATTTTGTATATTTACCAAACACAGAAGTTGTTAGTATGAAAGTTGTTTCCAGGGCTTCACAAGGCCCTTTAGATTTTAAGAAAAAGCTGTCTGAATGGGAGGGAAAATATTCTCAGTCACCTGAATGACTGAACAGAATATATTCACTGGGACAACAGAATAATCCACAGAGGTGCAGGCAATTCCAGTCCTAGTCAGGAATATGTTAAGATTCCATGAACTCAGCCTCCTGCTCGGAGCTGTCCTTGCAAATAAGCAATCTTCAGTCATGTTTTGAGTGACAGCTCAATTCAACTTAGTTGGCCATTTCCTTGCACTAGTCTTCCAAAAAACAAATCATCTAAAACCTCTGATTAAAACCAATCCAAACACAACCTTCTGAATCTTTTTACATACTCTACATTCTCTCTTTTCTTTTTTTTTTTTTTGGTGGGGGGTAACATAGATGCAAAAGAATTAAGAATTTGTCAATTCGAAGTCAAAGTAGGAAAAAAATTGCTCGTCTGACAGAATTAGGAAGAAGAGAAGCATGTCAAATCTCAGTTACACCAATAGCAAGTTTGGGAGGAGAAGAGGTGGAAAAAAGGCATAAAAAGCAGGAGTACCTACCAGGGAAGACCACGTAGAATTCCTAATTTTGGAATAGTAACATTTATTTGACAAAATTATCTAATTATTATTAATAAAATTCAATATAAATATGCCAAAGTGCAATGTGCACTGCATAGAAATACGGGATGGGTTTTGCATTGACCTTTTTATTTCCTCATGAAGAAAGACCTGATAATAGTAATCCTTCTCAAGAGAAAAGATAAAGGTCATCACAAGCAAGTTCATCGTGGATATGCACACAATGATTATAATGAAGAATAAAAGATTTTATAGAGATCCACTTCAGAAACTTATTCATTCATTTCCCATTTTCATATTCACAGACACTTTGTATTTACAAATAAAGTCACTATTTTGGGGATTTTTTTGTCAGAAATCAAGTCTTTGTCTAATCCTATATGCTGAGTGAACTGGTCAGAACATATTAAACTGAGAAATCAAAAAATTGTTTGATGTGCCATCAAATGTGAAAATTTCATAACTGACTTCAAAATCCAGCTCAGTATAAATTCCTTAAGTTTTACGAAGTACTTTTTAAAGTCTTACCTTTTTTTTTTTTTTTTTATCAAGATATTAGGTAACAACTTCCACACTTGAACAGAGGCATCTCGGAAGATAAACTTCCGTTAAATTTCAAGAAAAGCACAATTTTGGCACTACTTCTAAAATTGTTTCTAAAGCCTCAATTTTGGCATACAAAATTGAGGCAATAGGCATCCTACATAAATCCATACTTAAGCATTTAAAGAAAGAATAAAGTATTTTATGACACTACTCTTAAGAAGTCTCAACAATGTAGAGGAAAATCTTTTGGGTTTCTACATGTTTCTACATGCTTATCTAATTATTTAGCTGATTACCAAAAAGTGCTCCCTTCTCTGTCACCCTAACAAAAAATAAATACTTGCAATTATTGGTACAGAATGCAAATTAGTTTCTCAAAGGGAGAAAACAAACAACAATTTTTAAGTTTATTCCATGGTTCTATTGTAGGTTCACAGGATTCTGTCCTAGAGATTGCTGGCCTAAATATGTATGGCATGTACATAAGAGTATTCTTCTAAACATAATAAAGATTTATATGAATTCACTGTAACTAAAATAAATTTGTTTGTTCTCTCAACCTGTAAGAGCTCTTAGCTATGTAAATAGTTTAAGTGTTCAACATGACATTTTATAAATCTTACTATTAAAATGTTCTGCTAAAATAAATGTGGTGGCTATTAAAATCAACATAGAAAATATAAATAGTTCCCAATGTAAATACATTTAGCAATCAAATATTCAATTAACTAATCTATACTGTATAACTCTGTACTACCGTGTTATTTGACAACCATGTACAGCAGTTATATTTCTCAAGCTTAAATTTATATGATAGAGAAAGTCTGTAAATGTCAAGTAAAGTTTCTCATAATCATTGATCAGCAGCAAGTCTTAAATTTAAAAGCCATTTCTGAAAACTACATATTCTTAATTGTGACAAATGGGACTTGACATAAAATTTACATACATACAATTCGTAAAGCATCTTGCTTAAACCACATAATATCCTATAATAATCTGCAAGGTTAATGTATTCAGATTTAGAGTATGATTCCTGAACTTACTCAAAAATGGGACAAAAGGCAAGGCATAGCTCACTTCAGTGAAAGGAAACACAATACAGTTGTTGGCATGTTTCCATAAGTAAAGTCTGGCTCCCAGATGCTTCTCTTGTAACTCCTTTAAAACTGTTATACCAGAGCATTTTTGCATTCCCTGTGTTGATCACTAACTGCATAATGACAAAAAAAAATTCAGCAGTTTTCACCCTTTAAGTATTTTCATTAAAATAACAAACCCATACTACTGCCACTTTGCACTGTTTATGGCCCAGGCCATTAAATGAAATTATGTCAATTATAATAAATCCTTTCTCCAACTAAAATTATGGAAATGAAGTGAAAATGTTATTGCTATGATTCATTAGTATCAGGTTAAATCAGAAATATGCAGAAAATTATAGCTGCAATGCAGACTGTGTACATGTACCACATTTTAGACAGCATTCCCATATTAAACCCTACAAATACTATCCCATTCTTTGATTCTCATACATTAGGCCCATTCTGGGATCAGCCACTCTGGATGTCAGGTCTTACTAGGCCTACACAAACCACAATGCACCTCAGAGAGAAGAGGTAGGACACTGGGAAATGGCAATAATTCATAAGCAGGAGATGATAACTGCTCCCCAGGCAGCTCCCCAGATCAGTGTGGGATTGGCATGCAGTTGTAGCTCAACAGAACCCATGGCTTCTGGAGTCCCATACTACTAGAATTCGCTCAGAGATGGTACTTGCAGATTTCCAGAGACACAACACAGTCCCAGTTGTACTCTAAGAGCACTATGTATGTCTGAGATAGGCGGTTTATCCAGGAACTATGTTTTATGATCTGTATGGAAGTTACAAAAAAATCATATCCATCTTGAACTTTTCTTTATTGAATTATCTGAAATTGCTGTTCAACATCAGCTGATGGAAATGTGTCACTTCTTAACAGATAATCACACAATTATTTGGGTTGGGAGTAACCTCTAAGATCATCTCATTCCAACATCCATGCCATGGGCAGGGACAGTTTCCACTGGATCAGGTTCCTCAAAGCTGCAAACAACCCAGCGTAACACACTTCCAGCGACGTGGGGCATCTACAACTTCTCTGGACAACCTGTTCTGGCACCTCACCATCCTCACAGCAAAGTATTTCTTTCTAATATTTATTCTTAGTTTTTCAGGAAATAAAATTTGACAAAGGTATGCAAACAAGGTAAATTCAGTTAGTACATTTTAGGACAACAGAAGCACAACCCTCATGCTAAAATCCACAGGCTTTCCAGTAGATAATGCTTTGTTTTGAAAATGCAATTCCTTCCTTTAATTTCCAGTTTTATGTTACAGACTGCTAAGACAGAACACTTCCACAACCCAAAGATGGAAGTATCAAAACATCTTCTTTGAGGATTCTAAGTTCCAGAAATCCTAAAGTAGTTTTCATTAAAACACAAACTCGGAGTTTTTACGCAGAGGAAATTAAGATCTGCTAGGAAAAGTTAAGAGTTAAAAAAAAGGACTGAAACAAAATATCCACTGTGACTACCATTCCCTTTCTGGATAAGAAGACTGTGCTCCTATCTTGCCATCTAAGACAAATCTCACTGACTTGCCAAAAAACTTTCCTCAGGCTATTCTGGCTTCTTTAGAAAAGATTCTTCCCTTTGCTGCTGAAGTTTATCTGTGTGCCTGCACCCTGCACTTCCCTGGAGCATCTCTGTCCCCTCTAGAGCACAGTAGACTGCTGCATCTTGTCCCCCCTGCGTGGTCCACTGTGCGATCATTTTCCTTTCCTAAGAGCAACCATCCTGCTTCTTCCAAAAACTTTTACCCAGCTCAGGAAGCAGCAGCCAAGACAAGAAAAATAGCAGCCTTTTCCTGAGATTCCTTCTTTATATATGTGTAAACTAACCATGACATCTATTGCAAACACAGTATGCAACACACAAACAAATCAAATATACATGCATACAGCCAGAAAAACTCATGAAGCTCTGGTTAATTGGTAGTATTTTCTTAGGCTAATTCCTCCATTTTGAGGAGAGTGGAAAGAAAAGTGATTAGCAAACTGAAAGGAAAAGACATATACAGAGGGATTAATGCTAACGCATTTCTTAAGGCTGAAAAATTCAAACCCGATATTTGTATCTACGGTAACAGAATGATTAATTCAGCCTTTAAAGCCCACCTTGCTGGATCTTATTTGAGAATTCAGTTGTACAAATTATGGTTCTTTAATAGCTACCTTGTGGAAACCAGAAAAGTTGAGAAGCGATAGCCTGAGGCACCGTATAACCTCTGGTTGCTCGTTTCGCAAAAAACTCTATCTAATGGTTTTAATAGCCTGATATGCAGTCATTCATCACAAATTCAAAAAATTAAGGTTCTTTGATCTATCTATATAATATTTATCACATTTACACCCAAGCTGTAGAACAGGCCCAATATCTATTTCTATTTTCATAAAGATACATAATACAATTGATATTTTACTTCAAACTTGCTAAACTTCAGCAACTCCTCAAATTTCTGCTTAAAAAACTATCTCACATAAAAGACATTTTCTCTGAATTCTTGCATTAAGTGTATTGCACTGCTTCTTAATTAGATAAAAACAGTGCCACCGCAGAGACCTTTGCTTTCAAAAGAAAATACTTGGGTTCCTAAACCCATTGAAGACATGCACACATAACAAAGCTTTGTTCCCATTTAACATGAAGCCAGCTGTCAGAGACACAGTCAACACTGAAAAAAATATGATAAAAGCAAAATTATTTTGTGTGATTTTTTTCTTGACGGGATGACAAATTTTTCTGAGACGGGATTCTATCCCTTAATAACAAACAGTTTCTGTCACATACTGTTCACATCAGATTTGCTTTACAAATCAATAGTCATTGTTTAATGCTGGTACACAGAAAATAGAATAAAAATTACTGACCAGTACCTGCAATAAAACATATTCTTTCCATAAGTAAATTAATTTCAGTAAGTCGTGAGCTAATTAGTCTTTGAAGTTCTTTAAACATAGGAAAGTATGATAAAAATACTTCCATTTGAGATATGCCTTCTAATTTTAAGCAAGTAAGCTTTAAAATGCTACCAGACAATAGTTTATTTAGTGGTGTATTTTTTGTTGGCTTTGGTTTGGGTTTTTGGTCTCATTGGATTTTAGGGTACTTCTTTTTTGAAGTCTGAAATACATAGCATTCAGCATTTGCTAACTTGTGAGACTTTGATAAACACAACCTTTCCAACATGAACTTCTTCAATTTATCCTAACAGTTGACCACAACATCAGGAAGATCACTTCTATTTTCTTCACCTGTAAATTCTGAAATCTATGAAGCCTGAAACATCTGAAAACTATGAAATCTCTCATGCAGTTCCAAGAGAGGAGAATAAATACCTATACTTAATAGCACACACTTTCCATTTACTGTAGACACTGTAATTGACTGCTTTGAATCTCACAACTGACCCAATCTTCTGCTGCAGAGGTATATCATTGAATAAAATAAAAATAAAGAACATTATTCTAAGAGTATTTATCAGTGAACAAACCCACTCTGCATACAATCAATGTACCTCCCACATGCAAATCAGACTAAATATGAACACTAAATTATTATTCCACTTTTACTGGCCTCTCACTTTTGCAAAAGTGTGTGTAATGAGGGAGCAGCATCATGGACAGTAGGCTTTCTGACAGCTATGGGCCACCTGTTGTTCAAAGACAGCCACTTTATATTCACTTTAAAAGAAATGTAGAAGATCCTGTGAACCTTATTTTTCCTCACAAAGACCCGTCACTTCCCACTTAATGGACATCTCATTCTTTTCAGCTACACCAGATTGTCTTACCTTCTCTTCCATCACTGACACCCAACATCAATGGAAAGAAGGGCTCCCTCTTTAGATGTAGGATTACAGTAATTGAAGATAATGTCCAAGCTCTTGCGGCAAACAAAAGCTGAGGTCCAGGTATCAAGTTCCTAACCACCTTGTGGATGCGATGTCTTTAAATATTTGTCTGGATTCATAACTCATGTCTCGTGAGCATTTAGTACCAGCTGAAGGATAACTTCAAGGCATATATAAATCCCAAAAGAGTACTGCCTCAAAACTCAGAGTCACAGAATTCCAACACAGCTCCGTTTCATCAAAGCTGCTGGGATTCAACAATATCCAGTTAAAAGAGATTGGTTTTCAATCATTTCCATGTCTGACACTTAGCAGATTCCAAACCCAGTGACTAAGACAACAAAACAACACCTTGGACCTTAAAAAAAAATTTCTTTCTTTATTACTACTCTCTCCACTAAAATGTAGTTCACATCTGCTATTCACTGCTCTTATATCACTTTAATTGCTTTTGAATTATGGCTGAGTAAGCACTCTAAGCACCTGAGTAAGCACTTTGTCCTTATTCTGGTACTCCACCTATCAGCAAGGCAGTATATGCAAAAATACTGCATTTATACAATAATATAAAGGCTAATCAAGTGAAAAATACTTCTTAAGAACTCCAAGATTCAATTTAAAAAAAAAAAAAAGAATCCTCCCTGTTTCAAAAGAAAAAAAGTCCATTGCTGTGTTCTTGAATCTGAAAGGTGTTCTCATAGAAATTATTAAAAAAAAAGA
Source organism: Certhia americana (assembly GCA_018697195.1). NCBI lineage: Eukaryota > Metazoa > Chordata > Aves > Passeriformes > Certhiidae > Certhia > Certhia americana. Next base: position 33,124,957 of record CM031858.1, read on the forward strand.
TTTCAGAAATTACTTTGAAAACTTATCTTTAGTATTGTCCTCAGAAATGCTGATCTTACACACAAGTCGTTTAAACTTCAATTATTCCAGACCCTACTTATATTTTATACTTTGAAATCATTTACTAATTAAAAGCACTTAGAATTCCTTCTGGGGAAAAAAAAAAAAAAAAAGATAGCACATAGCATTATATACAACTTCTGGACAAGAACTAAAGAATTCCCTAACTACTGAAGGCAAGCAATAAACACCACGAGGAATTTGGACCATGTGCCAAGATACATAATATAATGACTTAGCAGCAATGATCACAGGTAACATCTCAAACTCCATAATCACCCGTGTCTCTGCTGACTTAAACCTACTCCTCTGGTTTGCAATGACCAATTAACAGCTTCTCTCTTTAAGCCTACTGGTTTTAGGAACTGACTTTACAGCCGCAATGCACAACTGGAACTGCTTGGCACCAAACGCTGTGTTCTGGCCCACGTACCCTGACTGTGCTATAAGAAGCGAGGGTGTCCTGAAAAAGTATTTTCATTAACACAGTGCTGTGAAATCCTCACTTCTAGTGTCAAGAAGTCAATATATATGATACTACATCTTGAGAAAACAAATATTTGTAATGAGTGTTCATGACTGACAGATGAAAACTTAAATTTCACTATATAATCATTACTTCCTTCTCCCCAAGAACAGGTAAATCAGAGAATATGTTCTTTTTCCTCCAGCACCTTCAGGCTCATGAGAAGGCTACAACATAATAAAGAAAGTTGCTTCTTCAAAACTGTAGCAGTCCAGCAAGAAGAAAGGATGAAGACAGTATTGTTATGCTGCCTAACTGCACGAGTTTACTGTTAGAAAAAAATAAAGTATGAAAGCTGCTTAAAAAGAGAACCATACAAAAGAAACAGGATATTGATTCTCTACCTTCACATTCAATGTCAGAATGTTCTGAAACAAAATCAATATAATTTTTAAAACTATTTTCAAAAACTAAACTATTTAAATAAACAAATTGAAGTGTTTCTTTGCACAGCACACTTCTCATTGCATGAAAGTTAAGATATTTCTTACCTTTTCTTGAGCTTTGCCTTAGTTACAGAGTTTCCCTACCTAAGCTTCCAACTACACTGTAAAATAGAATTATTGCCCAGAAACCTGGATTTGAACAAACTGTTTGGCAGAGAATTGATAACAGGAACCAAAAGACAAATGTCAGGTTTCCATTCCCATCATTCTGTGCCCAATCAGAGACTGAATCAATCCTCAAATTTACTTTATAGAAAACTAAGAACTGATGCAAATTGTATTGGCTGGAGATCACCACAGAATTGAATTTCCCCATCCTTAACTCTTTCTCACCTCATAGTTTTCTGTGTTATGGACAGGTTAAGAAGAGATGACACAAAGCCCCAATGCCAGTCTTGTGTCACATTACATTGCTTCAGGATTTCCAAACTTATCTGTTCTGTAAGGACTCTTTAAGGGAGGGTTTTACCTCCATGCAGCAAATAAGAATCACCAAGATAAGAATCAAAACTTATCTTAGAACCATTTCAAAGGAAATTATACTGTATACAATGGAAAGTACTGCTATAATACACGTTTGTGAGGAGAAAGAGAACAAAAGAAAAAAGCCAGCACAAAATTGGAAATTAAGATAAGTATGTTAGCTTAGATTAATTCTTCTTCTATTGGGCCAGAGTGTGGTAGGCAGCACACAAACTGAGCTGAGTTTGAAGAAAGGATTAAGGGTGCAGGCAGTAGTTGGCACTGCAGTTTTTGGTATGTGCTTCACAGAGATGTGAAACCACAGAAGACAATACTGAAGGCCCTTAAAACTATGTCACTGAAACCTCAAGTTAATAAAAATATTCTGTCTTCAAGGGCTGTAATAGATGGGAACAACTTTAAAGCTGGCACATGTTGTGACTTATGACAAGGACAACTCCATTGTTTAAAATACCACTAAGCTAGAAACTCCATGCATCGATGCAGCTCTACCCAGAACACAGAGTTATATAATCCTGCAGTTTCAGAAGCTGGTGTTTGTTACAGCTTGCAACATTCAGCTGCGGACTGCAAAATTATATATAGTGTACTAAGGTAGAAAATAAATAGCTAATTAAGAAAAATGGGTTTTTACTAACAAATATTCTCATTTTGCTTAGTCAAGTTTTCCTCCATGATTTTATAAAAAAACAAAAAGACTAAAGCCTAGTTTGCTGAAGACAGTATAAGGATTTCTTTTCCTGAAGAATATTCAAGGGAAGTTTTACAAGTTGGGAATTCTTTGAAAGTTCTGATGCTTTTATGTTTTTGACTTCACCTGAATAACCACAGTAAAACACTGACTAATACTGAGAACCATGAAAATTATCCTTCCATGGTAAATATGAATTTGTATGGGCTATTAAAGAAGAAAGTGACTTAACAGATCAAAAGATTAAATTTCCCACATCTCTTTGTACCCCTCCCAACTATCAACCTGCCAGCAGACAGTACATAGTGTATACCACTGAAATCTATGCTTTAGGCTAATAGACTGTTGGCATTCTGGATACTGGTTTGAACCTATTCAGCTTCTGCCTGGAAAATTCATCTACACTGTCTCCTGTCACATGCAGGAGAAAAAAAAATAGCTAAGCAATGAGACAGCTAGAGAACACAGTGTCAGTCCTGATTACTACCACAGTTCTCAAAATTTCCCAGTTTTCAAAACTGTACAAAAATTTCCACATCCTTTTTTTGTCCAAAAGCTCTTTATTCAAATACCAAACCAAATATTATCAACTGAACTGGCTTAATTTCCTTCTGAAATGCTGGCATAAAAAACACTGGAAAACCACAGAAATGCAAAATTTTACTTAGTTGAGAAAATGCTAATTATAACCAAATAAATGATAACACAGCACAATGAGCTGTGCACCTGAAATTCAATATTTAAAAAGCTAGTGGATCTGTGAAAATAGAGGATTAGAATTGTATAACATGAATATGCTTTGAGGATAAAAACAAAGTGGAGATTAATTTCTTCTCCCTCTTCACTAGGATCTAGCATGTTTGCCTTCTGCATTCCAGAGCTTAGCATAGCTTTGCAGCTGTACAAATAATTTTTTTCTGTTCTCTTAACAGGCGTTCCAAATTTCTTATTTGCTCTGTATTATTATGCCAGGTAACAGAAGGGATAATGATGCTCCACCCTTTGACCATGAAAGGAAGAAAGCATAATTCACTAACCTGGGAAAATAGAAAGGACAGCCAACTGTAATTAAATGCAACCAATCAGGCCTAATTAAAGGAGACGAGACCAAACTGGAGTGTACTCTTTTACCATCAAGTTTAGTTGAATAGCTATACAAGAAACAAATAAGGCTTACTCCTGTGAGGTTTGTCAACCAGCATTTCATCTAACATGCTTCAATATGATATGGATTGAGAAGAAAAGGACTGCTCTAAGGCCTCAGAGCCACAAGTCTGTAATTCCATTTAAGCATATGATTATTAAAGCACATTTATGGAAGTTAAAAGGACTAAATAATCACCTAAAATCTATTGCAAACTTATGCTTTATTTTTACATACTTATGTCAACACATCGGAGTCAAAACTAAAAGCTCCATTGTAAAAGGTAAAATGGTCCTTCCTGGGAAGTTCACAATTCAAATAGATGAGATAGAAAAAGCATGAGATAAAGGAAGATAATCTCTACTTGATAACATGAAAATGAAGCACACTCACCACACTATGGGGAAATAATTTAACTAAAAACTGAAACTAAATTTCTTGAATTACCCCTTCTTGGTGATATTGTTACATTTCAGGTTTATCAGCCACATTAGGAGATAACAGCTCCCAGAAAACTGTCATAAAAATGGGAGGTAAGTGAAAATACTCTAAATTCCTACAGAATCACACCAAGGCAGCAATTTGCTGAAGACAGTGCTCAAAGCAAAGAACTCAAAGTCTATATTAACCATTGCCCTTCTCCCAGTATTTTATATATTAGTGCTCCAGATCTGCTTACTATCTGACATCCAAATGAACAGGTAAGTGAAGCTCAAAAAATGAGTAATCTATCCCAGGATATATGTAGAGCTTCTTTAACAAAAGCATAAGTAAGCATACAAGACCACTTTCTGTAAGAAGCTCAGCATCCAAAAAGCACTGTAATGAGGTTTGGATGTATCTTGTAGCTATAAGATTAAGCTTGGTAATGTAGTTTTTATATTCACTACAGAGTTTTTCAGCATGCATGACACACTGTATATCATTTCAGCAGAACATTCATTCTGTGTTGAAGTAATCTAGGTACTGTTCAAAGACATGGAATGATCAAAAAAAAAAAAAAAAGCTCTTAAAAATATATAATTTTATATCTTATAATTTTATGATATTCATTTTCATGAGACACTTGTTTTTTCACCCTTTATTCACTGAAATGACCTTAAATTGAAAATCTAGACAAAGTGTAAACTGTTCTTTTCTCCAGTGGTCAGGAAATTCTACCTAATAGATACAAAAAGTTAGTCAGCTTCACATGAAACAATTTTTCCTCTCAGATTATTGGTGATAATTGCACTGCTCCAAACAGCAAGGGGTATAGAACTCTATTTCATACAAACTGATTACTAATTGTCACTTAAAAGCATCACTTGTTAACTAATGATAACTAAAAATTTGAATTTTTTCATAGCTTCTTAAAATTTCATAAAGGACAGCAACTTTTTCTCCTAGTCTTTGAATATCTGTGATCAAGAACTTTTGCCAAGCTCTTTTGTTTTGCCATTTGACAGATACAGTTGGACATTTAGAGACATAATTGTTCAACCGCATTGGAAAGTCCACAGTAAAAAGTTTCAGTATAATCAGAGCCATGCTGGAAAACATGAAACAGAACAGTGTCAATACTCATGTTGCTTTCCTTTCAGTTCATTTCCAGAGTCTTTTCAAACAAACACATTGCTTTCTTGCAAGATTATAATACCATGTATTATGCAGAAGCTGGTTACATTTGAAACGATAGAGAACTTCTGCTTAATACAAATGCCAAAATGAATACAGGAAAAAAAAATAATGGGCATGTTGCAGGAAAAAGCTGTAAGGCTTTTCAATTTTTAATTAAAAAATATTGCATTCCAGAAAATCTTAATGAGCTGAAAGTCCCCTGAGTTCACTTTTACACATTCTGTGCTATTTTGATCCCTCTGCTAGAAAAAACTATTCTCACTCAGAACTGAAGACATTCTTTTTTCAATGTCATAGCAAAATCTGAAATCTAGAAGTATCTTATCTGTTGTATTACTTTACCCACTTACTTTAAGCCACTCAGAGTTATCAAACTGGAAGTAGAGAAATGAGCATAAGTCACACAGTAAGATAGAATTCAACAGTACCTTTAACTTCTTCATAAATGCTATCATCTATCGCTTCACTGTTCGCTTGCCCAACATCATCATATTCCTCTTCCTCCTCCTCAGGAATAGCATTAGATCCCGTATCTATGTAACAGCGGTTTAAAAAGTTAACATTTATTGGAAAATAATGCCTAAGCAGAAATTTATGCAAAATTAAAACAATTTTTCTAAGACCTGCTCCTTCCAGTACATTCTGCTTGGTTTTTTTACACTGTTCAAGGGATAAGAAAGAGTTTATATGAAGGAGCTTGTATAAGGGAGAGCTTTCAAGCTAAATAGTACTCTAGGAGAAAAGCAAAAACCTTGAAGAAAAAGATGTTACAGTTGAAAACTAGGACTTGCTACTCAAAACTGGGACATGGGGGAATCCTACATGTACTAACATGACAGATAAGTAAATGGACAGAACTACTGTCACTAAGCAGTATTGGCAATAAAGGCAACTGCTCAACTGGCTGGCTTACCTTGAATTACAAATTTGACTTGCTGTACCCATTCCTCTGCTTCTTTGGGAGTGGCAGCTGTAAACTATTAAATGTTTATTAATAACTACTAGCAGTAATGACAAAAACACAACTACAATTTCATTAGCAATAAAAAAGAGGGAATGTAACATTACCATCACTTCCTCAAGAAACCATTAGCAATTCTTTTCATGTCTTCTGGTACTTTTCTTGCAAGGATGCTTCTTATAATGTACAGCTAATTTTGACAAATTTACGTAATTGAAGGAGAGGATGATGGATTTGAAACTCTGATCAGCAGCTGGCAGCTGTGCAGAAAAAAGCTGCTTCTCTTCATCAATGTCAAAGCCAGAACTGATGAACAAAATTTGCCCTTGACAATTAGAAGACACCCATGAATTTCTTTAGACTGCTGGGTACAGTTTTCTTAAAAATGTTCTTGTCAGACTCCAACACACTACCTGACAGCTTAATTAACTGGCTTTCAACCACAATCTCAGATATTTAAAACTTATTAAACTTACATTCCATATTGATGTCTGGCTGATAGATCTCTGAATTGCACAGCTGATATGTGCCTTTTTTGTAGGTTTTCCTTGAAAAGCCATGACCAATACAATATGTATTTAACACTGATACATATTTTAACTTTTTTTTACTATTTAATTCATCCAAGAAATCACACAGACACACTATACAATAGATATTAAAATGCTAATATTGAAATGACCAATAGATAATGATGATAGATTTCCTTGCTCTTGACCAAAAAGATAATATTTAAACATGTACATACATATGTTTAATCAGATTTTTTTTCCCTAATATATGAATATACAATATAAGCAAGCAAGGGTTTCCTTTTCTCATTAAGATATCAGTGACAGTTGTTTCACTGAAATTTAATTCAGTAACTGGAATTGTAACAGCTTTGTCAATTAAATTTCAAGTCAACATAAAAAAGTCCAACCTGATAAATGCGCTTATCTGGAGCAGAGATTTCAAAACAACAATCTTTCTTTGCATCCTTCCGAAGGCTATTATTCATTCTGATGGTGTAGCCCTCTAAGGCAAATTCACCTTTCTGTTGTTTGTCTGTTGGAGATAAAAAACAAAGTTAGAGCTTCATTTACAACAGTGAATGTAAGTGGCTCAGCAGGTTATCGTTTATTCAGATTTTGTTTTCTATTTCATGAATTTAACAAAGAACAGGGAGGTTTTTAGCAAAATGATTAAGTGATGCTTCTGGAGATAAAGCCTTATTTTAAGGGAAGATGTACCCAAAAGTACATTTTTCTGTAGGATGCCTAAGGAATTCCACAGGAGGGTTGTTTGCAGATGGTGGTCTTATTTAGTAAGAAGTGCATGTTATGACACTTGTATCTAGGGAAAGCCAAGAACTGGAACTTGCAAGACACGTTTCCTATAAATCAGTGTCTCTTTCAGGTTCAGTAAACCAATGGGAAAACCTGTCTAGCTCAGAACTTGCTGAGCTCCCTCCTAAACTAACCACTTCACTCAAAAAATAAACTTCAAGCTTCTTTTTAAGCAATTGGAAAAGCTGCTTTTCACATTCTCCCACCCACTCCCAGATGTGCCTCCTTTCAACATGGCAAAAATACAGAATGAATTTTGTTATAAATTCAGGTGTGTGCATCTGTGTTCATTCCAAAAGCATTTCTCTCAAAACAGCAAATGTTTAATTAGCTAATAAAAGTACTGAGCCCTACCACAGTTTATTAGGTATAGCCATGTGGTTGTTTTAAAGACAATTCTACTTTTCAAAGGTTCTGGTTTATAAAAGTATCACTTACAACAGATCTGACTTTAAATACACTGCATGTTGTGCAAGCAGCACCTGTGCACTCCTTTGGAGCCCTTCAATTCAAATTCTGCATCAGATTTTATGTGCTCTGGCATATTTTGGCAAATATTAAAAACAAACCAAAAACGTAAAAGTAATTAAGTTTGGCAATTTCTGCAGATCACAGTAAAGCATTCAAGTGAAGACTGGCATCACAGTTTGCATTTTGCATAGGCAAACAAAGAACAAAGTGCAGTTGCACATCAAAAAAATGCCATTTAGTGAGGGTTTTTTTACACAGAAGAGAAAAGCATTAATTAACAATAAGCACCAGGCACAGCAAAATTACTTTAAGTATTGCTGAACAGAACTTAGGTGCAAATTGAGCATCCATTGCTTACACTTGTCAGCAAAAGGAGACAACTTCTACAGCAGAAAAAATAGGAAAGCTATCATTTTCAACAAATTTTTTGTAATATTTCTGGAAATTTAATAGGAAAGAAAATCTGTTTCCACTCCTGAGAGGGTAAAAAACACAGCAAAGAGAACATAAACAGACATAAGGGCAGTCACCAGTCAAATTCTCTCTCTAGTAATCTTATATGCATATAGACACATATTCTCTTTTCTTCCCACCTTTTTATGAACTCTCACCCAGGGCAAATACCCAATAACACAATCATATGAGAAAATCCAGGGCACTATTCTATTTTCACTTCTAGTCCCTTCCCCCACAGTAAGTTTTATTGTCTTAAGTAAGTACTAATAACATAGTACTAATATTTTATATTTGCTCAATCTTCCACCCCTATTGCAAACTGCACACACATGCAAAATTCATGAAATCATACCAAGGTAGGTATTAGAAATAATAACTTGGAATAGGTTAACTAGGTTGCTTTTAATGAAATTCATTTCTGCCTAGGACTGTTATTGTTCCCTCACTTGTGACCTCAGGGAGAAGATGAAGTGAAACACATTAATTTCTCAGTCTCCCATGCTGGAGGTTTATCAAAACCCTAGAAGATAGGAGCATGCAGGCAGAATAAACAAACACCAGGTTCAAAAGGTAAAAACATTTTGTCAAGATAAAAATGAGGCAAGTATTCAAATTTACTCTCTTAGATTATTTCTGAGACTGCTTCTCTGTGACATGGACGATCCCTTTTATGGTAATACAGTTTTACAGAGCTAATCTTGAATGATCTTTGCACTGGTACTCGTTCTTTCAAAGAGCATTGCAGTTAAACCACAAAGATGCTGTACTTTGGAAGGAGATGGTGCATGGCATCCATATCCCTTTTGACTGTTTTTCTGTTTATACTGTTTTTCTCTTATCTCTCTGAACACACTATTTCAGTGCTAATGAAAATTACCTGTATGCACCACCAAATATATATATATATATATATATCATCCTTTGCTATTATATATATTATATTCTTTCAATGACCATTATAGCAATAGACTAGACTTGGCATTGCTACTTTTACTTCCAATTGTCTTATCAGTAATCTCTGAATAAAGTCCAGTGTGGTGCAAATGAGGTAATTCTAAGACAATGAGGTAGTTCACAGCCCTGACTCAGAACCTGTTAAAGATGAAAGAGTCAGTATGGATTCACACTCCCTGTGGCAGCAAGCCAAAGATAAGACCCAGTATGTCCTGAGAAATGGCTCCACAAATACAGAATGGTAGAATACAGGTCAGCTGTAGCTCAGCTGTCTGCTCTGATGATGACAAACAACAGAGGTCTACAAATGCCATTTGCTCTTGTAGAATACACCTTTTCAGCTAGGTCTGGAGACCAACCCCATCACCTGATCACCATGGTGGAAACCACAGCCCACAGTAGCTGCTTGGCCAGGCAGAGCAGTCAGGTGCAGGCTTGAAGGCAGAGCCATCGTGGGATCACCAGACTCAACAGTCACCTTGACTTCACTGCTTGGCACAGGCTTGCAGCTAAAATGGGTTTGGACAGATCTGGGCTTTTGGTTTCAAGATGCCCTGTGAGGTCAGGACCACAGTGACTCCTGTGAACTTTCACATCACAAGTTAAATTGTTTATATCGGAAATATTTTCTGGAGACTGTGCTTTAGGGAGAATTAAACTTTTTCTATATTTACAAGCTTTGAAGACTTAAAGATTTTACTTGGAGACTTAAAATTAGAAACTGCTTTTATAGCAGGAGTCAACAGTGGCTTCAAGAAACACATTTACACTACAGATATTTAATTTTCATTTTGAACCCCCAAATCAGAGACAGAGTTTTGCTTAGGCAGGAATACAACAGCATATTTAGGGAAAACTAGGGAGATATATACTGGTGGAACACACTTCTCTGAAGAACAATAACATTTTTGCTGTCTGATATTTTCTCAAGATAGAGCTTTTCAGTTCAATGACAGGAAACCCTTAAGTTGTCCCAGAAAAACATAAAACAGAAATGCAAAAAGTGTAATATCAGTCTTGTCAAAATAAAAAGGACTGTGAACATCATCAGCAATAAGTTATTCCACAATGACAGCAAATCTCATTTCAGTATAAGCTGTCCTTTGCTCCCATCTCCTCCTCTCTCCCCTTCTTCCCATGTCAGGCACAGAACAGAAAAATAAATCTGGGTCTGTGTAGATCATTTTGCAACAGGAATTTAAAATCATAAAAAAGTAGTATAGCAGAGGGGAGAGTCAGGCACTAAGTATTATTTTTTTAAAAAAACCAAACAAACCAACCAAAACTAATGCACAGAAATTTAAGAGAAATTAATATGGGGGGCTGTATTTAACATAGAGAAAATTCAGATCTGAATAAAATTTGAAAGCCTTTAAAGATTTCTCTTACATATAAACTTTATTTATCCTAAAAAGAGTTAAACGTTGTTAACAGAAACAGGAGCAATATTATACTGGGTAAAGAGAGTCTCAAGGGAAGCAGAGAAAAAGCGATTTAAAGTAACCTTGCGTAACTAAGTCCATGGGAACATTTAAAACAAAGAAGGGTAAACCTTCAATGAGATCTTGAAATTACTGGCTTGTAAATTTGAGGCCTAAGGCGATGTGCTCATATTATTAGCACATGTAAAAAGAATTAGTGCATTCTGAAGAACAGAGAGGACTCGGATAGTAGAAAGGAAAGAAGTTACAGAGAAAGACATAAGGAACAAAGGCAAACAGAAAGATTTCAGAGAGTGATAAAGTATTTATAGATACTATTAGAATCTATAATTTAACTCTCTTCATCTTGAAATGAGGGGCCTGTAAGATTTTACAGTTTACACAGCTTCATCCTAAATGCAGTTTCACATACTTTTCCATGTGGAGGATGTCTGCTATCTAAAAATAGTTCAGTGCAAGTATCTCCAAAATGGTAATTCCTTTTCCAGCTTTTGGATCAGGCTTTTCTAAATGCACACACAGAAGTTCTTCCCTTTTAGACAGCAGATCTGAAATGTAATCAACTTCTTTTTCCTCTTTTTCTTTTTTCCTTTAATCTAGTCCTCTGAGAAATTGAAATTGCAAAATAATTAAGAAAGTGAGGCAGTGATTTAGGGTACTGAATTGTTTATATTCTGTTTGCTTATATCCAGTAGTTATCTTTCAAATAACACATTATTAACAGCAAGTGTGACTCTTGAGGTCTGAATTTAACAGTCTCACAGCAGAAGATCCAGTACACATTAAACAGATGCCTTTGATTGCCAACGCCCTGCTACAACAAAGTCCTGTTGAACACGCACAGTTCCCTTTTCTGCCCAAATAGAAGTAGTTCACCACTATATTATAGTGATCATCACTATATTATTCAGAGAAATCCAAAACTATCATGTCCATGTTAAAACTAAAGAAATTGAAAAAAAATAAACCCAGACTTTTCTAAAAGCCTCTGAATTATACCCCTCTTTAATATCATATTACTGGCGGGCAGGCAGATACCATTTTCAAGTTATAAAAATGAAAATAAATTTTTAGTGCCCATTAGCAGAGGAAAAATTACCATAATGTTATCAATTACTGTCTTGCTAAACATTTAGCTGATCTCTCCAGTTTGCTGAGACAGAAGGGCATATAACATTGTGGCCTAGTGAGAAAGAAGTAATGAAGCCATTAATTCAATCATTTATAAAGCAACAAATTAATTTTCCTTATTCACATGCACTTTGAGGTCTGAAAGGTTATCCATACCATCTCGGTGTCTGAGGACACAGGAACAGCCAGAGATCATATAGAAAAATGATAGGGAACCAGGGTACTCAATTCAGGGTGCAACTGCATGGAAGAAAAGAAAAGACAAGAGAGGACTATAAAAGATTTATAGAAGGAAAGATTATGAAAAGGAGCACCAGGAAAGCTTCTCAAAATCCTACCCAGCTCTGACATTTGTACACACTCCTCTGCAATGCTGTGGGCCACATGCCAGCAACTGATACCACAGCACAGGCACATGCTTCCTGCAATACCTATTTCTGACATGTGATTAGCCCATACCTTTAAGCCTTGTTTCTCCATCTACTCCATTTATCAGTGATCAAGAGAAAAAATGCAGGTGATTCACTTAGACCAGTCTATATCTCTGGGATAAATTATATTGTTTCACTATGCAGTGCTACACCAAATGTAGGAGAAAACAGAAGAGAAAACAGGGAAACAAGACATACACCAGCCTGCAGGTATCACAACTGTTGAAGAGATGCTTGAAGTCGTTCAGGTGAACACGCACAAACACACAACCATTTACTGTATTTCACAGGCTTTATCTTGCATTATATACTTCTGGACTAGGCCTCACATTTTTCATCATTCAGCTTGGAGAAAATGATTCTGAAACTCTTCCTTACATGTCTGTAAGTTTTATACACTTCCACACTTCTTACTTTCCCAATGCAAAAAGGAGAAAGAAGAATTAAAACTGATTCAGAAACAACAAATCTATACAAATAATAAAAAGGCATCCTATAGCCTCATGTTTACCACTCAGTTACATTTCTCCTGATACTTAAGTGTGAAAATCAAACTTTGATCAACAAGACACATCACAGCAGACACAAAACAGCTTTCACAGATTATTCACTTATGTGTCTGGTTTTAAAAACAGACACAATTCAAAACAAGCCAAGATGGATGCAGAAATCCCTGCTGCCTCTCAGCATTGCATCTCCCAGCACAGAGGCACGAGCAGCCCATCACCCATTTAAAGTGATGCAAGCAGCAGGACTGGGTATTTGTGGAATCCTTGTCACTTTGAAACCAGTGATTTGCACAAAGCCACCAAACACACACTTCAGTGCTGTTCTACAGTTGGTAAGAACACACTCTGAACTTCTTCAAGGTCCAAGTTAGCTGGTACAGCATCAAGAGTCACAGTAAAAGAAGAAAGCCTTCAGCACAACAGCGTACTACAGCAAGTACCATGGCTGGCCACAACAGCGGGTGTGAAAACAGCTGCAGTGAGTAAATGCCAGACCTGCTCAGGATTGCCTCATCGCACACCTCATCCATGCTGACAATCTGCAGCTGAACAACTTGATAAACTGCAGCATATACCTTCACAAGCATTAGGATGACAGCTCACTTTTAACAGCATACTAGCCTGCCATGGCTGGTGTCCAGTTTCTGCACAGTGACAGTGAGTTGCTTCTGCACTGGAACAGGCACTTTTATACATGATGGCATCACAAGCCTGAAGACAGTACCTCTGACCAGTCTAGAAAAAACTTTTTTTATTCAAAGGCAAGTTCAAGAGTGACTTAGTCATCCAATATTACAAGATTAAACCACTACACCACACTTAACTAGTTTTTCTGCACTACAAGCACCAGTCCAGTGGAGGTAGGGCAGAAATTCGTGCATCTGATTTGTTTGCTTCCTCCATGAATTACTGTGGAGTCCAGCTATGCCATGCTCTCTACAACTACATGAAAGGAGGGTGTAATGAGGTGTTACTTCTTCCAAGTAACAGGTGATAGGACAAGAAGAAATAGCTTCAAGTTGTGCCAGGGAAGGTTTAGATTGGGTATTAGGCAATTTTTTTTCACTGAAAGAGTTGTCAAGTATTGGAACAGGCTGCGCAGGGAAATGGTGAAGTCACCATCCCTGGAGGTATTTGCTACACATGTAAAAGTGGCACTTAGGACAGGGTTTAGTGGTGGGCTTGTCAGTGCTGCAGCAATAGTTGGATTCAACAGGCTCAATTCCGAAAATTCTTTCATGGAATTATATTTTAAGAAAAGCAAACATACTAAATCTGTTTTATTTTGTTGGTTTTTTTTTTTTTCCTTTAACACTTATTTGAAATAAACTTAAATATCCAAGAGTTTCTCCTGTGGGACAGGTTCTGTTCCCAATCCTCCTTGTGCTCTGAGTGTACAGACATCTCCCTAAAAATGTCCCAGGTAGGTCTGGTGTTTGAGTTACTTTAAAGACCCACTTGGAGATGAGTGAATCCCACCTGAAATCCATCCCCAAGAGCACAAAGGGAGGTTTTGGCTGCAGAATGGCTCCACTGTGGCTGTCACTATTTCATTGCCCTGAGGGATCTTAGAGTTTTTTTCCAACTAAACGATTCTATGATTCAATACAGTTCCAATGGACCATATGCCCCTCCCACATCATTAGGTTATGGTTAGGAGGACCTTCCCCAAACCATCTGCAGCCTACAAAAGCTGTAAATGCATTAGCCAAAAAAACCTGTCTGTAGATTCATAAATGAAAGAGATCCTACAAAATATCACAGTCAATTCCTACAATTCCTAACATGACACCAACCTTCTGAGTGCTAGGGAATGTATTTCCATGTACCTTAACCTTCAATACAAGTATTAAAAATTACAACACAGATTGATAATCAGGTTGTTGCAAAAGAAAAGAAAAAAAAAAAAAAAAAAGGGAAAAACCAGGTGGACAACATGCCAAAGACCATATGCTAGAAACCATAAATAATCATTAGCACAGCCACAGGAAAATAATGTTTAAAAAAAAAAAAAACAAACCTATTTTTTCTAAAAAAATAGCAGGCAAATAAATACAAAGATTTTGTAATCAAGAACAATCTCTATGAACTAGCAGTACATTGTGAAAAAAAATTCTGATTTTTAAAGTACTAGGCAATTTATAACTATATATATGTAAGTAAACAGCACATGATCATTTTCCAGAGAAAGGAATCAATCAGTACTGACAAATCCAAATCACTATCATGCCACATCTCCTCAAAAGTTTTGGATAGAGATTTTTCATGTTTGTGAAGCCTGATCACCCTGTAAATCCCATGGAAAGAGCATATAAGAAAAGGCAACATTTAGCAAATAAACCAGCAAAACTCTGAAAAGAGGAAATGATGGGAAACTAGCAAAATAAAAATTGGACTTACAAGTAGACTCTTCATTTCTTGTGTTTTTAAAGAGAGGACAAGCTTAAACGAGTCAGTATACCAAGGAATGAAAAAAAAATGGAGCAAATTATATCAGTCTTTGAATAAAAAAAGCCAACACAATAACTACCTGCAGTAAACTCAAAAATAAAAAGACAAAAAGAAAAAAAAACTCCAGTGGAGAGTTTGCCCTGGAATTTTTTTCCTGGGGGCAGAGGGGGGGTGTTGGAGTGGGGAGACATTACTGTATTTTTACAATTTACATGTGTTTTATTTGACCATCAGTTTCAAAAATTCAAATTAATATTACAACATATATGCCAAATTCTTTCCAAACTGGCCATTGAAATTTAAAAGGCACCTTCAGAAGTTTGCTTTAGTTGCCATTGCTGGATTTAGTTAAATACATTACTTAATTTCTAGCTTTTCCAGAACATAAACTGTTTAAAAAGAAACAAATAACTCCACTATGCAGCTTTGAAATTAATATTTTCCTGGACAGAACCATCTCTAAGGAACTCGGAAGGTATAATTACTAGAGGATGTTTTCAAATTAATGTCCTATTTGGAGAAAAAGAACATTTTCTATCTAGTAAAACTGAACAGCCAGCTGTTACTAGCAAACAAAGTAGCTTTACAAGAAACTGTATTTTTTTTCCTCAGTTTCCCTGCTTTAGAAACATGTATATCACTTACAGGTTCTGAGGAATATTTACACATTTTAAAAACTCACAGCACTTTCCAAGAACTGTTTAAAAGAAAAGAACTTCCTTTTAAAACTTTCCTTCCGTTTCCTAAAATTACCTTTAAGTCAGTTTCCAACTCGAATAAAATTTTCCTATTCTTTTGTGCATTAAAACATCATTGCTTTCACAATTGCTAAATTGTGTAACTAAATTGTGTACTAAATAAAGTACCTTTATCACTTCCATAGTAATAGAAGACCGTCTTGCTGATAGCACACCAACGCTTCTGCCATTCAAAGCCAAGAAAACTGTGGTCTGAAATTAATACAACATGTGTTATGTTGGTTCATGCCATTATTGAACAAAAATGTGTTACTTCTTTTCAAGGGAGAGGTAAGAAGGAGGAGCAGCTAGGAAAAGACACGAAGGGAAGGAAACTAAGGAAATGCACGGGACTGTGAAGGAAATCAGAAATAAAAATTGGTGGTAAGGAAACAAATAGGAATTTGAAATCACATAAAGAGGGAAGTCATGTGTAACATTAAATATAAGGAAATAATGAACAACTTCCTAAATATTTCCTAGAGTTATCGCAGCATTAAGTGGGTATTAAAGTGACAATATAAGATTTATTGAATCAAGGTAAATATTGACTGAACCAAAGCTGAGATCAATATTTGCCCTCTTGAAGGAAAATAAATCTTGATGCTCACTGAAACATGAAGTCAACATATGGTACTTGTACATACGTTCCTAATGTTTTCTTCAAAAATATCTGAAAGTCTCTGAATTATGGCTGACTGGACTTTCACAGCATGATTTTGTTAGTAAATAAATATGATTTTCTTTCAATACTACAGGAGCAATTATGTGCTATGCTTCTTTTGCATAATAATGCTTCAATGTTTCAGCTTCTTCTCATTTTATCACTCCTGTATAAAGTTGTTCACGTGCATAACATCAAATACAGACTTCCCAGACATTGAATATGCACTAGCTTTCACAAAGATAGCTAGACTTACCTTTTCTACGTTTTTCCAGGTACCCAGACTTCAGAACAAACTGAAGATCCTGAGCTGCAACAGGAGGAAACTGATTCCCTGAAAGAAAAATAAATTCGGTAAAGCACTGCTTTTCAAGAAAACTGCTATAGGAGAATTAATAAAATGATGTATTTTGCACTCTCAATATGCAAGAGCTACTGAAAAAAAATTCTAGTCACTATTATGCTAGATTATTTTAAGTAAATGAAACATCTACCTATCAATGTCAGAGGTGTTGCTGTTGTCCTCACCACTTGGGTAAAGAAAAATACAGCTGCATTACAGGCCCTGCAAGCCTCAGAAGGAAAAATTTGTAATTTAACAAAATACAGCAACTGTTTTGAACATAGTCTGTAAAGCAAGTTGGATAATTAAAATGCTAAGTTTTCAAACACGCAAATAAGAGAATCACAATCAACAATCTCAATTGAACGCACTTAAATCAGAAATGTGGTTTTCGATACCAGCTTCTCACCAAATACCTTGAAACAGCATACAAGGTGAAGACCCTCACATCTACCAAAAAAGAAACCAGATGAAGAGACAATAAAAGGTGGTGCCTGTTGCTGACAGATTTTGCCTAATTTACAATATGACACAGAAAAAAACTACTGCATATAGGATCTGTAAGGTGATAATGAATAAACCAAAGACATTGCACAGAGGTCTACAAAACTGTTGACCTACAGACACTAATTTTAGATACATTGTACAATATATCTGCATCTGCAAAATGGTGAGTATAGCTCACTGTATTTTTTTCCTTTTTCTCAACTGCTAATTCAAAGAAGTGTAAGACTAACCAGTCAACCCATCTTAAATGGGTCATCTTAAAATACAACTTTAAATGTTAAAAAATGTGTCTTCCGTCTTGCAACCTTCTCCTCCTTAAAAAACAGAAAGATGATTTAAACAGAACTCCTAGTATTAAGAACAAGTCAATATGTCAGATGTGTATAATATTTAATTTGAATATAAATATCATACTGCTTACCCCAAGCAAAAAAGCAGAACAAAAGGTACTCCTACGCTGCTGGGTTTTTTAGAGTGCATGTAAACAACACAGTGAAGTTCCTACTACTTATTATCATCAAATATTCATAAGAGTCACTGTAGGTAGGTGGCAAGTTTACAAGGCAGCCATTACTCATCAGAATATATGTAATCTCATTACGTTCTATCAATGTAAACACACAGAAAAGGACTGATATCAGCAGACAAATTCTGTGCTAAAAACACCAGTTTAAATTATGTAGTTTGGGCAAAATATCAATGGTATGACCTTGAACCAAGCACTGTCTCTGAAAGATGATGTCAATTTCCTGGGTTTTTAGGTTGTTCCTTAAAATGGATTTTTTTTTAAATTCAGTGTTCACAAATGAGTTGCTTTATGGTAGTCTTATTTAAGCTATGACAGGAAAAAGACAAGAAAGAGATGGGAACATGCAGAGAATGCTGGTTTTTAAAGCACAAAAATACTCAAAATGAGAAGACATTCTTCAAATAATACAACCGGCTCTTTAGACTGCAAAATATCTTGTTTGACACCAAAAATACAGTAGATAGAATTTTACTTACATTGCCATTTTTACTTCATTTTTAAAATTATTATTACTTTTTAAATATTAGGAGTACACTAATTTCTATTTTAGCTTCTATGGAATTCTGACTATTGTGTTAAAAATATTAGAGCACAATGAACATGCATTTTAAAGGTGATGCAACTGTCCTCCCTTTGCCTGGTAATATGCAATCTTAGCCCAACATTAAATGGGAATTAAACTCAAAGAACTTGATGGCTGGTATGTAATGTTTAACAGTTACTTTTAAAGTTGATGTAATGATGGTATTATGAGTGGGGGAGGTGAAGACTTTTACAAATATGCATCATGTGCTGCTTTATATTGGTCATTGGGAGGCATCAGTGTGCAACACGGACAACTCTACCTCATCCAGTAGGGCTCATCTTAGAACAGTGCAACCCCACAGATGAGGAAGACATAAAGCCTAAGTAAACAAACAAATAAATGCAGCTCACTCTTAAATTTTACAATTTAAGAACTTCAGCCGCCATTTAGATCTAACTTTACCCAATACTGTTAGTATCAGTTTGGGTTTTGATGAGGAAGCTTGGCCAATGATCATTTAGTGAACAGTCAAATCAAGTGGGACAACACAATCCCAGAGAAGCACATACTTTGGGGATGCCTTAGTTTTGTTATTCTGTCTTCTGAACGAAGTACTTCATAGAATCAAAATTCCACTCTTGATTTTGCTACTTCTGCTGAGACAAGCCAGGATAAATTTGGTGATGGTATATTCTGTAACTACATTTATTTTGTAGAGGGCACTGAAAGCTCATGAGGAAAAGAACATGCATGGGAAAAGACTGTTTCACTGTCTGGTGCCACTGCAGAAAGAAGTCCTCTCCCCACCCTTAACCTTTAGAGAAGCCAGTTTCTTTTTCTAGTCCTCAAAGCAACTGAGACAGTAAATTAAAAAAAAAAAAACATTTTGAAAATCGTAATAATAATAATAAAAAAACCCCTGCAGCTGGTCAGCCCCACTGCCACTCACAATCTATAAGTAGCTGAAGCAGAAACAGATCATATGCATGTTATTATCCTTCTGTCAGAGGGGAACCAAAAAATATGATGGAACCTTAGTCAGAAGGCAGTAGAAACAGATCCAGTGGTAATATCCCACAACACATACAGCTGTACAAGAAAGAAAAAGCATAAATCTGGTTAAATTCCTTCTTTCATTGCCCTGTACCTTCAGAAGGAAGGGGAGGGAGAATAAGTAGCAAGAAAAGCATAAAGGAAAGAGAAAGAACCACCTCCTCCCAGAGTCTCATGAATCACAGGTGTTGTGCATATGTGGCAGGAAGAAGGCACAAACAGGGATATGCCATTGTCCCAGTACTACAATGAAAACAACAGGGGGAGGAAAGAGGAGATAGTCACATCTTCCTTACAGTTACTGCTGAGATTCTGCATAGGAAACTTCTAAGTTGTATTATCTGTCTATCTTTCTCCCATTTTTTTTTCATTTCTTTACTGTCTTGTCCACATCTCAAACAGGATTTAGAGTGAACTGCAACCACTGGATTTGGGAACTCCCAGCAGAAAGTGTGGAATTTACATAGTAAGTTGTTTTTTGAAGTTGCTTTCAATCAGAATATTGCTTCCCCATTCATTTGAAATACATCAGGCTTGACACAAATCTCATAAAAAAGTATCACTAAAGCAGTGCTTCATTATAGTAAAGCAGCACTTGCTTACATTACACCAGCAGCTGAGATCAGAGGTTCATTAGTTGACTGCAGCATGAGACTTTGAATAACACAGCTCCTTCTATAAAGAATCTAAGGGACAGGAATCCTGCCAAGAAAGAAGGCACTGCTATGTATTTTAAGCAAAGAACCATAAAGCAATATGCTTCAAATCATATACTCCTTTAGAGCTCAGAATTTCCCATGTTATACTCCCACGCACGCCCCAAGATGTCTTCACAACAAGGAGAATTTTCTCCTTCCCTCATGGATGCAGGTGAAATTGCCTGAATTCCTGTTACCTGTAATTTCACTGGAGATTGTCCACTGTAAGAAATTAAATGTGGAGATGCAAGAAGCTTGCATCCTGGGGATGCAGATAGCATCTGCTGTTACTACCTTTCTTGGGTGTCTCAGTGCCTGTCCATGAGAAACTTATGGTCAAGCCCACTACAAGATCAGAGCAAAACTTCTCTCTCAAAATAAGACTACCAGAGTCCACAATGCCTTCCTAGCACTGTATGATCTGTTTCCAGATATGATGAAATTATTTAGAAATAATGATGTTAAAAGAATCATAGTCTCTCCTGGTTTCTCCTTTGGTACACTTTGGTAGTTTTTTAAGCCAATTTTAAACACCCAAGAGAAAAGTGGCACTGTGAGTAAGAAATGCTCAGTGGCTTGCAGCTGTGTGGGTTTTTTAAAGACACAATGAACACTTTTGTTTACACTTCCAGACCTGATTTCTGCTGTGTCATTGTCCTGACAGTGGTGGGCAAGCACAGAGGTGAGGATATAAAAAGGTCTCATTTCTATTCCAGAGTTTCTACCTCACAAATATTATCTTGAACCTTATTCTTTTGATGTGAAGACCAGTTCAAAACTATCCAATATTGAGGGAGATGATAATCTTGCATACCCAATACATGGTATAAATAAGGGAGGTCCATCTGCTTAACGTTACAGGTTTTCCTTCATTCTTGACCACCCACTCACAAAAGAATCTCCAACAATAATTTCTCTTCCTATTTGTCCCCTATTGGTGGGAATTACTCCAATGAACTCCAAAATAAAATCTGCAAGTTATGCTCCACATGCATATTTTCAGACTGATGTGTACAAAAGCCACCAAAGACCAGATCAAAATATTTATGAGGCCTAAATCTCCATCTTAGAGTAAAGTAAATTATATGTATAATGCACTAGGCTCTTCCTCTTGGTTCTAGGCACTCTTGTGCCAAGTGAGCAGCTGGCAGTTATTATAATACTATTGCTGCCAGGCTGAAAATTCCTCCAGTGAAAAGAAAGTGAAATGCTCTCACTCAAGCATAAAGCCAGCTTTACCAGTCATGCTTTGACTTCAGAAAAACATTAATGTTATTAACATAGGTGTAGTAATGTATAGGTTCCACTGCACAACTCCCACAAACACAGGATATCTTGTGATTCAGAAAGATCTCAAAACCACAGCTTATGGCATGACTACAATTTTTGCAGCTTGGTAATCAAATAGGCAAAAGCCTGAATGATTTAATTTTTCACCTTACTGCAACAGTGAATTTGGTCCATTACATGAAAACAAGTTTCATCAGTGTCACTTCACAGCATGAAATTCAATCCTTGTGCCTGGAATTCTGATTTTTGTAGGATCTAAAGATGTAAAAATTCATCCTGTATTCAAAATAAATAAAACAAAACCAGACTGTATTATTCTGCACTGTTTACCAATAGGATTTTTTTTTTTTTTTTTTACTTCCGAAATGTGGGCTAAGGGATACATAAAGCAAGAAATAATCAGAGGTCAATGCATTCTAAAGAGGTGCTTAGCATGCTTATGGGAAGTTAAACAGGCGAAGTGGAGATAAGTGTAATTCAGTAACAGCTAAGTGGTTGATTACAGCTCGCTTTCCTAGTTGAGGACCAGAGGTTTAACCATTATAATGGTAAAGTCATCTTGCTCAAATAAGAATATTTCACTGTTCTTCATTCCTTGTAAAAGAAAACTGAGAGGAAAAAATACATTTTTTTATTTAGATGGAAAAAACATTTCTTTATCCTCTTCCAACTAAAAAAAAAAAAAAATAATCATTAATAATATAATTATTTTAATTTTTTTTTTTAATTATTTTTCCAACTTCCTTTTTTTTTTTTTTCACTGAAGACCCTTAGTGTCATCTGGGAACTTACTGAAGGTGCACTTGATGCCCTCATCCAAATCACTGATAAAGGTATTAGAAAGAACTGGTCCCAGTACCGACACAACTGGATGTAACTCCATTCACCACCACTCTCTGAGCCCAGCCAGCCAGCCAGCATCTTATCCAGTGAAGAGTTCACTGGTGCGAGCCATAGGCTGCCAGTTGCTCCAGAATGTGCAGGAGGCAGTATCAAAGGCTTTACTGAAGTCTAAGGAAAAAACATCCACAGCCTTTCCCTCATTCCCTAAGTGGGTATCTGGTTGTAAAAGGAAATCAGGTTGGTTGAGCAGGACCTGCCTTTCCCAGACCCCTGCTGGCTGGGCCTGATCCCCTGGTTGTCCTGTATGTGTTGAATGATGATAGTCAAGATGATCTTTTCCATAACTGTCCTCGGCACTGAGGTCAGGCTGACAGGCTTGTATTTCTCTGGATCCTCCTTCCAGCCCTTCTTGTGAACATGTGTCACACTGGCCAACCTTAAGTCACCTGGTACCTCCCCAGTGAGCCAGACTGATGAAAAAGGATGCAGTGACTTGGCAAGCTCTTCTGCCAGCTCCCTCAGTACCCTTGGATGCATTCATCTGGTCTCATAGACTTGTGAATGTCTGAGTGGCACAGCAGGTCACTAACTACCTCCTCCTGGATTTCAGGGGTCTCTTCTGCTCCTTGTCCCTGTCTACCAGCTCAGAGGGCAGGCTGCCCTGAGGATATCTGGTCTTTCTGTTGCAGTCTGAGGCAAAGAAGGCATAAAGTACCCCAGTCTTTTCCTCATCCTTGATAACAGCATTTCCCCTCTGAACTTAATAAACGATGGAGATTCTCCTTGGCCCTCTTCTTGTTGTTAACATACTTATAAAACCACTTTTTGTTACCTTCTACGGTAACGGACTAATCAATCTTTTCCCTAATTTTCTCCCTACATACTTAACAACATACTTGCACTCTTCCTGAGCTGTCTCTTCTTTCAAAAGTCATAAACTTTTTTTACCAGAGTTCCAGCTAAAGCTCCCTGTTCAGCCAGGCTGGTCTTCTTCCCCACAAGCTCATCTTTTGGCACAAAGGGACAGCCTGCTCCTACAGGAAATGCAGAAAATAAGTAGTTTTGTCCTCAAGCACAGGACTTTATGCTCTCAGGCTGAAATTCGAAATTGGCAGAAATAATTCTGAAATATTTGTGTTAAAGTTGAGCAAAGAAAGAGTGATGTTTGTAGCAACACAAAAAAGTAATTTTATCTTCCTTCCCTTCCTTCTACCCCTCTTCTCACACACTTCTTTCAAAATTCCTCATATCTCTCCATTTCATTTTGATCTGGAAATACAGCATTTACCCATTTTTAATAGCTATTACAGAAGGATTCAATTATCTTTGAATCTGTACATAGCAATACACTGGAGTCACATCTGTTGCACAAGCACTGTGAATCTAGGCAAAAGAGGAGGTGGTTTATTTTCATATGCATATCTTCTCCCTACATTTATTTTTTTAATTAAAAAGAAGATTAATATATACTGCATTTGAAAAAAATATTCCATTTCTTAGAAGCTTCTTGTTAAAGAAAAGTTATCAGTAGGAAGAACACATAGAATCTCATCAGTTTCATTAACTGTCTTGAACACTTTCACAAAGACTACTTCTGCATTTTGTAAGTGTAGAAGCCTGTTAGCTCTGAGTTAGTTTACCATCCAAGAATCAAAAGAAAAATGCTAAAGAAAATGCATTTCATTCCTGGAATAAATGTAATGAAAATGTTTAGCTTTTGAAAGATTGGTTCAGCATTTTGGACTTCAAAGTGTTTGTTCCAAAGGCTGCCTAGTCTATGAAGTTTTGCTCTGGACTCATCCCTAGCATTAAACTGTTAGAGACCATTGTGGTCTCTAACAGTCTACAATAATTTTCACAGAATAACTTGCCTTTATATATTCCTCTAAGAAGAGCCAGCAGTGTATTTTAATAAAGAATACTTAAAGCACTGTCATCTGTTTCTAGTTTTAATTCTAATTTGGAATACAAAATTTGGGCTACAAACATTAATACCACACCCTCAGAGGCTTAAACACTGAATATTTCTTATGGACTCATCCCTTAGTAGGACAGTGGTAAAAGCCCTTCTTTTCTCTTCTCGTCCTTCCTGTAAGCAGAGGAGAAGGCAGTGGACCAGGCAGCCTAAAAGCCATTGCAAGGGATTCTTTACAGAAACTAAATCTAGTTCTTTGAAGCAGTTAGCATGAGATATCTTTCAGTAATTTCTATTTAGCCACAAAACTGTGTGTTTAGTTAAATTTTAAAAACCTTGCATTCATGGCTTTTCAATCCTCATCTGTTTTCTGAGCAAAGTTTCTTTAGTAGTTGCAGCATTTTCATTTGACAAAAAAAAATCCTTTTTTCTTTTAACAAATTACAGGAGTCAGCCAGTTTGACTCTATTCATTAGGATCCACAGCCAAATGGAATTATACTGGATCTCATACTCCTCATCCAAACTTAACTCTGAATTTGTAAACTAATATTGCCTTGGATTTGTGCATTTTTTTGGATGGTTTTTGAATTGCTTCTGAAACACTCACTGTTGCATTTTGCATACCATCTTAATGTAGAGAGGAGCTCATGGCTTTCACGCCTTGATCCAGATTTAACTTTCACACAGGTATTTATTAAAATTGCCCAAATTACACCCATGGCACATGGGGGGGGGGGGGAGGTGGGGAGGATGAATTTTAAAAAGTGATGTTTTCTGCTGTGAGCAGGCATTATCCTACAGTGTTAGAAAAGGGGCCAATGAAGACTTCACCAAAGCAGACTTCCCAGTTTTGCTGTTTCTCAAAGATCCTGAAGCAAGAAGAAGGCAAGCAACAAAGAAAACATCTCTTGTAGGTCTCCCACTCACATCACTGTAATGCAAGGCATACAAAACTGTTGTAAGGCATACAAAAGTTTTGTTTGAAGAATCACTAAGGTTTACTCAATCATTTCAGCACAAGACAGTTTTCAGTCATCCAGAGTTACCCACATTGCAGCTACCAGAAAAGTGCATCGATGGTAGACATTGGCAATACAAATTCTGCCAGTGCAACAGCTTCAAACTTTGTTATGAGAAATAAAGTAGGCAGGAAAACACAGAGATAAAAACAATGCCCTTGCTTTGCAGACAGAACCAAGTCAAAACAGACCATCATGGATCAATTAGAGGCACTGGGAATTCTCATGAAATTATGCAGGCAAGCTGAAATTTCCCAGCGTTGCCTCACAGACAAGCACACACATCCAATTTTGATTAGAAACCCTAAGTAAAGACTCATAATATCTACATGATAGCTTGAACCACAGAAGGTGCTGTTAGCTAATCAGAGAAAATTAAAAGGCCAAGAATAACGAGTCTACAGCTGGAGTATGACCAGCATGATGTCAAATTGCATATGGATAGCATCTTCAACCATATTATGATTCCTGTATTCCCAGATGGCCAACATGAAGAAAGTCCTACAGGCTTATCAAACAGCAAGTTAAAAGCTATCATTTAATACCTCCAGGTGAAAAATATTATTTTCAGCTTAATATCTAAAACACCTGGAAGGGATAATACTACAATTGCACTCTGCAATTTACTACTATTTTTAAATAGCCACCTGGTACACATAAGAATCCCTTGGAAATACCCACATATCACAGTACCTTAAGAAAAACTTGAAGTAATCAGAAATAGAAGTTACCTATTACTTTTCTTATTTTGTCATAACGTTTTTAATTAGTACTTTTGAAGTGCCTAAAATTCCATCATCACACAACTGGCCCTTTTATTTCAGTAAATAAGCCTACACTGAGACCAGGCAATGACAACTATTTAACTGAATACAAGAATGATTCAATATGTTGTGGCAGAAAAACTGCCAAATGTCATTTATTGCAAAACTAAACAATGAACTTTTAAATTATATTTCAAAATTAGTAGTACATGTTCTTTTACTTTCAATGTCCTAGTAATCCAAGTATTTATTACTCAACAATATTTTGACAGATCTTGTAAAGCCCACTACAGCCTGAACTCCGTGAACTCTCATTTAAATTTTGGCAATACCATGCAAGTTAGATTTTCCACAAATCACACATTTATTAAACAAAAAGCATATAAATTTTCTTCCTCTTAATTTTATAATTTCCCAAGTTTTTTTCCCTGTCTCTTCTCCTGAGTAAGTTCTAGTGTGTATACACCCTTTTCTAAATTGTTCTGTTTCTAAAAGGTAGTTTAAGCCCCCTTTAAAAAGCCTTAATGGGAAAAAAAAAAGGAAAGAAAAAGAAGGGAAAAACCCAAAACAGTACAGTTTGAGAAGTGCCAAATTTAGCTGAAGAGAAAAATCATCCAATGTGAATTTCAGTCTGTGAGAGGGATATTTTAGCAGGCAAACCTTTTAACTCATGCTCTGATCAGAAGCATAACACACCATAAATACAATAAGCAAAACCCAAGAAATCCTGGGAAACAAGGAAATTCTCAGACTGCCATGAAAAACCAACAAAAACCTCAATGTAAATTGCATGAGGTTTTATATATGGAAGTCATTTCTGCCAACTGGCAGCCCTCTTGGATTAGCTGTGTAGTCTGCGAAGTTCCAACTGTTCTGACTCTTGGCCAAAGGCTTGGCCTGTTAAACTTCTGAAAGGAAACATACATACACACTTCGTGCATTTTAAATGTTCCAACAGCTCATATCCTTGATCAGAAGAAGTTTTAACATTACTGGTTGGAGCTGAAAAATCTTTCATCTGCATGAAGGAAAAGATTCAAATTCCTACCGTCAGCTAAAAATACATCTTTAAAACTGGCAGTTGCAGATTTCAATGAAGAGGTCCTAAGCCAGTTTTCAATTTCATTTTATGTATTCCTGCAAACACAAAATGATTTGAATGTTCTGCCTCATTGCCTCATTTTTGATACATTTCTTCTACTACTGATAATTTAAGTAAAAAACTATGCTCAGTGATCAGTGAACTATCACACTCAAAGCTCCTCTGCATTTGAAAGTTAATTTGGTTTAAGATGGAGGTATGACTTTACACATGCAGTCTGCATGTAAAGGCAAGCCTTTTTAAAATAACAACAGAAGAAGAAAGTCTCATACGAGTCTTTCAAGTTTTCCTTACTGCAGCACACAAAATGCATGTCAAACATAATTCAGTATGTAGAAGTGGGAAGTTCTGGTAGAATTACAGTCTCTTGCAATGATAACATTGCACTTAGAAAAATCAATCCACAGTGCAAGACCATGAGAAAAATTAAAGGCAAGGAAATCAAAAGTGACTTATACAGCGCCTTTATTTCCAAGTACTCTGAAAGAGGTAATAAAGAGGTAATAAAAATCCAAAGGTTTTATGGTTCAAAAAACACATCACTGTTTTCAAACCTCCTCTCACAAGGAGGTTGCTACCACAAAGATAAAATACTCTCCTGTTTTCCTGTAATTGCATGGGACCTAACTGAAGAGAACAAGGGAAACACTGTAAGAAGCCAGCAGAGCACACTGCAGGAAGCCAGCAGAACACTCCCGTGTTTCCTGAAAGCTTTCCAGATGTAAATTTCAGTTGCCATTCACCTTGGAGTACACTGAGAATGACAGGAAGAAACAACAGCAACTCCTAAGTTTTCTGAATGACTGCACTAATATTTTCCAGTCCATTTGAAGGCTCCAGAAAAAAAACCAAAACCATACACTTGAGGACACAAACAACAAGAACTCTGGCAGGAGCTGTCTGTCTCTGAACAAGAGAGGAGATCTGACCAACTGTTCCAATTCTCCCATAAGTCCCATTTTGTTACATCTAGTCAATGGAAATACCCATTTTAATTTTTCAAGGATCTTTCTAAGTTATACTAAGCTACATAATGTTTCTCAGATGACCTGTGCAGTTCTTGCTGGCTTTAGTATCTAATAGAAATATCTGAAATAATATTTTTTATTTACAGTTAGAAACAATTATTTTTATTTGGAAACCATGTGTGGGATTAAAATCCAAAAATGAAAGAGGATTGCTTAAACACATATAGATTTCCTTCAGCATCAGCCATGGGAAATCCCAAAAGTTAAGGGATTGGAAGTTTATAAATGACAGATACTATCTTATGCTGCAACAGGGGTCACAACTTGGGAAAAGAAAGAATCAGAAGAGCTGTGATTGAGTTTTGTGGTATCTGTGTAAGAGGAAAAAGATGGCACATCAAGAGAAATGGGCATATTTTACAACTTACAACTTTTACAATGATGAAGTAAATGTCAGTGGGATTTTTTCCAAACTCATTGAACTTTCATTTTTTGTCCCTTGATTCTCACACCACACCTGAGTTTTCCTTAAGCCCATCTCTGCAACTAAATCTAACCAAAGATTAGAAAGATAAACCACCCAGTGAATAAAACCACTGTTGAAACTCGCACCAGTTATAGCATTAATGGTGTATGAATTAACTGAACCTGATAACAGAGTAGCATTGCTTGGTCTGGTGGCAGTATTCAGTGATAGTATTATGGTCTGTGGACATCAGTGAGACTGGACTTTTAGGCAACACAATAACCTCTATCAAATAAACTAGCAGCACTGGAAAAAAGCCAGACAAGCCCTTATACAAGCAAAAGAGCTCATTTATACAAAAATTCCTCAGTTATTTTCACTTTATAGCAACTGCGTAACACACATCACTTCTCTACCAAGCTGGCATAATGAAACTTGTGAACATGCACAGTATCACTCAAAGCCCTCAAAACAAAGAATTCAAACCTGCAAACATTGTTTTAAATTAATATACAGTATTTTCTTCTAATTTAAAAATGTGTCATTTCAGTTTTCTTTAAAGAGCACCAAAATAATTGTGTCAAAGCTATAAAGTGGTATTACCAAATTTCAATGGAGTAAATATTAAGGTTGATCTATGAACACCAAAAAAAAAGAAGATGGAACTTTTAATGGAAATGCTGACACAACTTTAACTATGACAGTGTTAAGAGCGCTGCTCTAATAAATCTGTCAGTTTCTGTAATGCCTATGACAATCCCATTAATATGAATGATGTACACTTCACATAGCTTACTACATACCAACTGCACAAGTTATATCATCTTCATTCCCAGTAACAAATCAGTAATCAATATTTGCAAAAGCAGACTAATCCTTTGCAAAATCAGTGGTTTAGTGATTGAAGAGTTTGCTCAATTTACACAGTTAATCCCTCTTCATCTGCTTGAGCCCTCTATTTATTCCAACCACTTACAGTGGTAGCTGTAGCAGATTAATACATCCCCCTGTGCTAAACATGTCTTGACAATTGACCCAGCATATTGCTGTCAGGATAATCTTTACAAACACTGAGCTTTTCTTACCAAGCCTGAAGGCAACATTTAGAAATCAGAAGTTTACAAATACTCTCAGAAAGATCCCCTCACACATATTATCACTTCTCCACTTAATTATTTCTTTGAGACAGCATCTACTGTCATATTTTATGGACCCAAAAAGTACCCTCCTGACCCTTCTTTTTATTACTAAGGTTAAAATTACTGTAATTATGAAGCTACACAAAGTGGTGGGGGGGGGTTAATCAAGAAATTTCTATGGAAACAGAAAACCAGCAGGAAAATAATGTGTTGTAGCATATTTCTTAGTGAAAAAATGAAATTGCCATCTGTGTAAATGCAAGTAAATTAGCATCTTTTATGAAAAAAAAAAAAAAAAAAAAAAAAGTTGAAGCAGTAAAACTAAATTAAGATTACACAAAAAGAAAAAAAGTCGCCATGAAGCCCATACTGATAAAGTAAAAACCAACAAAGTTTAATTAGAGGTAAAAATACTTAGTTACACCTACATATACTTTACATATACAATACAGCTCTGTAGCTCTGAAGTTTACTACAAAGTCTTGCATAGTCCTTCAAGCTTTTCTCTCCATTTTGAGATTTCTACCCCTACAAGAGACAAATATGAATCAAAACATATTTTTCTAAACAACTAAGAAGAATTAACATGGACAGTAGTCCTAGTTGCACACTAAATTCATATTAATCTTTCTTATCTATGAAGCTATTTGTGCTTGATTTGTCATTGTATACAACAATAGAAGATAAAATATGCAAAAAAATTGACAACTTAAAGGAGCAAATCTGAAAGTACTTTATAACGTTCAAATGTAAGAACCTGCATTTAAGGACAAATAAAGTAGAAACCCTTAAAAAGCTAATTTGCATGATCAATCGTTATACTTCTTACGGTTCTTGGTAACTTATTTCAGAGAAGCATGATACTGTATCAGCTGTGCAAGGCACAACTATTTTATTGTCTGCACAGAACTAAAGCTCAGCGTTAATACAACACAACTGTTTAACTCTTAAAATTTTCCTAACAGCAGTTCTTGATCTTTGGAAAAACAGCATAAAAAAGCTGCTAGGCAGAACAAGGCGGGGGGTTGATTGTTTAAAAAAGAAAGTAAGGATTAAGAGAAAAAAAAGAGAGACTGATGGTCAGAAGAAAAACTGAAACATGCTGGTTTGGACCATACATTAATTACTATCCTACAGAGCCTAAGTTATCCAGCTGGCTCTAGAAATGCAACTGGATTCAGAAATGAACTTAAAACTGGCAGAGCACAGAACACTAACTTAGTCATCAGGTACAGTCACAGCATACATCACAAACTTGATGTGCTGGACTATTTTATATATCCACAGGAGACAAAAACAAAAACAAACAAACAAAAAAAAAAAAAAACCTACTGTAGGAGCACTAATTTGAGGGGACAATCATAAACAACAACACTGACAAGGCCATCCAAAGCAAAGACCTTTCTTAAACGGATGAACAACCTAAAAATCAGCATATTCCATTGTTTCACTGTTGAAGCTCATCTTAGAATACAAAAAACGTGACTGAAGGCATGGTACAATATGGAAGAGCCTAAAGTTTATCACTTACTTCTTAAACACAGAAAGGTGAAGGTATTGTGTAAGTATGTGAAGAATTAAAAATTACAGAGTGGCTCAATTCATTAATTTTTCTTCTGTTATTCTGATTTTCATAATTCAAAGCTCACTGAGCTGGAAGCTGTGGCATAAAGTTTTAGGGTTTTTTTTAAAGATTTCCATAATACAGAGTATGATCTGGTTTAGGAATTTCAAACCTCTGGCAAAACTCTCACAAGGGACTCCAGCAAAGCAACAATGTTACAGCTCAAATGTAGCTTCATTATTTATTTGGATTATGGAAAATGCATCTGATCTTGTCTAATTTATGATACCTCAAGGAATCAATGGAAAGAGCAATTGATGTGAATACAAGTACCCTAGACATTGCCTAAACAATCAAAGGATTTTACTCTACCCTACTGACAATTTTCCTAGCTGATTACCTGAAAAAGTCCAATTGTACTTGGTCTTGACTGACCAGTGGATGGAGATTGAAACCACCACTCAAGAGGTTTTTCCTGAAAGCTTCCAGCAACACAGCTAAAACACAGCTTATTTAGCCACTCATTTGACTCCTTAAAAAGATGCTCGATGGTACTTCAAAATGCTCAGCCTTCTGAGACTTAATCCAAAATTCTTTTCTACTTTTGTGAACCATTCAGTTTTAGCAACTAGCTCCAGAGGCTGCTAATTTGGGCTCTAAATATGAGTCCCAAAAAGAACAAACAAGTAAACAAATCAAGAAAGGTCTGCAGCTAGAGCAAAATCCTAAAATGTGTTAGACTTCTGTGAACTCTGTCCCACTGCCTTTCACTGAAATCCAGTCACGGAAAACAACTGGGGAGACAGAGTAAGAATTGGCATCACCAATGAAAGACATAGCAAGGCCAGATTCCTGATGTGCAGCACCCCAAGGTGCCAACAAATGGCACACTGCTTCCGCCTCCAAATCCATGGTGAAGTGCTGAATGTACAGCAGGATGGAGAATGAGCTCCCAGTCTCTGCAGGGTTCAGCCGAGCAGCCGTGGCTCATATTTACAGGCTGCAAAAATGGGAGAAGGAAACCAGCTGGAGAGATAACACTGCAGGTGGCAGAGCAATGGCAAGACTGACAGGTCAGAATGCTGAAATCCTGATGCAATTTCTGTAAAGGCAGCAAGGGCCATGAAATATTGTCTAAGGTGCCTGTTAACTCTTTAAGGCACACCAGTCCTGTGGATTCCTCCAGTACCCTATAGGTTGCAGTGTAGCCCATAACAGAATGAAGACTACAGGATTATAGGGTTATAATTGGTTTAACAAGATCCTTTCAGCAGCTGACAGGCAATTAAGTCTTGAGTTTAGCTCTAAAATATTTATTCAGACTTTCCAACTGCATAAAAAGACATCTCTGAGCACATCACAACTCCTTTTACAAATACTAATGACCCCTTTTTAGGACTTTTAAATAGCTTTCATACAGGTGATGTAGAAGATCACGCATGATTACGTCAGGTTTTTCATATGAATAAAGATATCATCCAAAAAACTGTTTCAGGCAGTAGGCATCTTCCCCAGAATGCTATAGCATGCTGTATGATTACCTGCAGCTTCATAAATTTTATATATTTTAATTAGTTAATGTAATCTGATTCTCTTTTTTCAGTATGTCATTTCATCAAAGACACAAAGTATTTTGATTTTAGACATAATTATGCATATATGATGACTAATCATTACATATTTCACTACACAGGTCCCTACCATAGAGAAATAGGAGTGAAAAGATATAATTCAGGGAAAATTTTGTGTGTTGAAAATTATCAGTTGATTAGGTACAGGGCAAAAGAAAAAATACACAGAGGTTGTCAACACTTCTGTCATGTACAGAAAGGAAAATTAAGAGGCATTTGTTATTCTCAGCTGGAGAGGTCACTAGTGTTATCTTGCACATGATGATTTGATGCACTACATATGATTAATGCTTGTTTAAAGGACACTGCCAAGGTCTCTAGGTCAGACTATGACCTTCCATTTTTTTCAGATATCCATAAACAGAATATTAATAATTCAGTAAGTGCTTTCCTCCCTCCTTAAAATAATTTAATACTCTCTGCTACTACTAAAACAAGGCCAATAGTAGGTGACAAAATAGCAAGAAAGAAAATTCCAGTAAGGAAGCATTTGCTTCAGAATAATAGTTGGTTTGTATCATTTTAAATGACTGGTGCACTTGTAACTATCACTTGCTAAAACTTTCTATTCTAATTGCACAGGTTTCCACAACCTCATATATATGCATGCCTTGATGCTTTGGGATAAAATTGTATATGTTTCTTCAAAGTCACTTTAATTTTAAAAAATATTAAGACAAAAGCAAAGTGAATGTACATGCTTTTTCTAAAAAGCAAAGTGATCAGAAGCCACTGATGTTGCATTTTTACATGACCTGTACAAACTGTATTTTTAATGTGTGCTTACATGTCCAGCTAGAGCTTTAGTTCTCTTAAAATCAGGCATCAGAAAATACACAGTAAAATGTTATTTAAGGAGGAAAAAAAAAAAAAAAAAAAAAGGAAGGAAGGAAGGACAAAACCTCTGTGACTGCCTCACTATTCACAAATCTTTGGGAAATGAACTGTTGCCTGGATAATGCTTGGAAATCTCAAGTTTATATCAACACAATTTTCTGTGCATGGATACGGCAATAGCAAAGATGGAATGTCCAAGATCACCTTCAAATGAGGAATAAGCATTATCACTTTTTTCCCTTTTAAATCACAAAACATTCTTAGTAGTAAAATTAGAATTCTTTTTCAAAAGCTAAAGAGGACTGCAACATTTCTTTCCCAAAGATCATTTCCCCATAGTTTTCCATCGGCTTTAAGAAGAGACTCTTATACATCATCATTACATGGCACTTGCTTCAGATTTAAAACTATAACTCTATGTTTATATTTTTCCCCTTAAGGCTGTACTTCCAAATGTTTAATAACACACTGATTGCTATATTGTCTGTGTATTATTCTGCTTTTCCACAGGGTAGCAGTGTGTTTCAGAACAAGGCCACCACTGTGGGAATATGAATGAGTACACAAAATCCCTGCAGAAAGCAGCTGTTCCCTCTTGTACATATGCAAATGGAAGAAAGCTAAATAATGAGGGCAGCTTTATTTCACAAAGGCAGACAACAACAGAGCCAAAGTGGACTACAACAAAGTTTTTGTAGGAAGTAGTGAACTGAAGTCTACAAAAAAGGATGAATTCCTAATATTCTCAGTCGTGAGAATCATGTTTCTTAGGGAAATACTGATTCATGGCTTGCAAAATTAATCCTCAAAATTATTTTTAAAACCCTAAAGACAAAGACATCGATGCATCTTTTCTAAGACACTGAGTTTATTCAAAAAAATTATCACTTAATTAAGGCAGAAATCTGGACATTTTTTTCTCCCCAATACCATCAGTCTTACGTATGACCTTGGACAAGTCATTGAATCTAACTCAGTTTTCTTGTCCATAAAATGGAGATAATACCTCTGCCCAGGGCTAGTGGAAGCTAAATCCATCCTCCACAAACGTGATTTGAAATAGCAAGGTAAAAAGGCTTTATCAGTGTTACGTACTGCTGCATTTTTCATTGCTTTTAATAAGCCTCATGAAACCATGTAAATTTTGAATGACAATATTAAGCAGATTTTCAGGCCAGCTCTTGCTAGAAGTAAAAGGCATTACAGATTTCTTGAGATGACCCCGATTTGAGCTCTGACAACTAATGGCTGAGTCAGAACATTGCTATGTGAAGTACTGTGAAGAGTCTTCCAGATGTCAGTTGTTCTAACAGGGGGCCGTTTATTCTGTACTGGAGAGCGCAGTTGTACTAGCTATAGAGGAGGAAGAAGAAATGATTCGCATTTGCCCGTTCAAGAAGCAACAAGCAACACTAAAATCTTTCAAAGTTTGTCACTGGCGTTCACTAGTGAAGCTTAGTACAAACCGTGCCTTTTCACACAAGCAAGTTAACAGAAAACAACAAGAACTAATTTATCGAACTGAAAACACACATGCGACAGATTAAACTGCACAGTTCTCCAAACTGATCAGCTACAATTCTTTACCATAAAAAGCTGCCACCATAACCCCCGGGTTTTGGTAATAATACACATGTCCTACGCTCACAATCCATAAAGTACTTTGACAATATGTCTTTTGCAACAACGTTGAGTGTTACACCTCATCCTCACCTAACTGACATGTGATTAGGGCCAGCACAGCTGGTGCTCTACAAATGAAATGTTATATACATTTTTAAGAACAAAACCTAGGCTGAAATTATTCACCTGAATATTCATCTAGTGTCATCTACAGAGAACATCCTTGTCATTGAAGGATTCTGTGAGCAATACAAGACTAAACTTTAAAATTCAGAATCTTTTGCATTATTCTTTTAGCAGACAATTCCACAAAATTGAAGAAATAAAAATAATTCTGGTTTTAGTGGTACTGAGTTTCCTGCTCGTCCTGATCTTTACTAGAATTGACAGGTCTGCTACTTTGGGCAGTCTAGCGTCCAAATTGGGCTACAGTTTTGCCATCATCTACCACCTTACTGCTTTTGGTGCTAAGCTATGAGCCTTTTGTGCAGGTATCAGACTAAATAGCCAGATGCCCCAAGCTCCCAGTCCAAGAGTTACTACATTACCTAAAATCAGTTCTACAACACACATACAAAAGGACATTTTCGATGCTGTGTCACACTTGTGGCATATGCCATAGAGTAAACTGAGTCTTCTTGAAGACCTGTTTTCATGATCAAGTATCACAAAAGACAGGAACATCAGCTGCTGAAGCATTAAAAACTACCACAAAAAATGCAGGCTTTCTTTACCGTAAGAATATCTTAAGAACAGCAGAGAATAAATGTGAAAACAAGTGTACTCCTGGACATTTCTGCAGTGGATTCTCCTAAATATTGCATGTAACTTTTCATGCATTTCTGTGGACAACTTTCTAAGTCAACTAATTCAAAATTTTCACTTGGGAAAGAAACATGCGGCAGTATTGTAACGAGGTGTCACAGAGTCAGTTTTTCCCCTCCCTCTTGAGACACAAAAGAATTTCTGATCCCAGAGCAGCCGTGAGAACATCCAGGAACTTGTGGGACTTTCCTTGGTTTGCCTGACTTCTAGCACCCACCTCTCCTCACTTCCTAAACATCTTCTAACCTTCCAGATGGGAAAGAGCAGTTAAGCTGCAATGGCAGGCTGTGAAAGCAGATACAGGACACAGGAAATAGGCTTCTAATTCAAAGCTAGGAGCTGGGCCTGGCAGTGCTCTAAATCAATATACACTGACTACAGGAGGTACCACCAGGCCTAGCAGGCATATATGGGAGATCTAGAAAGATCTCTGATTGCCACAGGTGAAAGAAAGCACATGAAACAAAAGTCAAATTCAGGAAATTCATTTCTGCCATAATTTATAATGTTTAACTAAAATTTCAAGGAAGAACTGTAGCTTCTAAACTTAAATCCAAATGGCTAGTGTACAGCCCTTTAGCCAGAAGACATTTCCTTTTTAAACCACAGCTTCAAAGCTATCAAGTCTGAGACACTTGTTAGAGCCTGACTTCACCATTTGATTGACCACAATGACACTAGGATATCAATCATCACCACATCAAGAGTGGGCTGCTCAGACTCATCTCTCTCACCACTAACATCAACTTGAAGTATACTTTTAACAGATATTTCCCCTTAGGTGGTAAAAGAGTAGGTGGAGGGTCTTCTGGACATAGCAGTAGAGAGAAAAGATTTATCTCTCTCCACTCACTTCTAGTGAGACACTAGCAGTTTATTCCCATAATCACATTGATTTGTTAGAGAGCTTTAACAAAAATGCAGTAAACTTTTTGCACAGAAGCTGGACGTAAAACTCCATTGACATAATAAAGGGAAGGGATGGAACATATTTCTGGGAAGGTTCTTTCTTCTGCACCAAGTCTTACAGCCTTTCTCATGTACAGTAATGTGACTTTCCATGCTGCTTCCTGTTTTTAAACTCTCATCATTTCCCCTTCTTTATCTTCTCTTTCTCCATATTTTTAGTCCCATCTTCCTGAGGTCCTGTTCTATTTAACGATCTCCTCCATTCATAAGGGCTGACCTCTTTAGCCAGATCACGTTTTGCAGTCTACTCTCACTGGCACCGCTCCACATCAGGGAAATTCTTCACCAAGTGAGCTCTTTATTCCTACACATGCCCACTCTCCTGCCACAGTCCTCGTCACAGGGTGAGTGTGCCACCTCCACTGGGCACAGGTCCTGTTGCCAGCTAGACTCTCAGAAATAGAATCCCCAAGCCAACTGCCCAGGAGAGCTGAGGCAAAAGGGTTGCACAGGTGTCAGGGACTGTGCTCCAAGACAGGTCAGCTGCTTCAGGGGGAGCCACATTCAGCCCATAAATCAGAAATCACCTTTCCCCTGGGTTACAACATTCCAAGGAATGAAGTAAACATGAAGAGATTTGTTGGCTTTACCATCTCCTTTCAGTGCTCTTTTTTGATCGGCTTTGAACATCTCATTAGAAGTGCAACAGAAATTATCCTATTACTTTTCTATTTTTAATTTCACTTTCTACATCGTGGCCTCAGTCTTCAGCGTTATACTCTATCACATTTACAGTTTTCTAGTATTAAAAATTTAATAAAGACTTCAGGCCCCAAAGCATATCAACAATTAAAAAGAACCAGTTCTTCTACCCTAGCAGAAGCCAGCAGGAGAGTGACGGGGAAAAACTAAAATAATCAGCAAATCAGGCCTGAGAGTCTTTCACTTCATATACCTGCTCTTATTCCAGAACCACAGACGTATTTACCTAAATTAAACATCTGGCATACGTATGATACTGCCTCGTGGACAGCACAACTATGGTGTGGTAACGCTACCATTTATCCTCCTGCGTTTCTGAATCAAGATGTGGATACACCTGCACTAGCATCCAATGCCAGAGAGACACAAGTTCTGTCCTCAAGAGTTGTAACTCCAAGGTTGTGCATTTACCATGCCCATGGTCTTTGGCCCCACTTCTCAGAATGGCCATTTAGCCCGGGGGTGCTGCTGCAATGACAGCACTCCACTATTTATCATTCCAAATCTAATATTATAAGCACCCTTATAAAAGTAGCTTAGGCACCATGCTGGATTGTAGACCCCTGCCTTCTTTATTTGCAGAGTACACACCACAACAGGACTCTATTCTTATTTGCAACCTTTGAGCAACTGAGGAATGGCAATGGTAAAAATAAGAAGAGGTATATATGGCAGAGCTTATATCAACAGATTTGGAAGGCTCCACATAGAGCAGATTCTCCTTTCAGCCTATATTCTCTTGACACAGTTATCCTCAAAACCCTTGGGACCAACCCTGATACGTATTTCATAACTAAGAGGCCTTCAAACAGCTATAACCAACTTCAACATTTATTTATTCTAATATCATCTGCTGTGTTCATAGCATATATTTTATCAGCATGTCTCTATGAAACAGTCCACCGCACAAAAGCAGGGCTGAGACACAGAGCAAAAGCCATTGCAATAAATGTAATTAGTACTGTAGCAATACCCTATGTACTAAATGTACTTCACTATGAAAGCTTACACTTATCACTGCAACATAAAAGTGTCCATTAAAATAACATTAATTGTATTTATTAGTACTGTGTTTCAGAAGATGTTAACTACATCTTCTATGTAGTGGCCTATGCTCTGTTAACAAAAGACAGGATGTATCCAATTTTACAGAAATTCTTACCATTCAGCACTGTCCAAATCAAAAGAGGAAGTTTAAAATTTCAGTCCATTTAAGACGCATGCACTAATAGTAGCCAAAATATCCTCCAAATATAACACTAGATAAAAGTTTGCTGCATGAAAATCACTATGATCTTTTTCCTCTTTCTCCCAAGACAAGCAATCTTTGATTACAAAGTAATTTAAAAAAAATTTTTTTAATTATTTACTGACTATTTGGTGTTAAATTTAGATCAATATGGACTAAGGCACACACTTTCAATTAAAAATACAGGGCAGACTGCCATAGCTGCAGTTCTCAAATGCACACACTTAACGGAACTGTTTATTCGCAAGATGACAGATAATGACACAACTATTTTCCTAGCAAATTGAGGCACACATTGCCAATATTTCCTAATGAAGCCTTCACTAAATTCATTTAAGTCTTGAAAAACCTGTTCTGTTTTATAGTACATTTGGATTAAATATGAGGTCAATATATAATTTCCTCTGGGTTTTGGGATCATAAATATAAAGCTTTATCCAGCAGTCTGTTTTATGGTATGTATACAGTTCCTTCATTCCAGGAACCTGCAGAAGACTGCAGAACCTGAAAAACTTTGCTATTACTTTTAAAAGGTGAATAATCACACTAAGCATGACAAGATGATTACAGTGCTAACCATGGAATCTGATTTATCTTTTAAAAGATCAGTTTAAATCATCAGAAGTTGCATTTGGTTTTATTGGAGATTCATCATATTGAAAGCTTTTTGAAGAAAACAACAAAAATAGTTTTGTTTTAATGTTAAGAAGGGTCAGACTAATAGACATAAATTATTTTAGTGCCTTAGTGCACCAAACACCTGTGTGCAGCTTTCAATGAAGTGGCTGAATTATAGATAGTTTTAGTTTTGAAAAAGCAAAGCAATTTAATATAAGGATGTAGATGACTTGTCAGACGTACTTAGCACAATGAAATTTGTGCTTGTGTAAATATAGAGATGTTAACATCAGCCAGAAGGTAGGTCCAAACTGCAGGTTCCTAAACATCATCTCAGTAGTTCCCAGCATCTTCCCAATATACTGACACTTCATGCAACTGCACCATACAGTTTTGGCAAACAAGTAAATTTCTAGCTTGATGTGTGTAATAGCACCAACTATGCTGTGATTCCATTACACTGTTCAAAGAGGACTTGGGATAATGTATATTTATTCGTGGAATGAACCGGCATACCTTACAATCAGAGGAAAAAGCCAGATTAATTTAAATTTAAGTAATTACAAATTTAAGTATTAATCTCCGATTAGTAGTTCCGTATTGTCTCATCAGCAAGTGAACAACTTCCATTAGCATCAACAGACATACAACTGGGCAAGGACAGAGTATTTTCCCTAAGTCAACATCATTCTCTGACTTGGGGTGTTTTTCCCCCACTTCTCGAAAGGACACTGCAAGAAAACAAGCTTTAGCCTTCTGGCTTTACAGACTTGGCCATATGTTGAAATTGCTGTACTCTTGAATTGCTTTTCCTCTATTAGACATTTTTTGTGTTTATTTCCCAGACCTTATGTATTTGTGAGGATATTGGCTCTGGAACCTATAACAATCCCCACTCTTAAAGCAATCACTGACTCCATAGCCTTAATTATATATACTTAAGCATACTAATCAAACATGGATGGAACTCTAGCAGGGAAGCAGAATTTAACCACCTACAAGAGTCCTTGTTTCAGTAACCTCCATCAAACTCAGTCAGTACATACTTTTATTCAGCTTATCTGACTTGAAGAAACAGAAGGCGTGGAAACTGTTTTGTTATTCATAAAGTCTGAGACAATGAAGTAGGAAATACATCATTAATTCTTTGCAGAAA